>OX366516.1:25000-1275000 GCA_947256265.1 Acronicta leporina
ACCTAACCTAACCTAACCTAACCTAACCTAACCTAACCTAACCTAACCTAACCTAACCTAACCTAACCTAACCTAACCTAACCTAACCTAACCTAACCTAACCTAACCTAACCTAACCTAACCTAACCTAACCTAACCTAACCTAACCTAACCTAACCTAACCTAACCTAACCTAACCTAACCTAACCTAACCTAACCTAACCTAACCTAACCTAACCTAACCTAACCTAACCTAACCTAACCTAACCTAACCTAACCTAACCTAACCTAACCTAACCTAACCTAACCTAACCTAACCTAACCTAACCTAACCTAACCTAACCTAACCTAACCTAACCTAACCTAACCTAACCTAACCTAACCTAACCTAACCTAACCTAACCTAACCTAACCTAACCTAACCTAACCTAACCTAACCTAACCTAACCTAACCTAACCTAACCTAACCTAACCTAACCTAACCTAACCTAACCTAACCTAACCTAACCTAACCTAACCTAACCTAACCTAACCTAACCTAACCTAACCTAACCTAACCTAACCTAACCTAACCTAACCTAACCTAACCTAACCTAACCTAACCTAACCTAACCTAACCTAACCTAACCTAACCTAACCTAACCTAACCTAACCTAACCTAACCTAACCTAACCTAACCTAACCTAACCTAACCTAACCTAACCTAACCTAACCTAACCTAACCTAACCTAACCTAACCTAACCTAACCTAACCTAACCTAACCTAACCTAACCTAACCTAACCTAACCTAACCTAACCTAACCTAACCTAACCTAACCTAACCTAACCTAACCTAACCTAACCTAACCTAACCTAACCTAACCTAACCTAACCTAACCTAACCTAACCTAACCTAACCTAACCTAACCTAACCTAACCTAACCTAACCTAACCTAACCTAACCTAACCTAACCTAACCTAACCTAACCTAACCTAACCTAACCTAACCTAACCTAACCTAACCTAACCTAACCTAACCTAACCTAACCTAACCTAACCTAACCTAACCTAACCTAACCTAACCTAACCTAACCTAACCTAACCTAACCTAACCTAACCTAACCTAACCTAACCTAACCTAACCTAACCTAACCTAACCTAACCTAACCTAACCTAACCTAACCTAACCTAACCTAACCTAACCTAACCTAACCTAACCTAACCTAACCTAACCTAACCTAACCTAACCTAACCTAACCTAACCTAACCTAACCTAACCTAACCTAACCTAACCTAACCTAACCTAACCTAACCTAACCTAACCTAACCTAACCTAACCTAACCTAACCTAACCTAACCTAACCTAACCTAACCTAACCTAACCTAACCTAACCTAACCTAACCTAACCTAACCTAACCTAACCTAACCTAACCTAACCTAACCTAACCTAACCTAACCTAACCTAACCTAACCTAACCTAACCTAACCTAACCTAACCTAACCTAACCTAACCTAACCTAACCTAACCTAACCTAACCTAACCTAACCTAACCTAACCTAACCTAACCTAACCTAACCTAACCTAACCTAACCTAACCTAACCTAACCTAACCTAACCTAACCTAACCTAACCTAACCTAACCTAACCTAACCTAACCTAACCTAACCTAACCTAACCTAACCTAACCTAACCTAACCTAACCTAACCTAACCTAACCTAACCTAACCTAACCTAACCTAACCTAACCTAACCTAACCTAACCTAACCTAACCTAACCTAACCTAACCTAACCTAACCTAACCTAACCTAACCTAACCTAACCTAACCTAACCTAACCTAACCTAACCTAACCTAACCTAACCTAACCTAACCTAACCTAACCTAACCTAACCTAACCTAACCTAACCTAACCTAACCTAACCTAACCTAACCTAACCTAACCTAACCTAACCTAACCTAACCTAACCTAACCTAACCTAACCTAACCTAACCTAACCTAACCTAACCTAACCTAACCTAACCTAACCTAACCTAACCTAACCTAACCTAACCTAACCTAACCTAACCTAACCTAACCTAACCTAACCTAACCTAACCTAACCTAACCTAACCTAACCTAACCTAACCTAACCTAACCTAACCTAACCTAACCTAACCTAACCTAACCTAACCTAACCTAACCTAACCTAACCTAACCTAACCTAACCTAACCTAACCTAACCTAACCTAACCTAACCTAACCTAACCTAACCTAACCTAACCTAACCTAACCTAACCTAACCTAACCTAACCTAACCTAACCTAACCTAACCTAACCTAACCTAACCTAACCTAACCTAACCTAACCTAACCTAACCTAACCTAACCTAACCTAACCTAACCTAACCTAACCTAACCTAACCTAACCTAACCTAACCTAACCTAACCTAACCTAACCTAACCTAACCTAACCTAACCTAACCTAACCTAACCTAACCTAACCTAACCTAACCTAACCTAACCTAACCTAACCTAACCTAACCTAACCTAACCTAACCTAACCTAACCTAACCTAACCTAACCTAACCTAACCTAACCTAACCTAACCTAACCTAACCTAACCTAACCTAACCTAACCTAACCTAACCTAACCTAACCTAACCTAACCTAACCTAACCTAACCTAACCTAACCTAACCTAACCTAACCTAACCTAACCTAACCTAACCTAACCTAACCTAACCTAACCTAACCTAACCTAACCTAACCTAACCTAACCTAACCTAACCTAACCTAACCTAACCTAACCTAACCTAACCTAACCTAACCTAACCTAACCTAACCTAACCTAACCTAACCTAACCTAACCTAACCTAACCTAACCTAACCTAACCTAACCTAACCTAACCTAACCTAACCTAACCTAACCTAACCTAACCTAACCTAACCTAACCTAACCTAACCTAACCTAACCTAACCTAACCTAACCTAACCTAACCTAACCTAACCTAACCTAACCTAACCTAACCTAACCTAACCTAACCTAACCTAACCTAACCTAACCTAACCTAACCTAACCTAACCTAACCTAACCTAACCTAACCTAACCTAACCTAACCTAACCTAACCTAACCTAACCTAACCTAACCTAACCTAACCTAACCTAACCTAACCTAACCTAACCTAACCTAACCTAACCTAACCTAACCTAACCTAACCTAACCTAACCTAACCTAACCTAACCTAACCTAACCTAACCTAACCTAACCTAACCTAACCTAACCTAACCTAACCTAACCTAACCTAACCTAACCTAACCTAACCTAACCTAACCTAACCTAACCTAACCTAACCTAACCTAACCTAACCTAACCTAACCTAACCTAACCTAACCTAACCTAACCTAACCTAACCTAACCTAACCTAACCTAACCTAACCTAACCTAACCTAACCTTAGCAGAAAACACCCAAAGAATAAGTGAGCTTAAAAATACAATTGAAAGAAATCAAGAACTCCACGAAAAATTCACTTATGCGAGTGTAGTAGCCGGCTCCACCGGGAGACAACCAACGGGGCGAACTGCTTTGCACTCCATTGTTATAACATCCAAAGACGAGACTGAAACTGGGGAGGAAGTCTTGGATAAAATAAGAAAAACTGTAAATGCAAAAGAAGGAGGTATCGTAGTAGACAGAATCAGGAAAGCTAAAGATAGAAAAATCATCGTTGGATGCAAGACAGAGGAGGAAAGACAAAGAGTTAAGGCAAAACTTCAAAGCAGCGAGGCCCTCAATGTAGAGGAAATAAGAAACAAGGACCCCTTAGTGGTACTCAAGAATGTCTTCCAATATAACACAGACGAAGATATCCTCAAAGCCTTAAAAAATCAAAACGAAAGAATCTTTGAAGGCATTGAAAAGACCGAAGAAAGACTGGAAATCAAATACCGTAAAAATAATAGAAACCCCTATCAAAGCAACGTAGTAATGAGAGTTTCACCATTAATCTGGAGGAGGATGACGGAGGCCGGAGTCGTCCACATCGACTTACAACGAGTCAGAGTTGCAGACCAATCACCACTAATTCAGTGCTCACTTTGCTTGGGCTATGGTCACGGCAGACGTTTTTGCAGCGAAACAACCGAAAAATGCAGTCACTGTGGAGGCCCGCATGTTTATTCAGAATGCACAAACCGAGTCGAGGGTGTGGCACCAAAGTGCTGTAACTGCGAACTCGCAAAACTAGCAAACCAAAACCACAACGCGTTTAGCTCCGAGTGCCCAGTACGTCAGAAATGGGACGCACTGGCTCGCACGACCATAGCGTATTGCTAAAGTTGATGCAAACAACACCGACCAGAGCACAACAACAATAAAAATTGCGTATCGCGTTGCCCAGGCAAACCTCCAAAGGAAAGCTTTAGCAACGGACGAACTAATGATCGAAGCCAAGAACAGAAAGTTAGCTTTTGCACTACTCCAGGAACCATACGTAGGTAATACTAAAAATCTCAAAAACTACCGAGGAGTACGAATCTACCAAAACACCAATCAAGGAGACGGAACCATCAAGGCGGCAATTGCAGTATTTGACCAGGACATGGATGCCTTAATATGCTCAGAGTTAACCACCAACAATATTGTAGTTGTCAAAATCCGAACAAAATCTTGGGAAATAGTAACAGTATCTTTCTACTTTGAACCAGACCAACCAATAACACCCTATTTAGAACAACTAAAGAAAATCAGACAAAAATTCTCATCTTTTAAGCTCATCCTGGGAGGAGACACAAATGCTAAAAGCACATGGTGGGGTAGCCAAAATATAGACCAACGAGGAGAGGAAATGTCCGGTGTGCTCGAAGAAATGGAACTCCAAGTACTCAACGTGGGCGAAACACCTACATTTGATACTATTAGAGGCAACAAGTCATACACCAGCCACGTCGATATCACAGCTTGCACGCCAAACATGCTGGACCTAGTAGAAGACTGGAAGGTGGACACAAGCATGACGAGTTCTGACCACAATGCGATCACCTTCAAAATTACCCTGAAAAAATCAAAGGGTATGACAATAGTTAGAAACACCAGGAAATATAATTCAAAAAAAGCAGATTGGGAACAATTTCATGAGACACTGAGTGAACTTCAAGAAGAAAACAACATTAGTAAATCAACAATAGACCGAATTAACAGTAAAGAAAACTTAGAAAAATATGTACAATCCTATATAAATACAATACAGAATACATGCGATAAAACTATACCTAAATTAAATGGAACACAAAAACTTACCTTGCCTTGGTGGTCTAAGGACTTAGAAGATATGAAAAAAGAGATGACAACCAGGAAACGCCGCATCCGATGCGCCGCAGCAGTCCGTAGAACTAAGGTCATCGAAGAATACCTGCAAGCAAAAGAAAAATATGAAGACGAAGCTAAAAAAGCACAAATAAAGAGCTGGAAAGATTTCTGCAAAAAACAGGATAAGGAAGGGATGTGGGAAGGAATTTACAGGGTCATAGGACGAACAGCAAAGAGGCAAGAAGATCTACCTCTAGTTAAAAACGGCGTCACGCTGGATTCACAAGAGTCAGCGCAATGGCTAACCGAAACTTTCTACCCTGACGACAATAAAGAAGATGATAACATAAAACATCAGAAGATAAGAACAAATGCAGATAACATACAAGAACAGAACGATAATGACCCACCTTTCACTCTAAATGAACTCAAAAACACAATAAACAGCTTCAACCCAAAAAAGGCACCCGGATCAGACGGCTTTACAGCAGACATATGCAAACAAGCGATATACCACAATCCTCAACTTTTCCTATCACTGGCCAACAAATGCTTGGAACTAAGCCACTTCCCGAAAATCTGGAAAGAAGCAGCAATAGTAGTGCTACGCAAACCAGGCAAAGATGACTATAACAACGCAAAGTCCTATAGACCTATTGGATTGCTGTCAGTGATGGGAAAAATTCTGGAAAAGATGATCATGGGACGCATAAAGTGGCATATCCTACCCAAGCTCAGTAAACAACAATACGGATTCATGCCCCAACGTGGAGCAGAGGACTCCCTCTATGTCTTAATGCAACACATTCGCAAAAAATTGGCACAGAAAAAACTTGTGACCGCCGTAGCATTAGACATAGAGGGGGCATTTGACAACGCATGGTGGCCCGCCATTAGAGTTAGATTAGCCGAAGAAAAATGCCCAACAAATTTACGCAAAATTATAGACAGTTACCTGGAGGACAGAAAGGTACACCTGAGATATGCAGGCGAAATAGCCACTAAATCAACAACCAAAGGCTGTATCCAAGGATCCATTGGAGGCCCAATATTGTGGAACCTTCTCCTGGATACATTATTAAAGGAGCTTGAAAAAAGAGGCGATTACGTCCAAGCTTACGCTGATGACGTAATTCTAATTTTTGATGGTGACACAGCTGCTGAAATCGAAAGACGCGCAAATACCACTCTCGCCTGTGTGCAGGAGTGGGGCATCAAAAACAAACTAAAGTTTGCGCCGCATAAAACCAACGCGATGACTCTTACAAACAAACTTAAATATGATGTCCCACGCCTCCACATGGGTGAAGTGGAAATAAAAACGGTAGAAGAAATAAAGCTGCTGGGACTCATAATAGACCGGAAATTAACCTTTCACAGCCACGTATCTCACACTTGTCGGAAAGCCACCAATATATACAAACAGTTATCCCGAGCGGCTAAGATATCCTGGGGATTAAATCCAGAGATAATAAAAACCATATATGAGGCGGTCATAGAGCCGATAATACTATATGCAGCCAGCGCTTGGGCACCAGCAACCTCAAAAATTTCCATACAAAAACCACTTAATACAGTACAGAGAGGCTTCGCACAGAAAACTTGTAAGTCGTACAGGACGGTTTCACTAAACGCCGCCACATTGCTAGCCAGATTACTTCCTCTAGATCTTCGAATCCAAGAAGCAGCCGAAATATACCAAGCAAAACGAGGAGAACCACTTGATGACTTAGAAGACCGACAAGTCGAACAGAAAACAAGCTTTGAAGAAGCCATCCATCCATCTGCAGAAATAACTGTAACGTTCCAACATTTAGACAGTACAGAGGCAAACATATCCGAAAACATACTAAAATCCGAAATACAAATCTACACAGACGGTAGTAAAATGGAAGAAAGAGTTGGAGCCGCACTGACATGTTGGAAAAATAATCAAGAAATAAAATCACACAAGTACAAACTGGAACCATATTGCACTGTCTTTCAAGCCGAAATGTACGCACTATACCAGGCTACAGAAATAATCACTCGAAGAAAAGAGAACACCAGTAGCATCTCAAGCGATTCTAGATCCTCCCTAGAACTCCTAAATAGACCCAACTCATTTCACCCCCTAGCACACGAAATACGCAAAAACATCCGCAACATACAAGAGCAGGGGCGTGAAATAAAATTCTTCTGGGTAAAGGCACATATAGGAATAACTGGAAACGAACGTGCCGATGAGCTAGCTAAACAAGGAGGCCTTAAAAAGACGCGCTCGGCATATGACAAATGTCCAGTATCCTTTGTCAAGAAAACAATAAGAACAAAGACGTTGGAAAAATGGAATGAACGATACATAAATAGTCATACAGCAGAAACAACAAAATTATTCTTCCCAAATACAACCACAGCTTTCCAAATATTAAAACAGTTACCACTCACTCCAGTGTTTGTGCAGATGCTGACTGGACATGGAGGATTCAGTCAGTACCTGCACAAATACAAACTTAAAGAAAACCCACAATGCATCTGCGACCCTGAAAAAGAAGAGACAGTAAAACACCTTATAACAGAATGCCCACAATTTATTTACAAAAGATATAACTTAGAATCAAAACTTGACCTTCGCATAAATCAGGAAACAATTCAGATATTCATAAAAGACGCAGAAAAAAGACCAGATTTTATAAAATACTGTGAAACAATAGCAAAAATATGCATCGAAAGGAATAAAACGCAATAAGAAAATATATCATCATCTCATCTTTCAACAAATCATTACCATCACCACACAAAAAGCAATAAAAGCCAAAGCAAATAATACATTAAAAATTACAAAAAAAGACTCTGACAAACGTCAGAGGAAGAAAGAAATCGCTTTATAAAAAAAAAAAAAAAAAAAAAAACCTAACCTAACCTAACCTAACCTAACCTAACCTAACCTAACCTAACCTAACCTAACCTAACCTAACCTAACCTAACCTAACCTAACCTAACCTAACCTAACCTAACCTAACCTAACCTAACCTAACCTAACCTAACCTAACCTAACCTAACCTAACCTAACCTAACCTAACCTAACCTAACCTAACCTAACCTAACCTAACCTAACCTAACCTAACCTAACCTAACCTAACCTAACCTAACCTAACCTAACCTAACCTAACCTAACCTAACCTAACCTAACCTAACCTAACCTAACCTAACCTAACCTAACCTAACCTAACCTAACCTAACCTAACCTAACCTAACCTAACCTAACCTAACCTAACCTAACCTAACCTAACCTAACCTAACCTAACCTAACCTAACCTAACCTAACCTAACCTAACCTAACCTAACCTAACCTAACCTAACCTAACCTAACCTAACCTAACCTAACCTAACCTAACCTAACCTAACCTAACCTAACCTAACCTAACCTAACCTAACCTAACCTAACCTAACCTAACCTAACCTAACCTAACCTAACCTAACCTAACCTAACCTAACCTAACCTAACCTAACCTAACCTAACCTAACCTAACCTAACCTAACCTAACCTAACCTAACCTAACCTAACCTAACCTAACCTAACCTAACCTAACCTAACCTAACCTAACCTAACCTAACCTAACCTAACCTAACCTAACCTAACCTAACCTAACCTAACCTAACCTAACCTAACCTAACCTAACCTAACCTAACCTAACCTAACCTAACCTAACCTAACCTAACCTAACCTAACCTAACCTAACCTAACCTAACCTAACCTAACCTAACCTAACCTAACCTAACCTAACCTAACCTAACCTAACCTAACCTAACCTAACCTAACCTAACCTAACCTAACCTAACCTAACCTAACCTAACCTAACCTAACCTAACCTAACCTAACCTAACCTAACCTAACCTAACCTAACCTAACCTAACCTAACCTAACCTAACCTAACCTAACCTAACCTAACCTAACCTAACCTAACCTAACCTAACCTAACCTAACCTAACCTAACCTAACCTAACCTAACCTAACCTAACCTAACCTAACCTAACCTAACCTAACCTAACCTAACCTAACCTAACCTAACCTAACCTAACCTAACCTAACCTAACCTAACCTAACCTAACCTAACCTAACCTAACCTAACCTAACCTAACCTAACCTAACCTAACCTAACCTAACCTAACCTAACCTAACCTAACCTAACCTAACCTAACCTAACCTAACCTAACCTAACCTAACCTAACCTAACCTAACCTAACCTAACCTAACCTAACCTAACCTAACCTAACCTAACCTAACCTAACCTAACCTAACCTAACCTAACCTAACCTAACCTAACCTAACCTAACCTAACCTAACCTAACCTAACCTAACCTAACCTAACCTAACCTAACCTAACCTAACCTAACCTAACCTAACCTAACCTAACCTAACCTAACCTAACCTAACCTAACCTAACCTAACCTAACCTAACCTAACCTAACCTAACCTAACCTAACCTAACCTAACCTAACCTAACCTAACCTAACCTAACCTAACCTAACAAGTCCGCGATGTTCTGGCGCCGAGAACGGTCGATGTAGCAAGCGCTCGTGTCGAAAAAATTCATAAAAGTGGCTATATAAGACTTACAAACATGGTTTTAGTGTCAAAAGACGTGTAAAAGTGCCGCGGACGTGATAGTGTTGTGACAGTGACCCTCCGGTATCCCCCTGAAGTAGGATCGCGCAAGACCTACTTTTGGGAGGGCCCGGAAAGTGTTTTTCGTCCGGCGCTCGAAAACTAAAGCGGTAACATATGCATTTTTGTACACCATTAGAAGCGTATTAACCCCCTCTATGTACTCACAAAGTTTGCCTTCCATCCACTCATAAATGACCAAGTTATAGCCCTTTTAAAGTTAAGACCTAAAGTACTAACTCCCTTCTGGAGTTAGTTAGGTAAATTCTGTTTTCATATTTTTACTCCCTATGTAGTCCTCTTTCATAATCTCTATCACAAGCTTTGGTTTTCGAGGGTCTTGGACCCCAAAACCACCATAAACTATTTTCATTTTGACACTTTGAACTTTCATGCCACTTTTGGGGTCTTAGCTATCGGGTAAGACCCCCTTTGGACTCTAAGGTAAAATAGACAATTTAGTGGACTATCTAGTGCTTTTTAGTTTATAATTTTATGTTGCTTAGTTCCTAAGATATCTTAGTTTTTGTAAATCTGTTATTTTTGACATTGGCGCCAAACTCCGTCATTTTTGAGGACCGAAACTTCGGCTCCTAGGCACGTGCCCCAAATTTTGAACACCTTAATTTGTAGATAAGACCTTCTAGTATAGGGTACTTTTTGTCCCATATACCTACCCATCCGGGTTACGGAGTTAGACGCCGTGTCCTTGAACGCGAATTTGTGCCTACTATTTTCACTTGTCCCATTTTGCCCCTCATTTGTACTTCCGGGTTTAGAGACGCGCAATATTTTATTGTTTTATTATATAGTACACGTCCTCCCCTTTCTATACCAGTTTTTATCTTGTTTTTATCACTAAAATTAACGTAGATACAGCATTTTTTCCTCATACACTTTTCTTTTAAAATTTTTCACAAGTCTTTTACTTCGCCAACTTCCCGACCAAAAACTTCGGCCCACAGGCACGTCGGGTTAGTTCCCCATATTCAGTGGTGTAGGTGACTTCTTCGGCTATCCGGAGGTACCCACCTTCACCACCTTCTCATCAGGGATACGGAGTAACTGGCTAAAGTCTGGAACACTAATTTTTCGTCCGAATTTTCAGACTTCCCACTTTGCCCCCCATTCCTACTTTCAGGATCACAGACGCGCTAGATATTAATATCTCATTTTATAGCTTAGACTGTCCCATTTAAATACTAGTTTTTATTTTGTTTCTAGCACGTAAATTAACGTAGTTATAGCATTTTTCCCCCTAGCACTTTTCATTTAAAATTTTTTCACGAGTTTTTAACTCCGTCAACTTCCCGACCGAAAACTTCGGCCCACAGGCACGTCGGGTTAGTTCCCCATATTTAGTGGTGTAGGTGACTCCTTCGGCTATCCGGAGGTACCCACCTTCACCACCTACTCTTAAGGGATACGGAGTTACTGACAAAAGTCTGTGACACTAGTTTTTTGCCCGAATTTCCAGACTTTCCCTAGTCTCTACTCCTGGGTGTGAGTGAGGTAGTTTCTAGTTACATTTCCAGGTAGGGGACATCCTCCCCTTCAATAACCAATTTTCACCATATTTTTAAAGTCATTATTTCAATAGTTATTAACATTATTTCAAATTTTTTCCAAATTTTTCATCAAAAAACTTCGTCAACTTTGCGCGCACATACCTGCCTACCCCGGCGGGTCGCGTTGGGTTGAAGTATCTAGATTTGTGCGGGACATCTTCAGCTATCTGTAGGTACCACTCGCACAAACCTACCCATCAGGGTTGCGAAGTTATTTAGCTTTTTCTGAGGAGTAATTTTTAATAATTTTCACCCGTTAAACAAGAGCGAGAAACTCGTCGCTAACGCGTCGCTGACTCGCGCGCCCCCTAAAAACCCCCGTATCTCGGGAACGGTCAGAGATAGAGCGTTTTTAACACCGGCTAAGGAATACTATACTATCGTATAGTATTCCTAACCCAGCTCGGGCATAGTCCACCTCCACATCCCCCCCCCCCAAATTTAAATTTTCCCCTTTTTTCAGTTTATTAGTTTAACCATACCTTTTGTGGTCGGGTATTGTATTCCTTTAAACCCAAGCCGGGATAACTTGGTTTTGGTCAAGTTACACCCTTTGGTTTTTACCTTTTCAATAGTTTAATTAATTATTTTATCAGGTCACCCTTACTCCAACTTGGTTCCTCTCATATCTCTGGAACCAAGCAATTTATCGTAATTCTGAGTTCAGTCTAGTATAGAAACGTAGGGGTAACACATTGATTGGACCTGGTCCGGTCCCCCTACCCTCAAATTTTTCATCCTTTATTTTTATATCTCCCTGACCTTACCAGCCCTGGTAGGGGCCTTACCGCATTTGGATAGTTTACATCCCCCCCTTATAGGGCCACTTTGTCCCGTCTCCGAACTCCTCGGATTCTGTTCATCATCAGGCACTTTTCGCGTTTTTTCTAATAATTTTTAGTTTTTCAGTTCTGTAATAGTTTAAGTACACTGTACACACCCTATTTACATATAATATTCCCCCCTCCCCCCCCTCATTTTTTGTTTTTTCTCAATTTTTGTAACTTTTTTAGCATACATCTTGGGAACTAGTCTAGCATTGTTTAGATTCAGATTCCCCCACCTCTTTTACCACAGGAGGACAGCACCAACCCCTTTTTCTGGCCCCCACTTTGGGATCTAGGCCTAAAATGGCCTCACACAAGCCCCCCCCTGGGGGCTCTAAATCTTCTGCTGAGGTATTCTCAGCCTACAAGGCAGCAAGCAGGCAGCTCGCCGGGAGCTTCGACTCTCTGATTTTGTCAGATGAGGAGGGACTCGGCGAGATGTTCTACGAGCCATCTGTCAGAGAGGCCTATCGCCCGCCCACCCCTAACATCGATTCCAACACCGCTAACATCAATCCACTTGATGAATGCTTGCGCGACTTTTTAAAGGAAAAGATCACCCAATGCAAGAAACTTCTCACAGAGGGCAAGAGCCTTAAAAAAGAGAATAAGAATTCTATTCTCTACATCTTTGAGCAGATCCTACCCCCATCCAGGCTGCACCACCACCATCTATTCCTGACCCCAAGAGTCAGGAAAGCCTCAAGGAGAGTATCATCTCCGAGGTCACAAAGGCAATGAAGGCTGAGATTGCCAACCTTACTAAGACCCTTGCCCCCTCTGCCCCTGCCCCCTCTCAAACCACTCAACCCACTCGGCCGTCGTCGTACGCTGCTGCCGTGGAAGCCATGTGCCAAACCCCACGCCCTGCCATCCCCCCAGTCTTACCAACCTCCAAGCCGGCGATCATTGTCACTTCTAAGAAGGAGGTGGTCGCCCCTAAGGAGACTCTCAAAATCTTTCGCTCGGAAGTAACCTTCCGGGACACAAACTTCTGCCCCTCTGATGTCAAATTCGTCTCTAACAACAAGCTTAGGGTCGAATTTGACAGCGAGGGTGCACGGGACATTGCCCTTCATAAAGTGAATTTCGAGGCAGCCAATTTGTCTGCCGAGAAATCAAAGAAACTAAAACCCATGCTGGTGGCTAAGGGAATCCCTAACGAGATTCCCACTGAGGAACTCTCAACCATCATTCTCGAGCAAAATGGTCTCCAACTCTCTCACAAACTCACCGACATAGTCTTTCGGTTCAAAAGGGGCAACCGAAACGACGACCTATACAATGCTGTCTTCGTGGTGTCCCCTCCCTTATGGAGAAAGCTACTCAGTTTTGGGAGGGTTAATTTGGACCACCAGCGGGTCCATGTTGAGGAGTATTCCCCGCTCCTACAATGTTACTCATGCCTACAGTTCGGACATACCCGGAAGAATTGTACGGCCGACAAAACCATCTGCTCGCACTGCTCGTCCCTCACACACGTTTATAAGGACTGCCCTGTAAAAAGGGACAATAAGGCAACGGACTGCTACAATTGTGTGCAGTTCGTCAAAAAATACAATCGGCCATGTAACACTAAACACAGTGCCACCTCATCCACTTGCCCTAGATTGGTTCATGCCCTTAATAAACTCAAACTAAGGATTGACTATGGACCATAGTTATACAAACACTCACACAATCCACAAACAAACCTAACCATTCTCATATTCCTTACACACACAATAATATATCTTGGGCGCGGCTTTTGCCACACATCACTCTTTCAACTTACTCCATACAACTCCGATTCGTATATTCACTTATGCCTTGCGTTGGTGTGGGGCGGCAGATAGGGGCCTCCCGCTGATGTTTCCTAACCTCCCCCTCTCACCCTTATTCATTTCCACGCCTTGCTGCGTTTCTGTCCTCGGCGCTGCCATAGCGCACTCAATTTCTTGCTCTCACTCACTCACCTCACTACTTCACACTCTACAATAATGTTTCTATTTGTACATAACTGTGTCTAGACTTAAGTTCCATGTAAAGGACCACTGTAAATATTCTACAATTCACAATCTCACACCTTATACTTCTTTCACTTACACTTGTACATAATCTTTTCTTTTACATTTACACTTTGGGACAACCCACTCTATATAGTATAATGGTCCTTTACAGTTATCTAGATTTAAGTTCATTAGATATAAGATTTTTATTGTCTTAGAATAAGCTTTTTTATAGTTATGTAAAAACCACAAAAACACAAAAACATACTAAAAACAAAAAACCAAAAATATTATTTTTTTCTCTTCTGTCTACATTTATTTACCCCTACTACTCTACAAGTGCCCTCCTCTACGGCACAATTTAGCAGGCTCACCACTTGCTGCTTTGTGCAATAAAGGGGGTCATAGTGTTTTATTTATTATATACATTTATATATATCCATCTATTCCTACCCACTCACATCATTCTCACCCAATCTCTCTCAAACCCGTTTCTCTTATCTTCTCTCACATAGGAAAGGCGCAGACGTATACTTAGCGTTACCCTTTCCTTTTTTCCATATAACATACTTAAAAAAAAAAAAAAACCTAACCTAACCTAACCTAACCTAACCTAACCTAACCTAACCTAACCTAACCTAACCTAACCTAACCTAACCTAACCTAACCTAACCTAACCTAACCTAACCTAACCTAACCTAACCTAACCTAACCTAACCTAACCTAACCTAACCTAACCTAACCTAACCTAACCTAACCTAACCTAACCTAACCTAACCTAACCTAACCTAACCTAACCTAACCTAACCTAACCTAACCTAACCTAACCTAACCTAACCTAACCTAACCTAACCTAACCTAACCTAACCTAACCTAACCTAACCTAACCTAACCTAACCTAACCTAACCTAACCTAACCTAACCTAACCTAACCTAACCTAACCTAACCTAACCTAACCTAACCTAACCTAACCTAACCTAACCTAACCTAACCTAACCTAACCTAACCTAACCTAACCACTTGCTGCTTTGTGCAATAAAGGGGGTCATAGTGTTTTATTTATTATATACATTTATATATATCCATCTATTCCTACCCACTCACATCATTCTCACCCAATCTCTCTCAAACCCTTTTCTCTTATCTTCTCTCACATAGGAAAGGCGCAGACGTATACTTAGCGTTACCCTTTCCTTTTTCCATATAACATACTTAAAAAAAAAAAAAAAAAAAAAAACCTAACCTAACCTAACCTAACCTAACCTAACCTAACCTAACCTAACCTAACCTAACCTAACCTAACCTAACCTAACCTAACCTAACCTAACCTAACCTAACCTAACCTAACCTAACCTAACCTAACCTAACCTAACCTAACCTAACCTAACCTAACCTAACCTAACCTAACCTAACCTAACCTGACGACCGACAAGGACCTCCGAGTGGAGGACGCCCCGACGAAGAGGCCGTTGGTGGTGCTCAAGGATCTCCTCTCCTATAACACCGATGAGGAGATCATCGCGTCCCTTAGGGTGCAAAACGCCGCAGTTCTGGGTGATTTGAGCGACGAGGAGTTCGCTGCCACAGTCAAGTACCGCAGACGGGCGAGGAACCCGCATGAGTGTCATGCCGTGCTGCAGGTCTCGCCCAAACTGTGGCAGCGACTCACGGCCGCCGGAAAGGTGTACATCGACCTGCAACGTGTCAACGTGCTAGACCAGACGCCGCTTATTCAGTGCACGCGGTGTCTGGGGTACGGACACGGCCGCAGGTTGTGTAAGGAGGCGGCCGACTCGTGCTCTCACTGCGGCGAATTGCATCTCAGGGCAGACTGTCCGAAGTTCGCTGCCGGCGAGGCTGCCAGTTGCAAAAATTGCAAGCTGGCTAAAAACCCGGCAGTGAACCATAACGCCTTCGACGGTGACTGCCCTGTGCACAGAAAATGGGACGCGATAGCACGTATGACAATAGCGTACTGCTAACGCCAACGGCCTCAAAATGGACAGGAACGAGGACACCGACTCGGGGACAACGAGTAGCAGGAGTAAAGTACTCGGAGGGCTTTTTGACGTAGCGAGCGTGCAAAGTCTGGACCGGAAGACCGACCTCGGAGTACGCAACACAAGTGCTGGATACATGATATCATGCAAGACGGGCTTGCATGGCGGAAACGACAAGTCGGTCACTGGTCCAAGCTGTATAGCAACCACAACAACATGCCGTCTTTCAAAGCACTCCGAGGAAGAGCTTAGTAACGCCGCTCTGCCCAATGTGTCCTCGTCCCCAAAACCACGTTTTCCGAAATGGCCCGGCAGGAGCCATCGACCGCGACGCAGGTGTTCTCATTCCATGGTGAATTTCCAGCACACATACACCTATTTCATAGCATGGAAGATCCCGCACGCATATGTGTTGCTGGGAATTCTGAGACCAAAAGAACGCCTGCGTACGGAGAGCCCGAATATGATCGTGCCAGGCTCGATCTGGTGAGCAAAATTTGTAATTTTGAACATTTTTGTAGAAAAATGTAACACCCAGGTCGAGCCTGGGTCGGAAAGTATCGCCCACACAATGCCATTTCGGAAACCCAACACCATTTGTACCCTCCCTCGAGGTCCTTGCTAACAGAAACCCGGCTGACGTCGATCGCACTGTACTCCAAGGACTACAGCTTGCTGATGCGACTGAACCCAAATCAGGACTCTGATTACGTCAGAGGAGCCGCAGCCGAGGCAGGGGGTGGTTTTAGTCGGTAAGAGTCCGACACTACCCCAGCCACGTCACAAGTGAGGTGACTGGGGTGTCCATGAGGATTTCCACCTCCTGCTAAACTAAAAAAAAAAAAAAAAAAAAAAAAAAAACCTAACCTAACCTAACCTAACCTAACCTAACCTAACCTAACCTAACCTAACCTAACCTAACCTAACCTTTTTTTTTTTTTTTTTTTTTTTTTTTTTTGTGGCCCCGTGGAAAAATGCTTAATGCACGAACACCGCCGCGGGGGATGCGACGGTGAACAGTGTCGGACTCCTCGCCCTGAAAAGGGCGCCCTACCGACTAAAAAACCACGGGAGGTCTCGTAACACCACTGTAGCGCCGGAGTCACGGGAACAAAGATTCTTCCGCGACTCCGGCAGTGGCGGGTCGCCTGAGACGGCGACCACCTAACCTTAGGGGGAGGCGTGCTGCACGCCCTCCCCACAACTCACTCCCACTCCCGGAGTGGGACGCGGTTGCCAGCCGCGCCACTTACCCGGGCCATAGTGCCGGCGACACGGTCCCCCTGCGTGTCACCGGCGGCCCCTTCCTACTGGGCCGTTCTCTGATCGGGCGGCCGACGACCCACGTCGGCCGCCCGCAGGCCACAGCTCATGGAGGCCGGAGGTCAGTGAGCGCCCTCCGGCGCCCGGTGCGTCTCCTTCGGGACGGGTGAGGGGTTGAGATTTCTCTCTCCCTCTCCGCCGCCTCCTTGGCGAGCATGACGTGCTCGCAAAACGAGGCGGCGGCGTCCCACGCGTTCTCGCTCCGGACCATGGAGCGAACCAAGGTCGGAAGCGAGAGGTCACCACCGGTGGCCGCAACGAGGCCACGGCGTTGCTCTGCCCAAGCGGGGCAGGCGGTCAGCGTGTGCTGCGCCGTGTCCTCGGCGCAGCCCTCACAGTGGTGACAACCGGGCGTTGGCTCGCGACCGATGCGACACAGGTACCTGCCGAAGCATCCGTGTCCGGACAGCACCTGCGTCAGCCGGTAAGAGAGGGCGCCGTGGCGCCTCTCGAGCCAATCCTCCATGACGGGTCTTACCGCCGCTATAAGGGCGTGCCCCGCGCTGGGTTGCGCAAGTCGTTCCCTCCATTCCGCCACTAGGACCCGGCGGAGCGCGTTGCGCCGCTCCATAGTTTCGCGGGGCAACGGCAGGTCGCCCCGCTGTAGGTCCTCCACGCGCCGCCGATACAGCGACGCGAGGACCATTGCCTCCAGGTCCCAGGGCGCGGATCCGGCAAGGAGGCTCGCCGCCTCGAAGGAGATCGTGCGATAGCCCCTGACCACTCTGACGGCCATCGCCCGCTGCGGCCTCCGCAGCAGAGCGGCATTGCGGGCCGTCAGAGTGTACGCCCACACTGGCGCCCCGTAGAGCGCCATTGATCGCACGATCCCCGTATAGAGCCTCCGGCAGGAGGCACTGGGCCCCCCCAAGTTGGGCAGCAGCCGCGACAGAGCTGACGCGGCGCCCATCAGCTTGGGGCCCAGTCTCCGGAAATGGTGTCCGAAGTCCCATCGGCCGTCGAGCACGAGTCCGAGGTACTTCATCGTCGGCTCGACGCCGATGCGGACACCCCCCACCACTATGTGGGATCCCGGTGGTGGCGCCCTCCGCGGCCCGTGGAAAAACAGGGCCTCGGATTTGCAGAGCGCCACCTCCAACCCCAACTGCCGGATCCTACCAACAACTTGCGCAACCCCCGCTGTGGCCAGAACGGCCGCCTGCTGGTGCGTTCCCCCCCTCGCTGTGACTAGCGTGTCGTCGGCGTAGCAAGTCACGCCGACGCAGGGGGGGAGCGCACCACGCAACACCCAGTCGTACCCGATGTTCCACAGGAGCGGACCCAGGACCGAGCCCTGTGGAACACCGCACGACATCTCTCGCCGACCCCAACCTTCGCGACCCGGGTAGATGACGGATCGCTCCGTCAGATAAGCCCCGACAATGCGGCGGAGGTAGGTCGGCACTCGGTGATAGACGAGTGCCGCCCTGATGCAACTCCAAGGCAAGGTGTTGAAGGCGTTGGCGATGTCTAAAGACACCGCCAAAACAACCTCGCCCCGGGCAACAGCATCCTCCGCCTGGGCCCTTACGCGCATGATTGCGTCGATGGTGGAGCGCCCGCGACGGAAGCCAAACTGGCTTTCCGCCAGATCCGGCCCAACACACGTGAGGTGTGCGACGAGGCGGCCGGCAATGACTCTTTCGAAGAGTTTGCCCGCCTCGTCCAGCAACACGATGGGCCGGTATGCGGACGGACTGTCCGCAGGGCGCCCCTCCTTCCTCAGCAGGACCAGCTTCCCGGTCTTCCACCGGCTCGGAAACTGGCCGCGCTCGAGGCATGCGCTGAAGAGCCCCGCAAGTCGGGGCCCGAGAGCCTCTAAAGCCAGGACCCATGCACGGCCTGGGATGCCGTCGGGCCCTGGGGCGGTGTTTTTGGCTTGAAGCCGTTGCACCGCCACTCTCATATCTACCCTGGTCACTTCGGGCACGTCGTCGTCGTCGTCGTCGTCCGCGTCGGGCGCGGGAGACGGAGCCATTGGCGGGGGTGAGTGCTCACCCCGCGAGGGGAACAAAGCGCTCACCACGCCCTCCAGGAGACCAGGAGTGAGACTCTGGGACAGCGGGGGGGCCCACGGGCGAAGTTTGCCCCGTACCATACGGTATGGGCGCCCCCACGGATCGAGGTCCAGAGTCGCCACCATCTCCTCGTGGGCCAAATCTTTGGCCCGCGTGATCTCCTCGGAGAGGGCGAGCTTCGCAGCCACGTAACCCTCGTACAGCTCCGCCTCTACGGCTTCCGCATCTGGTGTGCGGATGCGCCTCCCGCGATGCCTGGTGTACTGGCGTCGCACCGCGATGCAGGCGCGCCTAAGGCGCTCGATGCCCTGCGACCACCAGTACACCCGACGTCTCGCGGCTCCGGGACGAGCCCGAGGCATGGCCGCATCACAGATGCGCGACAGGGTCCGTTGGAACCATTGAGCCTCCTCCTCGATGTCGGCGGGCCTGCCCGGTGCTGTCACCCAGGCCCGCACGATGGAGGCTTCCAACAAGGCGTCCCTGTCAAGCCGCTTCACAGCCCAACGCGGACCGACCCCAGCAGGGGCCGCTCGAACCGGGGGCGCGTCGGAGGTCTGGGCGGAGACGTCGAACCGGATATACCGGTGATCGGACAACGTCTCCACCTCCTCGACGACACGCCAGTTCCGAACTCGGCGCGCTAGTGCGGGGCTGGCGAACGATATATCGACGATCGATCCGCCCCGCTGGCGCACGCACGTGAGGACGGAACCTCGGTTGAGGACCAGTAGGCCCATTGAAAGGGCCCACTCCTCCAGCTCCTCGCCCTTGGCGTCCGTGACCGGGGAACCCCAGGCCGCCGACTTGGCGTTGAAGTCCCCGAGGGCCAAAATGGGGCGAGGGTGGCTGCGACCGACGACTGTGCCCAGTTCCGCAAGGAACACCTCCATGTCGGCGAGAGATTTGTTGGGGGAGAAATACACCCCCAACACCACCACCCCATCCAACTCCGCCGCAACGTATCCCCGTCCCCTGGTGATATTTCCGAGGAACGGGGACCCGGCGGCGGAACTAGAAATAATGATGGCCACCGAGCCATCAATGTCCGCGACCCAATCGTCCCTGGACGGGACGAAGTATGGCTCGGCAACCACTGCGACGTTTATCAACCACTGCGCCATGCTCTGGAGAAGGAGATCCTGAGCTCTGGCGCAGCGGTTGAGATTCGCTTGGAGGAGGCTAAGGTTTTGGTCCATCACTGGGTGTCCATCCTTGCCTCCTCTTGTGCCTGGCTTGGCACAACAGCGGCCGCTGTTGACTTTGCGGCCGCTGCGTTGGCGGTCAGTCCGTCCTTGCGCCGCGCGGGTGGGACGCAGGCTTTGCTGCCCACGGGATGATTGGCCGGCTTGCCAGCCGCCGCGCACACACGGCAGTGTGGCGCGGCGTCACAGAAGCCGGCCGTGTGCCCAGTCCGGCCGCAGCGGAAGCAGCAGCCGCTGCAGTCCACTTCGGAGGTGCACCGCACACCAACGTGACCGCTGATGTGGCAACGGTAGCACCTCCTGGGCCGGGCCTTGAGCAGCTTGACCCGCACAATACTCCACCCCACCACCAACGTTTTGCCGTCCAGCACTCGGCGGACCGCGTCGACGGGACAACTGACGACGGCTGTGCCCGAACCGTCGAAGGTGCGGCGCACCGGTCCCGTCTTGAAACCTAACCTAACCTAACCTAACCTAACCTAACCTAACCTAACCTAACCTAACCTAACCTAACCTAACCTAACCTAACCTAACCTAACCTAACCTAACCTAACCTAACCTAACCTAACCTAACCTAACCTAACCTAACCTAACCTAACCTAACCTAACCTAACCTAACCTAACCTAACCTAACCTAACCTAACCTAACCTAACCTAACCTAACCTAACCTAACCTAACCTAACCTAACCTAACCTAACCTAACCTAACCTAACCTAACCTAACCTAACCTAACCTAACCTAACCTAACCTAACCTAACCTAACCTAACCTAACCTAACCTAACCTAACCTAACCTAACCTAACCTAACCTAACCTAACCTAACCTAACCTAACCAGTCCGCGATGTTCTGGCGCCGAGAACGGTCGATGTAGCAAGCGCTCGTGTCGAAAAAATTCATAAAAGTGGCTATATAAGACTTACAAACATGGTTTTAGTGTCAAAAGACGTGTAAAAGTGCCGCGGACGTGATAGTGTTGTGACAGTGACCCTCCGGTATCCCCCTGAAGTAGGATCGCGCAAGACCTACTTTTTGGAGGGCCCGGAAAGTGTTTTTCGTCCGGCGCTCGAAAACTAAAGCGGTAACCTATGCCTTTTTATACACTAATAGAAGCGTATTAACCCCCTCTATGTACTCACAAAGTTTGCCTTCCATCCACTCATAATTGACCAAGTTATAGCCCTTTTAAAGTTAAGACCTAAAGTACTAACTCCCTTCTGGAGTTAGTTAGGTAAATTCTGTTTTCATATTTTTACTCCCTATGTAGTCCTCTTTCATAATCTCTATCACAAGCTTTGGTTTTCGAGGGTCTTGGACCCCAAAACCACCATAAACTATTTTCATTTTGACACCTTGAACTTTCATGCCACTTTTGGGGTCTTAGCTATCGGGTAAGACCCCCTTTGGACTCTAAGGTAAAATAGACAATTTAGTGGACTATCTAGTGCTTTTTAGTTTGTAATTTTATGTCACTTAGTTCCTAAGATATCTTAGTTTTTGTAAACCTCTAATTTTTGACATTGGCGCCAAACTCCGTCATTTTTGAGGACTGAAACTTCGGCTCCTAGGCACGTGCCCCAAATTTTGAACACCTTAATTTGTAGATTAGACCTTCTAGTATAGGGTACTTTTTGTCCCATATACCTACCCATCCGGGTTACGGAGTTAGACGCCGTGTCCTTGAACGCGAATTTGTGCCTACTAGTTCCACTTGTCCCATTTTTGCCCCTCATTTCTACTTTCAGGTTCAGAGACGCGCAATATTTTATTGTTCTATTGTATAGTACAGGTCCTCCCCTTTCTATATCAGTTTTTATCTTGTTTTTAACACTAAAATTAACATAGTTACAGCCTTTTTCCCTCACACACTTTTCTTTTAAATTTTTTTCACAAGTCTCTTACTTCGCCAACTTCCCGACCAAAAACTTCGGCCCACAGGCACGTCGGGTTAGTTCCCCATACTTAGTGGCGTAGGTGACTTCTTCGGCTATCCGGAGGTACCCACCTTCACCACCTTCTCATCAGGGATACGGAGTAATTGACCAAAGTCTAGAACACTAGTTTTTGTCCGAATTTTTAGACTTTCCCACTTTGCCCCTCATTCCTACTTTTAGGTTTAGAGACGCGCAATATTTTATTGTTTTATTATATAGTATAGGTCCTCCCCTTTCCATACCAGTTTCTATCTTGTTTTTAACACTAAAATTAACGTAGTTACAGCACTTTTCCCTCTAACACTTTTCATTTAAAATTTTTTCACGAGTTTTTAACTCCGTCAACTTCCCGACCGAAAACTTCGGCCCACAGGCACGTCGGGTTAGTTCCCCATATTTAGTGGTGTAGGTGACTCCTTTGGCTATCCGGAGGTACCCACCTTCACCACCTACTCTTAAGGGATACGGAGTTATTGACAAAAGTCTGTGACACTAGTTTTTTGCCCGAATTTCCAGACTTTCCCTAGTCTCTGCCCCTGGGTGTGAGTGAGGTGGTCTCCAATCACATTTTCTGATAGGGGACATCCTCCTCTTCAATAACCAATTCTCACCATATTTTTAAATTCACTATTTCAATAGTTATTAACTTAATTTCAAATTTTTTCCAAATTTTTTGTCAAAAACTTCGTCAACTTTGCGCGCACATACCTGCCTACCCCAGCGGGTCGCGTTGGGTTGAAGTATCTGGTTTTGTGCGGGACACCTTCAGCTATCTGTAGGTACCACCCGCACAAACCTACCCATCAGGGTTGCGAAGTTATTTAGGTTTTTCTGAGGAGTAATTTTAATAATTTTGTCCCGTAAAATTAGAGCGAGAAACACGTCGCTAACGCGTCGCCGACTCGCGCGCCCCTAAAAACCCCCGTATCTCGGGAACGGTTAGAGATAGAGCGTTTTTAACACCGGATAAGAAATACTATACTATCGTATAGTATTTCTAACCCAGCTCGGGCATAGTCTACCTCCACATCCCCCCCCCCCAATTTTGATTTGCCCCCTTTTTAGATTTTTATTAGTTTAACCATACCTTTTGTGGCCGGGTATTGTATTTCTTTAAACCCAAGCCGGGATAACTTGGTTTTGGTCAATTTACACCCTCTGGTTTTCACTTTTCAATAGTTTAATTAATTATTTTATCAGGTCACCCTTACTCCAACTTGGTTTCCCTCATATCTCTGGAACCAAGCATTTTATCGTAAATCTGAGTTCAGTCTAGTATAGAAACGTAGGGGTAACACATTGATTGGACCTGGTCTGGTCCCCCTACCCTCAAATTTTTCACTTATTATTTTGATATCTCCCTGACCTTACCAGCCCTGGTAGGGGCCCTACCACATTTGGATAGTACACATCCCCCCTTAATAGGGCCACTTTGTCCCGTCTCCGAACTCCTCGGATTTTGCTTACCATCAGGCACTTTTTCGCGCATTTTTCATAAATTCTTGTTTTTTGTTCTTGTTTTAGTTTTAATATATATTACACATTACACATATACATAGACCCCCCCTCCCCCCCTCCTCTTTTTTGTTTTTCACAGTTTTTCTTCTTTTCTTTCTAGATTTTATCTTGGGAACTAACATTTTATTGTTTAGAACAGTACCCCCCCTCTCCCTTTTCACCAAAGGTTAGAATCACCCCATCTGCTTGGCCCCCTTTAAGGTTCTGGGCCTAAAATGGCCTCATCTATGCCCCCCCCTGGGGGCCCAAACTCTTCTGCCCGCATTACGAGGGCTTCGAAAGTCATATTAGGGAGCACCGACTCTCTGATACTCTCAGACGAGGAGGGGCTTAACGATATTGACACAGCGGGATCGACCGGGGATGCTCTCCCTTCCCAACCCACCTCCAACTCGGACACCACCCCCCCTGCCATTGACTCTTTTCACTCATTTGTACTCGACAAACTTAATGACTGCCGCAGGCTCATCTCTGAAGGGAAGAGCTTAAAGAAGGAAAACAAAACCTCTATCCTTCGAATCTTCGATGAGATAGCAGCGTATAAAGTTTCTCCCTCCCCGGCTGCACCCCAACTTTCCCACCCTGACACCCAAGAAACTCTCAAACAAACCATAATCTCAGAGGTCACAAAGGCCCTCAGGACCGAAATAGCCTCCCTTAAAAAGACCATCTCCCCTCTTTCATCCCCCCAACCCCCCCGTCAGTCTTATGCCTCAGCCGCTAAGACTCAAACCCAGGCCCAAGCCACCCCCCCCAAAATTCCCACCTCCAAACCAGCAATAATTGTCTCTTCCACTAAGGAAGTTATTACCCCCAATGACACCCTTAAACTCTTCCGCTCGGGAGTTACCTTCCGAGATACTAATTTCTCACCATCGGAGATCAAGTTTGTATCCAACAATAAACTCAGGGTCGAGTTTGACAACGAGGCCCAAAGAGACATCACTCTCAAAAAAATAGACAAGGCAGCTGACATCTCTGCCGAGAAGTCTAAAAAACTAAAACCCATGTTAGTCGTTAAGGGCATTCCCATTGAGGTCCCCTGTGAGGACCTCTCCAGTATCATTCTCAAACAGAACAATCTATCCACTCACGCAGCCTCTGACTTCGTCTTCCGATTTAAAAGGGGAAATCGGAACGACCAACTATACAACGCCGTCTTTGTGGTCTCACCTCCTCTATGGAGGTCTATTATCAAATTGGGCAAGGTAAATGTGGACCACCAGCGGGTCCATGTTGAGGAATACGCCCCACTCCTTCACTGTTACACATGCCTGCAGTTCGGGCACACTCGCAAGAACTGCACGGCTGATAAGACCATCTGCTCCCACTGCGCCTCCCTCACCCACGTGTACAAGGACTGTCCAGTCAAAAAAGACACCAAGGCTACCGACTGTTATAACTGCGTAATGTTCGGTAAGAAATACAACCGTCCATGCAACTCAAAACATAGCGCCACATCTTCAACTTGCCCAAGATATATCCAAGCCCTCGACAAACTTAAACTGAGGATTGATTATGGATCATAATCGCACAAACATGACACACCATACACGCACAACATATTCAAACACTACTCTACACACATATAAATGTCTGCAAATAAATCTTGGGCGTGGCAGAAATGCCACACACGAACTTAAAACACACACAAACAACTCTACACCCGACTTTGTATTTCTTTCAGAGCCTTATACCGGTGCGGGGCGGCAGATGGGAATCTTCCCTGGATATCTTGTATATCAATTCCCCCAGGCTGCCTCCACCTCTAAAACCTCCATTCTGGTCAGAGAAAATCTGGGCAGCACTTTAGGGTGCTCGGAATTCTCTGACTCCAATCTCACAATCGTAAAAATTAACTCCAGAGGTAATCGCACTGTATATCTGGTCTCAGTATACATCGAACCTCGAAACGACAGCAACGGTACACTCCTCAAACTGGCCACCTTCTTGGAGAGGACTTCCGGCTCGGTACACTTGGTGTGTGGCGATTTTAATGGGTGGCACACTATGTGGGGCTCCCCATTTAACAATAGGCGGGGGAATCGCGTCTTGGACATGATACTACACCATAACCTACACATTTGTAATGTGGGCAATACGCCCACATTTGTTACAACCACACATAATAACATCCGCACCTCCATCATCGACATCACACTCATAGATAACACCGAACAAGTACGCGTTTCCAACTGGTCAGTGGACTCTGCCATCTGCCCGTCCACTGAACACCATGCCATCACTTTTGAACTTTCTCTTGGCAATTCCCCCCCTACGAAGAACCTTAAATCGTCCACGTACCGGTACAATACTACCGACACCAGGTGGGACCTTTTGTCGGATCGGTTCTCCCAGGAAGTGAGCAGCAGTCTCAATGTCACTGCCCCTATCACCACCTTCTCCCCCCCTGAAATCGAGTCATACATCAACCAAATGACTTCGAGCATTCAGCGAGTTTGCGACAAACTTTTACCTCGCTTTACCTCGCAAATCTCCGTACCAGCACCGTGCCCCTTGGTGGAGCGATGAACTCGAGGCTATTAAGCATAGGGTTCTCGCTATACACCATCGCATGGTGAATAGCCGCAGGCGCCACCGCCCTATGGAGGATCTAGTCGCCGAGAACCTCAGAGTTCGTGGGGAGTACAACGATGCGATTCGTGCCGCATCCACCGAACACTTCCGCGAGTTCTGCAACAAGCAGAAAAAAGAGGATGTGTATTCGGTCACGAATCGCATAATTAAGACTCCCCCACTACGGCAGCCCCCTTCCACCTTGAAGCTAGATGACGGATCCTTCACCACTAACTCCAGTGACACTGCCCTGGCCCTCCTCAACAAATTTTACCCTGACGACTCCCCCGACCACACCGACGGACAAAAACACACCAGACTTCTTATGCACCAACCCCTTGATACTCCTTTGGACCCTCCCTTCACTTTCACTGAGATTTCCGAATGCATTAAATGCATGAATCACAAAAGAGCCCCCGGCACTGACCATCTTACTGCCGATATATGCTTGCAATTTGTGACATTGTTTCCTCATATTATCACTGATATCCTCAACAGATGCCTTACACTCAATTACTTTCCCATAACTTGGAAAGTTGCAACAGCTAAAATCATCCCAAAACAGGGCCGAACTGATTATTCGTCGCCCTCCTCATTCAGACCCATTGGACTCATTAATGTATTCGGAAAACTGTTTGAAAAACTACTCACCAACAGACTAACCTACCACCTCGACACAACCTTTTCCTCATCTCCCCATCAATACGGATTTAAACTCCGCACTTCCACCCACCAGGCCATTCATGGCGCCCTCGACGTCGTGAGGCAGGCGATTGCTAGCAAAGAGCTGGTGATTGCCGCCTCTCTCGATATCAGGGCAGCCTTCGACCACGCCTGGTGGCCTGCAATCTTTGCACGCCTTCGGAAGACCAAATGTCCCCAAAATATCTATAACACCCTTCTCAGCTATGTTGAAGACCGTAGGGTTGAAATATCCTTTGCTGACTGCCAGGTGAGCAAGTCCATGACGATGGGCTGCATACAGGGATCCGTATGTGGCCCATCGCTGTGGAACATCATTCTGGACGAACTCTTGTCAGCGGATCTCCCCAGGGGATGCCACATTCAGGCGTATGCCGACGACGTCCTCCTCATTTGTCACGCTGTTACAGTGGGCGAACTCGAGGACGTCACTAATGTGGCATTGTCGCGGGTTATTGACTGGGGTGCATCGGTCAAACTCACCTTTGGGCCGGACAAAACCCAAATTATGGGTTTCACTAACAAGTCCACCCGGTGCAGTATCACCATCGACGGCCGTATCCTCCCCTTCGTCAATGAGATCAAATACCTCGGTGTCATCATAGACAGAAAACTCAGATTCATCAAACATTGTGATTATGTAATAGATAAGGCCAAAAAACTACTCAACAGGCTAACGCTATTTATTAGGCCCACTTGGGGCGTCCACCCAGAAAATGTTCGTATTATATATGAACAAGTAATACAACCCATAATCTGCTACGCAGGTAGCATATGGTCTGACGCTCTCGAATACGAGTACGTCAACAAAAAATTCTTGTCTTTACAAAGACTCTTCGCAATTAAAATTATCCAAGGCTTCCGAACCCTTAACACCCCCACTGCAATCTCTCTTGCGAGACTCACCCCTCTACCCGCCAAAATAAGGGAACTCGCTGACAACGAGCTCACCAAATTCATGGGGACCTCTGGTTTCCTCCCCTCTGACACCCCTATTGAAGCTTTAACACACCCCTCTAAACTTCTTCACCCATCCGACCGAGTTGGGATCCAATTTTCTAGCATTCTTTCCCAAGAAGACGTCGGCACCATCGTTCCCGACTCTGCCGTCCAAATTTACACTGACGGCAGCAAACACGATGGTAAGGTGGGCGCCGCCGTCTACATAATTGATTCCAATAAACATATTTCCACTAAAAAGCTCAAACTTCACGACTGTTGTTCGGTGTTTCAAGCGGAGTTATTCGCTATTGAATACTCCTGCCGCTGGATACTTGACAGCAAAGTCCCACACTCAGTAATTCTGTCCGACTGTAAATCAGGCTTGACTGAAATATCAAACCCCAATAGTTGTAACCATTTTGTCACTTCCATTCACCGCCTCGTTCATGAGGCCACATCGGCTGGTCTGACTGTCGAGTTCGCCTGGATTAAGTCTCATATTGGCATTGCTGGAAATGAGGCGGCGGATACGGCAGCCAAATCGGCTGCTCTACTTCACCGTACGCCTGACTATTTTCACATCCCCACCAGCCACATAAAACTCTGCAACCGTGACCTGTCTTCACAGTCTTCGGCCGAATTGTACAACAATTCGACCTATATCAAAACTATTATCCCTACCTATGACGACCTAAAATCTTATCTTAAAGTAGTCAGGCCAAACTTTGCGGTCACACAATACCTCTCTAATCATGGATACCATAAAGAGTACCTTTACAGGTTTAAGATCGCTCTGGACGATAAGTGCCCTTGTGACGGTGTGACAATTCAGTCGATGCGTCACCTTGTGCGCGAATGTCCGAGGTTTGCTTCCTCTAGAGCTGATTATCTAGCCATTGCCCCTCTCAATGTCAGCGACCCCTTCGACATGAAGATTGTGTTGGAACGCTCTGGCACTGTTGACAGTTTCCACAGTCATATCCACACAATCGTAAGGGAACTCAAACATTTCAATAGTTAGCATTCCTTATATAATATCTCATATCTGACCTTTTCCCTTCGCTCCTTCCATCGACTTCACTCCCGGCGTCACCAAGCGCACTCACACCATCTACTCTCACACACGCTTTTTTACACACACATCATTAACACCACACCCAAATTTTGTATATAATGTTCTAGATGTAAGTCACCTACTACAGGATCATTGTAACACATACCTCACAACCTTTCACAATTTGTATTTAATTTCTCCACCTTTTACTTTGTAAATACTCTCTCTATGATCCTGTATGTCTAGAATTAAGTTTATTAGTGTTAAGACTTTGTATTCTTACTTTAAGCTTTTTTATTGTATGCAAAAACCAAAAAACCAAAAAAAATACAAAAACCAAAAAACCCAAAAACATAAATATATACTTTTTACGTCTCTGTTATTTCTCTCCCACTTCTCTACAAGTGCCCCCCTCTACGGCACAATTTAGCAGGCTTACCACTTGCTGCTCTGTGCAATAAAGGGGGTCATAGTGTTTTATTTATTATTTATATGTATATATTTCCATCTTTCCTGCCCACTCCCACACATTTCTCACCAACTCTCTCTCAAACCCTTTTTGATCTTCTTTCACATAGAAAAGGCGCAGACGTATTCTTAGCGTTACCCTTTTCCTTTCCATATATCATACTTTAAAAAAAACCTAACCTAACCTAACCTAACCTAACCTAACCTAACCTAACCTAACCTAACCTAACCTAACCTAACCTAACCTAACCTAACCTAACCTAACCTAACCTAACCTAACCTAACCTAACCTAACCTAACCTAACCTAACCTAACCTAACCTAACCTAACCTAACCTAACCTAACCTAACCTAACCTAACCTAACCTAACCTAACCTAACCTAACCTAACCTAACCTAACCTAACCTAACCTAACCTAACCTAACCTAACCTAACCTAACCTAACCTAACCTAACCTAACCTAACCTAACCTAACCTAACCTAACCTAACCTAACCTAACCTAACCTAACCTAACCTAACCTAACCTAACCTAACCTAACCTAACCTAACCTAACCTAACCTAACCTAACCTAACCTAACCTAACCTAACCTAACCTAACCTAACCTAACCTAACCTAACCTAACCTAACCTAACCTAACCTAACCTAACCTAACCTAACCTAACCTAACCTAACCTAACCTAACCTAACCTAACCTAACCTAACCTAACCTAACCTAACCTAACCTAACCTAACCTAACCTAACCTAACCTAACCTAACCTAACCTAACCTAACCTAACCTAACCTAACCTAACCTAACCTAACCTAACCTAACCTAACCTAACCTAACCTAACCTAACCTAACCTAACCTAACCTAACCTAACCTAACCTAACCTAACCTAACCTAACCTAACCTAACCTAACCTAACCTAACCTAACCTAACCTAACCTAACCTAACCTAACCTAACCTAACCTAACCTAACCTAACCTAACCTAACCTAACCTAACCTAACCTAACCTAACCTAACCTAACCTAACCTAACCTAACCTAACCTAACCTAACCTAACCTAACCTAACCTAACCTAACCTAACCTAACCTAACCTAACCTAACCTAACCTAACCTAACCTAACCTAACCTAACCTAACCTAACCTAACCTAACCTAACCTAACCTAACCTAACCTAACCTAACCTAACCTAACCTAACCTAACCTAACCTAACCTAACCTAACCTAACCACGACCTATATAACGCTGTCTTCGTGGTGTCCCCTCCCTTATGGAGAAAACTTCTCAGTTTTGGGAGGGTTAATTTGGACCACCAGCGGGTCCATGTTGAGGAGTATTCCCCGCTCCTCCAATGTTACTCTTGCCTGCAGTTCGGCCATACCCGGAAGAACTGTACGGCCGACAAAACCATCTGCTCGCATTGCTCGTCCCTCACACACGTCTATAAGGACTGCCCTGTAAAAAGGGACAACAAGGCAACGGACTGCTACAATTGTGTGCAGTTCGTAAAAAAGTACAATCGGCCATGTAACACAAAACACAGTGCCACCTCATCCACTTGCCCTCGTTTGGTTCATGCCCTAAACAAACTTAAACTAAGGATCGACTATGGACCATAGTCATACAAACACACACATACACACAACATACACATTAACTTATCAAATTCATCAACCTTACAAATCATAATAATCTTGGGCGTGGCTTATGCCACACATTATACTATCCACTCACACTTTACCCAAACCCGATTGTTACTTCACTTATGCCTTACGTTTGTGTGGGGCGGCATACAGGGGCCTCCTGCTGGTGTCTCCTCACCTCCCCCCTCTTCACTGTCCAGTTAAATTCAGTTTTCAGGTTGCCTACCGCGCCTTGTTGTATGCCTGTCTCAGGCGCCGCTTTTGCGGACTCACTTTGTCTCTCACACACTTACCTCTCTACTACACACTATTTTCAATGTTCTTTCTGTATATAACTGTGTCTAGATTTAAGTTCCATGTAAAGGACCACTGTAAATATTCTACAACTCACAATTTCACACCCTGCACTTCTTTCATTTTCATTTGTACACAATCTTTTCCTATACAATTACACTTAGGGGCAACCCTCTTTACATAGTATAATGGTCCTTTACAGTTATCTAGATTTAAGTTTATTAGATATAAGATTTTATACTGTCTTAGAATAAGCTTTTCTTTGTTATGCAAAAACCTTAAAAACCAAAAACATTTTAAAAACACAAAACCAAAAATATTATTCTCTTCTTTTGTCTTCATTTATTTACCCCTACTTCTCTACAAGTGCCCTCCTCTACGGCACAATTTAGCAGGCTAACCACTTGCTGCTTTGTGCAATAAAGGGGGTCATAGTGTTTTATTTATTACATATAATTATATATATCCATCTACTCCTACCCACTCACATCATTCTCACCCAATCTCTCTCAAACCCTTTTCTCTTATCTTCTCTCACATAGGAAAGGCGCAGACGTATACTTAGCGTTACCCTTTCCTTTTTCCATATAACATACTTAAAAAAAAAAAAAAAACCTAACCTAACCTAACCTAACCTAACCTAACCTAACCTAACCTAACCTAACCTAACCTAACCTAACCTAACCTAACCTAACCTCCCAGTCTGGGCCCCAGCGCTTCCTCAGCAACCACCTGTGCCGAATCACTCCGTCATAGTATCCTCGACAGAGGTCATGGAAACGAGCGACGGGGTGATTGGCCGTATTAGGAAAGCGCTGGACGCCAGGACGACTGGACTCCAAGTTCATCGAGTCCGAAAGGTCAGAGACCAGAAAGTCGTCTTGACGTGTGGCAGCAGAAATGACCTGGTCAAAATGACCCAGCAGTTGACGACAGACAAGGACCTCCGAGTGGAGGACGCCCCGACGAAGAGGCCGTTGGTGGTGCTCAAGGATCTCCTCTCCTATAACACCGATGAGGAGATCATCGCGTCCCTTAAGGTGCAAAACGCCGCAGTTCTGGGTGATTTGAGCGGCGAGGAGTTCGCTGCCACAGTTAAGTACCGCAGACGAGCGAGGAACCCGCATGAGTGTCATGCCGTGCTGCAGGTCTCGCCTAAACTGTGGCAGCGACTCACGGCCGCCGGTAAAGTGTACATCGACCTGCAACGTGTCAACGTGCTAGACCAGACGCCGCTCATTCAGTGCACGCGGTGTCTGGGGTACGGACACGGCCGCAGGTTATGTAAGGAGGCGGCCGACTCGTGCTCTCACTGCGGCGAGTTGCACCTCAGGGCAGACTGTCCGAAGTTCGCTGCCGGCGAGGCTGCCAGTTGCAAAAACTGCAAGATGGCTAAAAACCCGGCAGCGAACCATAACGCCTTCGATGGTGACTGCCCTGTGCACAGGAAATGGGACGCGATAGCACGTATGACAATAGCGTACTGCTAACGCCAACGGCCTCAGAATGGACAGGAACGAGGACACCGACTTAGGGACAACGAGTAGCAGGAGTAAAGTACTCGGAGGGTTTTTTGACGCAGTGGGCTTGCAATGTCTGGACCGGAAGACCGACCTCGGAGTACGCAACACAAGTGCTGAAAACATGTTAACATGCAAGACAGGCTTGCATGGCGGAAACGACAAGTCGGTCACTGGTCCGAGTTGTATAGCTACCGCTACAACATGCCGTCCTTTAAAGCCCGCCGAGGAAGAGCTTATAAACGCCGCTCTGCCCAATGTGTCCTCGTCCTCAAAACCACAGTTTCCGAAATGGCCCGGCAGGAGCCATCGACCGCGACGCAGGTGTTCTAATGTTATGGTAAATTTCCAACACACATATACCTACTATATAGCACGGAAGATCCCGCACGCATATGTGTTGTTGGGAATTCTGAGACCAGGAGCACGCCTGCGTACGGAGAGCCCGAATAAAATCGTACCAGGTTCGATCTGGTGAGCAAAATTTGGAATTTTGAACATTTTTTTTAATAAAAATGTAACACCCAGGTCGAGCCTGGGTCGGAAACATTGCCCACACAATGCCATTTCGGAAACCCAACACCATTCGTACCCTCCCTCGAGGTCCTGCTAAAACAGATACCCGGCTGACGTCGATCGCACTGTACTCCGTGGACTACAGCTTGCTGATACGACTAAACCCAAACAAGGACTCTGATAATGTCAGAGGAGCCGCAGCCGAGGCAGGGGGTGGTTTTAGTCGGTAAGAGTCCGACACTACCCCAGCCACGTCACAAGTGAGGTGACTGGGGTGTCCATGAGGATTTCCACCTCCTGCTAAACTAAAAAAAAAAAAAAAAAAAAAAAAAAAAAAAAAAAAAAACCTAACCTAACCTAACCTAACCTAACCTAACCTAACCTAACCTAACCTAACCTAACCTAACCTAACCTAACCTAACCTAACCTAACCTAACCTAACCTAACCTAACCTAACCTAACCTAACCTAACCTAACCTAACCTAACCTAACCTAACCTAACCTAACCTAACCTAACCTAACCTAACCTAACCTAACCTAACCTAACCTAACCTAACCTAACCTAACCTAACCTAACCTAACCTAACCTAACCTAACCTAACCTAACCTAACCTAACCTAACCTAACCTAACCTAACCTAACCTAACCTAACCTAACCTAACCTAACCTAACCTAACCTAACCTAACCTAACCTAACCTAACCTAACCTAACCTAACCTAACCTAACCTAACCTAACCTAACCTAACCTAACCTAACCTAACCTAACCTAACCTAACCAGTCCGCGATGTTCTGGCGCCGAGAACGGTCGATGTAGCAAGCGCTCGTGTCGAAAAAATTCATAAAAGTGGCTATATAAGACTTACAAACATGGTTTTAGTGTCAAAAGACGTGTAAAAGTGCCGCGGACGTGATAGTGTTGTGACAGTGACCCTCCGGTATCCCCCTGAAGTAGGATCGCGCAAGACCTACTTTTGGGAGGGCCCGGAAAGTGTTTTTCGTCCGGCGCTCGAAAACTAAAGCGGTAACATATGCATTTTTGTACACCATTAGAAGCGTATTAACCCCCTCTATGTACTCACAAAGTTTGCCTTCCATCCACTCATAAATGACCAAGTTATAGCCCTTTTAAAGTTAAGACCTAAAGTACTAACTCCCTTCTGGAGTTAGTTAGGTAAATTCTAACTACAGATTCTTACTCCCTATGTAGTCCTCTACTATAATCTATATCACAAGCTTTGGTTTTCGAGGGTCTTGGACCCCAAAACCACCATAAACTATTTTCAATTTGACACTCTGAACTTTCATGCCACTTTTGGGGTCTTAGCTATCGGGTAAGACCCCCTTTGGACTATAAGGTAAAATAGACAATTTAGTGGACTATCTAGTGCTTTTTAGTTTGTAATTTTATGTCACTTAGTTCCTAAGATATCTTAGTTTTTGTAAAACTGTAATTTTTGACATTGGCGCCAAACTCCGTCATTTTTGAGGACCGAAACTTCGGCTCCTAGGCACGTGCCCCAAATTTTGAACAGCTTAATTTGTAGATTAGACCTTCTAGTATAGGGTACTTTTTGTCCCATATACCTACCCATCCGGGTTACGGAGTTAGACGCCGTGTCCTTGAACGCGAATTTGTGCCTACTATTTTCACTTGTCCCATTTTGCCCCTCATTTGTACTTTCGGGTTTAGAGACGCGCAATATTTTATTATTCTATTGTATAGTACAGGTCCTCCACTTTATATACTAGTTTTTATTTTGTTTCTAGCACAAATATTAACGTAGTTACAGCATTTTTCCCTCACACACTTTTCCTTTAAATTTTTCACAAGTCTTTTACTTCGCCAACTTCCCGACCAAAAACTTCGGCCCACAGGCACGTCGGGTTAGTTCCCCATATTTAGTGGTGTAGGTGACTTCTTCGGCTATCCGGAGGTACCCACCTTCACCACCTTCTCATCAGGGATACGGAGTAACTGGCTAAAGTCTGGAACACTAATTTTTGCCCGAATTTTCAGACTTCCCACTTTGCCCCTCATTCCTACTTTCTAGATTATAGACGCGCTAGATATTAAGATCTCATTTTATAGCTTAGACTGTCCCATTTAAATACTAGTTTTTATTTTGTTTCTAGCACGTTAATTAACGTAGTTATAGCATTTTTCCCTCAATCACTTTTCATTTAAAATTTTTTCACGAGTTTTTAACTCTGTCAACTTCCCGACCGAAAACTTCGGCCCATAGGCACGTCGGGTTAGTTCCCCATATTTAGTGGTGTAGGTGACTCCTTTGGCTATCCGGAGGTACCCACCTTCACCACCTACTCTTAAGGGATACGGAGTTATTGACAAAAGTCTGTGACACTAGTTTTTTGCCCGAATTTCCAGACTTTCCCTAGTCTCTGCCCCTGGGTGTGAGTGAGGTGGTCTCCAATCACATTTTCTGATAGGGGACATCCTCCTCTTCAATAACCAATTTTCACCATATTTTTAAATTCACTATTCCAATAGTTATTAACTTTATTTCAAATTTTTTCCAAATTTTTTTTGTCAAAACTTCGTCAACTTTGCGCGCACATACCTGCCTACCCCAGCGGGTCGCGTTGGGTTGAAGTATCTGGTTTTGTGCGGGACACCTTCAGCTATCTGTAGGTACCACCCGCACAAACCTACCCATCAGGGTTGCGAAGTTATTTAGGTTTTTCTGAGGAGTAATTTTAATAATTTTGTTCCGTAAAATCAGAGCGAGAAACACGTCGCTAACGCGTCGCCGACTCGCGCGCCCCCTAAAAACCCCCGTATCTCGGGAACGGCTACAGATAGAGCGTTTTTAACACCGGCTAAGGAATACTATACTATCGTATAGTATTCCTAACCCAGCTCGGGCGTATCCCACCTCCACATCCCCCCCCCCCAAATTTTGATTTGCCCCTTTTTTAGTTTTTATTAGTTTAACCATACCTTTTGTGGTCGGGTATTGTATTTCTTTAAACCCAAGCCGGGATAACTTGGTTTTGGTCAAGTTACACCCTTTGGTTTTTACTTTTTCAATAGTTTAACTAATTATTTTATCAGGTCACCCTTACTCCAACTTGGTTCCTCTCATATCTCTGGAACCAAGCAATCTATCGTAATTCTGAGTTCAGTTTAGTATAGAAACGTAGGGGTAACACATTGATTGGACCTGGTCCGGTCCCCCTACCCTCAAATTTTTCACTTTTTATTTTGATATCTCCCTGACCTTACCAGCCCTGGTAGGGGCCTTACCGCATTTGGATAGTTTACATCCCCCCCTTATAGGGCCACTTTATCCCGTCTCCGAACTCCTCGGATTCTGTTCATCATCAGGCACTTTTCGCGTTTTTCTTATAATTTTTAGTTTTTCAGTTCTGTAATAGTTTAAGTACACTGTACACACTCTATTCACATACATTACCCCTTCCTCCCCTCCTCATTTTTTGCTTTTTTCTCAATTTTTGTATATCTTTTAGCATACATCTTGGGAACTAGTATAACATTGCTTAGATTCAGACTCCCCGCCCTCATTTACGACAGGAGGACAGCACCAACCCCTTTTTCTGGCCCCCACTTAGGGATCTAGGCCTAAAATGGCCTCACACAAGCCCCCCCCTGGGGGCTCTAAATCCTCTGCTGAGGTATTCTCAGCCTACAAAGCAGCAAGCAGGCAGCTCGCCGGGAGCTTCGACTCTCTGATTTTGTCAGATGAGGAGGGACTCGGCGAGATGTTCTACGAGCCATCTGTCAGAGAGGCCTATCGCCCGCCCACCCCTAACATCGATTCCAACACCGCTAACATCAATCCACTTGATGAATGCTTGCGCGACTTTTTAAAGGAAAAGATCACCCAATGCAAGAAACTTCTCACAGAGGGCAAGAGCCTTAAAAAAGAGAATAAGAATTCTATTCTCTACATCTTTGAGCAGATTTTAAATTATCCTCGCTTCCCTGCTCCCACCCCCATCCGGGCTGCACCACCACCATCTATCCCTGACACCAAAAGTCAGGAAAGCCTCAAGGAGAGCATTATCTCCGAAGTCACTAAGGCAATGAAGGCTGAGATTGCCAACCTTACTAAGACCCTTACCCCCCCTGCCCCTGCCCCCTCTCAAACCACTCAATCCACTCGGCCGTCGTCGTACGCCGCTGCCGTCGAAGCCATGTGCCAAACCCCACGCCCTGCCATCCCCCCAGTTTTACCAACCTCCAAGCCGGCGATCATCGTCTCTTCTAAGAAGGAGGTGGTCGCCCCTAAGGAGACTCTCAAAATCTTTCGCTCGGAAGTAACCTTCCGGGACACAAACTTCTGCCCCTCTGATGTCAAATTCGTCTCTAACAACAAGCTTAGGGTCGAATTTGACAGCGAGGGTGCACGGGACATTGCCCTTCATAAAGTGAATTTCGAGGCAGCCAATTTGTCTGCCGAGAAATCTAAAAAACTAAAACCTATGCTGGTGGCTAAGGGAATCCCTAACGAGATTCCCACTGAGGAACTCTCAACCATAATTCTCGAGCAAAACGGTCTCCAACTCTCACACAAACTCACCGACATAGTCTTTCGGTTCAAAAGGGGCAACCGAAATGACGACCTATATAACGCTGTCTTCGTGGTGTCCCCTCCCTTATGGAGAAAACTTCTCAGTTTTGGGAGGGTTAATTTGGACCACCAGCGGGTCCATGTTGAGGAGTATTCCCCGCTCCTCCAATGTTACTCTTGCCTGCAGTTCGGCCATACCCGGAAGAACTGTACGGCCGACAAAACCATCTGCTCGCATTGCTCGTCCCTCACACACGTCTATAAGGACTGCCCTGTAAAAAGGGACAACAAGGCAACGGACTGCTACAATTGTGTGCAGTTCGTAAAAAAGTACAATCGGCCATGTAATACAAAACACAGTGCTACCTCATCCACTTGCCCTCGTTTGGTTCATGCCCTAAACAAACTTAAACTAAGGATCGACTATGGACCATAGTCATACAAACACACACATACACACAACATACACATTAACTTATCAAATTCATCAACCTTACAAATCATAATAATCTTGGGCGTGGCTTATGCCACACATTATACTATCCACTCACACTCTACCCAAACCCGATTGTTACTTCACTTATGCCTGACGTTTGTGTGGGGCGGCATACAGGGGCCTCCTGCTGGTGTCTCCTCACCTCCCCCCTCTTCACTGTCCAGTTAAATTCTGTTTTCAGGTTGCCTACCGCGCCTTGTTGTATGCCTGTCTCAGGCGCCGCTTTTGCGGACTCACTTTGTCTCTCACACACTTACCTCTCTACTACACACTATTTTCAATGTTCTTTCTGTATATAACTGTGTCTAGATTTAAGTTCCATGTAAAGGACCACTGTAAATATTTTACAATTCGCAACATCACATTCTATACTTCTCTCACTTTTACTTATACACAATCTTTTCTTATACAAAAACACTTTGGGGCAACCCTCTGTATATAGTATAATGGTCCTTTACAGTTATCTAGATTTAAGTTTATTAGTTATAAGATTTTTATTATCTTAAAATAAGCTTTTTCTTATGTTATGCAAAAACTACAAAAACCCAAAAATATTTAAAAAACTTAAAACCAAAAATATTATTCTCTTCTTTTGTCTTCATTTATTTACCCCTACTTCTCTACAAGTGCCCTCCTCTACGGCACAATTTAGCAGGCTAACCACTTGCTGCTTTGTGCAATAAAGGGGGTCATAGTGTTTTATTTATTATATATAATTATATATATCCATCTACTCCTACCCACTCACATCATTCTCACCCAATCTCTCTCAAACCCTTTTCTCTTATCTTCTCTCACATAGGAAAGGCGCAGACGTATACTTAGCGTTACCCTTTCCTTTTTCCATATAACATACTTAAAAAAAAAAACCTAACCTAACCTAACCTAACCTAACCTAACCTAACCTAACCTAACCTAACCTAACCTAACCTAACCTAACCTAACCTAACCTAACCTAACCTAACCTAACCTAACCTAACCTAACCTAACCTAACCTAACCTAACCTAACCTAACCTAACCTAACCTAACCTAACCTAACCTAACCTAACCTAACCTAACCTAACCTAACCTAACCTAACCTAACCTAACCTAACCTAACCTAACCTAACCTAACCTAACCTAACCTAACCTAACCTAACCTAACCTAACCTAACCTAACCTAACCTAACCTAACCTAACCTAACCTAACCTAACCTAACCTAACCTAACCTAACCTAACCTAACCTAACCTAACCTAACCTAACCTAACCTAACCTAACCTAACCTAACCTAACCTAACCTAACCTAACCTAACCTAACCTAACCTAACCTAACCTAACCTAACCTAACCTAACCTAACCTAACCTAACCTAACCTAACCTAACCTAACCTAACCTAACCTAACCTAACCTAACCTAACCTAACCTAACCTAACCTAACCTAACCTAACCTAACCTAACCTAACCTAACCTAACCTAACCTAACCTAACCTAACCTAACCTAACCTAACCTAACCTAACCTAACCTAACCTAACCTAACCTAACCTAACCTAACCTAACCTAACCTAACCTAACCTAACCTAACCTAACCTAACCTAACCTAACCTAACCTAACCTAACCTAACCTAACCTAACCTAACCTAACCTAACCTAACCTAACCTAACCTAACCTAACCTAACCTAACCTAACCTAACCTAACCTAACCTAACCTAACCTAACCTAACCAAGTCCGCGATGTTCTGGCGCCGAGAACGGTCGATGTAGCAAGCGCTCGTGTCGAAAAAATTCGTAAAAGTGGCTATATAAGACTTACAAACATGGTTTTAGTGTCAAAAGACGTGTAAAAGTGCCGCGGACGTGATAGTGTTGTGACAGTGACCCTCCGGTATCCCCCTGAAGTAGGATCGCGCAAGACCTACTTTTGGGAGGGCCCGGAAAGTGTTTTTCGTCCGGCGCTCGAAAACTAAAGCGGTAACATATGCATTTTTGTACACCATTAGAAGCGTATTAATCCCCTCTATGTACTCACAAAGTTTGCCTTCCATCCACTCATAAATGACTAAGTTATAGCCCTTTTAAAGTTAAGACCTAAAGTACTAACTCCCTTCTGGAGTTAGTTAGGTAAATTCTAACTACAGATTCTTACTCCCTATGTAGTCCTCTATTATAATCTATATCACAAGCTTTGGTTTTCGAGGGTCTTGGACCCCAAAACCACCATAAACTATTTTCAATTTGACACTCTGAACTTTCATGCCACTTTTGGGGTCTTAGCTATCGGGTAAGACCCCCTTCGGACTCTAAGGTAAAATAGACAATTTAGTGGACTATCTAGTGCTTTTTAGTTTGTAATTTTATGTTGTTTAGTTCCTAAGATATCTTAGTTTTTGTAACTCTGTTATTTTTGACACTGGCGCCAAACTCCGTCATTTTTGAGGACCGAAACTTCGGCTCCTAGGCACGTGCCCCAAATTTTGAACACCTTAATTTGTAGATTAGACCTTCCAGTATTGGGTACTTTTTGTCCCATATACCTACCCATCCGGGTTACGGAGTTAGACGCCGTGTCCTTGAACGCGAATTTGTGCCTATTATTTTTACTTGTCCCATTTTGCCCCTCATTTGTACTTTCAGGTTCAGAGACGCGCAGTATTTTATTATTCCATCTTACAGTACAGACTGTCCCCTTTATATACTAGTTTTTATTTTGTTTCTAGCACGAATATTAACGTAGTTATAGCTTTTTTCCCCCATACACTTTTCTTTTAAAATTTTTCACAAGTCTTTTGCTTCGCCAACTTCCCGACTAAAAACTTCGGCCCACAGGCACGTCGGGTTAGTTCCCCATATTTAGTGGTGTAGGTGACTTCTTCGGCTATCCGGAGGTACCCACCTTCACCACCTTCTCATCAGGGATACGGAGCAACTGGCTAAAGTCTGGAACACTAGTTTTTTGCCCGAATTTTCAGACTTTCCCACTTTCCCCTCATTTCTACTTTTTAGGTCATAGACGCGCAGGATTTTAGTATCTCATCTTATAGTACAGACTGTCCCCTTTATATACTCGTTTTTATTTTGTTTCTAGCACGAAAATTAACGTAGCTACAGCATTTTTCCCTCTAACACTTTTCATTTAAAATTTTTTCACAACTTTTAAACTCCGTCAACTTCCCGACCAAAAACTTCGGCCCACAGGCACGTCGGGTTAGTTCCCCATATTTAGTGGTGTGGGTGGCTCTCTTGGCTATCCGGAGGTACCCACCTTCACCACCTACTCTTAAGGGATACGGAGTTATTCACTAAAGTCTAAGACACTAGTTTTTTGCCTGAATTCTTAGACTTTCCCTAGTCTCTACTCCTGGGTGTGAGTGAGGTAGTTTTTAGTTACATTTTCAGGTAGGGGACATCCTCCCCTTCAATAATCAATTTTCACCGTATTTTTAAGTACATTATTTCAATAGTTATTCATTTTAATTCAAATTTTTTCCAAATTTTTTGTTAAAAAACTTCGGTAACTTTGCGCGCTTATTCCTGCTTACCCCAGTGGGTCGCGTTGGGTTGAAGTATCTGGATTTGTGCGGGACACCCTCAGCTATCTGTAGGTACCACCCGCACAAACCTACCCATCAGGGTTCCGAAGATACATAGCTTTTTCTGAGGAGTAATTTTAATAATTTTGTTCCATAAAATCAGAGCGAGAAACACGTCGCTAACGCGTCGCCGACTCGCGCGCCCCCTAAAAACCCCCGTATCTCGGGAACGGCTACAGATAGAGCGTTTTTAACACCGGCTAAGGAATACTATACTATATTCCTAACCCAGCTCGGGCATAGTCTACCTCCACATCCCCCCCCCCCAAATTTCAATTTTCCCCTTTTTAGTTTTTATTAGTTTAACCATACCTTTTGTGGTCGGGTATTGTATTTCTTTAAACCCAAGCCGGGATAACTTGGTTTTGGTCAAGTTACACCCTCTGGTTTTTACTTTTCAATAGTTTAATTAATTATTTTATCAGGTCACCCTTACTCCAACTTGGTTCCTCTCATATCTCTGGAACCAAGCAATTTATCGTAATTCTGAGTTCAGTTTAGTATAGAAACGTAGGGGTAACACATTGATTGGACCTGGTCCGGTCCCCCTACCCTCAAATTTTTCACTTATTATTTTGATATCTCCCTGACCTTACCAGCCCTGGTAGGGGCCCTACCACATTTGGCTAGTAGACATCCTCCCTCTATAGGGCCACTTTGTCCCGTCTCCGAACTCCTCGGATTCCGTTAAGCATCAGGCACTTTTCGCGTTTTTTCTAATAATTTTTTAGTTTTTAGTTCTGTAATAGTTTAAGTACACTGTACACACCCTATTTACATATAATATTCCCCCCTCGCCCCCCTCATTTTTTGTTTTTTCTCAATTTTTGTAACTTTTTTTAGCATACATCTTGGGAACTAGTCTAGCATTATTTAGATTCAGATTCCCCCACCTCTTTTACCACAGGAGGACAGCACCAACCCCTTTTTCTGGCCCCCACTTAGGGATCTAGGCCTAAAATGGCCTCACACAAGCCCCCCCCTGGGGGCTCTAAATCCTCTGCTGAGGTATTCTCAGCCTATAAGGCAGCTAGCAGGCAGCTCGCCGGGAGCTTCGACTCTCTGATTTTGTCAGACGAGGAGGGACTCGGCGAGATGTTTTACGAGCCATCTGCCAGAGAGGCTCATCGCCCGCCCACCCCCAACACCGATTCCACCACTACAAACATCAATCCACTTGATGAATGCTTGCGCACCTTTTTAAAGGAAAAGATTGCTGAATGCAAGACACTACTTACAGAGGGCAAAAGCCTTAAAAAAGAGAATAAGAACTCTATTCTCTTCATCTTTGAGCAGATTTTGGCGTATACTCGCTTTCCTGCTCCCACTCCCATCCAGGCTGCACCACCACCATCTATTCCTGACCCCAAGAGTCAGGAAAGCCTCAAGGAGAGTATCATCTCCGAGGTCACAAAGGCAATGAAGGCTGAGATTGCCAACTTAACTAAGACCCTTGCCCCCTCTGCCCCTGCCCCCTCTCAAACCACTCAATCCACTCGGCCGTCGTCGTACGCCACTGCCGTCGAAGCCATGTGCCAAACCCCACGCCCTGCCATCCCCCCAGTTTTACCAACCTCCAAGCCGGCGATCATCGTCTCTTCTAAGAAGGAGGTGGTCGCCCCTAAGGAGACTCTCAAAATCTTTCGCTCGGAAGTAACCTTCCGGGACACAAACTTCTGCCCCTCTGATGTCAAATTCGTCTCTAACAACAAGCTTAGGGTCGAGTTTGACAGCGAAGGTGCACGGGATATTGCCCTCCATAAAGTTAATTTCGAGGCAGCCAATCTGTCTGCCGAGAAATCTAAAAAACTAAAACCCATGCTGGTGGCTAAGGGAATCCCTAACGAGATTCCCACTGAGGAACTCTCAACCATAATTCTTGAGCAAAACGGTCTCCAACTCTCACACAAACTCACCGACATAGTCTTTCGGTTCAAAAGGGGCAACCGAAATGACGACTTATATAACGCTGTCTTCGTGGTGTCCCCTCCCTTATGGAGAAAGCTTCTCAGTTTTGGGAGGGTTAATTTGGACCACCAGCGGGTCCATGTTGAGGAGTATTCCCCGCTCCTCCAATGCTACTCTTGCCTGCAGTTCGGCCATACCCGGAAGAACTGTACGGCCGACAAAACCATCTGCTCGCACTGCTCGTCCCTCACACACGTATATAAGGACTGCCCTGTAAAAAGGGACAATAAGGCAACGGACTGCTACAATTGTGTGCAGTTCGTCAAAAAATACAATCGGCCATGTAACACTAAACACAGTGCCACTTCATCGACTTGCCCTAGATTGGTTCATGCCCTTAATAAACTCAAACTAAGGATTGACTATGGACCATAGTTATACAAACACTTACACAATTCACATAAAAACCTAACCATTCTCATATTCCTTACACACACAATAATAAATCTTGGGCGTGGCTTTTGCCACTCATCACACTATAATCTTATACTATACAATCCCGATTTGCATTCTTACTCGTGCCTAGCGTTTGTGTGGGGCGGCAGATGGGGACCCCCCGCTGATGTTTCCTAACCTCCCCCTTTCACCCGTATTCACTTCCACGCCTTGCTGCGTTTCTGTCCTCGGCGCTGCCATAGCGCACTCAATTTCTTGCTCTCACACACTCACCTCACTACTTCACACTCTACATCAATGTTTCTATCTGTACATAACTGTGTCTAGATTTAAGTTCCATGTAAAGGACCATTGTAAATATTCTACAATTCACAATTTCACACCCTGTACTTCTCTCACTTTCTTTTGTACACAATCTTTTCTTATACAATTACACTTAGGGGCAACCCTCTGTACATAGTATATTGGTCCTTTACAGTTATCTAGATTTAAGTTTATTAGATATAAGATTTTATACTGTCTTAGAATAAGCTTTTCTTTGTTATGCAAAAACCTTAAAAACCAAAAACATTTTAAAACACAAAACCAAAAATATTATTCTCTTCTTTTGTCTTCATTTATTTACCCCTACTTCTCTACAAGTGCCCTCCTCTACGGCACAATTTAGCAGGCTAACCACTTGCTGCTTTGTGCAATAAAGGGGGTCATAGTGTTTTATTTATTACATATAATTATATATATCCATCTACTCCTACCCACTCACATCATTCTCACCCAATCTCTCTCAAACCCTTTTCTCTTATCTTCTCTCACATAGGAAAGGCGCAGACGTATACTTAGCGTTACCCTTTCCTTTTTCCATATAACATACTTAAAAAAAAAAAAAAAAAAAACCTAACCTAACCTAACCTAACCTAACCTAACCTAACCTAACCTAACCTAACCTAACCTAACCTAACCTAACCTAACCTAACCTAACCTAACCTAACCTAACCTAACCTAACCTAACCTAACCTAACCTAACCTAACCTAACCTAACCTAACCTAACCTAACCTAACCTAACCTAACCTAACCTAACCTAACCTAACCTAACCTAACCGAGGTTTATTTTAAAACTTAATACTATATTTTGACACGGTTTTCAGCGTTATTACTGCATTATTTCATTACACCTGTCATCCAGGCACCCACCCACGTTTCCTGGACACCAAAATTTTTGAAATTCGCAAACTTTTAATTTTTGACTTAGAAAAATTACAAAATTTTTTCAGTTTTCCAAATTTACATTCAATTTTTATTCTATTCGATTATACCTTGTCTGGAACCTCTCCCGGCGTGCGTCCCGGTGACCGCGACCTGTGAACAAAAAGTCAGGTTAGTATTTTGTTGAAAAATTTACCAAAAATACAGTTTTTTCCAAATTTCTTCCGAATTTTCTACCCCACCCACCCCATATTCCTGTTTGGTCTTGTAGCGCTCGGCGCCCCGCACCCGCTGGTACCCCTCAAGTGGGGGTAAATCGCAGGCATTAGTATTTTGAATTAGTATTTTGTTGCAAATTTACCAAAAATACAGTTTTTCCCAATTTTCTTCCAAATTTTCCACCCCACCCACCCCATATTCCTGTTTAGTCTTGTAGCGCTCGGCGTCCCGCACCCGCTGGTACCCCACAAGTGGGGGTAACTCGCAGGAAAATCTTAAAAAATTGCCCGCCCACCCACCCTCTTGGGGCTTGGCTAGGTAAACGAGCCAATACTGAAAATTTTTTGTACACAATACATTCCCTGAAAACTGGACTAGGTGGTCCCTAGTGGTGGTGCGATCGAAAAACTCCTCTACGGAGTCAGGGTAAAAGTGACATATAACCGTGACAGGCGCTATATAGTGCCAACTTTACTGAACTGACTCAAATCGACACTGGAATTAAATTCCTTTACTTATATCTTTACTTATTTTATTTTATTTTATTTATATTGTTGTTTGGTCCCCCCTGTACAGGGATTCAGGCAAAAGCTTGTATCTACTCTGACGAAATAGAACCCTTCCGGCAAATCATGTTTCGCACACCTGCTAAAAAGGACGTGAGCTTGCAGGGCTCCGAGGGCTCGCCGCGATCTGCAGAAAAAGCCGTGACGCCACTGCTGAGTGTTAGGCGAAGTATTGGGGAATGGGAGACCGGTAGGGCAGAGCCTCAGGCTAAAACCCCGGTCCACTCCAAACCAAACGCCACACCACCATCATCACTCACCGTCACCAAAAAGGCGCCCGGCTCTCAGGGGACGCGTCGAGCTTCAGCGGATGCTCCTGTAGCGGAGAGAAAGCCCGACCCGAAATATCCCAGTCTCATAGCGGAAGCGAGAGCTTGCCTGAATAAAGCTAAGCTTAATTTAGGCAACTCCCGCAACCTAAAAACCGAAATAAAGACGGAGGTGCTTGGGGCGATAAACCGTCTATTTGAAATAGTCAAAGAGTCGGAAAAAGGTAAAACCAAGGCCCCCGAAATACCTACAACCACCCCAGTACCCCCAGAACCCGAACAAACTGACCCGCCCACCCTAGACGAGGAAAATAAAGGCCAAAAAGAGCTTCTGCTGAGGCTTCAAGAAAATAGTGCCCTAATTAAAGAAAACTTAGCCAAAATGGAAAGCCTCAAAGAGGCGTTGGATAAAAAATCAGTCTCCACGGTTGAGGAGAGAACATACGCGTCTGTGGCGGATGCGCACAGAAGCCAGACCGGGATTCAGGTACCGGGGCGAGCGACGCTTCATTCCGTAGTTGTCTCCTCAACAAGTGAAACGGACACGGGCGACGAAGTGTTGGAGCGGGTAAGGAAGGCGATCGACGCGAAGGAAGGCTGGGTGCAGGTGGAGAGGGTAAGAAAGGCCAAAAATAGAAAAGTAATAATGGGCTTTGGGTCCAAGGAAGAACGGGACAAGGTGAAGGATAGAATTGGGAAAGAAGGAGGCAGCCTCACCATCGAGGACGTCGAGAACAAGGACCCGCTGGTCAGGCTTGGGGATGTCTTGTCGGTTAATACCGACGAGGACATCCTCAGGGCTCTTCGGAACCAAAATGGGGCGGTTTTCCACGGCCTCGATCAGGGGGAGGATAGGGTAGTCGTCAAATATAGAAGAAGGGCCAGAAACCCTCACACCAGCCACGTAATTGTAAGCGTGTCGCCCAGTATCTGGAAGCGGGTGACGGAAAGGGGCTATGTATACATAGATCTCCAGCGGGTCAGAGCGGAAGACCAGACTCCACTAGTCCAGTGTACGCGCTGCCTGGGATATGGCCACGGCAGAAAGTACTGCCAAGAGACTGCAGACGCGTGCAGCCATTGTGGCGGTCCCCACCTGAAGACGGAATGCGCGGACTGGCTGGCTGGAGAGCCACCCGCGTGCAGAAACTGCAAAAAGGCAAAACTGACGCAGATGGAGCACAATGCCTTCAGCTCTGGGTGCCCTGTGCGTCGCCGGTGGGACGAACAGGCCAGATCGACCGTCGCGTACTGTTAACGCCAACGTTGCCACCACCACATATAGCTATATGCAAGCGAACCTCCAACGAAAAAGGCTGGCGACGATCGAGCTTCTGCTCGAGGCACAGAAGCAAGGAGTAGCCGTAGCCCTGCTGCAAGAGCCATACGTCGGGGGGACCAGGACAATGAAGAGCCACAAGGGAGTAAGGATCTTCCAGAACACTGATGATGGAGAAGGGACCGTTAAGGCCGCAATTGCTGTCTTTGATAGCAATCTTAATATAAAGCAGTACCCGAAACTCACCACAAACAACATCGCTGTGGTGGGGATCCAGACCAGTGCCTGGGAGATCACCCTTGCGTCCATATACTTTGAGCCGGACAAACCAGTGGAGCCCTATTTAGACCACCTCAAAGAAATAGTGGCCAAAAATGGCTCTAAGCCCATAATCGTTGGAGGCGATGCAAATGCAAAAAGCACCTGGTGGGGCAGCCCAACGGTAGACTGTAGGGGAGAGGAGGTATGCGGGACTCTCGGGGAGCTCGGGCTGCATATATTAAACGCAGGAGAAATCCCGACCTTCGACACAGTAAGAGGAGGACAACGCTATAGTAGCTATGTCGACATAACAGCTTGTTCGGCAAACATCCTCGACAGGGTAGCAGACTGGAAAGTCGTCGAGGGCCTGAGCAGCTCCGACCACAACGGCATCGTTTTCAAAATCTTGCAAACAAAATCGAAAGGGTTAAAAGTAGAAAGAACCACCAGGATATTTAACACGAAAAAGGCCAACTGGTCTGGCTTTCATGTGAAACTCACCCAGTTGTGCCAAGAATACAACATTACAAAAGAGGAAATAGGAAAAATAAATAAAGTAGAAGAATTAGATAAAATAGTGAACAATTACACAGAAATAATTACAAAAGCATGCAAAGCATCTATGCCAATTAAAAAACAAATAGAAAAACTTACCTTGCCGTGGTGGTCGGAGAGACTCGAAAAATTGAAAAAAGCCGTCGCCACCAAAAAGAGGAGGATCAGATGCGCTGCTCCAGTCCGTAGATCCATCGTTGTCGAAGAGTACCTGCAACAGAAAGAGGAATATGAGTTGGAGGCAGCCAGAGCCCAAACCGAGAGTTGGAAGGAGTTCTGCTGTAGACAGGATAGGGAGGGGGTGTGGGAGGGGATATACAGAGTTATAGGAAGGACAGCGAACAGGGTGGAGGACCTGATGCTAATTAAAGACGGAGAGGTGCTGGACGCGGAAGGGTCCGCTCGATACATAGCGGAGACCCTGTACCCGGAAGACCACCCAGCTACGGATAACCCCCACCACAGCCGTGTCAGACTAGAGGCGGAATCGGTGAATGAAGGCGAATATGGTGAGAAATACGACCCTCCATTCACTATAACCGAACTGCAGACGTCGAGCGAGTCCTTCAATCCAAAGAAGGCTCCGGGAATGGATGGGCTCACAGCCGATATTTGCAACCGTGCTATCAGCAAAGACCCCGAAATTTTCCTGGCTATCCTTAATAAATGCCTTGCCTACAACCACTTCCCAAAAGTGTGGAAAGAGGCAACGGTGGTCATACTACGGAAGCCAGGAAGGACGGACTACACAACACCAAAGGCGTGTCGACCAATCGGCCTGCTGCCGGTACTCGGAAAAATTTACGAAAAAATGTTGGTGGCTCGACTCAGGTTCTACATAGCACCGAAGATGAGTACTCGCCAGTACGGATTCATGCCACAAAGGAGTACCGAAGACTCCCTCTATACTCTCATGCAAAAAATACGCAATAAGCTGAAACAAAAGAAAATAATAACATTAATATCGCTGGACATAGAGGGAGCCTTCGACAATGCCTGGTGGCCAGCTATAAGAGTCCGACTGGCTGAGGAAAGGTGTCCGGTCAACCTGAGAAGGGTCATCGACAGCTACCTGCGCGACAGAAAAGTACGGGTACGATACGCCGGCGCTGAGCACCAGAGAAGCACTGAGAAGGGCTGCGTGCAAGGCTCAATTGGAGGGCCCACTCTCTGGAACCTCATACTGGATCCACTCCTCAAAGACCTTGAGAAAAAAGGAGACTACGCGCAAGCCTTCGCTGATGACGTGATCCTAGTCTTCGATGGAGACACGGCGTTGGAAATAGAGAGACAGGCGAACGCCGCCCTCGAACGTGTTCGGGCGTGGGGCGTGGAAAACAAATTAAACTTCGCACCACATAAGACCAGTGCAATGGTCATTACAAACAAGTTAAAATACGACGCCCCACGCCTGAGCATGGGCGGGGTCGACGTTGCCATGTCCAAGAAAATAAAAGTACTGGGTGTCACCATCGACGACAGGCTCACGTTTAACGCGCACATCTCGGAGGTATGCCGCAAGGCCATCGCAGTCCACCAACAGCTGAGTAGAGCTGCAAAGGTAAACTGGGGCCTAAATCCGGACGTGGTAAGGATCATATACGTCGCTGCGATAGAACCAATTGTCTTATACGCCGCCAGTGCATGGGCGGAAGCCGCAAACAAACTGGGAATAATAAAACAGCTAGGCGTCGTGCAGCGGGGCATAGCACAGAAAATGTGCAGGGCGTACCGAACAGTCTCCCTGAATTCGGTGCTCCTACTAGCAGGGATGCTCCCCCTGGATCTTAGAATCCACGAGGTGGCATCGCTGTATAGAGCCAAAAAAGGGGTGCCACAGGCTATATTGGGGGACAGAGAGGTAGAACAGATGACTCCTGCACTGGAATCCCCGCATCCTGCGGAGCGAAGCGACCTGGAGATCGTCAGCCTGGTAAACCGGGAGGAAGTGGAAGCTAATTCGGGCCAACAGGTGAAAATCTTCACCGACGGAAGTAAGATCGGGGGGCACGTCGGAGCAGCTCTGTCCATATGGAACGGCGAGGCCGAGACGCGCACCCTCAAGCTGGCGCTTCCGAGCTACTGCACGGTTTACCAGGCTGAGCTACTCGCGATATGCCGAGCAACGCGGGTAATCAGGAACACCACGGCGCCTACCTTCGGGATCTTCAGCGATTCCATGGCGGCTCTTTTGACCGTGAAAAACCCCAGTTGCCTTCATCCCCTGGCAGTAGAGGCCAGACAGAATATAACAACTGCATCTCTCCAGAACAAGGTTGTATCCTTGTTCTGGATAAAGGCCCACGCAGGGTTGGAGGGCAACGAGAGAGCGGATCAGCTGGCAAAGGAGGCCGCCATGAATCTAAAGAAAAAACCGGACTATGACCTGTGTCCGATCTCATTCGTCAAGCGCCACATACGCAGTGGGACGCTCGACGAATGGAATCGGAGATACAAGTCCGGCCAAACTGCCAGCATCACCAAGATGTTCTTCCCGGATGCGGTGGCGGCGTATAGAACAATAAGAAAAATTAAAATAACAAACATAAGGACACAGATCATGACGGGGCACGGTGGATTCTCCGAGTACCTGAATCGCTTCAGGTGCAAGGGGAGCCCATCGTGCATCTGTGAGCCAAACGCCGACGAAACCGTGCCACACCTGCTGTTGGAATGTCCTGTACATGCCGCCGACAGATATGGACTGGAACAGGCACTGAAAATAAGACTGGATAGGGAAATAATAGAGGAAGTGATGCAAGGGAAAGATAGGGATAAGTTTTTAGATTATTGCACAAAGATTGCACAGAAAGCAATAGATAGAAACAAAACAGCTTAAGAAAATATGCTTATAGTATAATTAGATTTATATATATTAAGCATATAAATAAGGAAAAATAAAAGTAAGCAACAATATAAGTAGTAATACAGAGTAAAATGTATTTAAAGTTAGGGAAATGTAAGGATATGTTGTATTGTGGATTATGAAATTAGTAGAAAAGAATTTGTGTGACAAATAAAAACATAAAAATAAGTTGTGATCTCCCCCACACAGAATTAAAGAAAATTAGGCTTAACACAGGCTCCGATAACGTTGGAGGTAGATTGTAATTAAAAAAAAAAAAAAAAAATAAAAAAAAAAAAAAAAAAAAAAAAAAAAAAAAAAAAAAAAAAAACCTAACCTAACCTAACCTAACCTAACCTAACCTAACCTAACCTAACCTAACCTAACCTAACCTAACCTAACCTAACCTAACCTAACCTAACCTAACCTAACCTAACCTAACCTAACCTAACCTAACCTAACCTAACCTAACCTAACCTAACCTAACCTAACCTAACCTAACCTAACCTAACCTAACCTAACCTAACCTAACCTAACCTAACCTAACCTAACCTAACCTAACCTAACCTAACCTAACCTAACCTAACCTAACCTAACCTAACCTAACCTAACCTAACCTAACCTAACCTAACCTAACCTAACCTAACCTAACCTAACCTAACCTAACCTAACCTAACCTAACCTAACCTAACCTAACCTAACCTAACCTAACCTAACCTAACCTAACCTAACCTAACCTAACCTAACCTAACCTAACCTAACCTAACCTAACCTAACCTAACCTAACCTAACCTAACCTAACCTAACCTAACCTAACCTAACCTAACCTAACCTAACCTAACCTAACCTAACCTAACCTAACCTAACCTAACCTAACCTAACCTAACCTAACCTAACCTAACCTAACCTAACCTAACCTAACCTAACCTAACCTAACCTAACCTAACCACTTGCTGCTTTGTGCAATAAAGGGGGTCATAGTGTTTTATTTATTATATACATTTATATATATCCATCTATTCCTACCCACTCACATCATTCTCACCCAATCTCTCTCAAACCCTTTTCTCTTATCTTCTCTCACATAGGAAAGGCGCAGACGTATACTTAGCGTTACCCTTTCCTTTTTCCATATAACATACTTAAAAAAAAAAAAAAAAAAAAAAAACCTAACCTAACCTAACCTAACCTAACCTAACCTAACCTAACCTAACCTAACCTAACCTAACCTAACCTAACCTAACCTAACCTAACCTAACCTAACCTAACCTAACCTAACCTAACCTAACCTAACCTAACCTAACCTAACCTAACCTAACCTAACCTAACCTAACCTAACCTAACCTAACCTGACGACCGACAAGGACCTCCGAGTGGAGGACGCCCCGACGAAGAGGCCGTTGGTGGTGCTCAAGGATCTCCTCTCCTATAACACCGATGAGGAGATCATCGCGTCCCTTAGGGTGCAAAACGCCGCAGTTCTGGGTGATTTGAGCGACGAGGAGTTCGCTGCCACAGTCAAGTACCGCAGACGGGCGAGGAACCCGCATGAGTGTCATGCCGTGCTGCAGGTCTCGCCCAAACTGTGGCAGCGACTCACGGCCGCCGGAAAGGTGTACATCGACCTGCAACGTGTCAACGGGGGTACGGACACGGCCGCAGGTTGTGTAAGGAGGCGGCCGACTCGTGCTCTCACTGCGGCGAATTGCATCTCAGGGCAGACTGTCCGAAGTTCGCTGCCGGCGAGGCTGCCAGTTGCAAAAATTGCAAGCTGGCTAAAAACCCGGCAGTGAACCATAACGCCTTCGACGGTGACTGCCCTGTGCACAGAAAATGGGACGCGATAGCACGTATGACAATAGCGTACTGCTAACGCCAACGGCCTCAAAATGGACAGGAACGAGGACACCGACTCGGGGACAACGAGTAGCAGGAGTAAAGTACTCGGAGGGCTTTTTGACGTAGCGAGCGTGCAAAGTCTGGACCGGAAGACCGACCTCGGAGTACGCAACACAAGTGCTGGATACATGATATCATGCAAGACGGGCTTGCATGGCGGAAACGACAAGTCGGTCACTGGTCCAAGCTGTATAGCAACCACAACAACATGCCGTCTTTCAAAGCACTCCGAGGAAGAGCTTAGTAACGCCGCTCTGCCCAATGTGTCCTCGTCCCCAAAACCACGTTTTCCGAAATGGCCCGGCAGGAGCCATCGACCGCGACGCAGGTGTTCTCATTCCATGGTGAATTTCCAGCACACATACACCTATTTCATAGCATGGAAGATCCCGCACGCATATGTGTTGCTGGGAATTCTGAGACCAAAAGAACGCCTGCGTACGGAGAGCCCGAATATGATCGTGCCAGGCTCGATCTGGTGAGCAAAATTTGTAATTTTGAACATTTTTGTAGAAAAATGTAACACCCAGGTCGAGCCTGGGTCGGAAAGTATCGCCCACACAATGCCATTTCGGAAACCCAACACCATTTGTACCCTCCCTCGAGGTCCTTGCTAACAGAAACCCGGCTGACGTCGATCGCACTGTACTCCAAGGACTACAGCTTGCTGATGCGACTGAACCCAAATCAGGACTCTGATTACGTCAGAGGAGCCGCAGCCGAGGCAGGGGGTGGTTTTAGTCGGTAAGAGTCCGACACTACCCCAGCCACGTCACAAGTGAGGTGACTGGGGTGTCCATGAGGATTTCCACCTCCTGCTAAACTAAAAAAAAAAAAAAAAAAAAAAAAAAAACCTAACCTAACCTAACCTAACCTAACCTAACCTAACCTAACCTAACCTAACCTAACCTAACCTAACCTAACCTAACCTAACCTAACCTAACCTAACCTAACCTAACCTAACCTAACCTAACCTAACCTAACCTAACCTAACCTAACCTAACCTAACCTAACCTAACCTAACCTAACCTAACCTAACCTAACCTAACCTAACCTAACCTAACCTAACCTAACCTAACCTAACCTAACCTAACCTAACCTAACCTAACCTAACCTAACCTAACCTAACCTAACCTAACCTAACCTAACCTAACCTAACCTAACCTAACCTAACCTAACCTAACCTAACCTAACCTAACCTAACCTAACCTAACCAGTCCGCGATGTTCTGGCGCCGAGAACGGTCGATGTAGCAAGCGCTCGTGTCGAAAAAATTCATAAAAGTGGCTATATAAGACTTACAAACATGGTTTTAGTGTCAAAAGACGTGTAAAAGTGCCGCGGACGTGATAGTGTTGTGACAGTGACCCTCCGGTATCCCCCTGAAGTAGGATCGCGCAAGACCTACTTTTTGGAGGGCCCGGAAAGTGTTTTTCGTCCGGCGCTCGAAAACTAAAGCGGTAACCTATGCCTTTTTATACACTAATAGAAGCGTATTAACCCCCTCTATGTACTCACAAAGTTTGCCTTCCATCCACTCATAATTGACCAAGTTATAGCCCTTTTAAAGTTAAGACCTAAAGTACTAACTCCCTTCTGGAGTTAGTTAGGTAAATTCTGTTTTCATATTTTTACTCCCTATGTAGTCCTCTTTCATAATCTCTATCACAAGCTTTGGTTTTCGAGGGTCTTGGACCCCAAAACCACCATAAACTATTTTCATTTTGACACCTTGAACTTTCATGCCACTTTTGGGGTCTTAGCTATCGGGTAAGACCCCCTTTGGACTCTAAGGTAAAATAGACAATTTAGTGGACTATCTAGTGCTTTTTAGTTTGTAATTTTATGTCACTTAGTTCCTAAGATATCTTAGTTTTTGTAAACCTCTAATTTTTGACATTGGCGCCAAACTCCGTCATTTTTGAGGACTGAAACTTCGGCTCCTAGGCACGTGCCCCAAATTTTGAACACCTTAATTTGTAGATTAGACCTTCTAGTATAGGGTACTTTTTGTCCCATATACCTACCCATCCGGGTTACGGAGTTAGACGCCGTGTCCTTGAACGCGAATTTGTGCCTACTAGTTACACTTGTCCCATTTTTGCCCCTCATTTCTACTTTCAGGTTCAGAGACGCGCAATATTTTATTGTTCTATTGTATAGTACAGGTCCTCCCCTTTCTATATCAGTTTTTATCTTGTTTTTAACACTAAAATTAACATAGTTACAGCCTTTTTCCCTCACACACTTTTCTTTTAAATTTTTTTCACAAGTCTCTTACTTCGCCAACTTCCCGACCAAAAACTTCGGCCCACAGGCACGTCGGGTTAGTTCCCCATACTTAGTGGCGTAGGTGACTTCTTCGGCTATCCGGAGGTACCCACCTTCACCACCTTCTCATCAGGGATACGGAGTAATTGACCAAAGTCTAGAACACTAGTTTTTGTCCGAATTTTTAGACTTTCCCACTTTGCCCCTCATTCCTACTTTTAGGTTTAGAGACGCGCAATATTTTATTGTTTTATTATATAGTATAGGTCCTCCCCTTTCCATACCAGTTTCTATCTTGTTTTTAACACTAAAATTAACGTAGTTACAGCACTTTTCCCTCTAACACTTTTCATTTAAAATTTTTTCACGAGTTTTTAACTCCGTCAACTTCCCGACCGAAAACTTCGGCCCACAGGCACGTCGGGTTAGTTCCCCATATTTAGTGGTGTAGGTGACTCCTTTGGCTATCCGGAGGTACCCACCTTCACCACCTACTCTTAAGGGATACGGAGTTATTGACAAAAGTCTGTGACACTAGTTTTTTGCCCGAATTTCCAGACTTTCCCTAGTCTCTGCCCCTGGGTGTGAGTGAGGTGGTCTCCAATCACATTTTCTGATAGGGGACATCCTCCTCTTCAATAACCAATTCTCACCATATTTTTAAATTCACTATTTCAATAGTTATTAACTTAATTTCAAATTTTTTCCAAATTTTTTGTCAAAAACTTCGTCAACTTTGCGCGCACATACCTGCCTACCCCAGCGGGTCGCGTTGGGTTGAAGTATCTGGTTTTGTGCGGGACACCTTCAGCTATCTGTAGGTACCACCCGCACAAACCTACCCATCAGGGTTGCGAAGTTATTTAGGTTTTTCTGAGGAGTAATTTTAATAATTTTGTCCCGTAAAATTAGAGCGAGAAACACGTCGCTAACGCGTCGCCGACTCGCGCGCCCCTAAAAACCCCCGTATCTCGGGAACGGTTAGAGATAGAGCGTTTTTAACACCGGATAAGAAATACTATACTATCGTATAGTATTTCTAACCCAGCTCGGGCATAGTCTACCTCCACATCCCCCCCCCCCAATTTTGATTTGCCCCCTTTTTAGATTTTTATTAGTTTAACCATACCTTTTGTGGCCGGGTATTGTATTTCTTTAAACCCAAGCCGGGATAACTTGGTTTTGGTCAATTTACACCCTCTGGTTTTCACTTTTCAATAGTTTAATTAATTATTTTATCAGGTCACCCTTACTCCAACTTGGTTTCCCTCATATCTCTGGAACCAAGCATTTTATCGTAAATCTGAGTTCAGTCTAGTATAGAAACGTAGGGGTAACACATTGATTGGACCTGGTCTGGTCCCCCTACCCTCAAATTTTTCACTTATTATTTTGATATCTCCCTGACCTTACCAGCCCTGGTAGGGGCCCTACCACATTTGGATAGTACACATCCCCCCTTAATAGGGCCACTTTGTCCCGTCTCCGAACTCCTCGGATTTTGCTTACCATCAGGCACTTTTTCGCGCATTTTTCATAAATTCTTGTTTTTTGTTCTTGTTTTAGTTTTAATATATATTACACATTACACATATACATAGACCCCCCCTCCCCCCCTCCTCTTTTTTGTTTTTCACAGTTTTTCTTCTTTTCTTTCTAGATTTTATCTTGGGAACTAACATTTTATTGTTTAGAACAGTACCCCCCCTCTCCCTTTTCACCAAAGGTTAGAATCACCCCATCTGCTTGGCCCCCTTTAAGGTTCTGGGCCTAAAATGGCCTCATCTATGCCCCCCCCTGGGGGCCCAAACTCTTCTGCCCGCATTACGAGGGCTTCGAAAGTCATATTAGGGAGCACCGACTCTCTGATACTCTCAGACGAGGAGGGGCTTAACGATATTGACACAGCGGGATCGACCGGGGATGCTCTCCCTTCCCAACCCACCTCCAACTCGGACACCACCCCCCCTGCCATTGACTCTTTTCACTCATTTGTACTCGACAAACTTAATGACTGCCGCAGGCTCATCTCTGAAGGGAAGAGCTTAAAGAAGGAAAACAAAACCTCTATCCTTCGAATCTTCGATGAGATAGCAGCGTATAAAGTTTCTCCCTCCCCGGCTGCACCCCAACTTTCCCACCCTGACACCCAAGAAACTCTCAAACAAACCATAATCTCAGAGGTCACAAAGGCCCTCAGGACCGAAATAGCCTCCCTTAAAAAGACCATCTCCCCTCTTTCATCCCCCCAACCCCCCCGTCAGTCTTATGCCTCAGCCGCTAAGACTCAAACCCAGGCCCAAGCCACCCCCCCCAAAATTCCCACCTCCAAACCAGCAATAATTGTCTCTTCCACTAAGGAAGTTATTACCCCCAATGACACCCTTAAACTCTTCCGCTCGGGAGTTACCTTCCGAGATACTAATTTCTCACCATCGGAGATCAAGTTTGTATCCAACAATAAACTCAGGGTCGAGTTTGACAACGAGGCCCAAAGAGACATCACTCTCAAAAAAATAGACAAGGCAGCTGACATCTCTGCCGAGAAGTCTAAAAAACTAAAACCCATGTTAGTCGTTAAGGGCATTCCCATTGAGGTCCCCTGTGAGGACCTCTCCAGTATCATTCTCAAACAGAACAATCTATCCACTCACGCAGCCTCTGACTTCGTCTTCCGATTTAAAAGGGGAAATCGGAACGACCAACTATACAACGCCGTCTTTGTGGTCTCACCTCCTCTATGGAGGTCTATTATCAAATTGGGCAAGGTAAATGTGGACCACCAGCGGGTCCATGTTGAGGAATACGCCCCACTCCTTCACTGTTACACATGCCTGCAGTTCGGGCACACTCGCAAGAACTGCACGGCTGATAAGACCATCTGCTCCCACTGCGCCTCCCTCACCCACGTGTACAAGGACTGTCCAGTCAAAAAAGACACCAAGGCTACCGACTGTTATAACTGCGTAATGTTCGGTAAGAAATACAACCGTCCATGCAACTCAAAACATAGCGCCACATCTTCAACTTGCCCAAGATATATCCAAGCCCTCGACAAACTTAAACTGAGGATTGATTATGGATCATAATCGCACAAACATGACACACCATACACGCACAACATATTCAAACACTACTCTACACACATATAAATGTCTGCAAATAAATCTTGGGCGTGGCAGAAATGCCACACACGAACTTAAAACACACACAAACAACTCTACACCCGACTTTGTATTTCTTTCAGAGCCTTATACCGGTGCGGGGCGGCAGATGGGAATCTTCCCTGGATATCTTGTATATCAATTCCCCCAGGCTGCCTCCACCTCTAAAACCTCCATTCTGGTCAGAGAAAATCTGGGCAGCACTTTAGGGTGCTCGGAATTCTCTGACTCCAATCTCACAATCGTAAAAATTAACTCCAGAGGTAATCGCACTGTATATCTGGTCTCAGTATACATCGAACCTCGAAACGACAGCAACGGTACACTCCTCAAACTGGCCACCTTCTTGGAGAGGACTTCCGGCTCGGTACACTTGGTGTGTGGCGATTTTAATGGGTGGCACACTATGTGGGGCTCCCCATTTAACAATAGGCGGGGGAATCGCGTCTTGGACATGATACTACACCATAACCTACACATTTGTAATGTGGGCAATACGCCCACATTTGTTACAACCACACATAATAACATCCGCACCTCCATCATCGACATCACACTCATAGATAACACCGAACAAGTACGCGTTTCCAACTGGTCAGTGGACTCTGCCATCTGCCCGTCCACTGAACACCATGCCATCACTTTTGAACTTTCTCTTGGCAATTCCCCCCCTACGAAGAACCTTAAATCGTCCACGTACCGGTACAATACTACCGACACCAGGTGGGACCTTTTGTCGGATCGGTTCTCCCAGGAAGTGAGCAGCAGTCTCAATGTCACTGCCCCTATCACCACCTTCTCCCCCCCTGAAATCGAGTCATACATCAACCAAATGACTTCGAGCATTCAGCGAGTTTGCGACAAACTTTTACCTCGCAAATCTCCGTACCAGCACCGTGCCCCTTGGTGGAGCGATGAACTCGAGGCTATTAAGCATAGGGTTCTCGCTATACACCATCGCATGGTGAATAGCCGCAGGCGCCACCGCCCTATGGAGGATCTAGTCGCCGAGAACCTCAGAGTTCGTGGGGAGTACAACGATGCGATTCGTGCCGCATCCACCGAACACTTCCGCGAGTTCTGCAACAAGCAGAAAAAAGAGGATGTGTATTCGGTCACGAATCGCATAATTAAGACTCCCCCACTACGGCAGCCCCCTTCCACCTTGAAGCTAGATGACGGATCCTTCACCACTAACTCCAGTGACACTGCCCTGGCCCTCCTCAACAAATTTTACCCTGACGACTCCCCCGACCACACCGACGGACAAAAACACACCAGACTTCTTATGCACCAACCCCTTGATACTCCTTTGGACCCTCCCTTCACTTTCACTGAGATTTCCGAATGCATTAAATGCATGAATCACAAAAGAGCCCCCGGCACTGACCATCTTACTGCCGATATATGCTTGCAATTTGTGACATTGTTTCCTCATATTATCACTGATATCCTCAACAGATGCCTTACACTCAATTACTTTCCCATAACTTGGAAAGTTGCAACAGCTAAAATCATCCCAAAACAGGGCCGAACTGATTATTCGTCGCCCTCCTCATTCAGACCCATTGGACTCATTAATGTATTCGGAAAACTGTTTGAAAAACTACTCACCAACAGACTAACCTACCACCTCGACACAACCTTTTCCTCATCTCCCCATCAATACGGATTTAAACTCCGCACTTCCACCCACCAGGCCATTCATGGCGCCCTCGACGTCGTGAGGCAGGCGATTGCTAGCAAAGAGCTGGTGATTGCCGCCTCTCTCGATATCAGGGCAGCCTTCGACCACGCCTGGTGGCCTGCAATCTTTGCACGCCTTCGGAAGACCAAATGTCCCCAAAATATCTATAACACCCTTCTCAGCTATGTTGAAGACCGTAGGGTTGAAATATCCTTTGCTGACTGCCAGGTGAGCAAGTCCATGACGATGGGCTGCATACAGGGATCCGTATGTGGCCCATCGCTGTGGAACATCATTCTGGACGAACTCTTGTCAGCGGATCTCCCCAGGGGATGCCACATTCAGGCGTATGCCGACGACGTCCTCCTCATTTGTCACGCTGTTACAGTGGGCGAACTCGAGGACGTCACTAATGTGGCATTGTCGCGGGTTATTGACTGGGGTGCATCGGTCAAACTCACCTTTGGGCCGGACAAAACCCAAATTATGGGTTTCACTAACAAGTCCACCCGGTGCAGTATCACCATCGACGGCCGTATCCTCCCCTTCGTCAATGAGATCAAATACCTCGGTGTCATCATAGACAGAAAACTCAGATTCATCAAACATTGTGATTATGTAATAGATAAGGCCAAAAAACTACTCAACAGGCTAACGCTATTTATTAGGCCCACTTGGGGCGTCCACCCAGAAAATGTTCGTATTATATATGAACAAGTAATACAACCCATAATCTGCTACGCAGGTAGCATATGGTCTGACGCTCTCGAATACGAGTACGTCAACAAAAAATTCTTGTCTTTACAAAGACTCTTCGCAATTAAAATTATCCAAGGCTTCCGAACCCTTAACACCCCCACTGCAATCTCTCTTGCGAGACTCACCCCTCTACCCGCCAAAATAAGGGAACTCGCTGACAACGAGCTCACCAAATTCATGGGGACCTCTGGTTTCCTCCCCTCTGACACCCCTATTGAAGCTTTAACACACCCCTCTAAACTTCTTCACCCATCCGACCGAGTTGGGATCCAATTTTCTAGCATTCTTTCCCAAGAAGACGTCGGCACCATCGTTCCCGACTCTGCCGTCCAAATTTACACTGACGGCAGCAAACACGATGGTAAGGTGGGCGCCGCCGTCTACATAATTGATTCCAATAAACATATTTCCACTAAAAAGCTCAAACTTCACGACTGTTGTTCGGTGTTTCAAGCGGAGTTATTCGCTATTGAATACTCCTGCCGCTGGATACTTGACAGCAAAGTCCCACACTCAGTAATTCTGTCCGACTGTAAATCAGGCTTGACTGAAATATCAAACCCCAATAGTTGTAACCATTTTGTCACTTCCATTCACCGCCTCGTTCATGAGGCCACATCGGCTGGTCTGACTGTCGAGTTCGCCTGGATTAAGTCTCATATTGGCATTGCTGGAAATGAGGCGGCGGATACGGCAGCCAAATCGGCTGCTCTACTTCACCGTACGCCTGACTATTTTCACATCCCCACCAGCCACATAAAACTCTGCAACCGTGACCTGTCTTCACAGTCTTCGGCCGAATTGTACAACAATTCGACCTATATCAAAACTATTATCCCTACCTATGACGACCTAAAATCTTATCTTAAAGTAGTCAGGCCAAACTTTGCGGTCACACAATACCTCTCTAATCATGGATACCATAAAGAGTACCTTTACAGGTTTAAGATCGCTCTGGACGATAAGTGCCCTTGTGACGGTGTGACAATTCAGTCGATGCGTCACCTTGTGCGCGAATGTCCGAGGTTTGCTTCCTCTAGAGCTGATTATCTAGCCATTGCCCCTCTCAATGTCAGCGACCCCTTCGACATGAAGATTGTGTTGGAACGCTCTGGCACTGTTGACAGTTTCCACAGTCATATCCACACAATCGTAAGGGAACTCAAACATTTCAATAGTTAGCATTCCTTATATAATATCTCATATCTGACCTTTTCCCTTCGCTCCTTCCATCGACTTCACTCCCGGCGTCACCAAGCGCACTCACACCATCTACTCTCACACACGCTTTTTTACACACACATCATTAACACCACACCCAAATTTTGTATATAATGTTCTAGATGTAAGTCACCTACTACAGGATCATTGTAACACATACCTCACAACCTTTCACAATTTGTATTTAATTTCTCCACCTTTTACTTTGTAAATACTCTCTCTATGATCCTGTATGTCTAGAATTAAGTTTATTAGTGTTAAGACTTTGTATTCTTACTTTAAGCTTTTTTATTGTATGCAAAAACCAAAAAACCAAAAAAAATACAAAAACCAAAAAACCCAAAAACATAAATATATACTTTTTACGTCTCTGTTATTTCTCTCCCACTTCTCTACAAGTGCCCCCCTCTACGGCACAATTTAGCAGGCTTACCACTTGCTGCTCTGTGCAATAAAGGGGGTCATAGTGTTTTATTTATTATTTATATGTATATATTTCCATCTTTCCTGCCCACTCCCACACATTTCTCACCAACTCTCTCTCAAACCCTTTTTGATCTTCTTTCACATAGAAAAGGCGCAGACGTATTCTTAGCGTTACCCTTTTCCTTTCCATATATCATACTTTAAAAAAAACCTAACCTAACCTAACCTAACCTAACCTAACCTAACCTAACCTAACCTAACCTAACCTAACCTAACCTAACCTAACCTAACCTAACCTAACCTAACCTAACCTAACCTAACCTAACCTAACCTAACCTAACCTAACCTAACCTAACCTAACCTAACCTAACCTAACCTAACCTAACCTAACCTAACCTAACCTAACCTAACCTAACCTAACCTAACCTAACCTAACCTAACCTAACCTAACCTAACCTAACCTAACCTAACCTAACCTAACCTAACCTAACCTAACCTAACCTAACCTAACCTAACCTAACCTAACCTAACCTAACCTAACCTAACCTAACCTAACCTAACCTAACCTAACCTAACCTAACCTAACCTAACCTAACCTAACCTAACCTAACCTAACCTAACCTAACCTAACCTAACCTAACCTAACCTAACCTAACCTAACCTAACCTAACCTAACCTAACCTAACCTCTGACCTTACCAGCCCTGGTAGGGGCCTTACCGCATTTGGATAGTTTACATCCCCCCCTTATAGGGCCACTTTGTCCCGTCTCCGAACTCCTCGGATTCTGTTCATCATCAGGCACTTTTCGCGTTTTTTATTATAATTTTTAGTTTTTCAGTTCTGATATAGTTTAAGTACACTGTACACACTCCATTCACATACATTACCCCTTCCTCCCCTCCTCATTTTTTGCTTTTTTCTCAATTTTTGTATCTTTTTAGCATATATCTTGGGATCTATTCTAGCATTGTTTAGATTCAGATTCCCCCACCTCTTTTACCACAGGAGGACAGCACCAACCCCTTTTTCTGGCCCCCACTTTGGGATCTAGGCCTAAAATGGCCTCACACAAGCCCCCCCCTGGGGGCTCTAAATCTTCTGCTGAGGTATTCTCAGCCTACAAGGCAGCAAGCAGGCAGCTCGCCGGGAGCTTCGACTCTCTGATTTTGTCAGATGAGGAGGGACTCGGCGAGATGTTCTACGAGCCATCTGTCAGAGAGGCCTATCGCCCGCCCACCCCTAACATCGATTCCAACACCGCTAACATCAATCCACTTGATGAATGCTTGCGCGACTTTTTAAAGGAAAAGATCACCCAATGCAAGAAACTTCTCACAGAGGGCAAGAGCCTTAAAAAAGAGAATAAGAATTCTATTCTCTACATCTTTGAGCAGATTTTAAATTATCCTCGCTTCCCTGCTCCCACCCCCATCCGGGCTGCACCACCACCATCTATCCCTGACACCAAAAGTCAGGAAAGCCTCAAGGAGAGCATTATCTCCGAAGTCACTAAGGCAATGAAGGCTGAGATTGCCAACCTTACCAAGACCCTTACCCCCCCTGCCCCTGCCCCCTCTCAAACCACTCAATCCACTCGGCCGTCGTCGTACGCCGCTGCCGTCGAAGCCATGTGCCAAACCCCACGCCCTGCCATCCCCCCAGTTTTACCAACCTCCAAGCCGGCGATCATCGTCTCTTCTAAGAAGGAGGTGGTCGCCCCTAAGGAGACTCTCAAAATCTTTCGCTCGGAAGTAACCTTCCGGGACACAAACTTCTGCCCCTCTGATGTCAAATTCGTCTCTAACAACAAGCTTAGGGTCGAATTTGACAGCGAGGGTGCACGGGACATTGCCCTTCATAAAGTGAATTTCGAGGCAGCCAATTTGTCTGCCGAGAAATCCAAAAAACTAAAACCCATGCTGGTGGCTAAGGGAATCCCTAATGAGATTCCCACTGAGGAACTCTCAACCATAATTCTTGAGCAAAACGGTCTCCAACTCTCACACAAACTCACCGACATAGTCTTTCGGTTCAAAAGGGGCAACCGAAATGACGAACTCTACAATGCTGTCTTCGTGGTGTCCCCTCCCTTATGGAGAAAGCTACTTAGTTTTGGGAGGGTTAATTTGGACCACCAGCGGGTCCATGTTGAGGAGTATTCCCCGCTCCTCCAATGCTACTCTTGCCTGCAGTTCGGCCATACCCGGAAGAACTGTACGGCCGACAAAACCATCTGCTCGCACTGCTCGTCCCTCACACACGTTTATAAGGACTGCCCTGTAAAAAGGGACAATAAGGCAACGGACTGTTACAATTGTGTGCAGTTCGCTAAAAAATACAATCGGCCATGTAATACTAAACACAGTGCCACCTCATCGACTTGCCCTAGATTGGTCCATGCCCTTAATAAACTCAAACTAAGGATTGACTATGGACCATAGTTATACAAACACTTACACAATTCACATAAAAACCTAACCATTCTCATATTCCTTACACACACAATAATAAATCTTGGGCGTGGCTTTTGCCACACATCACACTATCAACTTATACCATACAATCCCGATTCGTATTCTTACTTGTGCCTTGCGTTTGTGTGGGGCGGCAGATAGGGACCCCCCGCTGATGTTTCCTAACCTCCCCCTCTCACCCGTATTCATTTCCACGCCTTGCTGCGTTTCTGTCCTCGGCGCTGCCATAGCGCACTCAATTTCTTGCTCTCACACACTCACCTCACTACTTCACACTCTACATCAATGTTTCTATCTGTACATAACTGTGTCTAGACTTAAGTTCCATGTAAAGGACCACTGTAAATATTCTACAATTCACAATCTCACACCTTATATTTCTTTCACTTTCACTTGTACATAATCTTTTCTTCTACATTTACACTTTGGGGCAACCCTCTGTATATAGTATAATGGTCCTTTACAGTTATCTAGATTTAAGTTTATTAGATATAAGATTTGTATTATCTTAGAATAAGCTTTTTCTTATGTTATGCAAAAACTACAAAAATCCAAAAATATTTAAAAAACTTAAAACCAAAAATATTATTTTCTCCACCTGTCTTCATTTATTTACACCCCTACTTCTCTACAAGTGCCCCCCTCTACGGCACAATTTAGCCGGCTAACCACTTGCTGCTTTGTGCAATAAAGGGGGTCATAGTGTTTTATTTATTATATACATTTATATATATCCATCTATTCCTACCCACTCACATCATTCTCACCCAATCTCTCTCAAACCCTTTTCTCTTATCTTCTCTCACATAGGAAAGGCGCAGACGTATACTTAGCGTTACCCTTTCCTTTTTCCATATAACATACTTAAAAAAACCTAACCTAACCTAACCTAACCTAACCTAACCTAACCTAACCTAACCTAACCTAACCTAACCTAACCTAACCTAACCTAACCTAACCTAACCTAACCTAACCTAACCTAACCTAACCTAACCTAACCTAACCTAACCTAACCTAACCTAACCTAACCTAACCTAACCTAACCTAACCTAACCTAACCTAACCTAACCTAACCTAACCTAACCTAACCTAACCTAACCTAACCTAACCTAACCTAACCTAACCTAACCTAACCTAACCTAACCTAACCTAACCTAACCTAACCTAACCTAACCTAACCTAACCTAACCTAACCTAACCTAACCTAACCTAACCTAACCTAACCTAACCTAACCTAACCTAACCTAACCTAACCTAACCTAACCTAACCTAACCTAACCTAACCTAACCTAACCTAACCTAACCTAACCTAACCTAACCTAACCTAACCTAACCTAACCTAACCTAACCTAACCTAACCTAACCTAACCTAACCTAACCTAACCTAACCTAACCTAACCTAACCTAACCTAACCTAACCTAACCTAACCTAACCTAACCTAACCTAACCTAACCAGTCCGCGATGTTCTGGCGCCGAGAACGGTCGATGTAGCAAGCGCTCGTGTCGAAAAATTCATAAAAGTGGCTATATAAGACTTACAAACATGGTTTTAGTGTCAAAAGACGTGTAAAAGTGCCGCGGACGTGATAGTGTTGTGACAGTGACCCTCCGGTATCCCCCTGAAGTAGGATCGCGCAAGACCTACTTTTGGGAGGGCTCGGAAAGTGTTTTTCGTCCGGCGCTCGAAAACTAAAGCGGTAACCTATGCCTTTTTATACACTAATAGAAGCGTATTAACCCCCTCTATGTACCCACAAAGTTTGCCTTCCATCCACTCATAAATGACCAAGTTATAGCCCTTTTAAACTTAAGACCTAAAGTACTAACTCCCTTCTGGAGTTAGTTAGGTAAATTCTGTTTTCATATTTTTACTCCCTATGTAGTCCTCTTTCATAATCTCTATCACAAGCTTTGGTTTTCGAGGGTCTTGGACCCCAAAACCACCATAAACTATTTTCATTTTGACACTTTGAACTTTCATGCCACTTTTGGGGTCTTAGCTATCGGGTAAGACCCCCTTTGGACTCTAAGGTAAAATAGACAATTTAGTGGACTATCTAGTGCTTTTTAGTTTGTAATTTTATGTCACTTAGTTCCTAAGATATCTTAGTTTTTGTAAATCTGTAATTTTTGACATTGGCGCCAAACTCCGTCATTTTTGAGGACCGAAACTTCGGCTCCTAGGCACGTGCCCCAAATTTTGAACAGCTTAATTTGTAGATTAGACCTTGTAGTATAGGGTACTTTTTGTCCCATATACCTACCCATCCGGGTTACGGAGTTAGACGCCGTGTCCTTGAACGCGAATTTGTGCCTACTATTTTTCACTTGTCCCATTTTGCCCCTCATTTGTACTTTCGGGTTTAGAGACGCGCAATATTTTATTGTTCTATTATATAGTACAGGTCCTCCCCTTTCCATACCAGTTTTTATTTTGTTTTTAACACTAAAATTAACGTAGATACAGCATTTTTCCCTCATACACTTTTCTTTTAAAAATTTTTTCACAAGTCTCTTACTTCGCCAACTTCCCGACCAAAAACTTCGGCCCACAGGCACGTCGGGTTAGTTCCCCATATTTAGTGGTGTAGGTGACTTCTTCGGCTATCCGGAGGTACCCACCTTCACCACCTTCTCATCAGGGATACGGAGTAACTGGCTAAAGTCTGGAACACTAATTTTTTGTCCGAATTTTCAGACTTCCCACTTTGCCCCTCATTCCTACTTTCAGGATCATAGACGCGCTAGATATTAATATCTCATTTTATAGCTTAGTCTGTCCCATTTAAATACTAGTTTTTATTTCGTTTCTAGCACGTAAATTAACGTAGTTATAGCATTTTTCCCCCTAGCACTTTTCATTTAAAATTTTTTCACGAGTTTTTAACTCTGTCAACTTCCCGACCGAAAACTTCGGCCCACAGGCACGTCGGGTTAGTTCCCCATATTCAGTGGTGTAGGTGACTCCTTTGGCTATCCGGAGGTACCCACCTTCACCACCTACTCTTAAGGGATACGGAGTTATTGACAAAAGTCTGTGACACTAGTTTTTTGCCCGAATTTCCAGACTTTCCCTAGTCTCTACTCCTGGGTGTGAGTGAGGTAGTTTCTAGTTATATTTTCAGGTAGGGGATATTTTCCCCTTCAATAATCAATTTTCACCGTATTTTTAAGTCCATTATTTCAATAGTTATTCATTTTAATTCAAATTTTTTCCAAATTTTTTGTCAAAAACTTCGCCAACTTTGCGCGCACATACCTGCCTACCCCAGCGGGTCGCGTTGGGTTGAAGTATCTGGTTTTGTGCGGGACACCTTCAGCTATCTGTAGGTACCACCCGCACAAACCTACCCATCAGGGTTGCGAAGTTATTTAGGTTTTTCTGAGGAGTAATTTTAATAATTTTGTTCCGTAAAATCAGAGCGAGAAACACGTCGCTAACGCGTCGCCGACTCGCGCGCCCCCTAAAAACCCCCGTATCTCGGGAACGGCTACAGATAGAGCGTTTTTAACACCGGCTAAGGAATACTATACTATCGTATAGTATTCCTAACCCAGCTCGGGCGTATCCCACCTCCACATCCCCCCCCCCCAAATTTTGATTTGCCCCTTTTTTAGTTTTTATTAGTTTAACCATACCTTTTGTGGTCGGGTATTGTATTTCTTTAAACCCAAGCCGGGATAACTTGGATTTGGTCAAGTTACACCCTTTGGTTTTTACTTTTTCAATAGTTTAACTAATTATTTTATCAGGTCACCCTTACTCCAACTTGGTTCCTCTCATATCTCTGGAACCAAGCAATCTATCGTAATTCTGAGTTCAGTTTAGTATAGAAACGTAGGGGTAACACATTGATTGGACCTGGTCCGGTCCCCCTACCCTCAAATTTTTCACTTTTTATTTTGATATCTCCCTGACCTTACCAGCCCTGGTAGGGGCCTTACCGCATTTGGACAGTTTACATCCCCCCCTTATAGGGCCACTTTGTCCCGTCTCCGAACTCCTCGGATTCTGTTCATCATCAGGCACTTTTCGCGTTTTTTCTTATAATTTTTAGTTTTTCAGTTCTGTAATAGTTTAAGTACACTGTACACACTCTATTCACATACATTACCCCTTCCTTTCCTCCTCATTTTTTGCTTTTTTCTCAATTTTTGTATATCTTTTAGCATACATCTTGGGAACTAGTATAACATTGCTTAGATTCAGACTCCCCGCCCTCATTTACGACAGGAGGACAGCACCAACCCCTTTTTCTGGCCCCCACTTAGGGATCTAGGCCTAAAATGGCCTCACACAAGCCCCCCCCTGGGGGCTCTAAATCCTCTGCTGAGGTATTCTCAGCCTACAAAGCAGCAAGCAGGCAGCTCGCCGGGAGCTTCGACTCTCTGATTTTGTCAGATGAGGAGGGACTCGGCGAGATGTTCTACGAGCCATCTGTCAGAGAGGCCTATCGCCCGCCCACCCCTAACATCGATTCCAACACCGCTAACATCAATCCACTTGATGAATGCTTGCGCGACTTTTTAAAGGAAAAGATCACCCAATGCAAGAAACTTCTCACAGAGGGCAAGAGCCTTAAAAAAGAGAATAAGAATTCTATTCTCTACATCTTTGAGCAGATTTTAACTTATCCTCGCTTCCCTGCTCCCACCCCCATCCGGGCTGCACCACCACCATCTATCCCTGACACCAAAAGTCAGGAAAGCCTCAAGGAGAGCATTATCTCCGAAGTCACTAAGGCAATGAAGGCTGAGATTGCCAACCTTACTAAGACCCTTACCCCCCCTGCCCCTGCCCCCTCTCAAACCACTCAATCCACTCGGCCGTCGTCGTACGCCGCTGCCGTCGAAGCCATGTGCCAAACCCCACGCCCTGCCATCCCCCCAGTTTTACCAACCTCCAAGCCGGCGATCATCGTCTCTTCTAAGAAGGAGGTGGTCGCCCCTAAGGAGACTCTCAAAATCTTTCGCTCGGAAGTAACCTTCCGGGACACAAACTTCTGCCCCTCTGATGTCAAATTCGTCTCTAACAACAAGCTTAGGGTCGAATTTGACAGCGAGGGTGCACGGGACATTGCCCTTCATAAAGTGAATTTCGAGGCAGCCAATTTGTCTGCTGAGAAATCTAAAAAACTAAAACCCATGCTGGTGGCTAAGGGAATCCCTAACGAGATTCCCACTGAGGAACTCTCAACCATAATTCTCGAGCAAAACGGTCTCCAACTCTCACACAAACTCACCGACATAGTCTTTCGGTTCAAAAGGGGCAACCGAAATGACGACTTATATAACGCTGTCTTCGTGGTGTCCCCTCCCTTATGGAGAAAGCTTCTCAGTTTTGGGAGGGTTAATTTGGACCACCAGCGGGTCCATGTTGAGGAGTATTCCCCGCTCCTCCAATGCTACTCTTGCCTGCAGTTCGGCCATACCCGGAAGAACTGTACGGCCGACAAAACCATCTGCTCGCACTGCTCGTCCCTCACACACGTATATAAGGACTGCCCTGTAAAAAGGGACAATAAGGCAACGGACTGCTACAATTGTGTGCAGTTCGTCAAAAAATACAATCGGCCATGTAACACTAAACACAGTGCCACCTCATCGACTTGCCCTAGATTGGTTCATGCCCTTAATAAACTCAAACTAAGGATTGACTATGGACCATAGTTATACAAACACTTACACAATTCACATAAAAACCTAACCATTCTCATATTCCTTACACACACAATAATAAATCTTGGGCGTGGCTTTTGCCACACATCACACTATAATCTTATACTATACAATCCCGATTTGTATTCTTACTCGTGCCTTGCGTTTGTGTGGGGCGGCAGATAGGGACCCCCCGCTGATGTTTCCTAACCTCCCCCTCTCACCCGTATTCATTTCCACGCCTTGCTGCGTTTCTGTCCTCGGCGCTGCCATAGCGCACTCAATTTCTTGCTCTCACACACTCACCTCACTACTTCACACTTTATACTCTATTGTCTTTCATTGTACATAACTGTGTCTAGATTTAAGTTCCATGTAAAGGACCACTGTAAATATTCTACTATTCACAATTTCACACCCTGTACTTCTTTCACTTTCTTTTGTACACAATCTTTTCTTATACAATTACACTTAGGGGCAACCCTCTGTACATAGTATATTGGTCCTTTACAGTTATCTAGATTTAAGTTTATTAGATATAAGATTTTATATTGTCTTAGAATAAGCTTTTTTTATGTTATGCAAAAACTTTTATAAAAACCAAAAACACTTAAAAACACAAAACCAAAAATATTAATTCTTCTTTGTCTACACTTATTTACCCCCCTACTTCTCTACAAGTGCCCCCCTCTACGGCACAATTTAGCCGGCTAACCACTTGCTGCTTTGTGCAATAAAGGGGGTCATAGTGTTTTATTTATTATATATAATTATATATATCCATCTACTCCTACCCACTCACATCTTTCTCACCCATTCTCTCTCAAACCTTTTATCTTGTCTTCTCTCACATAGGAAAGGCGCAGACGTATACTTAGCGTTACCCTTTCCTTATTTCCATATAACATACTTAAAAAAAAAACCTAACCTAACCTAACCTAACCTAACCTAACCTAACCTAACCTAACCTAACCTAACCTAACCTAACCTAACCTAACCTAACCTAACCTAACCTAACCTAACCCACCTTCACCACCTTCTCATCAGGGATACGGAGTAACTGGCTAAAGTCTGGAACACTAATTTTTCGTCCGAATTTTCAGACTTCCCACTTTGCCCCCCATTCCTACTTTCAGGATCACAGACGCGCTAGATATTAATATCTCATTTTATAGCTTAGACTGTCCCATTTAAATACTAGTTTTTATTTTGTTTCTAGCACGTAAATTAACGTAGTTATAGCATTTTTCCCCCTAGCACTTTTCATTTAAAATTTTTTCACGAGTTTTTAACTCCGTCAACTTCCCGACCGAAAACTTCGGCCCACAGGCACGTCGGGTTAGTTCCCCATATTTAGTGGTGTAGGTGACTCCTTCGGCTATCCGGAGGTACCCACCTTCACCACCTACTCTTAAGGGATACGGAGTTACTGACAAAAGTCTGTGACACTAGTTTTTTGCCCGAATTTCCAGACTTTCCCTAGTCTCTACTCCTGGGTGTGAGTGAGGTAGTTTCTAGTTACATTTCCAGGTAGGGGACATCCTCCCCTTCAATAACCAATTTTCACCATATTTTTAAAGTCATTATTTCAATAGTTATTAACATTATTTCAAATTTTTTCCAAATTTTTTGTTAAAAAACTTCGGTAACTTTGCGCGCTTATTCCTGCTTACCCCAGTGGGTCGCGTTGGGTTGAAGTATCTGGATTTGTGCGGGACACCCTCAGCTATCTGTAGGTACCACCCGCACAAACCTACCCATCAGGGTTCCGAAGATACATAGCTTTTTCTGAGGAGTAATTTTCAATAATTTTGTCCCGTAAACTAGAGCGAGAAACACGTCGCTAACGCGTCGCCGACTCGCGCGCCCCTAAAAACCCCCGTATCTCGGGAACGGCTACAGATAGAGCGTTTTTAACACCGGCTAAGGAATACTATACTATCGTATAGTATTCCTAACCCAGCTCGGGCATAGTCCACCTCCACATCCCCCCCCCCCAAATTTCAATTTTCCCCTTTTTATAGTTTATTAGTTTAATCATACCTTTTGTGGTCGGGTATTGTTTTTCTTTAAACCCAAGCCGGGATAACTTGGTTTTGGTCAAGTTACACCCTTTGGTTTTTACTTTTTCAATAGTTTAATTAATTATTTTATCAGGTCACCCTTACTCCAACTTGGTTCCTCTCATATCTCTGGAACCAAGCAATTTATCGTAATTCTGAGTTCAGTTTAGTATAAAAACGTAGGGGTAACACATCGATTGGACCTGGTCCGGTCCCCCTACCCTCAAATTTTTCATCCTTTATTTTTATATCTCCCTGACCTTACCAGCCCTGGTAGGGGCCTTACCGCATTTGGATAGTTTACATCCCCCCCTTATAGGGCCACTTTGTCCCGTCTCCGAACTCCTCGGATTCTGTTCATCATCAGGCACTTTTCGCGTTTTTTTCTTATAATTTTTAGTTTTTCAGTTCTGTAATAGTTTAAGTACACTGTACACACTCTATTCACATACATTACCCCTTCCTCCCCTCCTCATTTTTTTGCTTTTTTCTCAATTTTTGTATATCTTTTAGCATACATCTTGGGAACTAGTATAACATTGCTTAGATTCAGACTCCCCGCCCTCATTTACGACAGGAGGACAGCACCAACCCCTTTTTCTGGCCCCCACTTAGGGATCTAGGCCTAAAATGGCCTCACACAAGCCCCCCCCTGGGGGCTCTAAATCCTCTGCTGAGGTATTCTCAGCCTACAAGGCAGCTAGCAGGCAGCTCGCCGGGAGCTTCGACTCTCTGATTTTGTCAGACGAGGAGGGACTCGGCGAGATGTTTTACGAGCCATCTGCCAGAGAGGCTCATCGCCCGCCCACCCCTAACACCGATTCTAACACCACAAACAACATCAATTCACTTGATGAATGCTTGCGCGCCTTTTTAAAGGAGAAAATCGCAGAATGCAAGACACTTCTCACAGAGGGCAAAAGCCTTAAAAAAGAGAATAAGAATTCTATTCTCTCTATCTTTGAGCAGATTTTGGCCTATACTCGCTTTCCTGCTCCCACCCCCATCCAGGCTGCACCACCACCATCTATTCCTGACCCCAAGAGTCAGGAAAGCCTCAAGGAGAGTATCATCTCCGAGGTCACAAAGGCAATGAAGGCTGAGATTGCCAACCTTACTAAGACCCTTGCCCCCTCTGCCCCTGCCCCCTCTCAAACCACTCAATCCACTCGGCCGTCGTCGTACGCTGCTGCCGTGGAAGCCATGTGCCAAACCCCACGCCCTGCCATCCCCCCAGTCTTACCAACCTCCAAGCCGGCGATCATTGTCACTTCTAAGAAGGAGGTGGTCGCCCCTAAGGAGACTCTCAAAATCTTTCGCTCGGAAGTAACCTTCCGGGACACAAACTTCTGCCCCTCTGATGTCAAATTCGTCTCTAACAACAAGCTTAGGGTCGAATTTGACAGCGAGGGTGCACGGGATATTGCCCTTCATAAAGTCAATTTCGAGGCAGCCAATTTGTCTGCCGAGAAATCAAAGAAACTAAAACCCATGCTGGTGGCTAAGGGAATCCCTAACGAGATTCCCACTGAGGAACTCTCAACCATCATTCTAGAACAGAACGGTCTTCAACTATCTCACAAACTCACTGATATTGTCTTTCGGTTCAAAAGGGGCAACCGAAACGACGACCTATACAATGCTGTCTTCGTGGTGTCCCCTCCCTTATGGAGAAAGCTACTCAGTTTTGGGAGGGTTAATTTGGACCACCAGCGGGTCCATGTTGAGGAGTACTCCCCGCTCCTCCAATGTTACTCCTGCCTGCAGTTCGGACATACCCGGAAGAACTGTACGGCCGACAAGACCATCTGCTCGCACTGCTCGTCCCTCACACACGTTTATAAGGACTGCCCTGTAAAAAGGGACAATAAGGCAACGGACTGCTACAATTGTGTGCAGTTCGTCAAAAAATACAATCGGCCATGTAACACAAAACATAGTGCCACCTCATCGACTTGCCCTAGAATGGTCCATGCCCTTAACAAACTCAAACAAAGGATTGACTATGGACCATAGTTATACAAACACTCACACAATCCACAAACAAACCTAATCACTTTCATATAACTTACACACATAATAATATATCTAGGGCGCGGCTTTTGCCACACATCACTCTTTCAACTTACTCCATACAACTCCGATTCGTATATTCACTTATGCCTTGCGTTGGTGTGGGGCGGCAGATAGGGGCCTCCCGCTGATGTTTCCTAACCTCCCCCTCTCACCCTTATTCATTTCCACGCCTTGCTGCGTTTCTGTCCTCGGCGCTGCCATAGCGCACTCAATTTCTTGCTCTCACTCACTCACCTCACTACTTCACACTCTACAATAATGTTTCTATTTGTACATAACTGTGTCTAGACTTAAGTTCCATGTAAAGGACCACTGTAAATATTCTACAATTCACAATCTCACACCTTATACTTCTTTCACTTACACTTGTACATAATCTTTTCTTTTACATTTACACTTTGGGACAACCCACTCTATATAGTATAATGGTCCTTTACAGTTATCTAGATTTAAGTTCATTAGATATAAGATTTTTATTGTCTTAGAATAAGCTTTTTTATAGTTATGTAAAAACCACAAAAACACAAAAACATACTAAAAACCAAAAACCAAAAATATTATTTTTCTTCTTTGTCTACATTTATTTACCCCTACTTCTCTACAAGTGCCCTCCTCTACGGCACAATTTAGCAGGCTAACCACTTGCTGCTTTGTGCAATAAAGGGGGTCATAGTGTTTTATTTATTACATATAATTATATATATCCATCTACTCCTACCCACTCACATCATTCTCACCCATTCTCTCTCAAACCTTTTATCTTGTCTTCTCTCACATAGGAAAGGCGCAGACGTATACTTAGCGTTACCCTTTCCTTATTTCCATATAACATACTTAAAAAAAAAAAAACCTAACCTAACCTAACCTAACCTAACCTAACCTAACCTAACCTAACCTAACCTAACCTAACCTAACCTAACCTAACCTAACCTAACCTAACCTAACCTAACCTAACCTAACCTAACCTAACCTAACCTAACCTAACCTAACCGCGAATAATTTCTGAACTAAAAGCCCTATTTGGGTGCGGTTTTCGATTTCCACATCCACAAATCACATTTATCTGTGTCTCGGGCACACTTCCACGTCCCTGGAGACCGGAAAATTTCATTTTCCTACAATTCGCATTTTTATTTTTAATTTAACATAGCAAGTTGACAGCTAAAATTTTTAGTATCCGATTTTTGACCAAATTTTGATTTAAACAGATATATAATAGTCTGGAACCGCTCCCGGCACTCGTCCCGGTGACCGCGACCTGCAACAAACAAAAATAATTAGCATTTTCTTTAATAAATTACACAAAAACACAGTTTTTATTCCATAACTTTTAGATTTTGTTCCCTGCCTACCCCCGATTAGTATACAGTTATATAGCCCTCGGCGTCCCGCTTCCGCTGGTACCCCACAAGTGGGGGTTATCTGCTGGAATTTTCAAAATTTTTGCCAAAAACAGTATTTAACGGAAACCGAGGTTACCTTAGACCTCCAACAATTTGTATAAACGCGAATAATTTCTGAACTAAAAGCCCTATTTGGGTGCGGTTTTCGATTTCCACATCCACAAATCACATTTATCTGTGTCTCGGGCACACTTCCACGTCCCTGGAGACCGGAAAATTTCATTTTCCTACAATTCGCATTTTTATTTTTAATTTAACATAGCAAGTTGACAGCTAAAATTTTTAGTATCCGATTTTTGACCAAATTTTGATTTAAACAGATATATAATAGTCTGGAACCGCTCCCGGCACTCGTCCCGGTGACCGCGACCTGCAACAAACAAAAATAATTAGCATTTTCTTTAATAAATTACACAAAAACACAGTTTTTATTCCATAACTTTTAGATTTTGTTCCCTGCCTACCCCCGATTAGTATACAGTTATATAGCCCTCGGCGTCCCGCTTCCGCTGGTACCCCACAAGTGGGGGTTATCTGCTGGAATTTTCAAAATTTTTGCCAAAAACAGTATTTAACGGAAACCGAGGTTACCTTAGACCTCCAACAATTTGTATAAACGCGAATAATTTCTGAACTAAAAGCCCTATTTGGGTGCGGTTTTCGATTTCCACATCCACAAATCACATTTATCTGTGTCTCGGGCACACTTCCACGTCCCTGGAGACCGGAAAATTTCATTTTCCTACAATTCGCATTTTTATTTTTAATTTAACATAGCAAGTTGACAGCTAAAATTTTTAGTATCCGATTTTTGACCAAATTTTGATTTAAACAGATATATAATAGTCTGGAACCGCTCCCGGCACTCGTCCCGGTGACCGCGACCTGCAACAAACAAAAATAATTAGCATTTTCTTTAATAAATTACACAAAAACACAGTTTTTATTCCATAACTTTTAGATTTTGTTCCCTGCCTACCCCCGATTAGTATACAGTTATATAGCCCTCGGCGTCCCGCTTCCGCTGGTACCCCACAAGTGGGGGTTATCTGCTGGAATTTTCAAAATTTTTGCCAAAAACAGTATTTAACGGAAACCGAGGTTACCTTAGACCTCCAACAATTTGTATAAACGCGAATAATTTCTGAACTAAAAGCCCTATTTGGGTGCGGTTTTCGATTTCCACATCCACAAATCACATTTATCTGTGTCTCGGGCACACTTCCACGTCCCTGGAGACCGGAAAATTTCATTTTCCTACAATTCGCATTTTTATTTTTAATTTAACATAGCAAGTTGACAGCTAAAATTTTTAGTATCCGATTTTTGACCAAATTTTGATTTAAACAGATATATAATAGTCTGGAACCGCTCCCGGCACTCGTCCCGGTGACCGCGACCTGCAACAAACAAAAATAATTAGCATTTTCTTTAATAAATTACACAAAAACACAGTTTTTATTCCATAACTTTTAGATTTTGTTCCCTGCCTACCCCCGATTAGTATACAGTTATATAGCCCTCGGCGTCCCGCTTCCGCTGGTACCCCACAAGTGGGGGTTATCTGCTGGAATTTTCAAAATTTTTGCCAAAAACAGTATTTAACGGAAACCGAGGTTACCTTAGACCTCCAACAATTTGTATAAACGCGAATAATTTCTGAACTAAAAGCCCTATTTGGGTGCGGTTTTCGATTTCCACATCCACAAATCACATTTATCTGTGTCTCGGGCACACTTCCACGTCCCTGGAGACCGGAAAATTTCATTTTCCTACAATTCGCATTTTTATTTTTAATTTAACATAGCAAGTTGACAGCTAAAATTTTTAGTATCCGATTTTTGACCAAATTTTGATTTAAACAGATATATAATAGTCTGGAACCGCTCCCGGCACTCGTCCCGGTGACCGCGACCTGCAACAAACAAAAATAATTAGCATTTTCTTTAATAAATTACACAAAAACACAGTTTTTATTCCATAACTTTTAGATTTTGTTCCCTGCCTACCCCCGATTAGTATACAGTTATATAGCCCTCGGCGTCCCGCTTCCGCTGGTACCCCACAAGTGGGGGTTATCTGCTGGAATTTTCAAAATTTTTGCCAAAAACAGTATTTAACGGAAACCGAGGTTACCTTAGACCTCCAACAATTTGTATAAACGCGAATAATTTCTGAACTAAAAGCCCTATTTGGGTGCGGTTTTCGATTTCCACATCCACAAATCACATTTATCTGTGTCTCGGGCACACTTCCACGTCCCTGGAGACCGGAAAATTTCATTTTCCTACAATTCGCATTTTTATTTTTAATTTAACATAGCAAGTTGACAGCTAAAATTTTTAGTATCCGATTTTTGACCAAATTTTGATTTAAACAGATATATAATAGTCTGGAACCGCTCCCGGCACTCGTCCCGGTGACCGCGACCTGCAACAAACAAAAATAATTAGCATTTTCTTTAATAAATTACACAAAAACACAGTTTTTATTCCATAACTTTTAGATTTTGTTCCCTGCCTACCCCCGATTAGTATACAGTTATATAGCCCTCGGCGTCCCGCTTCCGCTGGTACCCCACAAGTGGGGGTTATCTGCTGGAATTTTCAAAATTTTTGCCAAAAACAGTATTTAACGGAAACCGAGGTTACCTTAGACCTCCAACAATTTGTATAAACGCGAATAATTTCTGAACTAAAAGCCCTATTTGGGTGCGGTTTTCGATTTCCACATCCACAAATCACATTTATCTGTGTCTCGGGCACACTTCCACGTCCCTGGAGACCGGAAAATTTCATTTTCCTACAATTCGCATTTTTATTTTTAATTTAACATAGCAAGTTGACAGCTAAAATTTTTAGTATCCGATTTTTGACCAAATTTTGATTTAAACAGATATATAATAGTCTGGAACCGCTCCCGGCACTCGTCCCGGTGACCGCGACCTGCAACAAACAAAAATAATTAGCATTTTCTTTAATAAATTACACAAAAACACAGTTTTTATTCCATAACTTTTAGATTTTGTTCCCTGCCTACCCCCGATTAGTATACAGTTATATAGCCCTCGGCGTCCCGCTTCCGCTGGTACCCCACAAGTGGGGGTTATCTGCTGGAATTTTCAAAATTTTTGCCAAAAACAGTATTTAACGGAAACCGAGGTTACCTTAGACCTCCAACAATTTGTATAAACGCGAATAATTTCTGAACTAAAAGCCCTATTTGGGTGCGGTTTTCGATTTCCACATCCACAAATCACATTTATCTGTGTCTCGGGCACACTTCCACGTCCCTGGAGACCGGAAAATTTCATTTTCCTACAATTCGCATTTTTATTTTTAATTTAACATAGCAAGTTGACAGCTAAAATTTTTAGTATCCGATTTTTGACCAAATTTTGATTTAAACAGATATATAATAGTCTGGAACCGCTCCCGGCACTCGTCCCGGTGACCGCGACCTGCAACAAACAAAAATAATTAGCATTTTCTTTAATAAATTACACAAAAACACAGTTTTTATTCCATAACTTTTAGATTTTGTTCCCTGCCTACCCCCGATTAGTATACAGTTATATAGCCCTCGGCGTCCCGCTTCCGCTGGTACCCCACAAGTGGGGGTTATCTGCTGGAATTTTCAAAATTTTTGCCAAAAACAGTATTTAACGGAAACCGAGGTTACCTTAGACCTCCAACAATTTGTATAAACGCGAATAATTTCTGAACTAAAAGCCCTATTTGGGTGCGGTTTTCGATTTCCACATCCACAAATCACATTTATCTGTGTCTCGGGCACACTTCCACGTCCCTGGAGACCGGAAAATTTCATTTTCCTACAATTCGCATTTTTATTTTTAATTTAACATAGCAAGTTGACAGCTAAAATTTTTAGTATCCGATTTTTGACCAAATTTTGATTTAAACAGATATATAATAGTCTGGAACCGCTCCCGGCACTCGTCCCGGTGACCGCGACCTGCAACAAACAAAAATAATTAGCATTTTCTTTAATAAATTACACAAAAACACAGTTTTTATTCCATAACTTTTAGATTTTGTTCCCTGCCTACCCCCGATTAGTATACAGTTATATAGCCCTCGGCGTCCCGCTTCCGCTGGTACCCCACAAGTGGGGGTTATCTGCAGGAATTTTCAAAAAAAATTGCCCGCCCACCCACCCGGTAGCGCTTGGCCAGGTGAACTCGGGAGAATACCAAAAATATCAAATATTATATTATTTCAGAAATCGAATCTACATCAACTCCTTATAATAAATTATTGAATAACACTGCACTCGCTCATCATTTTGCATACTTTTGGCCTCTTAGGCACTAAACTTAAGTAATAGTACACTTATAATGATTCGTACACCAACTAAGGCGCCTTCCGCTAGCCCTAACCCCCCGGGTACAAGGGCCCCCTCCCCCCCAATTGCACCCACCCAACCCACAACCATTCGCTCCCGCTCCGACTCCCTTGTTCTATCTGGTGAGGAGGGGCTTAACGACTTTGATACACCGGGACTGGCCGGTGACGCTCAGCTCCCCCACTCTACTCCCAGCACTGACACTTCCACTACCACGGACCCATTCCAATCGTTTGTTCTGGACAAATTAAATGATTGTCGTAGGCTCATCTCCGAAGGGAGGAGCCTTAAAAAGGAAAACAAAGCGTCTATTCTCCGCATATTTGATGAAATAGCAGCATTTAAGGTCTCTCCCGCTACACCTCAACTCACCGACCCCACCATTCAGGAAAACCTCAAAAACATCATCGCCTCAGAGGTCACCAAGGTCTTTAAAACTGAGATGGCCACACTTAAAAAGACCTTCACCCCCTCCCCTCCCTCTCAATCCCTTCGCCCCTCGTATGCCGCAATTGCCAAAGCCCAAACCCCCACCCCTCCCAAAATCCCCATCTCCAAGCCTGCTATTATAGTCACATCGAAGAAAGACGTAATAACCCCACATGATACTCTCAAAATGTTCCGTACAGGAGTAACTTTTCGGGACACGAATTTTTCCCCCTCGGAAATCAAATTTGTGTCCAACAACAAACTAAGGGTTGAGTTCGACAGTGAGGCCCAACGAGATATTGCGCTCAAAAAAATCGATGAAGCTGACAACATAACCGCGGAAAAATCTAGGAAATTGAAGCCAATGCTGGTTATAAAAGGTGTCCCCTTGGAGGTTCCTTGCGACGAACTTGCTGAAATTATCCTAAACCAGAACAACCTGACCACCTACTCTCCCTCCGACATCGTATTCCGTTTCAAAAGAGGGAATCGGAATGACGCACTTTACAATGCCGTATTTTTAGTCTCCCCTCCCCTATGGAGGACCATAATCGGACTCGGAAAGGTGAACGTCGACCATCAGAGGATTCACGTGGAAGAGTACGTTCCCCTTCTCCATTGTTACACCTGTCTGCAATTCGGCCATACGCGCAAGAACTGCACGGCAGAAAAAACAGCTTGCTCCCACTGTGCGTCCCTTACCCACATATACAAGGACTGTCCTGTGAAAAGGGACACAAATGCCACAGAGTGTTACAACTGTGTCCAATTCGGAAAGAAATACAACCGCTCAGTCGATACAAAACACAGCGCCACATCAGCATCCTGCCCCCGATTAGTCCAAGTCTTCGAAAGATTAAAACTACGTATCGATTATGGATACTAGTCGAGCAAACAGAACACACAATACACACGCAACAAGCACACACACAAACACCACTCACCGCACATTCAAATGCACACAAATTAATCTTGGACGTGGCAGAAATGCCACACACGAACTGAAAGTACATGCAATGAACACAAATCCTGATATTGTATTTCTTTCCGAACCATACACTGGGACGGGACGACTGATGGGTGCATTCCCGGGATACTTAATTTATCAATTTCCTCAGCCGACTGCCATCTCCAAAACGTCAATTTTGATTAGGGAAGGTCTGGGCAGCACCATCGGATGCTCAGAGTTTTCTGACTCCAATCTGTCAATAGTCAAAATAAATTCAAGAGGCTCTCGAAACATATATCTGATCTCAATATACATCAAACCTCGTAACGATGAAGACCAAACACTCCTTAAGCTAGCCGCATTCCTGGAGAGGACGTCCGGCTCGGTGCACCTGGTGTGCGGCGACTTCAACGGTTGGCACACTATGTGGGGCTCCTCAACATGCAACAGGCGGGGGAACAGGGTCTTCGACTTTATACTCCACCACAACTTACGCATTTGCAATGTGGGCACCATGCCCACATTTGTTACAACTACACATGACAATATTCGCACCTCTATCATCGACCTTACACTTATAAATAATACTGAACAGGCAAAAATCACCAACTGGACAGTTGACTCCAGTATCTGCCCCTCTACAGAACATAACGCCATTACATTCGAACTCTCCCTTGGTAATTCCCCCCCTACAAAAAACCTGAAGTCGTCTACGTATAGGTATAATACCGCTGACACCAGGTGGGACCTCGTGTCGGACAGATTTGCCCGGGAGGTGGGCAACAACCTCAACGTCACCGCCTCCATTACCACCTTTTCCACTCTGGAAATTGACGCCTACATCCACCAGATGACCACGAGCATCACGCGAGCGTGCGACATACTCTTACCGCGCAAATCTCCATACTCCCACCGCGCTCCTTGGTGGACTGACGAACTGGAGGCAGTTAAACGCAAAGTCCTCGCCATACATCACCGTATGACAAACAACCGACGACGACATCGACCCATGGAGGCTCTGATCGCTGAGAATGCCAGAGTACGTAAGGAGTACAGCGATGCGATTTGTGCAGCTTCCACCGCGCACTTTCGGGAATTTTGCAACAAGCAAAAGAAGGAAGATGTGTATTCGGTCACAAATCGCATCATCAAGACTCCTCCATTGCGGCAGCCCCCTTCCACCCTTAAACTTGATGACGGGACCTTTACCACCAACTCCCAGGATACCGCTCGAGCACTCCTTTACAGGTTCTATCCTGATGACTCCCCTGACCAGACTGACGGACAACGACACATGAGATCTCTTATGAACCAACCTCTTAATACTCCCTCTGATCCCCCATTTACATTTACCGAAATATTCGAAGCCATCAAAATCATGAATCACAAAAAAGCACCTGGGATCGACCACTTGACTGCCGACATTTGCCTACAATTTATCACATCATTTCCCAAAATCATCACCGATCTCCTAAATAGATGCTTCTCCCTCAACTACTTCCCCAGGGCTTGGAAGGTGGCTTCCACTAGAGTAATCCCTAAACCTGGTAAGACTGACTATTCCTCGCCGTCCTCATACAGGCCAATTGGACTCATAAACGTTTTCGGCAAACTTCTGGAAAAACTTATTACTAACAGACTGACATACCATTTAAACACAACTAACTCTTCATCCCCCCATCAATATGGGTTCAAACTCCAAACCTCCACCCATCAGGCTGTGCACAGTGCCCTTAGTGTGGTGAGGCGTGCGATTGCTAATAGAGAGCTTGTGATCGCCGCCTCTCTTGATATCAGGGCTGCCTTTGACCACGCCTGGTGGCCCGCAATATTTGCACGCCTTCGTAAAGTCAATTGTCCACAAAATATATATAACACCCTTCTCAGCTACATTGACGACCGTAAGGTGGAAATTAACTTTGCTGACTGCCAGGTGAGTAAGTCCATGACGATGGGCTGCATACAGGGTTCCGTGTGCGGCCCATCGCTGTGGAATGTCATACTGGATGAGCTCTTGTCGGCGGATTTCCCCAGGGGATGCCACATTCAGGCGTATGCTGATGACGTCCTCCTCATATGTCACGCTGCCTCGGTGGGTGAACTTGAGGACGTCACTAATGTGGCATTGTCGCGGGTTACTGACTGGGGCGCATCTGTTAAGCTTACCTTTGGCCCGGACAAAACCCAAATCATGGGCTTCACCAACAGGTCCACCCGATGCCGTGTGACCATCGATGGTCGCACCCTCCCATTTGTTAACGAGATCAGGTACCTAGGGGTCGTCATAGACAGTAAACTAAGATTCGTCAAACACTGCCTATACGTCATAGACAAAGCAAAGAGACTTCTAAATAGATTGACCTTATTCATCCGACCCACTTGGGGTATCCATCCTGAAAATGTCCGTATCATTTATGAACAGGTAATCCAACCCATAGTCTGCTACGCTGGAAGTGTTTGGTCTAGCGCTCTTGACTATAATTACGTTAGTAATAAATTCTTATCCCTACAGAGACTTTTTGCTATTAAAATCATCCAAGGTTTCCGCACATTAAACACCCCAACAGCCATTTCACTCGCTAGACTCACTCCCCTACCTGCCAAAATTAGAGAACTCGCCAATAACGAGCTCACCAAATACAAGGGTACCTCTGGTTTCCTCCCTGCTGACACCCCAATCGAGACACTGACACATCCTTCACTGCTCCTACACCCCTCCAACCGTATCGGCATTCAGTTCTCCAGCGTCCTTTCCCAAGAGGACATCGGCGACATCGCCTCTGATACGGCCGTCCAAATATATACTGACGGCAGTAAGCATGACGGTAAGGTCGGTGCTGCTGTCGTCATTATCCATCCCGACCATCCTTCTATCATCAAAAAACTAAAGCTCCACGATTGCTGTTCAGTGTTCCAAGCAGAGCTACTCGCTATTGAGTACTCTTGCCGCTGGATCCTGAGCAATAAAATTCCCCAATCTATAATTCTTTCCGATTGCAAATCAGGTCTGACTGAACTCTCCAACCCCAACAGCTCCAACCATTTCGCCAATGTCATCCACCACCTTATTCACGATGCTCGAGCGGCTGGCTTGGCTATCGAGTTCGCCTGGATCAAAGCTCACGTGGGCATTGCCGGCAATGAGATGGCGGACTTGGCGGCCAAATCGGCTGCCATGCTCCATCGCACTCCAGACTACCTATCTATCCCTACCAGCCACATAAAAATGCGTAACCATAACCTATCCTCCCTGTCATCGCTCGAATTGTATAACAACTCCACCTATATAAAAACTCTTCTTCCTACCTATAACGACTTGCAATCCTACCTTAACGCAGTCAGGCCAAACTTTGCAATTACCCAATTCCTGTCGAACCACGGATTCCACAAAGAATACCTCTGCAGATTTAAAATCACCCAAGATGATAAATGCCCTTGTGATGGCGTCACACCGCAGTCGATGCGTCATCTTGTGCGCGACTGCCCCAGATTTGCGTTAACTAGGGCCGACTATCTTTCGGTAGCTCCCCAAAATGTAATTGATCCCTACGACCTTAAGGAAATATTAAAACGACCGAGTACCATTGATAGTTTTCACAACCATATTTTTTACATCGTTAAGGAATTAAAACATTTCAATAGTTAAAAGTTTTCGCCATTCATTACATATTTGCTCTGAATTTATATTTAATCTGTTATAGTCTTAAATTAATTAGATTTTAGCTTTTTAATGTTTCTATTTTTACAAACTTATTATTAACAAAACATACAAAAAAAAAAAAAAAAAAAAACAAACAAAAAAAAAAAAAAAAAAAAAAAAAAAAAAAACAAAAAAAAAAAAAAAAAAAAAAAAAAAAAAAAAAAAAAAAAATGCTAAGTACTACTAAATTACAATGCTAAATCCAATGTATCAATTCGAATATTTACCTTTGGGGCACAACTTAGCAAGTGCACTCCTGCTATTTTGTGCATCACAGATAAATGTGAAATTACTGTGTATATATTATTATGTTTATTGTATTCTCCCTTTTCAAAACATCTCCTTATAAAATCTTATCCCACTTCTATCCTATCTCACAATCCTCTTTCAACCGAAAAAGGTGCAGACGTATCCTACGCGTTACCCTTTTTCTTCCAAATATATATCTAAAAAAAAAAAAAAAAAAAAAAAACCTAACCTAACCTAACCTAACCTAACCTAACCTAACCTAACCTAACCTAACCTAACCTAACCTAACCTAACCTAACCTAACCTAACCTAACCTAACCTAACCTAACCTAACCTAACCTAACCTAACCTAACCTAACCTAACCTAACCTAACCTAACCTAACCTAACCTAACCTAACCTAACCTAACCTAACCTAACCTAACCTAACCTAACCTAACCTAACCTAACCTAACCTAACCTAACCTAACCTAACCTAACCTAACCTAACCTAACCTAACCTAACCTAACCTAACCTAACCTAACCTAACCTAACCTAACCTAACCTAACCTAACCTAACCTAACCTAACCTAACCTAACCTAACCTAACCTAACCTAACCTAACCTAACCTAACCTAACCTAACCTAACCTAACCTAACCTAACCTAACCTAACCTAACCTAACCTAACCTAACCTAACCTAACCTAACCTAACCTAACCTAACCTAACCTAACCTAACCTAACCTAACCTAACCTAACCTAACCTAACCTAACCTAACCTAACCTAACCTAACCTAACCTAACCTAACCTAACCTAACCTAACCTAACCTAACCTAACCTAACCTAACCTAACCTAACCTAACCTAACCTAACCTAACCTAACCTAACCTAACCTAACCTAACCTAACCTAACCTAACCTAACCTAACCTAACCTAACCTAACCTAACCTAACCTAACCTAACCTAACCTAACCTAACCTAACCTAACCTAACCTAACCTAACCTAACCTAACCTAACCTAACCTAACCTAACCTAACCTAACCTAACCTAACCTAACCTAACCTAACCTAACCTAACCTAACCTAACCTAACCTAACCTAACCTAACCTAACCTAACCTAACCTAACCTAACCTAACCTAACCTAACCTAACCTAACCTAACCTAACCTAACCTAACCTAACCTAACCTAACCTAACCTAACCTAACCTAACCTAACCTAACCTAACCTAACCTAACCTAACCTAACCTAACCTAACCTAACCTAACCTAACCTAACCTAACCTAACCTAACCTAACCTAACCTAACCTAACCTAACCTAACCTAACCTAACCTAACCTAACCTAACCCAGTCCGCGATGTTCTGGCGCCGAGAACGGTCGATGTAGCAAGCGCTCGTGTCGAAAAAATTCATAAAAGTGGCTATATAAGACTTACAAACATGGTTTTAGTGTCAAAAGACGTGTAAAAGTGCCGCGGACGTGATAGTGTTGTGACAGTGACCCTCCGGTATCCCCCTGAAGTAGGATCGCGCAAGACCTACTTTTGGGAGGGCCCGGAAAGTGTTTTTCGTCCGGCGCTCGAAAACTAAAGCGGTAACCTATGCCTTTTTATACACTAATAGAAGCGTATTAACCCCCTCTATGTACCCACAAAGTTTGCCTTCCATCCACTCATAAATGACCAAGTTATAGCCCTTTTAAACTTAAGACCTAAAGTACTAACTCCCTTCTGGAGTTAGTTAGGTAAATTCTGTTTTCATATTTTTACTCCCTATGTAGTCTTCTTTCATAATCTCTATCACAAGCTTTGGTTTTCGAGGGTCTTGGACCCCAAAACCACCATAAACTATTTTCATTTTGACACTTTGAACTTTCATGCCACTTTTGGGGTCTTAGCTATCGGGTAAGACCCCCTTTGGACTCTAAGGTAAAATAGACAATTTAGTGGACTATCTAGTGCTTTTTAGTTTGTAATTTTATGTCACTTAGTTCCTAAGATATCTTAGTTTTTGTAAATCTGTAATTTTTGACATTGGCGCCAAACTCCGTCATTTTTGAGGACCGAAACTTCGGCTCCTAGGCACGTGCCCCAAATTTTGAACACCTAAATTTGTAGATTAGACCTTGTAGTATAGGGTACTTTTTGTCCCATATACCTACCCATCCGGGTTACGGAGTTAGACGCCGTGTCCTTGAACGCGAATTTGTGCCTATTATTTTTACTTGTCCCATTTTGCCCCTCATTTGTACTTTCAGGTTCAGAGACGCGCAGTATTTTATTATTTCATCTTATAGTACAGACTGTCCCCTTTATATACTAGTTTTTATTTTGTTTCTAGCACGAATATTAACGTAGTTACAGCATTTTTCCCTCACACACTTTTCCTTTAAAATTTTTCACAAGTCTTTTACTTCGCCAACTTCCCGACCAAAAACTTCGGCCCACAGGCACGTCGGGTTAGTTCCCCATATTTAGTGGTGTAGGTGACTTCTTCGGCTATCCGGAGGTACCCACCTTCACCACCTTCTCATCAGGGATACGGAGTAACTGGCTAAAGTCTGGAACACTAATTTTTTGCCCGAATTTTCAGACTTCCTACTTTGCCCCTCATTTCTACTTTCTAGGTCATAGACGCGCAGGATTTTATTATTTCATCTTATAGTACAGACTGTCCCCTTTATATACTCGTTTTTATTTTGTTTCTAGCACGAAAATTAACGTAGCTACAGCATTTTTCCCTCTAACACTTTTCATTTAAAATTTTTCACATTTTTTAAACTCCGTCAACTTCCCGACCGAAAACTTCGGCCCACAGGCACGTCGGGTTAGTTCCCCATATTTAGTGGCGTGGGTGGCTCCTTTGGCTATCTGGAGGTACCCACCTTCACCACCTACTCTTAAGGGGTACGGAGTTATTCACTAAAGTCTAAGACACTAGTTTTTTGCCTGAATTCTTAGACTTTCCCTAGTCTCTACTCCTGGGTGTGAGTGAGGTAATTTCTGGTTACATTTTCAGGTAGGGGACATTCTCCCCTTCAATAATCAATTTTCACCGTATTTTTAAGTCCATTATTTCAATAGTTATTCATTTTAATTCAAATTTTTTCCAAATTTTTTGTCAAAAACTTCGGTAACTTTGCGCGCTTATTCCTGCTTACCCCAGTGGGTCGCGTTGGGTTAAAGTATCTGGATTTGTGCGGGACACCCTCAGCTATCTGTAGGTACCACCCGCACAAACCTACCCATCAGGGTTCCGAAGATACATAGCTTTTTCTGAGGAGTAATTTTCAATAATTTTGTCCCGTTAATTAGAGCGAGAAACACGTCGCTAACGCGTCGCCGACTCGCGCGCCCCTAAAAACCCCCGTATCTCGGGAACGGCTACAGATAGAGCGTTTTTAACACCGGCTAAGGAATACTATACTATCGTATAGTATTCCTAACCCAGCTCGGGCATAGTCCACCTCCACATCCCCCCCCCCAATTTTGATTTGCCCCCTTTTTAGTTTTTATTAGTTTAACCATACCTTTTGTGGCCGGGTATTGTATTTCTTTAAACCCAAGCCGGGATAACTTGGTTTTGGTCAATTTACATCCTCTGGTTTTCACTTTTCAATAGTTTAATTAATTATTTTATCAGGTCACCCTTACTCCAACTTGGTTCCTCTCATATCTCTGGAACCAAGCAATCTATCGTAATTCTGAGTTCAGTTTAGTATAGAAACGTAGGGGTAACACATTGATTGGACCTGGTCCGGTCCCCCTACCCTCAAATTTTTCACTTTTTATTTTGATATCTCCCTGACCTTACCAGCCCTGGTAGGGGCCCTACCATATTTGGCTAGTAGACATCCTCCCTCTATAGGGCCACTTTGTCCCGTCTCCGAACTCCTCGGATTCCGTTAAGCATCAGGCACTTTTCGCGTTTTTTTCTAATATTTGTTAGTTTTTAATTCTGTAATAGTTTAAGTACACTGTACACACTTCATTCACATATATTACCCCCCCCGTCCCCTTCTCATTTTTTGTTTTTTCTCAATTTTTGTATCTTTTCTAGCATACATCTTGGGAACTATTATAGCATTGTTTAAATTCATATTCCCCCCCCTCTTTTAAGACAGGAGGACAGCCCCAACCCCTTTTTCTGGCCCCCACTTTGGGATCTAGGCCTAAAATGGCCTCACACAAGCCCCCCCCTGGGGGCTCTAAATCCTCTGCTGAGGTATTCTCAGCCTACAAAGCAGCAAGCAGGCAGCTCGCCGGGAGCTTCGACTCTCTGATTTTGTCAGACGAGGAGGGACTCGGCGAGATGTTTTACGAGCCATCTGCCAGAGAGGCTCATCGCCCGCCCACCCCCAACACCGATTCCACCACCACAAACATCAATCCGCTTGATGAGTGCTTGCGCGCCTTTTTAAAGGAAAAAATCGCCGAATGCAAGACACTACTAACAGAGGGCAAAAGCCTTAAAAAAGAGAATAAGAACTCTATTCTCTCCATCTTTGAGCAGATATTGGCTTATACTCGCTTTCCTGCTCCCACCCCCATCGTTGCTGCACCACCACCATCCATTCCTGACTCTACCAGTCAGGACAGCCTAAAACAGAGTATTATCTCTGAGGTCACTAAGGCGATGAAGGCTGAGATTGCCAACTTAGCTAAGACCCTTGCCCCCTCTGCCCCTGCCCCCTCTCAAACCACTCAACCCACTCGGCCGTCGTCGTACGCTGCTGCCGTGGAAGCCATGTGCCAGACCCCACGCCTTGCCACCCCCCCAGTTTTACCCACTTCTAGGCCGGCGATCATCGTTACCTCTAAGAAGGAGGTGGTCGCCCCTAAAGAGACCCTCAAACTTTTCCGCTCGGAAGTTACCTTCCGAGACACAAACTTTTGTCCGTCTGACGTTAAATTCGTCTCTAATAACAAGATTAGAGTCGAGTTTGACTCTGAGGGCGCTCGCGACATTGCCCTTCACAAAGTTAATTTCGAGGCAGCCAATCTGTCTGCCGAGAAATCTAAAAAACTCAAACCCATGTTGGTGGTTAAGGGAATTCCTAATGAGATTCCTACTGAGGAACTCTCAACCATAATTATAGAACAAAATGGTCTTCTGCTTTCTCATAAACTCTCTGATATCGTCTTTCGGTTTAAAAGGGGCAACCGAAACGAAGAACTATACAATGCTGTCTTCTTGGTGTCCCCTCCCTTATGGAGAAAGTTACTCAGCTTTGGGAGGGTTAATTTGGACCACCAGCGGCTTCATGTTGAGGAGTATTCCCCGCTCCTCCAATGTTACTCTTGCCTGCAGTTCGGACATACCCGTAAGAACTGTACGGCCGACAAGACCATCTGCTCGCATTGCTCGTCCCTCACACACGTCTATAAGGACTGCCCTGTAAAAAGGGACAACAAGGCAACGGACTGCTACAACTGTGTGCAGTTCGTCAAAAAGTACAATCGGACTTGCAACACAAAACATAGCGCCACCTCATCCACTTGCCCTCGATTAGTCCATGCCCTAAATAAACTTAAATTAAGGATTGATTATGGACCATAGTCATACAAACACTCACACACCCAACATATATACTAACTCTTTAACTTCATCAACCTCACAAAAAACATAATAAATCCTGGGCGTGGCTTATGCCACACACATCATACTATTCACTCACACTATACTAAATCCGATTGTATCTTCACTTATGCCTGGCGTTTGTGTGGGGCGGCATATTGGGGTCTCCCGCTGATGTCTCCTCACCTCCCCTCTTCATTTTTTATAATAAGTGTAATTCTGTTTGGTTTGTTTTCCATGCCTTACTGCATGCCTGTCTCAGGCGCCGCTTTTGCGGACTCACTTTGCCTCTCACACATTCACTTCACTACTACACATTATTTTCAATGTTCTTTCTGTACATAACTGTGTCTAGACTTAAGTTCCATGTAAAGGACCACTGTAAATATTTTACAATTCACAACATCACATTCTATACTTCTTTCAGTTTTACTTTTACATAATCTTTCTTATACAATTACACTTAGGGGCAACCCTCTATACATAGCTTAATGGTCCTTTACAGTTATCTAGATTTAAGTTTATTAGATATAAGATTTGTATTATCTTAGAATAAGCTTTTTCTTATGTTATGCAAAAACTACAAAAACCCAAAAATATTTAAAAAACTTAAAACCAAAAATATTATTTTCTCCACCTGTCTTCATTTATTTACACCCCTACTTCTCTACAAGTGCCCCCCTCTACGGCACAATTTAGCCGGCTAACCACTTGCTGCTTTGTGCAATAAAGGGGGTCATAGTGTTTTATTTATTATATACATTTATATATATCCATCTATTCCTACCCACTCACATCATTCTCACCCAATCTCTCTCAAACCCTTTTCTCTTATCTTCTCTCACATAGGAAAGGCGCAGACGTATACTTAGCGTTACCCTTTCCTTTTTCCATATAACATACTTAAAAAAAAAAAAACCTAACCTAACCTAACCTAACCTAACCTAACCTAACCTAACCTAACCTAACCTAACCTAACCTAACCTAACCTAACCTAACCTAACCTAACCTAACCTAACCTAACCTAACCTAACCTAACCTAACCTAACCTAACCTAACCTAACCTAACCTAACCTAACCTAACCTAACCTAACCTAACCTAACCTAACCTAACCTAACCTAACCTAACCTAACCTAACCTAACCTAACCTAACCTAACCTAACCTAACCTAACCTAACCTAACCTAACCTAACCTAACCTAACCTAACCTAACCTAACCTAACCTAACCTAACCTAACCTAACCTAACCTAACCTAACCTAACCTAACCTAACCTAACCTAACCTAACCTAACCTAACCTAACCTAACCTAACCTAACCTAACCTAACCTAACCTAACCTAACCTAACCTTTTTTTTTTTTTTTTTTTTTCGTGTGGAAATCCTCATGGACATCCGCCGCCTGGGGAAGGCGGCGGGGTGTGTCGGACTCCACCCAGAATGGGTGACCTACCGACTAAAACCACACGGGTGTTTCGCCTCACCACTTTTTGCTGGGGTTACGGGAGCGAGGTTTCATTCCTCCGCGACCCCAGCAGTGGCAGACCGCCTTTGCGCGGTCTCCGGCTCAGTTGAGGGGGACTGTTCTGATCCCCCACCTGCCAATCCACTTGAGTGGGGCGCGGCACACTCCGACCGCGCCTCCATCTCGGGCCTTGTGTGATGGGCGGACGGACTTCCCCAAGTCCGCCGCCCGTGGCCTTTTACGGTGGTTGGAACAGGGCGTTGTCTGCCCTGTTCCTGCGCCCTGTTCGGCGGGCGCGGATTGGCAGTGTGGAGGCAGTCTCCCTCTCCCTCTCCGCGGCCTCTTTTGTGGCGATGACCTCCTCGCAGAAGGAGGCCACCGCCTGCCACGCGCTCTCGCTCCCGACCATACATGAGACGACGATCGGGAGCGAGAGGTCCTCGCCTACCTCAGCGTTAAGGACACGGCGCTGCTCTGCCCAAGCAGTGCACTCGGCGAGCGTGTGCTGCGCCGTGTCCTCGAGGCTCCCACAGTGGTGGCAGCGGGCGTCCGGCTCTCTTCCGGCGATTTGGCACAGGTACTTGCCGAAGCAGCCATGCCCCGACAGCACCTGTGTCAGCCGGAAGGTCAGCACGCCGTGACGCCTGTCCATCCACTCTTTTAAGATTGGGCGGAGGGCCTCAACCGTCCGAAGACCGGCTCCTGGACGTTCTAGCCGCTCCACCCATTCCGCGACTGCCGCCTGCCGCAACTGTACCCTGCACAGGTCCAACTCCCTCGGTTCCACCATCTCTCCGCGATTTCGCGCGTCCTTGCGCCATGTATAGAGTGACGCAAGGATCCGGGCGTCCAGGTCCCAAGGGAGGGACCCTGCCAGCACACACGCCGCCTCCGCCGATATGGTGCGATACCCGCGGATGACCCGTACGGATATCGCACGCTGCGGCCGCCGCAACATAGCGCCGCCTCGGCTCGTCAGCTCGGTGGCCCACACAGGGGCACCATAGAGGGCCATGGAGCGAATGACCCCCAGGTACAGCCGCCTGCAGCTGCTGTTTGGGCCACCGAGATTTGGCAATAGCCGACCTAGAGCACCGGCTGCACCCATCAGCCGGGGTGCTAGGCGCTGGAAGTGGACGTTGAAGTTCCACCTGCTGTCCAGCACGAGCCCCAGATACCTCATGCATGGTTGAATGACAATGCGGACCCCACCGATGACAATGTGGGATCCTGGAGGAGGTGATTTCCGGGGCCCGTGGAAACACAAAGCCTCCGTCTTGTTCAGCGCCACTTCCAGCCCCAGCAGGCGGATACGTGTGACAGCTTGTGCCACCCCTGCAGTGACAAGACGGGCAGCCTCCCTGTACGACATCCCCCGGGCTAACACGAGTGTGTCGTCGGCGTAACATAATACGCTGACGCCCGGAAGAGTGGCCCCCCGCAGAACCCAGTCGTATCCGATGTTCCACAGGAGCGGTCCGAGGACGGAACCCTGTGGAACACCGCACGTCATGTTCCGACTGCACACGCCATTGCGACTAATGTATGTGACCGAGCGGTCACAGAGGTAATCCCCGACTGTCCGACGAAGGTATAGCGGTATGTGGTGGTATCTGAGCGCCTCCACAATGCAGCTCCAAGGCAAAGTGTTGAACGCATTGGCGATGTCCAGCGACACTGCGATCAACACTCCGCCATCCGCCACCACCTCCTCCGAGAGAGCCTTGACGCGCAGGATTGCGTCGACGGTCGACCTGCCTTCTCGGAAACCATACTGGTTATCGGACAAATCGGGGCCCACTCTGGTCATGTGCTTGATGAGGCGTCCAGCGGTGACACGCTCGAGGAGCTTGCTCACCTCGTCGAGCAATACAATTGGGCGATATGCAGACGGAGATTCTGTGGGGCGCCCTTCCTTTTTGAGGAGAACAAGCCTGCCCGTCTTCCATCGCTCTGGGAAGCGGCCTTGTCTGAAGCACTCAGTAAAGTGCTCTCGCAGTCTTGGAGCTAGGACCCTAAGAGCTAGAGACCAGGCCCGGCCGGGAATGCCATCTGGTCCTGGAGCCGTATTTTTTGCACGCATTCGCAGCTCTGCAACTCCCAGTTCAGCCTCAGTGACCCCGGGTACGTCAGACGCATCTTCCTGTGTGTCGTCGTTCCGTGATCCCATTGGTGGTGGTTGATGCTCTTCTCTGTTAGGAAATAGAGTGGAAACAACGACTCCAAGAAACGCTGGCTCTAATGTCTCCGTCAGTGGCGGCGCCCAAGGGCGAAGTTTGGCTCTGGCGAGCTTGTAGGGCCGTCCCCAGGGGTCACTGTTTAGCAATTCCAGGAACTGCTTATGGCCAACCTCCCTCGCTCGGCTGATGGCAAGCTGAAGGGCTACCTTTGCCCCTTTGTAGGATGCGTACAACTGGGCATCGACGGTTGGATCGCGGCGGCGTCGTCGGCGGTGCCTTGTGTACAGGCGTCGGGCTGCAACACACTCCGTGCGAAGGTTCGCCAGCTCCCGAGACCACCAGTACACCTGTCGCTTCTGAGGCGGTGTCCTGGCCCGTGGCATAGCCGCGTCGCAGATTTCTGACATTGCATGTCGGAACCAGGCCGCCTCAGCGTCCACATCCACTGGCTCCCCGGGAGCCGAGAACCAAGACTGCACTATTGCGGCTTCGATCAGCACGTCTCTATCAAGCCGGTTTAGAACCCACCTGGGAGTCACAGGGTTGTTCCGACTAGGGCGGCCTCTGTTTAGGGACGTCGAAGGCGCGGAAACCTCCATACGGATATACCGATGGTCAGACAGTGTCTCCACGCCTTCCATCACCTTCCAGCCCCGAACGTGACGCGCCACAGATGGACTCGCAAAAGAGACGTCAATGATCGAGCCGCCATTTTGACGGATGCATGTGTGCACCGCCCCGCGGTTTAGGATCTCCAATCCCGTCGAGACCACCCATTCCTCCAGCACGTCTCCCCTTGCGTCAGTGGCAGGGCAACCCCAAGCCGTACATTTGGCGTTGAGGTCACCAAGGAGGAGAACTGGGTGATTATGGTTTCGCCCAATCAAGGCTCCCACATCACCTAGAAAAGCTTCAAATTCTGCGAGGACCCTGTTGGGCGAAAAATACACCCCAACGATTAGGACACCCCCAACAACGACAGCAATGCAGCCCGGACGCCTGTCCACAACCCTCATTGTGACACCCAAGGAAGTCTGACACGTGATGGCTACCGATCCCTCCAGGTCACCTGCCCAGTTATCCCTAGAAGGGACAGAGTATGGCTCCGCTACGACCGCAACATGTATCAGCCACTCCGCCATGCTCTGGACTAGCAGGTCCTGAGCTCTGGCGCAGTGATTGATATTGCCCTGAAGAAATCTCGTGGCCATTATTGATGAGATGTTGGGTCCGTTTCCACCACGTCCATAGCCTGGCTTGCTGTAGGCTCAGTTACACTCGCAGTTGGCTCATTAAGGATGCTCTTCTCCTTTTTCCCCCTAGCCGCACAGGCTTTTGAGCTTACCCTATGGTCCGCAGGCTTGCCCATGTCCGCACACAAGGAGCAGTGTGGGGTGGCTGCACATTGGCTGGCCTTGTGGCCACGCTGACTGCACCGGTAACATAGGTCGCTGCGATCGACTTGCGACGAGCATGTGTGTTGTACATGACCGCCGTATAAGCAGCGGTAGCACTGCATGGGCCTGGCCTCCAGCAGTGTTGTTCTCGCTGACACCCAGCCTACCAGCAGCCGATCAGCATCGGTTACTTTCTTAGCCGCTGCCACAGGGCAGCGGACCCACGCGGTACCTAGCCTTGAAGGCCCGGAGAAGCGAATTTCTCCGACTTTGATGTCCGCCTCTGCACACTCCCCAACACGTGCGATTGCGGCACTGAGCTCTTGGGGGGTGACGGAGTCATCCAGTCCCGTCACCCGCATTTCCGCGCACTTGGTTGGTCTGGACACTCTTACGTCATCACCGCTAAGGACCTCCCGAAGCTTTTCCGCCAAAGAGTCGGCCTTTCCCCCACTAGTCGCTCCAGGGATTTCAAGTATGCGTGCCCCGGTGACCGCACACTTAAAGCGTAGCGACTCTATGCCTAGACCAGGCAGGTTCACCTTTTGCTTTGCCTCAGCGAGGACAGATGCGTAAGATACGCCCCTCTCAGTCGCTCCTGGCTGCAGTGAAATAACGACTGCTGTTGAGCTGGGCACTTTTAGTTTCCTCTTCTTCTTCTTGCCTTTCTTGCCGGATCTCTTCTTTCCCTTGGTAGGACCGACTGTCTGCCATTCCCCTTCACTGGGATCGTCAGTTGCTGGGCGCTCATCTGCATTGGAAGATGGCACAGCCAGAGTGGGAGTACCCTTTCCTTTTATGTTGCCCTTTCCCTTGTTTTGGGCAGGGTTGGCCTGAATCGGGGGGACCTGGGTCTGCCCATTCCCTGGTGGCGCAGCCTGGGCCGAAGATGCTTTGGCTTGACCGACCCTCACTGTGTTGGCCTGTGCTGTAGCGGTTTGGGACGTTACAGTCGGCTGACCCGATTTGTTTGTTGCTCGCGGCTGTGCAGCTTTGGCTGCATATGTCTGCTGGGCCCCCTTGCTGCGCTCCCCTGCAAGTGGTGGACGCAGCAGTCTGCCTTCCAGAGCAGCAAAGCGCGAGTTTAATTGGCTATCCAGGCGGGCAATTTCTGCCCGCATTAGGCGGATCAGATCCGGCTCGTGAGCAGTAGATGGCTCTGCACGACGCCTTTGTGCCTCACTAACCATTGTGGGTGGAACTGAGCTAACCCCGTCGTTGCTCCGTGTTATTTCAGCCCGTATCTCCGTCATTTCTCGTCGAAGTTGGGCCATCTCTGCCTGCTGGCTGGCGTTGTCACTACGGAGTTTAGCAACTTCTTCTTGCAGGTGCTTATTGTCCTCTTGCAATTTCACCACCTCTGCCTGCAAGCGACTGTTGGCAGCCTCCAGTTTGGCTGTCTCCTCCGTGGTCGTTCGAGTTCGGAGAATAACGGCGCCCCTTTTTATATCGGCCGCTGCATCTTTTAGAGCACGGGTGAACGTACCCTTCAAGTTGCTTGATTTGGTAGCAACGTGCTGGATGACGTCCAGCCCCGCCATCACCATGTCACTGACGGCATTTGCAGTCATGTCGTCGTTTTCCGGGCACCTGACTACTTCAGGCGGTACTCTCTTGGACTTGGCCTTCCCGGCCAGGTCAGAGGCATCCTCCTCATTACGGAGCCGAAACTCGTCCCGTTTTAGGGCCAACAGTTCAGCCTTGGCCTTGGCTAGCCCCACGTATTCTCCAGTAGTGGGAGGACGTCCTCTCCCCCTTCTGGTCGTACCGACTTTGGCAGCCGGCATTGAGTCTTCGTCCCCAGAGGCCGATTCGGACCCAGAGCGACTCACATCGCTAGACCGCAGGCGCTTGCGCCCATCCCTCCAGAATTGCGACGGAATGGGAGCAGGCACGCTGTGCTCCACACACATCACTACACTCGACGCAGATCCTGAGTCAGAAACTGCGCCCTCCTCCATATCATCGGTTTTGTTTTTTAGGTTATTATTTTCCATAAAGTTCCCACGAGTGTGGGGGAAATAAAAGTCCGCCCGGGCAGTGCCCCCTGTACCCGGGTAAGCGTAATTTGTCTCCCAACCAGGGGGTCCGCAGGTACCCTGGAGGGGGTCGCACTAGTGACTGGTTACTCCGAAGAGCCCCGCCAGCCACACATCCCCTCGCGGTGCGCCGCCGCTTGGGATTCAGGGTGATTTGTTATAGAGGTTTTCTTCCCCCCAGTCCGGGCGACCAAGCCAAGACTGACGAAGGGTACCTTACGCTGAGCCGCGAGACATGACCACGTCACCCAGCATGTGTAAGAGTACCCTCCGATTTCACGACGGTGGCAGGGAAGACAGAACTCCCGCTGCCTGCCCGGTGGTAGGGTGAGTACACGCCGAGCCCGCCCTTGCTGCTCCAACGTGGCCTCTGCTGAAACACAGAGGAACACTTGGAGTAACGCCCCCCATGGCCAATGAATGGCCCCTCCCTTGCCAGACTATCTGCCACGAGCAACAAGAATCCCCGACTGAGGAAAGTTATTGCCCGTGCCCAGGGTGCACCGGCTCCATAACGAACGACTGCTGTTCCCCCCGGACGTATCCGAGAGGGACCAGCAGCCGGGAGCACACGAGGAGGTTGTCTGGCCTAGCACCCCAACCTAACCTAACCTAACCTAACCTAACCTAACCTAACCTAACCTAACCTAACCTAACCTAACCTAACCTAACCTAACCTAACCTAACCTAACCTAACCTAACCTAACCTTTTTTTTTTTTTTTTTTTTTTTGTTTGCGCTGGGAAAAAATGCATTACGCATACCCCCCCTCGGGGGATGGGGGGGTTATGTGGGACTCCCCGGTCTGACCCGGTATACCCACTAAAACGACCCAGCGGCACTCCCTCTTCGTCATAGTGGCGGGGACTGGGAAACCGGCATAGCCCTTACGTCCAGTCCTCCGCCGACGATTGCTCTTCAGTGCAGTGCAGGCATAACCCCAGGCACCCCCGTGCCTGTCGCCCGCCCGTCGCCACCATGAAGAGGCCTTCTCCGACCCCTTCTCCGTCTGCGGAGCGGTGCAGCGAGAGGGTCGTCCTCCCGCGCGCGCTCCGCCTCCTCCTTTTGCGAGATTACGTCCTCGCAAAAGGAGGCCAAACCTAACCTAACCTAACCTAACCTAACCTAACCTAACCTAACCTAACCTAACCTAACCTAACCTAACCTAACCTAACCTAACCTAACCTAACCTAACCTAACCTAACCTAACCTAACCTAACCTAACCTAACCTAACCTAACCTAACCTAACCTAACCTAACCTAACCTAACCTAACCTAACCTAACCTAACCTAACCTAACCTAACCTAACCTAACCTAACCTAACCTAACCTAACCTAACCTAACCTAACCTAACCTAACCTTTTTTTTTTTTTTTTTTTTTTTTTCGTGTGGAAATCCTCATGGACATCCGCCGCCTGGGGAAGGCGGCGGGGTGTGTCGGACTCCACCCAGAATGGGTGACCTACCGACTAAAACCACACGGGTGTTTCGCCTCACCACTTTTTGCTGGGGTTACGGGAGCGAGGTTTCATTCCTCCGCGACCCCAGCAGTGGCAGACCGCCTTTGCGCGGTCTCCGGCTCAGTTGAGGGGGACTGTTCTGATCCCCCACCTGCCAATCCACTTGAGTGGGGCGCGGCACACTCCGACCGCGCCTCCATCTCGGGCCTTGTGTGATGGGCGGACGGACTTCCCCAAGTCCGCCGCCCGTGGCCTTTTACGGTGGTTGGAACAGGGCGTTGTCTGCCCTGTTCCTGCGCCCTGTTCGGCGGGCGCGGATTGGCAGTGTGGAGGCAGTCTCCCTCTCCCTCTCCGCGGCCTCTTTTGTGGCGATGACCTCCTCGCAGAAGGAGGCCACCGCCTGCCACGCGCTCTCGCTCCCGACCATACATGAGACGACGATCGGGAGCGAGAGGTCCTCGCCTACCTCAGCGTTAAGGACACGGCGCTGCTCTGCCCAAGCAGTGCACTCGGCGAGCGTGTGCTGCGCCGTGTCCTCGAGGCTCCCACAGTGGTGGCAGCGGGCGTCCGGCTCTCTTCCGGCGATTTGGCACAGGTACTTGCCGAAGCAGCCATGCCCCGACAGCACCTGTGTCAGCCGGAAGGTCAGCACGCCGTGACGCCTGTCCATCCACTCTTTTAAGATTGGGCGGAGGGCCTCAACCGTCCGAAGACCGGCTCCTGGACGTTCTAGCCGCTCCACCCATTCCGCGACTGCCGCCTGCCGCAACTGTACCCTGCACAGGTCCAACTCCCTCGGTTCCACCATCTCTCCGCGATCTCGCGCGTCCTTGCGCCATGTATAAAGTGACGCAAGGATCCGGGCGTCCAGGTCCCAAGGGAGGGACCCTGCCAGCACACACGCCGCCTCCGCCGATATGGTGCGATACCCGCGGATGACCCGTACGGATATCGCACGCTGCGGCCGCCGCAACATAGCGCTGCCTCGGCTCGTCAGCTCGGTGGCCCACACAGGGGCACCATAGAGGGCCATGGAGCGAATGACCCCCAGGTACAGCCGCCTGCAGCTGCTGTTTGGGCCACCGAGATTTGGCAATAGCCGACCTAGAGCACCGGCTGCACCCATCAGCCGGGGTGCTAGGCGCTGGAAGTGGACGTTGAAGTTCCACCTGCTGTCCAGCACGAGCCCCAGATACCTCATGCATGGTTGAATGACAATGCGGACCCCACCGATGACAATGTGGGATCCTGGAGGAGGTGATTTCCGGGGCCCGTGGAAACACAAAGCCTCCGTCTTGTTCAGCGCCACTTCCAGCCCCAGCAGGCGGATACGTGTGACAACTTGTGCCACCCCTGCAGTGACAAGACGGGCAGCCTCCCTGTACGACATCCCCCGGGCTAACACGAGTGTGTCGTCGGCGTAACATAATACGCTGACGCCCGGGAGAGTGGCCCCCCGCAGAACCCAGTCGTATCCGATGTTCCACAGGAGCGGTCCGAGGACGGAACCCTGTGGAACACCGCACGTCATGTTCCGACTGCACACGCCATTGCGACTGATGTATGTGACCGAGCGCTCACAGAGGTAATCACCGACTGTCCGACGAAGGTATAGCGGTATGTGGTGGTATCTGAGCGCCTCCACAATGCAGCTCCAAGGCAAAGTGTTGAACGCATTGGCGATGTCCAGCGACACTGCGATCAACACTCCGCCATCCGCCACCACCTCCTCCGAGAGAGCCTTGACGCGCAGGATTGCGTCGACGGTCGACCTGCCTTCTCGGAAACCATACTGGTTATCGGACAAATCAGGGCCCACTCTGGTCATGTGCTTGATGAGGCGTCCAGCGGTGACACGCTCGAGGAGCTTGCTCACCTCGTCGAGCAATACAATTGGGCGATATGCAGACGGAGATTCTGTGGGGCGCCCTTCCTTTTTGAGGAGAACAAGCCTGCCCGTCTTCCATCGCTCTGGGAAGCGGCCTTGTCTGAAGCACTCAGTAAAGTGCTCTCGCAGTCTTGGAGCTAGGACCCTAAGAGCTAGAGACCAGGCCCGGCCGGGAATGCCATCTGGTCCTGGAGCCGTATTTTTTGCACGCATTCGCAGCTCTGCAACTCCCAGTTCAGCCTCAGTGACCCCGGGTACGTCAGACGCATCTTCCTGTGTGTCGTCGTTCCGTGATCCCATTGGTGGTGGTTGATGCTCTTCTCTGTTAGGAAATAGAGTGGAAACAACGACTCCAAGAAACGCTGGCTCTAATGTCTCCGTCAGTGGCGGCGCCCAAGGGCGAAGTTTGGCTCTGGCAAGCTTGTAGGGCCGTCCCCAGGGGTCACTGTTTAGCAATTCCAGGAACTGCTTATGGCCAACCTCCCTCGCTCGGCTGATGGCAAGCTGAAGGGCTACCTTTGCCCCTTTGTAGGATGCGTACAACTGGGCATCGACGGTTGGATCGCGGCGGCGTCGTCGGCGGTGCCTTGTGTACAGGCGTCGGGCTGCAACACACTCCGTGCGAAGGTTCGCCAGCTCCCGAGACCACCAGTACACCTGTCGCTTCTGAGGCGGTGTCCTGGCCCGTGGCATAGCCGCGTCGCAGATTTCTGACATTGCATGTCGGAACCAGGCCGCCTCAGCGTCCACATCCACTGGCTCCCCGGGAGCCGAGAACCAAGACTGCACTATTGCGGCTTCGATCAGCACGTCTCTATCAAGCCGGTTTAGAACCCACCTGGGAGTCACAGGGTTGTTCCGACTAGGGCGGCCTCTGTTTAGGGACGTCGAAGGCGCGGAAACCTCCATGCGGATATACCGATGGTCAGACAGTGTCTCCACGCCTTCCATCACCTTCCAGCCCCGAACGTGACGCGCCACAGATGGACTCGCAAAAGAGACGTCAATGATCGAGCCGCCATTTTGACGGATGCATGTGTGCACCGCCCCGCGGTTTAGGATCTCCAATCCCGTCGAGACCACCCATTCCTCCAGCACGTCTCCCCTTGCGTCAGTGGCAGGGCAACCCCAAGCCGTACATTTGGCGTTGAGGTCACCAAGGAGGAGAACTGGGTGATTATGGTTTCGCCCAATCAAGGCTCCCACATCACCTAGAAAAGCTTCAAATTCTGCGAGGACCCTGTTGGGCGAAAAATACACCCCAACGATTAGGACACCCCCAACAACGACAGCAATGCAGCCCGGACGCCTGTCCACAACCCTCATTGTGACACCCAAGGAAGTCTGACACGTGATGGCTACCGAACCCTCCAGGTCACCTGCCCAGTTATCCCTAGAAGGGACAGAGTATGGCTCCGCTACGACCGCAACATGTATCAGCCACTCCGCCATGCTCTGGACTAGCAGGTCCTGAGCTCTGGCGCAGTGATTGATATTGCCCTGAAGAAATCTCGTGGCCATTATTGATGAGATGTTGGGTCCGTTTCCACCACGTCCATAGCCTGGCTTGCTGTAGGCTCAGTTACACTCGCAGTTGGCTCATTAAGGATGCTCTTCTCCTTTTTCCCCCTAGCCGCACAGGCTTTTGAGCTTACCCTATGGTCCGCAGGCTTGCCCATGTCCGCACACAAGGAGCAGTGTGGGGTGGCTGCACATTGGCTGGCCTTGTGGCCACGCTGACTGCACCGGTAACATAGGTCGCTGCGATCGACTTGCGACGAGCATGTGTGTTGTACATGACCGCCGTATAAGCAGCGGTAGCACTGCATGGGCCTGGCCTCCAGCAGTGTTGTTCTCGCTGACACCCAGCCTACCAGCAGCCGATCAGCATCGGTTACTTTCTTAGCCGCTGCCACAGGGCAGCGGACCCACGCGGTACCTAGCCTTGAAGGCCCGGAGAAGCGAATTTCTCCGACTTTGATGTCCGCCTCTGCACACTCCCCAACACGTGCGATTGCGGCACTGAGCTCTTGGGGGGTGACGGAGTCATCCAGTCCCGTCACCCGCATTTCCGCGCACTTGGTTGGTCTGGACACTCTTACGTCATCACCGCTAAGGACCTCCCGAAGCTTTTCCGCCAAAGAGTCGGCCTTTCCCCCGCTAGTCGCTCCAGGGATTTCAAGTATGCGTGCCCCGGTGACCGCACACTTAAAGCGTAGCGACTCTATGCCTAGACCAGGCAGGTTCACCTTTTGCTTTGCCTCAGCGAGGACAGATGCGTAAGATACGCCCCTCTCAGTCGCTCCTGGCTGCAGTGAAATAACGACTGCTGTTGAGCTGGGCACTTTTAGTTTCCTCTTCTTCTTCTTGCCTTTCTTGCCGGATCTCTTCTTTCCCTTGGTAGGCCCGACTACCTGCCATTCCCCTTCACTGGGATCGTCAGTTGCTGGACGCTCATCTGCATTGGAAGATGGCACAGCCAGAGTGGGAGTACCCTTTCCTTTTATGTTGCCCTTTCCCTTGTTTTGGGCAGGGTTGGCCTGAATCGGGGGGACCTGGGACTGCCCATTCCCTGATGGCGCAGCCTGGGCCGAAGATGCTTTGGCTTGACCGACCCTCACTGTGTTGGCCTGTGCTGTAGCGGTTTGGGACGTTACAGTCGGCTGACCCGATTTGTTTGTTGCTCGCGGCTGTGCAGCTTTGGCTGCATATGTCTGCTGGGCCCCCTTGCTGCGCTCCCCTGCAAGTGGTGGACGCAGCAGTCTGCCTTCCAGAGCAGCAAAGCGCGAGTTTAATTGGCTATCCAGGCGGGCAATTTCTGCCCGCATTAGGCGGACCAGATCCGGCTCGTGAGCAGTAGATGGCTCTGCACGACGCCTTTGTGCCTCACTAACCATTGTGGGTGGAACTGAGCTAACCCCGTCGTTGCTCCGTGTTATTTCAGCCCGTATCTCCGTCATTTCTCGTCGAAGTTGGGCCATCTCTGCCTGCTGGCTGGCGTTGTCACTACGGAGTTTAGCAACTTCTTCTTGCAGGTGCTTATTGTCCTCTTGCAATTTCACCACCTCTGCCTGCAAGCGACTGTTGGCAGCCTCCAGTTTGGCTGTCTCCTCCGTGGTCGTTCGAGTTCGGAGAATAACGGCGCCCCTTTTTATATCGGCCGCTGCATCTTTTAGAGCACGGGTGAACGTACCCTTCAAGTTGCTTGATTTGGTAGCAACGTGCTGGATGACGTCCAACCCCGCCATCACCATGTCACTGACGGCATTTGCAGTCATGTCGTCGTTTTCCGGGCACCTGACTACTTCAGGCGGTACTCTCTTGGACTTGGCCTTCCCGGCCAGGTCAGAGGCATCCTCCTCATTACGGAGCCGAAACTCGTCCCGTTTTAGGGCCAACAGTTCAGCCTTGGCCTTGGCTAGCCCCACGTATTCTCCAGTTGTGGGAGGACGTCCTCTCCCCCTTCTGGTCGTACCGACTTTGGCAGCCGGCATTGAGTCTTCGTCCCCAGAGGCCGATTCGGACCCAGAGCGACTCACATCGCTAGACCGCAGGCGCTTGCGCCCATCCCTCCAGAATTGCGACGGAATGGGAGCAGGCACGCTGTGCTCCACACACATCACTACACTCGACGCAGATCCTGAGTCAGAAACTGCGCCCTCCTCCATATCATCGGTTTTGTTTTTTAGGTTATTATTTTCCATAAAGTTCCCACGAGTGTGGGGGAAATAAAAGTCCGCCCGGGCAGTGCCCCCTGTACCCGGGTAAGCGTAATTTGTCTCCCAACCAGGGGGTCCGCAGGTACCCTGGAGGGGGTCGCACTAGTGACTGGTTACTCCGAAGAGCCCCGCCAGCCACACATCCCCTCGCGGTGCGCCGCCGCTTGGGATTCAGGGTGATTTGTTATAGAGGTTTTCTTCCCCCCAGTCCGGGCGACCAAGCCAAGACTGACGAAGGGTACCTTACGCTGAGCCGCGAGACATGACCACGTCACCCAGCATGTGTAAGAGTACCCTCCGATTTCACGACGGTGGCAGGGAAGACAGAACTCCCGCTGCCTGCCCGGTGGTAGGGTGAGTACACGCCGAGCCCGCCCTTGCTGCTCCAACGTGGCCTCTGCTGAAACACAGAGGAACACTTGGAGTAACGCCCCCCATGGCCAATGAATGGCCCCTCCCTTGCCAGACTATCTGCCACGAGCAACAAGAATCCCCGACTGAGGAAAGTTATTGCCCGTGCCCAGGGTGCACCGGCTCCATAACGAACGACTGCTGTTCCCCCCGGACGTATCCGAGAGGGACCAGCAGCCGGGAGCACACGAGGAGGTTGTCTGGCCTAGCACCCCAACCTAACCTAACCTAACCTAACCTAACCTAACCTAACCTAACCTAACCTAACCTAACCTAACCTAACCTAACCTAACCTAACCTAACCTAACCTAACCTAACCTTTTTTTTTTTTTTTTTTTTTTTTTTTTTGTGGCCCCGTGGAAAAATGCTTAATGCACGAACACCGCCGCGGGGGATGCGACGGTGAACAGTGTCGGACTCCTCGCCCTGAAAAGGGCGCCCTACCGACTAAAAAACCACGGGAGGTCTCGTAACACCACTGTAGCGCCGGAGTCACGGGAACAAAGATTCTTCCGCGACTCCGGCAGTGGCGGGTCGCCTGAGACGGCGACCACCTAACCTTAGGGGGAGGCGTGCTGCACGCCCTCCCCACAACTCACTCCCACTCCCGGAGTGGGACGCGGTTGCCAGCCGCGCCACTTACCCGGGCCATAGTGCCGGCGACACGGTCCCCCTGCGTGTCACCGGCGGCCCCTTCCTACTGGGCCGTTCTCTGATCGGGCGGCCGACGACCCACGTCGGCCGCCCGCAGGCCACAGCTCATGGAGGCCGGAGGTCAGTGAGCGCCCTCCGGCGCCCGGTGCGTCTCCTTCGGGACGGGTGAGGGGTTGAGATTTCTCTCTCCCTCTCCGCCGCCTCCTTGGCGAGCATGACGTGCTCGCAAAACGAGGCGGCGGCGTCCCACGCGTTCTCGCTCCGGACCATGGAGCGAACCAAGGTCGGAAGCGAGAGGTCACCACCGGTGGCCGCAACGAGGCCACGGCGTTGCTCTGCCCAAGCGGGGCAGGCGGTCAGCGTGTGCTGCGCCGTGTCCTCGGCGCAGCCCTCACAGTGGTGACAACCGGGCGTTGGCTCGCGACCGATGCGACACAGGTACCTGCCGAAGCATCCGTGTCCGGACAGCACCTGCGTCAGCCGGTAAGAGAGGGCGCCGTGGCGCCTCTCGAGCCAATCCTCCATGACGGGTCTTACCGCCGCTATAAGGGCGTGCCCCGCGCTGGGTTGCGCAAGTCGTTCCCTCAACCTAACCTAACCTAACCTAACCTAACCAGTCCGCGTTGTTCCGGCGCCGAGAACAGTCGATGTAGCAAGCGCGCGTGTCGAAAAAATTCATAAAAGTGGCTATATAAGACTTACAAACATGGTTTTAGTGTTAAAAGACGCGTAAAAGTGCCGCGGACGTGATAGTGTTGTGACAGTGACCCTCAGGTGTCCCCCTGAAGTAGGATCGCGCAAGACCTACTTTTGGGTGGGCCCGGAAAGTGTTTTTCGTCCGGCGCTCGAAAACTAAAGCGGTAACCTATGCCTTTTTATACACCATTAGAAGCGTAATAACCCCCTCTATGTACCCACAAAGTTTGCCTTCCATCCACTCATAAATGACCAAGTTATAGCCCTTTTAAACTTAAGACCTAAAGTACTAACTCCCTTCTGGAGTTAGTTAGGTAAATTCTGTTTGCATATTTTTACTCCCTATGTAGTCCTCTTTCATAATCTATATCACAAGCTTTGGTTTTCGAGGGTCTTGGACCCCAAAACCACCATAAACTATTTTCATTTTGACACTTTGAACTTTCATGCCACTTTTGGGGTCTTAGCTATCGGGTAAGACCCCCTTTGGACTATAAGGTAAAATAGACAATTTAGTGGACTATCTAGTGCTTTTTAGTTTGTAATTTTATGTTGTTTAGTTCCTAAGATATCTTAGTTTTTGTAACTCTGTTGTTTTTGACATTGGCGCCAAACTCCGTCATTTTTGAGGACCGAAACTTCGGCTCCTAGGCACGTGCCCCAAATTTTGAACACCTAAATTTGTAGATTAGACCTTCTAGTATAGGGTACTTTTTGTCCCATATACCTACCCATCCGGGTTACGGAGTTAGACGCCGTGTCCTTGAACGCGAATTTGTGCCTACTATTTTCACTTGTCCCATTTTGCCCCTCATTTGTACTTCCGGGTTTAGAGACGCGCAATATTTTATTGTTTTATTATATAGTACAGGTCCTCCCCTTTCTATACCAGTTTTTATCTTGTTTTTATCACTAAAATTAACGTAGATACAGCATTTTTCCCTCATACACTTTTCTTTTAAAATTTTTCACAAGTCTTTTACTTCGCCAACTTCCCGACCAAAAACTTCGGCCCACAGGCACGTCGGGTTAGTTCCCCATATTCAGTAGTGTAGGTGACTTCTTCGGCTATCCGGAGGTACCCACCTTCACCACCTTCTCATCAGGGATACGGAGTAACTGGCTAAAGTCTGGAACACTTATTTTTCGTCCGAATTTTCAGACTTCCCACTTTGCCCCCCATTCCTACTTTCAGGATCACAGACGCGCTAGATATTAATATCTCATTTTATAGCTTAGACTGTCCCATTTAAATACTAGTTTTTATTTTGTTTCTAGCACGTAAATTAACGTAGTTATAGCATTTTTCCCCCTAGCACTTTTCATTTAAAATTTTTTCACGAGTTTTTAACTCCGTCAACTTCCCGACCGAAAACTTCGGCCCACAGGCACGTCGGGTTAGTTCCCCATATTTAGTGGTGTAGGTGACTCCTTTGGCTATCCGGAGGTACCCACCTTCACCACCTACTCTTAAGGGATACGGAGTTACTGACAAAAGTCTGTGACACTAGTTTTTTGCCCGAATTTCCAGACTTTCCCTAGTCTCTACTCCTGGGTGTGAGTGAGGTGGTCTCCAATCACATTTTCTGATAGGGGACATCCTCCTCTTCAATAACCAATTTTCACCATATTTTTAAATTCACTATTCCAATAGTTATTAACTTTATTTCAAATTTTTTCCAAATTTTTTTGTCAAAACTTCGTCAACTTTGCGCGCACATACCTGCCTACCCCAGCGGGTCGCGTTGGGTTGAAGTATCTGGTTTTGTGCGGGACACCTTCAGCTATCTGTAGGTACCACCCGCACAAACCTACCCATCAGGGTTGCGAAGTTATTTAGGTTTTTCTGAGGAGTAATTTTAATAATTTTGTTCCGTAAAATCAGAGCGAGAAACACGTCGCTAACGCGTCGCCGACTCGCGCGCCCCCTAAAAACCCCCGTATCTCGGGAACGGCTACAGATAGAGCGTTTTTAACACCGGCTAAGGAATACTATACTATCGTATAGTATTCCTAACCCAGCTCGGGCGTATCCCACCTCCACATCCCCCCCCCCCCAATTTTGATTTGCCCCTTTTTTAGTTTTTATTAGTTTAACCATACCTTTTGTGGTCGGGTATTGTATTTCTTTAAACCCAAGCCGGGATAACTTGGTTTTGGTCAAGTTACACCCTTTGGTTTTTACTTTTTCAATAGTTTAACTAATTATTTTATCAGGTCACCCTTACTCCAACTTGGTTCCTCTCATATCTCTGGAACCAAGCAATTTATCGTAATTCTGAGTTCAGTTTAGTATAAAAACGTAGGGGTAACACATCGATTGGACCTGGTCCGGTCCCCCTACCCTCAAATTTTTCACTTTTTATTTTGATATCTCCCTGACCTTACCAGCTCTGGTAGGGGCCTTACCGCATTTGGATAGTTTACATCCCCCCCTTATAGGGCCACTTTATCCCGTCTCCGAACTCCTCGGATTCTGTTCATCATCAGGCACTTTTCGCGTTTTTTCTTATAATTTTTAGTTTTTCAGTTCTGTAATAGTTTAAGTACACTGTACACACTCTATTCACATACATTACCCCTTCCTCCCCTCCTCATTTTTTTGCTTTTTTCTCAATTTTTGTATATCTTTTAGCATACATCTTGGGAACTAGTATAACATTGCTTAGATTCAGACTCCCCGCCCTCATTTACGACAGGAGGACAGCACCAACCCCTTTTTCTGGCCCCCACTTAGGGATCTAGGCCTAAAATGGCCTCACACAAGCCCCCCCCTGGGGGCTCTAAATCCTCTGCTGAGGTATTCTCAGCCTACAAAGCAGCAAGCAGGCAGCTCGCCGGGAGCTTCGACTCTCTGATTTTGTCAGATGAGGAGGGACTCGGCGAGATGTTCTACGAGCCATCTGTCAGAGAGGCCTATCGCCCGCCCACCCCTAACATCGATTCCAACACCGCTAACATCAATCCACTTGATGAATGCTTGCGCGACTTTTTAAAGGAAAAGATCACCCAATGCAAGAAACTTCTCACAGAGGGCAAGAGCCTTAAAAAAGAGAATAAGAATTCTATTCTCTACATCTTTGAGCAGATTTTAACTTATCCTCGCTTCCCTGCTCCCACCCCCATCCAGGCTGCACCACCACCATCTATCCCTGACACCAAAAGTCAGGAAAGCCTCAAGGAGAGCATTATCTCCGAAGTCACTAAGGCAATGAAGGCTGAGATTGCCAACCTTACTAAGACCCTTGCCCCCTCTGCCCCCGCCCCCTCTCAAACCACTCAACCCACTCGGCCGTCGTCGTACGCTGCTGCCGTGGAAGCAATGTGTCAAACCCCACGCCCTGCCATCCCCCCAGTTTTACCCACTTCTAGGCCGGCGATCATCGTTACCTCTAAGAAGGAGGTGGTCGCCCCTAAGGAGACTCTCAAAATCTTTCGCTCGGAAGTAACCTTCCGGGACACAAACTTCTGCCCCTCTGATGTCAAATTCGTCTCTAACAACAAGCTTAGGGTCGAATTTGACAGCGAGGGTGCACGGGACATTGCCCTTCATAAAGTTAATTTCGAGGCAGCCAATTTGTCTGCCGAGAAATCCAAAAAACTAAAACCCATGCTGGTGGCTAAGGGAATCCCTAATGAGATTCCCACTGAGGAACTCTCAACCATAATTCTTGAGCAAAACGGTCTCCAACTCTCACACAAACTCACCGACATAGTCTTTCGGTTCAAAAGGGGCAACCGAAATGACGACTTATATAACGCTGTCTTCGTGGTGTCCCCTCCCTTATGGAGAAAGCTACTCAGTTTTGGTAGGGTTAATTTGGACCACCAGCGGGTCCATGTTGAGGAGTATTCCCCGCTCCTCCAATGCTACTCTTGCCTGCAGTTCGGCCATACCCGGAAGAACTGTACGGCCGACAAAACCATCTGCTCGCACTGCTCGTCCCTCACACACGTATATAAGGACTGCCCTGTAAAAAGGGACAATAAGGCAACGGACTGCTACAATTGTGTGCAGTTCGTCAAAAAATACAATCGGCCATGTAACACTAAACACAGTGCCACCTCATCGACTTGCCCTAGATTGGTTCATGCCCTTAATAAACTCAAACTAAGGATTGACTATGGACCATAGTTATACAAACACTCACACAATTCACATAAAAACCTAATCATTCTCATATTCCTTACACACACAATAATAAATCTTGGGCGTGGCTTTTGCCACACATCACACTATAATCTTATACTTTACAATCCCGATTTGTATTCTTACTCGTGCCTTGCGTTTGTGTGGGGCGGCAGATAGGGACCCCCCGCTGATGTTTCCTAACCTCCCCCTCTCACCCGTATTCATTTCCACGCCTTGCTGCGTTTCTGTCCTCGGCGCTGCCATAGCGCACTCAATTTCTTGCTCTCACACACTCACCTCACTACTTCACACTTTATACTCTATTGTCTTTCATTGTACATAACTGTGTCTAGATTTAAGTTCCATGTAAAGGACCACTGTAAATATTCTACTATTCACAATTTCATACCCTATACTTCTTTCACTTTCTTTTGTACACAATCTTTTCTTATACAATTACACTTAGGGGCAACCCTCTGTACATAGTATATTGGTCCTTTACAGTTATCTAGATTTAAGTTTATTAGATATAAGATTTTTATTGTCTTAGAATAAGCTTTTTTATAGTTATGTAAAAACCAAAAACCCAAAAAACTTCTAAAAACAAAAAACCAAAAATATTATTTTTTCTCTTCTGTCTACATTTATTTACCCCTACTACTCTACAAGTGCCCTCCTCTACGGCACAATTTAGCAGGCTCACCACTTGCTGCTTTGTGCAATAAAGGGGGTCATAGTGTTTTATTTATTATATACATTTATATATATCCATCTATTCCTACCCACTCACATCATTCTCACCCAATATCTCTCAAACCCTTTTCTCTTATCTTCTCTCACATAGGAAAGGCGCAGACGTATACTTAGCGTTACCCTTTCCTTTTTCCATATAACATACTTAAAATAAAAAAAAACCTAACCTAACCTAACCTAACCTAACCTAACCTAACCTAACCTAACCTAACCTAACCTAACCTAACCTAACCTAACCTAACCTAACCTAACCTAACCTAACCTAACCTAACCTAACCTAACCTAACCTAACCAGTCCGCGATGTTCTGGCGCCGAGAACGGTCGATGTAGCAAGCGCTCGTGTCGAAAAAATTCGTAAAAGTGGCTATATAAGACTTACAAACATGGTTTTAGTGTTAAAAGACGCGTAAAAGTGCCGCGGACGTGATAGTGTTGTGACAGTGACCCTCAGGTGTCCCCCTGAAGTAGGATCGCGCAAGACCTACTTTTGGGAGGGCCCGGAAAGTGTTTTTCGTCCGGCGCTCGAAAACTAAAGCGGTAACCTATGCCTTTTTATACACCATTAGAAGCGTATTAACCCCCTCTATGTACTCACAAAGTTTGCCTTCCATCCACTCATAAATGACCAAGTTATAGCCCTTTTAAAGTTAAGACCTAAAGTACTAACTCCCTTCTGGAGTTAGTTAGGTAAATTCTGTTTGCATATTCTTACTCCCCATGTAGTCCTCTACTATAATCTCTATCACAAGCTTTGGTTTTCGAGGGTCTTGGACCCCAAAACCACCATAAACTATTTTCATTTTAACACTTTGAACTTTCATGCCACTTTTGGGGTCTTAGCTATCGGGTAAGACCCCCTTTGGACTCTAAGGTAAAATAGACAATTTAGTGGACTATCTAGTGCTTTTTAGTTTGTAATTTTATGTCACTTAGTTCCTAAGATATCTTAGTTTTTGTAACTCTGTTGTTTTTGACATTGGCGCCAAACTCCGTCATTTTTGAGGACCGAAACTTCGGCTCCTAGGCACGTGCCCCAAATTTTGAACACCTAAATTTGTAGATTAGACCTTCTAGTATAGGGTACTTTTTGTCCCATATACCTACCCATCCGGGTTACGGAGTTAGACGCCGTGTCCTTGAACGCGAATTTGTGCCTACTATTTTCACTTGTCCCATTTTGCCCCTCATTTGTACCTTCGGGTTTAGAGACGCGCAATATTTTATTGTTTTATTATATAGTATAGGTCCTCCCCTTTATATACCAGTTTTTATCTTGTTTTTATCACTAAAATTAACGTAGATACAGCATTTTTCCCTCATACACTTTTCTTTTAAAATTTTTCACAAGTCTTTTACTTCGCCAACTTCCCGACCAAAAACTTCGGCCCACAGGCACGTCGGGTTAGTTCCCCATATTCAGTGGTGTAGGTGACTTCTTCGGCTATCCGGAGGTACCCACCTTCACCACCTTCTCATCAGGGATACGGAGTAACTGGCTAAAGTCTGGAACACTAATTTTTCGTCCGAATTTTCAGACTTCCCACTTTGCCCCCCATTCCTACTTTCAGGATCATAGACGCGCTAGATATTAATATCTCATTTTATAGCTTAGACTGTCCCATTTAAATACTAGTTTTTATTTTGTTTCTAGCACGTAAATTAACGTAGTTATAGCATTTTTCCCCCTAGCACTTTTCATTTAAAATTTTTTTTTCGAGTTTTTAACTCCGTCAACTTCCCGACCGAAAACTTCGGCCCACAGGCACGTCGGGTTAGTTCCCCATATTTAGTGGTGTAGGTGACTCCTTTGGCTATCCGGAGGTACCCACCTTCACCACCTACTCTTAAGGGATACGGAGTTACTGACAAAAGTCTGTGACACTAGTTTTTTGCCCGAATTTCCAGACTTTCCCTAGTCTCTACTCCTGGGTGTGAGTGAGGTAGTTTCTAGTTACATTTCCAGGTAGGGGACATCCTCCCCTTCAATAACCAATTTTCACCATATTTTTAAAGTCATTATTTCAATAGTTATTAACATTATTTCAAATTTTTTCCAAATTTTTCATCAAAAAACTTCGTCAACTTTGCGCGCACATACCTGCCTACCCCGGCGGGTCGCGTTGGGTTGAAGTATCTAGATTTGTGCGGGACATCTTCAGCTATCTGTAGGTACCACTCGCACAAACCTACCCATCAGGGTTGCGAAGTTATTTAGCTTTTTCTGAGGAGTAATTTTTAATAATTTTCACCCGTTAAACAAGAGCGAGAAACTCGTCGCTAACGCGTCGCTGACTCGCGCGCCCCCTAAAAACCCCCGTATCTCGGGAACGGTTAGAGATAGAGCGTTTTTAACACCGGCTAAGGAATACTATACTATACTATCGTATAGTATTCCTAACCCAGCTCGGGCATAGTCCACCTCCACATCCCCCCCCCCCCAAATTTAAATTTTCCCCTTTTTTCAGTTTATTAGTTTAATCATACCTTCTGTGGTCGGGTATTGTATTCCTTTAAACCCAAGCCGGGACAACTTGGTTTTGGTCAAGTTACACCCTTTGGTTTTTACTTTTTCAATAGTTTAATTAATTATTTTATCAGGTCACCCTTACTCCAACTTGGTTCCTCTCATATCTCTGGAACCAAGCAATTTATCGTAATTCTGAGTTCAGTTTAGTATAAAAACGTAGGGGTAACACATCGATTGGACCTGGTCCGGTCCCCCTACCCTCAAATTTTTCACTTATTATTTTGATATCTCCCTGACCTTACCAGCCCTGGTAGGGGCCCTACCACATTTGGCTAGTAGACATCCTCCCTCTATAGGGCCACTTTGTCCCGTCTCCGAACTCCTCGGATTCCGTTAAGCATCAGGCACTTTTCGCGTTTTTTCTAATAATTTCTTAGTTTTTAATTCTGTAATAGTTTAAGTACACTGTACACACTCCATTCAAACATATTACCCCCCCTTTCCCCTCTTCATTTTTTGTTTTTTCTCAATTTTTGTATATTTTTTAGCATACATCTTGGGAACTAGTATAGCATTGTTTAGATTCAGATTCCCCCACCTCTTTTACCACAGGAGGACAGCACCAACCCCTTTTTCTGGCCCCCACTTTGGGATCTAGGCCTAAAATGGCCTCACACAAGCCCCCCCCTGGGGGCTCTAAATCTTCTGCTGAGGTATTCTCAGCCTACAAGGCAGCAAGCAGGCAGCTCGCCGGGAGCTTCGACTCTCTGATTTTGTCAGACGAGGAGGGACTCGGCGAGATGTTCTACGAGCCATCTGCCAGAGAGGCTCATCGCCCGCCCACCCCCAACACCGATTCCACCACCACAAACATCAATCCGCTTGATGAGTGCTTGCGCGCCTTTTTAAAGGAAAAAATCGCCGAATGCAAGACGTTACTAACAGAGGGCAAAAGCCTTAAAAAAGAGAATAAGAACTCTATTCTCTTCATCTTTGAGCAGATATTGGCTTATACTCGCTTTCCTGCTCCCACCCCCATCGTTGCTGCACCACCACCATCTATTCCTGACCCTAAGAGTCAAGAAAGCCTCAAGGAGAGTATCATCTCCGAGGTAACAAAGGCTATGAAGGCTGAGATTGCCAACCTAACTAAGACCCTTGCCCCCTCTGCCCCTGCCTCCTCTCAAACCACTCAACCCACCCGGCCGTCGTCGTACGCCGCTGCCGTCGAAGCCATGTGCCAAACCCCACGCCCTGCCATCCCCCCAGTTTTACCAACCTCCAAGCCGGCGATCATCGTCTCTTCTAAGAAGGAGGTGGTCGCCCCTAAGGAGACTCTCAAAATCTTTCGCTCGGAAGTAACCTTCCGGGACACAAACTTCTGCCCCTCTGATGTCAAATTCGTCTCTAACAATAAGCTTAGGGTCGAATTTGATAGCGAGGGAGCACGGGATATTGCCCTCCATAAAGTTAATTTCGAGGCAGCCAATTTGTCTGCCGAGAAATCCAAAAAACTAAAACCCATGCTGGTGGCTAAGGGAATCCCTAATGAGATTCCCACTGAGGAACTCTCAACCATAATTCTTGAGCAAAACGGTCTCCAACTCTCACACAAACTCACCGACATAGTCTTTCGGTTCAAAAGGGGCAACCGAAATGACGAACTCTACAATGCTGTCTTCGTGGTGTCCCCTCCCTTATGGAGAAAGCTACTTAGTTTTGGGAGGGTTAATTTGGACCACCAGCGGGTCCATGTTGAGGAGTATTCCCCGCTCCTCCAATGCTACTCTTGCCTGCAGTTCGGCCATACCCGGAAGAACTGTACGGCCGACAAAACCATCTGCTCGCACTGCTCGTCCCTCACACACGTTTATAAGGACTGCCCTGTAAAAAGGGACAATAAGGCAACGGACTGTTACAATTGTGTGCAGTTCGCTAAAAAATACAATCGGCCATGTAATACTAAACACAGTGCCACCTCATCGACTTGCCCTAGATTGGTCCATGCCCTTAATAAACTCAAACTAAGGATTGACTATGGACCATAGTTATACAAACACTTACACAATTCACATAAAAACCTAACCATTCTCATATTCCTTACACACACAATAATAAATCTTGGGCGTGGCTTTTGCCACACATCACACTATCAACTTATACCATACAATCCCGATTCGTATTCTTACTTGTGCCTTGCGTTTGTGTGGGGCGGCAGATAGGGACCCCCCGCTGATGTTTCCTAACCTCCCCCTCTCACCCGTATTCATTTCCACGCCTTGCTGCGTTTCTGTCCTCGGCGCTGCCATAGCGCACTCAATTTCTTGCTCTCACACACTCACCTCACTACTTCACACTTTATACTCTATTGTCTTTCATTGTACATAACTGTGTCTAGATTTAAGTTCCATGTAAAGGACCACTGTAAATATTCTACTATTCACAATTTCACACCCTGTACTTCTTTCACTTTCTTTTGTACACAATCTTTTCTTATACAATTACACTTAGGGGCAACCCTCTGTACATAGTATATTGGTCCTTTACAGTTATCTAGATTTAAGTTTATTAGATATAAGATTTTATATTGTCTTAGAATAAGCTTTTTTTTTTTTTTTTATGTTATGCAAAAACTTTTATAAAAACCAAAAACATTTAAAAACACAAAACCAAAAATATTAATTCTTCTTTGTCTACACTTATTTACCCCCCTACTTCTCTACAAGTGCCCCCCTCTACGGCACAATTTAGCCGGCTAACCACTTGCTGCTTTGTGCAATAAAGGGGGTCATAGTGTTTTATTTATTATATACATTTATATATATCCATCTATTCCTACCCACTCACATCATTCTCACCCAATCTCTCTCAAACCCTTTTCTCTTATCTTCTCTCACATAGGAAAGGCGCAGACGTATACTTAGCGTTACCCTTTCCTTTTTCCATATAACATACTTAAAAAAAAAAAAAAACCTAACCTAACCTAACCTAACCTTTTTTTTTTTTTTTTTTTTTGTGGCCCCGTGGAAAAATGCTTAATGCACGAACACCGCCGCGGGGGATGCGACGGTGAACAGTGTCGGACTCCTCGCCCTGAAAAGGGCGCCCTACCGACTAAAAAACCACGGGAGGTCTCGTAACACCACTGTAGCGCCGGAGTCACGGGAACAAAGATTCTTCCGCGACTCCGGCAGTGGCGGGTCGCCTGAGACGGCGACCACCTAACCTTAGGGGGAGGCGTGCTGCACGCTCTCCCCACAACTCACTCCCACTCCCGGAGTGGGACGCGGTTGCCAGCCGCGCCACTTACCCGGGCCATAGTGCCGGCGACACGGTCCCCCTGCGTGTCACCGGCGGCCCCTTCCTACTGGGCCGTTCTCTGATCGGGCGGCCGACGACCCACGTCGGCCGCCCGCAGGCCACAGCTCATGGAGGCCGGAGGTCAGTGAGCGCCCTCCGGCGCCCGGTGCGTCTCCTTCGGGACGGGAGAGGGGTTGAGATTTCTCTCTCCCTCTCCGCCGCCTCCTTGGCGAGCATGACGTGCTCGCAAAACGAGGCGGCGGCGTCCCACGCGTTCTCGCTCCGGACCATGGAGCGAACCAAGGTCGGGAGCGAGAGGTCACCACCGGTGGCCGCAACGAGGCCACGGCGTTGCTCTGCCCAAGCGGGGCAGGCGGTCAGCGTGTGCTGCGCCGTGTCCTCGGCGCAGCCCTCACAGTGGTGACAACCGGGCGTTGGCTCGCGACCGATGCGACACAGGTACCTGCCGAAGCATCCGTGTCCGGACAGCACCTGCGTCAGCCGGTAAGAGAGGGCGCCGTGGCGCCTCTCGAGCCAATCCTCCATGACGGGTCTTACCGCCGCTATAAGGGCGTGCCCCAACCTAACCTAACCTTTTTTTTTTTTTTTTTTTTTTTTTTTTTTTTTTTTTTTTTTTTTTTTTTTTTGTGGCCCCGTGGAAAAATGCTTAATGCACGAACACCGCCGCGGGGGATGCGACGGTGAACAGTGTCGGACTCCTCGCCCTGAAAAGGGCGCCCTACCGACTAAAAAACCACGGGAGGTCTCGTAACACCACTGTAGCGCCGGAGTCACGGGAACAAAGATTCTTCCGCGACTCCGGCAGTGGCGGGTCGCCTGAGACGGCGACCACCTAACCTTAGGGGGAGGCGTGCTGCACGCTCTCCCCACAACTCACTCCCACTCCCGGAGTGGGACGCGGTTGCCAGCCGCGCCACTTACCCGGGCCATAGTGCCGGCGACACGGTCCCCCTGCGTGTCGCCGGCGGCCCAACCTAACCTAACCTAACCTAACCTAACCTAACCAGAGTCCGCGATGTTCTGGCGCCGAGAACGGTCGATGTAGCAAGCGCTCGTGTCGAAAAAATTCATAAAAGTGGCTATATAAGACTTACAAACATGGTTTTAGTGTCAAAAGACGTGTAAAAGTGCCGCGGACGTGATAGTGTTGTGACAGTGACCCTCCGGTATCCCCCTGAAGTAGGATCGCGCAAGACCTACTTTTGGGAGGGCCCGGAAAGTGTTTTTCGTCCGGCGCTCGAAAACTAAAGCGGTAACCTATGCCTTTTTATACACTAATAGAAGCGTATTAACCCCCTCTATGTACTCACAAAGTTTGCCTTCCATCCACTCATAATTGACCAAGTTATAGCCCTTTTAAAGTTAAGACCTAAAGTACTAACTCCCTTCTGGAGTTAGTTAGGTAAATTCTGTTTTCATATTTTTACTCCCTATGTAGTCCTCTTTCATAATCTCTATCACAAGCTTTGGTTTTCGAGGGTCTTGGACCCCAAAACCACCATAAACTATTTTCATTTTGACACCTTGAACTTTCATGCCACTTTTGGGGTCTTAGCTATCGGGTAAGACCCCCTTTGGACTCTAAGGTAAAATAGACAATTTAGTGGACTATCTAGTGCTTTTTAGTTTGTAATTTTATGTCACTTAGTTCCTAAGATATCTTAGTTTTTGTAAACCTCTAATTTTTGACATTGGCGCCAAACTCCGTCATTTTTGAGGACCGAAACTTCGGCTCCTAGGCACGTGCCCCAAATTTTGAACACCTTAATTTGTAGATTAGACCTTCTAGTATAGGGTACTTTTTGTCCCATATACCTACCCATCCGGGTTACGGAGTTAGACGCCGTGTCCTTGAACGCGAATTTGTGCCTACTAGTTACACTTGTCCCATTTTTGCCCCTCATTTCTACTTTCAGGTTCAGAGACGCGCAATATTTTATTGTTCTATTGTATAGTACAGGTCCTCCCCTTTCTATATCAGTTTTTATCTTGTTTTTAACACTAAAATTAACATAGTTACAGCTTTTTTCCCTCACACACTTTTCTTTTAAAATTTTTTCACAAGTCTCTTACTTCGCCAACTTCCCGACCAAAAACTTCGGCCCACAGGCACGTCGGGTTAGTTCCCCATACTTAGTGGCGTAGGTGATTTCTTCGGCTATCCGGAGGTACCCACCTTCACCACCTTCTCATCAGGGATACGGAGTAATTGACCAGAGTCTAGAACACTAGTTTTTGTCCGAATTTTTAGACTTTCCCACTTTGCCCCTCATTCCTACTTTTAGGTTTAGAGACGCGCAATATTTTATTGTTTTATTATATAGTATAGGTCCTCCCCTTTCCATACCAGTTTTTATCTTGTTTTTAACACTAAAATTAACGTAGTTACAGCACTTTTCCCTCTAACACTTTTCATTTAAAATTTTTTCACGAGTTTTTAACTCCGTCAACTTCCCGACCGAAAACTTCGGCCCACAGGCACGTCGGGTTAGTTCCCCATATTTAGTGGTGTAGGTGACTCCTTTGGCTATCCGGAGGTACCCACCTTCACCACCTACTCTTAAGGGATACGGAGTTATTGACAAAAGTCTGTGACACTAGTTTTTTGCCCGAATTTCCAGACTTTCCCTAGTCTCTGCCCCTGGGTGTGAGTGAGGTGGTCTCCAATCACATTTTCTGATAGGGGACATCCTCCTCTTCAATAACCAATTTTCACCATATTTTTAAATTCACTATTTCAATAGTTATTAACTTTATTTCAAATTTTTTCCAAATTTTTTGTCAAAAACTTCGTCAACTTTGCGCGCACATACCTGCCTACCCCAGTGGGTCGCGTTGGGTTGAAGTATCTGGTTTTGTGCGGGACACCTTCAGCTATCTGTAGGTACCACCCGCACAAACCTACCCATCAGGGTTGCGAAGTTATTTAGGTTTTTCTGAGGAGTAATTTTAATAATTTTGTCCCGTAAAATTAGAGCGAGAAACACGTCGCTAACGCGTCGCCGACTCGCGCGCCCCTAAAAACCCCCGTATCTCGGGAACGGTTAGAGATAGAGCGTTTTTAACACCGGATAAGAAATACTATACTATCGTATAGTATTTCTAACCCAGCTCGGGCATAGTCTACCTCCACATCCCCCCCCCCAATTTTGATTTGCCCCCTTTTTAGTTTTTTATTAGTTTAACCATACCTTTTGTGGCCGGGTATTGTATTTCTTTAAACCCAAGCCGGGATAACTTGGTTTTGGTCAATTTACACCCTCTGGTTTTCACTTTTCAATAGTTTAATTAATTATTTTATCAGTTCACCCTTACTCCAACTTGGTTTCCCTCATATCTCTGGAACCAAGCATTTTATCGTAAATCTGAGTTCAGTCTAGTATAGAAACGTAGGGGTAACACATTGATTGGACCTGGTCCGGTCCCCCTACCCTCAAATTTTTCACTTATTATTTTGATATCTCCCTGACCTTACCAGCCCTGGTAGGGGCCCTACCACATTTGGATAGTACACACCCCCCCTTAATAGGGCCACTTTGTCCCGTCTCCGAACTCCTCGGATTTTGCTTACCATCAGGCACTTTTTCGCGCATTTTTCATAAATTCTTGTTTTTTGTTCTTGTTTTAGTTTTAATATACATTACACATTACACATATACATAGACCCCCCCCTCCCCCGCTCCTCTTTTTTGTTTTTCACAGTTTTTCTTCTTTTCTTTCTAGATTTTATCTTGGGAACTAACATTTTATTGTTTAGAACAGTACCCCCCCTCTCCCTTTTGCACCAAAGGTTAGAATCACCCCATCTGCTTGGCCCCCTTTAAGGTTCTGGGCCTAAAATGGCCTCATCTATGCCCCCCCCTGGGGGCCCAAACTCTTCTGCCCGCATTACGAGGGCTTCGAAAGTCATATTAGGGAGCACCGACTCTCTGATACTCTCAGACGAGGAGGGGCTTAACGATATTGACACAGCGGGATCGACCGGGGATGCTCTCCCTTCCCAACCCACCTCCAACTCGGACACCACCCCCCCTGCCATTGACTCTTTCCACTCATTTGTACTTGACAAACTTAATGACTGCCGCAGGCTCATCTCTGAAGGGAAGAGCTTAAAGAAGGAAAACAAAACCTCTATCCTTCGAATCTTCGATGAGATAGCAGCGTATAAAGTTTCTCCCTCCCCGGCTGCACCCCAACTTTCCCACCCTGACACCCAAGAAACTCTCAAACAAACCATAATCTCAGAGGTCACAAAGGCCCTCAGGACCGAAATAGCCTCCCTTAAAAAGACCATCTCCCCTCTTTCATCCCCCCAACCCCCCCGTCAGTCTTATGCCTCAGCCGCTAAGACTCAAACCCAGGCCCAAGCCACCCCCCCCAAAATTCCCACCTCCAAACCAGCAATAATTGTCTCTTCCACTAAGGAAGTTATTACCCCCAATGACACCCTTAAACTTTTCCGCTCGGGAGTTACCTTCCGAGATACTAATTTCTCACCATCGGAGATCAAGTTTGTATCCAACAATAAACTCAGGGTCGAGTTTGACAACGAGGCCCAAAGAGACATCACTCTCAAAAAAATAGACAAGGCAGCTGACATCTCTGCCGAGAAGTCTAAAAAACTAAAACCCATGTTAGTCATTAAGGGCATTCCCATTGAGGTCCCCTGTGAGGACCTCTCCAGTATCATTCTCAAACAGAACAATCTATCCACTCACGCAGCCTCTGACTTCGTCTTCCGATTTAAAAGGGGAAATCGGAACGACCAACTATACAACGCCGTCTTTGTGGTATCACCTCCTCTATGGAGGTCTATTATCAAACTGGGCAAGGTAAATGTGGACCACCAGCGGGTCCACGTTGAGGAATATGCCCCACTCCTCCACTGTTACACATGCCTGCAGTTCGGGCACACTCGCAAGAACTGCACGGCTGATAAAACAATCTGCTCCCACTGCGCCTCCCTCACCCACGTGTACAAGGACTGTCCAGTCAAAAAAGACACCAAGGCTACCGACTGTTATAACTGCGTAATGTTCGGTAAGAAATACAACCGTCCATGCAACTCAAAACATAGCGCCACATCTTCAACTTGCCCAAGATATATCCAAGCCCTCGACAAACTTAAATTGAGGATTGATTATGGATCATAATCGCACAAACATGACACACCATACACGCACAACATATTCAAACACTACTCTACACACATATAAATGTCTGCAAATAAATCTTGGGCGTGGCAGAAATGCCACACACGAACTTAAAACACACACAAACAACTCTACACCCGACTTTGTATTTCTTTCAGAGCCTTATACCGGTGCGGGGCGGCAGATGGGAATCTTCCCTGGATATCTTGTATATCAATTCCCCCAGGCTGCCTCCACCTCTAAAACCTCCATTCTGGTCAGAGAAAATCTGGGCAGCACTTTAGGGTGCTCGGAATTCTCTGACTCCAATCTCACAATCGTAAAAATTAACTCCAGAGGTAATCGCACTGTATATCTGGTCTCAGTATACATCGAACCTCGAAACGACAGCAACGGTACACTCCTCAAACTGGCCACCTTCTTGGAGAGGACTTCCGGCTCGGTACACTTGGTGTGTGGCGATTTTAATGGGTGGCACACTATGTGGGGCTCCCCATTTAACAATAGGCGGGGGAATCGCGTCTTGGACATGATACTACACCATAACCTACACATTTGTAATGTGGGCAATACGCCCACATTTGTTACAACCACACATAATAACATCCGCACCTCCATCATCGACATTACACTCATAGATAACACCGAACAAGTACGCGTTTCCAACTGGTCAGTGGACTCTGCCATCTGCCCGTCCACTGAACACCATGCCATCACTTTTGAACTTTCTCTTGGCAATTCCCCCCCTACGAAGAACCTTAAATCGTCCACGTACCGGTACAATACTACCGACACCAGGTGGGACCTTTTGTCGGATCGGTTCTCCCAGGAGGTGAGCAGCAGTCTCAATGTCACTGCCCCTATCACCACCTTCTCCCCCTCTGAAATCGAGTCATACATCAACCAAATGACTTTGAGCATCCAGCGAGCTTGCGACAAACTTTTACCTCGCAAATCTCCTTACCAGCACCGTGCCCCTTGGTGGAGCGATGAACTCGAGGCTATTAAGCATAGGGTTCTCGCTATACACCATCGCATGGTGAATAGCCGCAGGCGCCACCGCCCTATGGAGGATCTAGTCGCCGAGAACCTCAGAGTTCGTGGGGAGTACAACGATGCGATTCGTGCCGCATCCACCGAACACTTCCGCGAGTTCTGCAACAAGCAGAAAAAAGAGGATGTGTATTCGGTCACGAATCGCATAATTAAGACTCCCCCACTACGGCAGCCCCCTTCCACCTTGAAGCTAGATGACGGATCCTTCACCACTAACTCCAGTGACACTGCCCTGGCCCTCCTCAACAAATTTTACCCTGACGACTCCCCTGACCACACCGACGGACAAAAACACACCAGACTTCTTATGCACCAACCCCTTGATACTCCTTTGGACCCTCCCTTCACTTTCACTGAGATTTCCGAATGCATTAAATGCATGAATCACAAAAGAGCCCCCGGCACTGACCATCTTACTGCCGATATATGCTTGCAATTTGTGACATTGTTTCCTCATATTATCACTGATATCCTCAACAGATGCCTTACACTCAATTACTTTCCCATAACTTGGAAAGTTGCAACAGCTAAAATCATCCCAAAACAGGGCCGAACTGACTATTCGTCGCCCTCCTCATTTAGACCCATTGGACTCATTAGTGTATTCGGAAAACTGTTTGAAAAACTACTCACCAACAGACTAACCTACCACCTCGACACAACCTTTTCCTCATCTCCCCATCAATACGGATTTAAACTCCGCACTTCCACCCACCAGGCCATTCATGGCGCCCTCGACGTCGTGAGGCAGGCGATTGCTAGCAAAGAGCTGGTGATTGCCGCCTCTCTCGATATCAGGGCAGCCTTCGACCACGCCTGGTGGCCTGCAATCTTTGCACGCCTTCGGAAGACCAAATGTCCCCAAAATATCTATAACACCCTTCTCAGCTATGTTGAAGACCGTAGGGTTGAAATATCCTTTGCTGACTGCCAGGTGAGCAAGTCCATGACGATGGGCTGCATACAGGGATCCGTATGTGGCCCATCGCTGTGGAACATCATTCTGGACGAACTCTTGTCAGCGGATCTCCCCAGGGGATGCCACATTCAGGCGTATGCCGACGACGTCCTCCTCATTTGTCACGCTGTTACAGTGGGCGAACTCGAGGACGTCACTAATGTGGCATTGTCGCGGGTTATTGACTGGGGTGCATCGGTCAAACTCACCTTTGGGCCGGACAAAACCCAAATTATGGGTTTCACTAACAAGTCCACCCGGTGCAGTATCACCATCGACGGCCGTATCCTCCCCTTCGTCAATGAGATCAAATACCTCGGTGTGATCATAGACAGAAAACTCAGATTCATCAAACATTGTGATTATGTAATAGACAAGGCCAAAAAACTACTCAACAGGCTAACGCTATTTATTAGGCCCACTTGGGGCGTCCACCCAGAAAATGTTCGTATTATATATGAACAAGTAATACAACCCATAATCTGCTACGCAGGTAGCATTTGGTCTGACGCTCTCGAATACGAGTACGTCAGCAAAAAATTCTTGTCTTTACAAAGACTCTTCGCAATTAAAATCATCCAAGGCTTCCGAACCCTAAACACCCCTACTGCAATCTCTCTTGCGAGACTCACCCCTCTACCCGCCAAAATAAGGGAACTCGCTGACAACGAGCTCACCAAATTCATGGGGACCTCTGGTTTCCTCCCCTCTGACACCCCTATTGAAGCTTTAACACACCCCTCTAAACTTCTTCACCCATCCGACCGAGTTGGGATCCAATTTTCTAGCATTCTTTCCCAAGAAGACGTCGGCACCATCGTTCCCGACTCTGCCGTCCAAATTTATACTGACGGCAGCAAACACGATGGTAAGGTGGGCGCCGCCGTCTACATAACTGATTCCAATAAACATATTTCCACTAAAAAGCTCAAACTTCACGACTGTTGTTCGGTGTTTCAAGCGGAGTTATTCGCTATTGAATACTCCTGCCGCTGGATACTTGACAGCAAAGTCCCACACTCAGTAATTCTGTCCGACTGTAAATCAGGCTTGACTGAAATATCAAACCCCAATAGTTGTAACCATTTTGTCACTTCCATTCACCGCCTCGTTCATGAGGCCACATCGGCTGGTCTGACTGTCGAGTTCGCCTGGATTAAGTCTCATATTGGCATTGCTGGAAATGAGGCGGCGGATACGGCAGCCAAATCGGCTGCTCTACTTCACCGTACGCCTGACTATTTTCACATCCCCACCAGCCACATAAAACTCTGCAACCGTGACCTGTCTTCACAGTCTTCGGCCGAATTGTACAACAATTCGACCTATATCAAAACTATTATCCCTACCTATGACGACCTAAAATCTTATCTTAAAGTAGTCAGGCCAAACTTTGCGGTCACACAATACCTCTCTAATCATGGATACCATAAAGAGTACCTTTACAGGTTTAAGATCGCTCTGGACGATAAGTGCCCTTGTGACGGTGTGACAATTCAGTCGATGCGTCACCTTGTGCGCGAATGTCCGAGGTTTGCTTCCTCTAGAGCTGATTATCTAGCCATTGCCCCTCTCAATGTCAGCGACCCCTTCGACATGAAGATTGTGTTGGAACGCTCTGGCACTGTTGACAGTTTCCACAGTCATATCCACACAATCGTAAGGGAACTCAAACATTTCAATAGTTAGCATTCCTTATATAATATCTCATATCTGACCTTTTCCCTTCGCTCCTTCCATCGACTTCACTCCCGGCATCACCAAGCGCACTCACACCATCTACTCTCACACACGCTTTTTTTTTACACACACATCATTAACACCACACCCAAATTTTGTATATAATGTTCTAGATGTAAGTCACCTACTACAGGATCATTGTAACACATACCTCACTACCTTTCACAATTTGTATTTAATTTCTCCACCTTTTACTTTGTAAATACTCTCTCTATGATCCTGTATGTCTAGAATTAAGTTTATTAGTGTTAAGACTTTGTATTCTTACTTTAAGCTTTTTTATTGTATGCAAAAAACCAAAAAACCAAAAAATACAAAAAACCAAAAAACCCAAAAACATAAATATATACTTTTTACGTCTCTGTTATTTCTCTCCCACTTCTCTACAAGTGCCCCCCTCTACGGCACAATTTAGCAGGCTTACCACTTGCTGCTTTGTGCAATAAAGGGGGTCATAGTGTTTTATTTATTATTTATATGTATATATTTCCATCTTTCCTGCCCACTCCCACACATTTCTCACCAACTCTCTCTCAAACCCTTTTTGATCTTCTTTCACATAGAAAAGGCGCAGACGTATTCTTAGCGTTACCCTTTTCTCTTTCATATATCATACTTAAAAAAAAAACCTAACCTAACCTAACCTAACCTAACCTAACCTAACCTAACCTAACCTAACCTAACCTAACCTAACCTAACCTAACCTAACCTAACCTAACCCTCACGCAATTCTCCCGGACCCAGAGACGTTTCTTGCCCTGGCCAACAAATGCCTAAAATTTGGCTACTTCCCGACCACCTGGAAGGAGGCCACAGTGGTGGTCCTCAGGAAGCCGGGCAAGGAAAGCTACACCACCCCCAAATCGCACAGGCCAATTGGCCTCTTGCCAGTCTTGGGGAAGGTCCTGGAGAAGATGGCTGTCCGAAGACTGAAGTGGCACCTGATTCCGCGGATGAGTACTCGCCAGTATGGCTTCATGCCACAGAAAAGCACCGAAGACTCCCTCTACACCATGATCCAGCACATCAGGTCGAAGCTGGAACAAAAGAGACTGGTAACCGTGGTGTCTCTGGATATAGAGGGAGCCTTCGATAGCGCATGGTGGCCGGCCATTAGAGTCAGACTGGCTGAGGAAAAGTGTCCCGTGAATATTAGAAGGCTACTGGACAGCTATCTGGAGCAGAGGAGCGTTGGAGTCCGCTATGCCGGAGCGGAGTTCCGAAAGTCCACGGAAAAGGGTTGTGTCCAAGGGTCGATTGGAGGTCCGATCTTGTGGAACCTGTTGCTGGATCCGCTGCTAAAGGGCCTAGAGCAGCAGCGTACTTATTGCCAGGCATTCGCCGATGATGTTGCGCTCGTCTTCGATGGGGTTACCGCTCTTGAGATCCAAGAGCAGGCCAGTGCCGCCCTCGGGTATGTGCGGAGTTGGGGCATCAGAAATAAGCTGAAGTTCGCGCCACACAAGACCTGCGCGATGGTAGTAACCAGGAAGCTAAAGTATGATGTCCCAATCCTACGCATGGGCGGGGTCGACATTGTAATGTCTAAGGAGCTGAAAATACTGGGCCTTACTATAGACGACCACCTCACATTCAACACCCACGTGAGGAATGTGTGTCGCAAAGGCCTGGATATTTTCAAGCAACTCTCCAGGGCTGCGAAGGTGAGCTGGGGCCTCCACACGGAGGTGATCCGCAGCATCTACACGGCGACAGTGGAGCCGGTAATAATGTACGCAGCAAGTGCCTGGGAGGCATCCTCATCCTGCAATGCACGTGGCCATGGGTTTCGTCTGCCTGGCTGATCAGGCAGACGTCGATGCCCACAGTAGTCAGGCGGTACGCATCTACACCGATGGCAGCAAGATTGACGAGAGGGTCGGAGCGGCGCTGTCACTGTGGGCCGGTGACGCCGAGACCAAAGCTATCAAACTCTGTCTGCCATCGTATTGTAGTGTGTACCAGGCGGAACTACTGGCCATCTGCAGGGCAACTCGGGAGATCCTCAGGCGCTCGGAGGCGAGTTTTGGCATATACAGTGACTCGAGGGCAGCTCTGCAGTCTGTTACCAGCCAAGACTCGTCTCACCCCCTGGCAGCAGAGGCGCGACAAAATCTGCGCCTGGCCTTGACCAAGAGCAAGGATGTCTCCTTGTTTTGGATCAGGGCCCACGCGGGACTAGCGGGGAACGAGCGCGCGGACCACTTGGCTAAGGAAGCGGCTCTCAAAAGCAAAAGGAAGCCCGACTATGACCGGTGCCCGATCTCATTCGTCCGGCGGCAAATCCGCCAGGAGTCGATAGGCGAATGGGATCGGAGGTATAGGGGCGGAGAGACCGCTTCCGTAACAAAGCTGTTCCTTCCAAATGCACTCCAAGCGCACAGGATTGTGCGGCGGATCCAGCCAGCGGGGCTCATCACCCAGGCGATGACGGGGCACGGTGGGTTCTCCGAATACCTGCACCGCTTCAAGTGTAAGGGGAACCCATCGTGCATTTGTGATCCCGAGATCCCAGAGTCGGTGCCCCACATCTTATTCGATTGTCCAGTGCATGCCGGCAGAAGATATCGTTTTGAGATGGAGGCAGGCATGCATCTGACGGCAGGGACTTTGGCGGCGTGCCTATCGGAGAAGGGCACGCAAAAGCTGCTGCTGGCATATCTGGACGACGTGTGCAAGCACGTCGTCAAACGCAACAAAGCCGGCTAGGTACTCGTATTTAATTATACTATGACCTAAGCCGGCTCAGCAAATTAAAATTCACAGCAGCAAAGGTCCCTGACCACGTTAGGGGTACCGCTCTTACTATAAAAAAAAAAAAAAAAAAAGAAAGAAAAAAAAATGATGATGATGATGATGATGATGATGATGATGATGATGATGATGATGATGATGATGATGATGATGATGATGATGATGATGATGATGATGATGATGATGATGATGATGATGATGATGATGATGATGATGATGATGATGATGATGATGATGATGATGATGATGATGATGATGATGATGATGATGATGATGATGATGATGATGATGATGATGATGATGATGATGATGATGATGATGATGATGATGATGATGATGATGATGATGATGATGATGATGATGATGATGATGATGATGATGATGATGATGATGATGATGATGATGATGATGATGATGATGATGATGATGATGATGATGATGATGATGATGATGATGATGATGATGATGATGATGATGATGATGATGATGATGATGATGATGATGATGATGATGATGATGATGATGATGATGATGATGATGATGATGATGATGATGATGATGATGATGATGATGATGATGATGATGATGATGATGATGATGATGATGATGATGATGATGATGATGATGATGATGATGATGATGATGATGATGATGATGATGATGATGATGATGATGATGATGATGATGATGATGATGATGATGATGATGATGATGATGATGATGATGATGATGATGATGATGATGATGATGATGATGATGATGATGATGATGATGATGATGATGATGATGATGATGATGATGATGATGATGATGATGATGATGATGATGATGATGATGATGATGATGATGATGATGATGATGATGATGATGATGATGATGATGATGATGATGATGATGATGATGATGATGATGATGATGATGATGATGATGATGATGATGATGATGATGATGATGATGATGATGATGATGATGATGATGATGATGATGATGATGATGATGATGATGATGATGATGATGATGATGATGATGATGATGATGATGATGATGATGATGATGATGATGATGATGATGATGATGATGATGATGATGATGATGATGATGATGATGATGATGATGATGATGATGATGATGATGATGATGATGATGATGATGATGATGATGATGATGATGATGATGATGATGATGATGATGATGATGATGATGATGATGATGATGATGATGATGATGATGATGATGATGATGATGATGATGATGATGATGATGATGATGATGATGATGATGATGATGATGATGATGATGATGATGATGATGATGATGATGATGATGATGATGATGATGATGATGATGATGATGATGATGATGATGATGATGATGATGATGATGATGATGATGATGATGATGATGATGATGATGATGATGATGATGATGATGATGATGATGATGATGATGATGACGGCAAGATATTTTGTACTATGTTTGTGTTTAAAGTTGTATTTTAAATAATAAAAAAAAGTGGTTGTACGTAAAAGTAAGATGTCAGTATTTTCGCGCGACTTGGTTTGTGTTCTTGCGGGCCCGGTTAATATTCAGTCTGCGCCAATACGTACATCTCGCTTCTCGTTGCACTTAGTTTCTACCTACATGATTGTGTTGCTTATTTACCATCTCCGTCATCTACAAAGCTGGTCTTCGAGCCGGATCCTATTTTAATGTTTCGAACTCCACCGCGAACAATGGTAAATACACGGAAAACAGCAAAAAAGACAAAGAAACAGCAAGATGGCGACGAAACACCGGCGAGTGTGGGTTCTGCTACGCAAAATCATTCCAACCACAACACACATCGTGATGAACAAAATGAAGACGCAAAATCGTTGGATAAGGCGGAATTACTTCATAAAATCTAAAAAAAATCGAAGTCAAAGTCTGCTTCATCGTCAGTGTTGGCTAGAAGGAAAAAGTTGGAATTAGAGGCAGCAGAAGCCAAGGCACGTATACAAATGGAACTTATAGATAAACGGTTAGCAGCAGATATCACCGAGCTAGAAAATGAATACAGTTCACAGTCGGAAGGAGAAGAAGAAGAGCATACTAATGTCGAGGTGGAGAAGTGGCTAGAGCGAAGCCATCAAGAATTGGAGGCACAGTCTGTTCCGCAGTTAGGTATAAAATCGGAGTCTTAAACCTCAAGCGCTGCCTATACAGCAAACAACTAACAGTGATGGTGCGAACGAAACAGTTCAGATGTTGGCAAGCGCACTCAAAGACCTGGCCACTGCCACCACAACTAATGGATCGAGCGCCAAAATGCTTAGCCGATTATGCACACCGAAAGACTTACCCAGTTTTGGCGGTGACCCGATGGACTGGCTGCAATTTAAACAGGCGTATCAAGACTCAACGAAAGTATGCAACTTTAGTGATCAGGAAAAGCTATAGAGACTACGAAACTGTCTGCAGGGCGCAGCTAAAAATGCTGTATCAGCACTGTTCATCAGTGCCACCTCCCCAGAAGTTGTGATGGACACGCTGCACCTACAGTTTGGTAACCCGGATATCATCATAGCCAGAATCATGCATGACATAAACAAGCTTCAACCTATGTCTCAAGAATACCATAAAGATATTATTGCATTCGCCGTGAAAGTGAAAAACTAAGTAAACTAACTAAGTTTTAGTAGAATAGCCACGTCAACATTGCGTTGTAACGACCTTCTCACATTTCGTCACTTCGGATCAGTCCGGCTCAAGCTCTCGGTGCGAACGCACAGGTTCCAACGTCTTGCGGCTTCCCGCAAAAAAAGTAAGTTTATCATTTCAGTGATATGGGGTCAAAAATAGTTTCATTTCGGTGGCTGTTATAACTCGTGCTAGATTTGTTTAATTTGTATCAAAATTGTGTATTAATTTCGCCGTAAGTACTGTTTTGTTTGAGTAGTGTTCATATTTTTTTAATAATTTTATTTCGGAGTTAAATGTAGAACTAACCTCTATTTTATCATCTCAGTGGATTCGGTGGACTGTTATACCAATTACAGTCCACCGGAATGAAATGTATCTCCGAAATGATAAAACCATAACGTTTTAGAGATCCTTGTGTCAAATACAAAGTCATAGTTTTATAATGTACTTTTACCTACAGTGTAGATTAGATTATTCAGGTGTATTTATTGTAGTAATTTAAGAATAACGTGATCTCAATTTCAGGTTTCTGTTATGTTTCATACGTTTATGGCAAAGGATTAAAAGTACTAAGCTATTACTACTAAGATATTTTTATAATGTTTCTTGTTCATTTATTGTATTTTGAAAATATAAGAGTTGATTTCATTTTAGAAGTTTTACTTAAATACCTGTAGAAACACTATTCTCGTCTCGTTACTAATTTAACTAAATTATACCTAGTGTTCGGTACGAACACCTTTATTAGCTGTAGTAAGCAATTCCTTACATGCGCGATGCGGTAATTAGGCCATTGTCCGCCGCCGTATTGCACCTTTATAATAATTAGTTATAAGTAAATTCAGTGCATATTTCACCGTTGCCGGGTGCGCTCATTAACATTAAAACATTCATTTAGGATAACATTTAGCAGTTAAGAACAATTTGCAGAACGTAAAATACAGACTCTGAGTTACCGTAAACACTCTATCATTTAAACAAGCATCCCCAGACTCAGGCACCAACATATATGGTCCTTCGAGCCGGATCCTCGCGCGCGTAAAAGTTCGTGATTTGAGGTGATTGAACAGTGAACAGTTGTTGTGTGTGTGTGTGTGTGGGGAGCTAACATCAACACGAGAGCAGGTGGACTGCATCAGGATAACACTAATCGCGGCAGGAGTCGTGAGCTGGATAACTACAACATTTAACAAGTAAGATCGTTCTTTTTTACTTTCCTTTATCATGGAAAATTACATGTACATCATGGAAACTCAGAGCGACATCATGAAGGCTATGGAGAAGCTATTATCGAACTTTAAAAAGGACTCGACCGAGCGGAAGAGTCCGGCTTATTTAAAAAGAAGGATAGAAACTCTTGAAGGATACTGGAAAGAATTTCAGGAAAATCATAATAAATTGGAAATGTTGGAGGATAAATTGGCCTATCAGTACTTTACAGAAAATTATTATGAACAAACCAGTACTTTCTACAAGGAAACCAGGAAGTATTTAGAGAATTTTTTGGTAACAAGGAGTGAAAGCGAATTCAAACCCAGTACCAGTAAATTGCCTTTAGAAACTAAACAAGTAGAGGAGAAAATATCAACAAATCGTAGTGAAGAAAACCCTATCCCAGTTTCTATTGCGAAAGAGACTAATCGGTCATTACGAAAACAGGAGGCCAATTTTATGGCATTTGAACGAACCATTCGTCTTATTGACCTCAACTCTATGACGGAGAAATGGGAGTTTGAGGATGCACTTAAGTCATTACAAGCTCGCTGGTCTGTAGTGGATAGTTTGCATTGGGAAATTATATCTGATACGGTGGAGGAAAACGTTTCGTATCAGATAAAATTCGACATTTTTGAGGAACAATATAACAGTTTGAAAACATCAATTAATAAGAAAATGTGGTCAGTAACGCATCGGGAAAAATCAACTCCAAAACTTGACGTTCCAGTATTTAGTGGAAATTGTAATCAATGGGTCTCCTTTAAGGACTTGTTTACGGAGGCCATATATAACAACAACTCTTTGTCCGGCGCCCAGAAAATGCAGTTCTTGAAAAGCAAGGTACGAGGGGAGGCAGAAAGACTGATACAACATCTACAAATTAGTACGGAAAACTACACTTCTTGCTGGGACATTCTGAACAACCGTTTTAACAACAAAAAACTTATTTTTACAACGCATATGAACACCCTATTTGGATTTTCCAACATGCAACAGCAGTCAGGAGGACAAATCAAGAAAATGCATGACGTCATAGTTGAAACGCTCAACGCAATAAAGAATCTGGAAGTTGATATATCCACATGGGACCCGATATTGGTCCATCTTCTATGTCAAAAGTTAGACTCAGAGACTCATACTGACTACATCGAAAGTTTGAAAAATCCTCGCGATCTACCAAATTTGCAGGAGTTCTTGGATTTCCTAGAAGCAAAATTTACTGCCTTGAGTCTTCTCGTCGAAAGCAGGAAAAGGTCCAACATAAACCGACATCAAACAATAGAGATTTTCAACACAATGCTATCTACCATGATCGTGGGCATGGACATAATCAAGGATCATATTTCAAGGGGTCATATTCTAACAATTACTCTCAACATAATAACAACCAACATAAAACCCATCAGCCTATGAAATCTCTTCATGTTTCATCTAGCTTCAAATGCCCACTGTGTAACCAGGATCATGGCATATATAACTGTAAAAACTTTTTGGAGATGCCAAATGATCAAAAATTGAGAATAGTTAATAAATTGAAGATTTGTGTAAACTGTCTTTTTAGCCACAATGGAAATTCTTGTATTTCAACTAGAACGTGCCGGAAATGCAACGGTCAGCATAACACGATATTGCACGACGCAATTCGACCGATACCTACGGAAAAACCTAAAGTCATCGTTGCGCAAAAACACGAACATGCGACAAACAACTCTCACGTGTCTCAAAATGATTATTCGGAAATTCTATTGACGACCGCTATGCTTAAGGTTAAGGCAGCCGATGGTAGCTACCTTCAGATGAGGGCCTTAATCTATCAAGGATCCCAAATCTCATTGATAAGTGAGGATGCAGCTCAAAAATTAGGAATCAAAAGACAAAAATGCAATGGTACCATATTTGGAGTGGGACGAAAAGAAAACTCTTGCAAAGGAATGATCAACATTGAATGTAACTCCCTGTATAATGATTTTACTTTTAACGCGGAGGTACTGATTATGAATAATCTAATAAAAAATCTACCGAACAACACATTTGAAAAACCGTCCTGGAATTTCACATCGGACTTAGAATTAGCAGACCCGGAATTTTATAAAAGTCGGCCCGTGGATTTATTGTTTGGTGCCGAAGTTTATACTAACATTATTTTAAGTGGGATTATAAAGAAAGATAAAACACTGCCAATAGCGCAACAAACTCAGTTGGGGTGGGTGCTCTGCGGCCACGCTAAAACAAAAACATATCACTGTAACGTGATACTTAACAATGTAAAGGATATTGAGAGATTTTGGGATATTGAAGAGATTACAGAATCATCTAATCTCTCTGTCGAAGAACAGGAATGCATGACGTTCTACTCTTCAACCACAGTTAGAAAGGAAGACGGTCGGTACGAGGTTCGATTGCCCCTCAAACCAGACATTGAACAAAAATTGGGATCCACTAAACAAATGAGTATAGCTCAGTTTCGCAACTTGGAGAGGAAATTTGAAAAACAACCACAATTAGCTCAGGATTACAAAACATTTATGAGGGAATATGAAACCTTAAAACACATGGAGGTTGATGATAACCAGCACAACAACCTGGAATGTTACTTGCCGCATCATGGAGTTCAAAAAATCGAGTCAAGTACCACCAAACATAGGGTTTTTTTTATTGGGATTCACGGATTCAAAGTGAGTAAGATTTCTAGGGTTTTACAATAATTCTATATTTATGTAACCAACACCATTTCACAAAGCAACGTCAAACATAAGAAGAAAAAACAGATAGGCCGCTAGAGGCATAACAACAAAACTTTTTACTCTAAATGAGGTCTTATATATCTAAATATCTATTAAAAAATTTATCATTTAACACTCCCACTTAAATTTTATAATAGATAATCTATTAAAATTAACCATTAGGACACTTCTCATTATAATACAGAGCTATTCCTACTTATAATAGGTATCAAACATAAGTTTAATGACATTGATATAAGACTTGATCCCTATTCTGAACAAATTTACCAGAAGTTAGAGCCTTTCTTAAAAAAATCTGCAAGTAACCAACATGAGGTTTCCACATAAGTACTTATTTCATATTTTTCTCTAGCTTTTCTCTTATGAAATACCGTAGGTATGTTTATATGTTTTTCTTTTGTAAATCCACGATCACAAAGACGAGCTTTGTATCTATTTATATTGCCATCTGAATTTCTTTTAATATAAAATACCCATTTCGAGGTTACAGTTTTCTCATTATTTCTGTCTGTCAACTTCCAAGTTTTATTTTCTTCAAGTGACTGTAATTCTTCTTTTATAGCTTCCTTCCACTTAAGATTATCTTTACATGTCATAGCTTCCTCATATGTACTTGGTACATCAAATTCAACAAAGTTTGCTTCTACATTTCTACCTCGTCTGGGTCGCAGTGTAATGTTTCTTTCTTCATCACTTGAAATTATTTCAGATGGTTGATATGTAGGATCATCACAACTTTTTGTACTTTCAAAACTAGAATCTGAAGTATTTTGATCATCTGTATGAGTAGCTGGTAAGTCTGTAGTTTTATTCTCAATAGAAGATACTTCAGTTTGATCGTCATTAGTAATAGAAATTGAAGTAATATTTTTCCTCAGTAGTGGTATGTTGTTCTCATTGAAACGCACATTTCTACTAATTTTTATTTTCTTATTGTCAGTATCAAACATTCTGTAGTTTTCATCTTCATACCCTACTAATATCATTCTTACACTCTTTTTGTCTACTTTCTTTCTCTTTTCATCAGGAATATGAACATAACCTTCTGAACCAAAAACTCTTATGTATTCTAGGGAGGGCTTAAATCCATTCCACAGCTCATAGGGAGATATATTCTTTGTTTGACTAGATGAGCTTCGATTTAGTAAATAGACAGAACAATTCACGGCTTCAGCCCATAAATTCAATGAAATATCACGAGAATATAACATGCTTCTTGCGCTTTCTATAATTGTACGCATTTCTCGTTCCGCCCTTCCATTCTGTTCTGGTGTGTAAGGTGCTGTGCGTTCATGAATTATCCCTTCACTGTCCAAATAAGCTTTAAAATCATTATTTACGTACTCACGCCCATTATCTGTATGCAATACTCGAACTCCATGTCCAAACTTGTTTTTCACTATTGCATTATACCTTCTAAAGCAATCTAGGACATCACTTTTGTGCTTTATGACATATAAATGTCGATAACTGGTAGCACCATCCTTGAACAAAACAAAATGATGGTGCACGAAAAATTTTATCAATATAAGATGTCACCTACTGACAGCATCGCTCAACATGTTGCTAAGGTGGAGAATTTAGCTAAACAGTTAAAGGAGAGTGATGAAGAAATTAGTAACACGGCGATTATGACTAAAATATTAAGTACTAATTTAATATTAAGTATTAATATATTTTATATTAAGTATTAATTTAATATTAAGTACTAGTTTAATTAAGTACTAGTTTAGTTCCGATTTGGCTTCATAGATAGATTCCAACTTTGACATTACTTGTTTTGCATTTTCACAATTTTCAATAAGGGAAATTTGGCTAAGTTCCATTGACGACGTTATAATAAACATAGCCATTCCATCGTTCTTGTCCCATTGTGTCGTATCACCCGCGCTGGGTTTTTCTATATTGATATTTAATCCTTTTGCTTTCAGGGCACAATTTACTTGGAACTTCCATTGTCTAAAATCCTTCCCGTTAAATTTTTCAATTTTCATAGAATTCGTAACCTCCATTTTGAAATTTGTTTTTGCGTGTCACGATGCGTATTTTTCTTCAACAATTTACTTACACGTAAAATCTGCTCTTTACTCAATTAACGTGCCTGGGCCCATAACCTATTGGGATTCACGGATTCAAAGTGAGTAAGATTTCTAGGGTTTTACAATAATTCTATATTTATGTAACCAACACCATTTCACAAAGCAACGTCAAACATAAGAAGAAAAAACAGATAGGCCGCTAGAGGCATAACAACAAAACTTTTTACTCTAAATGAGGTCTTATATATCTAAATATCTATTAAAAAATTTATCATTTAACATTTTTAATGCATCAGCTAAGACTAGCTCTGGGTGGAGCCTGAATGACTTGATGTATTCAGGACCAAATCTACAACAGGACCTGCAAACTTTACTGATCAAATGGAGACAATATGAATATGCCTTTACTGCCGATATAGAGAAGATGTATCGGCAGATATTAATTAACAAGGAAGATCAAGATCTTCAAAAAATAGTATGGCGAGAAACACCTCAACATCCCTTAAAGTTCTATAAATTATTGACCGTGACATATGGCACCAAGGCCGCCCCATTCCTGGCTTTGATGACCTTAAGAAGACTTGCAGCAGATGAACGAGAAAATTTTGCTGAGGCCACAAAAATACTGGAATCATCATTTTACATGGATGACCTAGTTCATGGCTCACACTCTAAGGAAAAGGGAAAACAATTAATTTTGGATCTTATAACATTATTAAAACGAGGAGGAATGAACTTGACGAAGTGGTCATCGAACCACGAGGACTTGCTGTCTCATGTACAACAGGATGAACAAAACAATGGTGACAGAGTGTTTAACTTTAAAACAGAAGAAACAACAAAAACATTAGGATTATGCTGGAATTCGTCGACGGACATGTTTACTTTTCGTTACAAAAAACCACAACAGAATATGAGACCAACAAAGCGTTATTTACTGTCAGAAATATTGAAGCTATTTGATCCCCTTGGCTGGCTAGCTCCACTATCAACAAAACATAAACTTCTGTTTCAAAAGTTATGGAAACTGGATCTGAAGTGGGATGACTTAGTTACAGATGAGATCTACCGAGAGTGGGAGAAAATAAAAATGAGTATACCAACAATTGGCGAATTCGAAATACCGAGATGGTTAACGTGTGAGGCGGATGGAGTCATTCAGCTGCACGGATTTTGCGACGCGTCGGAGAAAGCCTACGCTTGTGTTGTCTACGCGCGAATTGAAAACAAAAGGAAAGCAATCTTAGTTGCGGTTAAAGGGAAACTCGTGCCGCATAAAAAAACATTATCATTGCCAAAATTAGAGCTCAGTGGAGCCCTATTATTGTCAAAATTGATAGATAAGATAACAACTTCATTAGATCAACATAACATTGAACTCTATTGTTGGACCGACTATATGGCAGCATTAGGGTGGATACAAGGAGAGTCTAGCCGATGGAAGCCGTTTGTGGCAAACAGGGTCGAAAAAATCTGTGCAGTAATACCTACAACTTGCTGGCGTTACGTAAAATCTAGCGAAAATCCAGCAGATTTGGCCAGCAGAGGATTGTATGCAACCCAATTAAAGAACAATGACTTATGGTGGCATGGCCCGTCGTGGCTGCCAGGATATTACCCAGAACAATCGGACCTTAAACATTATACAACAAACTTAGAAACAAGGACAAAAACCATAAAACAATCAAATGTAACTCAAACAGAAAATGATGACAACATAATTTACAACATAATTAACAAATATAATTCTATAACAAAGGTTATTAGAATTATTGCATGGTTACAGCGAGCATTGAACCCGCAGCGTAAGCAGTTACCGAGTCAACTCACATTACATGACTTGGAAAAGGCTAAAATTTGCATTGTGAAACATATGCAAGCAAAGGAATTTGGAACGGATATTGAAAATTTAAAGAAACACGGAATTATCAAATCAAACAACAAAATTTTAAATTTACACCCAATCATTGACAAAGAAAACGTTTTGAGAGTCGGGGGTAGATTGAAACATAGCAACAGTGTAAGCCCGGGTATGAAACACCCTGCAATTATATCATCATGCGGCCGTTTGGCTACCCTGCTTATTAACCAAGCCCATCTTCAAACATTCCACGGTGGTCCACGCTTGACACTTGCGAAACTTAGACAGCAGTATTGGATCACTGGAGGTATTAATATCGTCAAAAAGGTGATTAGGGAGTGCATCATCTGTCAGAAATACAATCCAGTCAAAATGAACCAACTCATGGGTGATCTTCCGGAAGTAAGAGTCAACCCAGCCCCGCCATTCTATCATACAGGAGTCGACTATACAGGATTCATGGACGTGAAGATGAACAAAGGTCGAGGAGCCAGGACTACGAAGGGTTATGTGGCAGTTTTTGTGTGTATGGTGACAAAGGCCGTCCACCTAGAATTGGTATCAGATTTGACAAGTTCAGCCTTTCTCGCCGCCTTGCGTCGGATGTCAGCCCGCCGTGGAGCTCCTGCCCACCTGTACAGCGATAATGGTACTAATTTCCATGGAGCAAACAACATTATACAGGAAGAACAAGTACAACTCCAGAATATAGTCAATAATGATTTCATGAAGGAAATTACAGAAATGAACATACAATGGCACTTTACTGCCCCGTCTTGGCCCAGCTCAGGAGGGCTTTGGGAAAGGGCGGTAAGAAGCTTAAAACATCATCTTCGACGTGTAGTTGGAGAACAAAAGCTCACGTTTGAGGAGTTCACTACCGTCCTAGCACAGTTGGAGGCTTGTTTGAACTCTCGACCCCTCTGTGCTTTAACAGATGACATAGACGACTTAAATGTTTTAACACCTGCCCATTTTTTGACCGAAAGAGGGGACCTATCAATTATCGAGACTGCCGAGGATGCGCGGACTCGATGGCACTTAACATCAAGAATATTTTTGGAAACATGGAAAAAATGGAAAAATGAGTATTTGAGTCAATTGACTGCTCGCAGGAAATGGTTGAAGCCACAGCGAAACATTCAAGTAGGAGACATGGTTATTATCCACGAAGACAACATACAAGCAGGAAAATGGGCTATGGGAAGAGTGATTGAGGTACACCCTGGACTTGACGGCTATGTGAGAGTCGTAACATTAAAAACTAAAAACGGATACATAAAAAGACCAGTTGTGAAATTATCGTTATTGCCAGTACAATCGGGAAAAGAAGAAAAGAGAGAACCAGAACACCAAAAACAGGATGTGGAAAGGAATAGGAGCTCGAAAATTAAGAAAACAACACTTTCATCACTTTTTCTAACATTGATTTATTTCTTCAGCCTAATAACAAACACATTTGGAAACAGCGTTATTACACAGTTAAGTAAAAATCAAATATTGTATTTTGACCCAATTACAAAAATGCAGTTAAACAGAGACTCGTGGACCTTGGTGGTATACTACGATATGAAACCGTATTGGGAAGGTAATACGGCCCTTGAAAAAATGCATAGCTATCTAAGAACATCGTGTGCACAACTGAGTCCAGACAATCAATGTAACATGATTACGTCACAATTGAATCACCACTTACTAGAGTTTCAATACTACAACCAGCTGTTGCTGAATCAGCATTTTAAACATGACTCTAGACAGCGTCGCGGCCTTATCAATGGTGTAGGGTACCTTGCGAGCGAGTTGTTCGGAGTATTGGATCAACGATTCGCGGAACAGTATGCTAAGGATATTCAACTCTTAAAGCGAAGTCAGACACATTTGAACAATCTCTGGAGAAATCAAACATCAGTCATAGAATCGGAATATAACTTATTGAAGAGGACAGAAAACATGATATCAAAACAACACAAAATTTTTAACAATCATTTGAACAAGGTCGATAAGGCGCTAAGTACGATAACAACACAAGTAAACCAAGTATCACTGAATGAGGGATTCATTTTGTCAGCATTGGCTGCTCAACAAATGTTTGTAACATTGAAAGACATCCAAGAAACCCTTTTGGATACGGTAACCGACCTTTACCACGGTCACTTCAACATACACCTGCTGACACCGCAACAATTACAAGCTGAACTTAATACAATATCGGCACTCTTATCAACAGACGTAACGCTACCCATCAATAACATAGAGTCTGACGTCAGACAGATTTACAAATTACTAAAAATAAAGGCGAGACTGATCACAGATTATTTCATATTCGAGATAAAAATTCCTCTAATTAGTAGAGATACATACGATTTGTACAAACTCATACCGATTCCACAGCAAATAAGCCGCTACATGAGAAGCATCATACCGATATCAGATCAGATTGCAATCAGTCTACAAAAGGATTCTTACATTCCAATGTCTCAGGAAGACTATCAGAAATGTATGTCAAAAGACGTGTCAACCCTAATCTGTGCCCTAGACAGTCCAGTACATAAGCTGAAAAACGACCAGGATTTATGTATCAGAAATGAAGAAGACAATAACAAATGCAAATCGGTCGTAGTCGCGTGCCAAGGTAAATGGCACAGTCTATCAAAGGTAAACAGCTACTTATACACGTGCTGCGGAGAGTGTCATGTTCGAACAATATGCCAGGATCACGTTACGGCACATCAGCTGACAACTCCGAGCATAATACGTATCGATGGAGAATGCGTAATAAAGACCGACAACTTTACCGTATTTGCTCACAAAAATCAAAAGAGCATAGTGAACATTAAAGAAAATTTGGACATATATATGATAGCGCCAATAAATCATATTATAAACATCAGCATGGAAAATATAACATTACAGTATAATAACGAGAGCTACAATACCAACAAGGATCCGTTATCCGAGGAAATAGAGAAAAAACTCAAAGGACTGAAAGATGCTGAGACAGAAACTGACCTATACTCAGTATCTTATCATGATATACATCAATATACCCTATTATATGGGATAATAGGAGTAGCAGCGATTTTCATGTCTATCTTCGTATGTCGGCGAGTGCGGCGAGGGCGCGGTTTGTGTCTGGCGACGTCGCCGGCGCCGCCGCGGCCTGCACCCCGAGGAGAAGCGCCGGCGCAGGCCGAGCCAGTGACGCCGAGGCCCGGCCACTCCATCAGCATGGTGCAACTTCACGACATCAGTGAAAGTGATAGTGTGCCAGTGCGTAAGTGTAACAGTGAAACTGAATTAAGGGTGTTAAAGCCAGTGACGGTTCCTAAAAAGTTAGTGTTCAGTGAATAGTGAAACATTTTTAATTACTTTTAAATTTTACTTTAATCCCATTAATAAATATTGTTCTAACATTTTCAGTAGATTTTACAAAACGATTGATTCACCTTGTCTCATTACTAACCCTCATCGTTTGTATCAATTTTAGTAGTTTATTTCCCGCCCGGGAATATGTTCGGTACGAACACCTTTATTAGCTGTAGTAAGCAATTCCTTACATGCGCGATGCGGTAATTAGGCCATTGTCCGCCGCCGTATTGCACCTTTATAATAATTAGTTATAAGTAAATTCAGTGCATATTTCACCGTTGCCGGGTGCGCTCATTAACATTAAAACATTCATTTAGGATAACATTTAGCAGTTAAGAACAATTTGCAGAACGTAAAATACAGACTCTGAGTTACCGTAAACACTCTATCATTTAAACAAGCATCCCCAGACTCAGGCACCAACACCTAGTATATTTCTCTTAGTGCAATAGGTAGACATTATGTATTACTATTAATGGCATAACATACAAATGCAGCCATCATATATTTAATCAGAAACTTTAAGCTTTCTAATCGCGATTCGTTCACTCTTTTGAAAATATATCAAGTAAATTAGTATTAGTTCATAAACAAACAAAAATATTTATTTATGGTTACCAGCATTTACGATAAAGTTTTCAAACATTTTCACACAACAACAACCAGAAAAATTACCAAAGGTTATACAAGTAAAGAAACAATTCATTCATATCATAATAAATGTAGTGTCTTCGGTACGACCAGCCGTCTCGATCCGGCAGCAGAATGACTATGCATTCTAGGTGCTAGGTGGCACACAAGACGTCGCTGGACCATAAGGCGCCGAGCGGTATTATATGTATATGAATAGATACTTACGTAGTAATTAATATAGGTACTTGTAACGATGTACACGTGTGAGCGGTACGAGTTTCAAAAGCGTACTGAGGAAGAGTGCGGCGCGTGCACCGCCGCACGCCGGGTGCTGCGTCATGAGTGAAAGAGATAGCAATAGTGCACACATATAAGGTAGGAACAAAAAATTGCGAGTGTGTGAGTAACGATTCCAGGAAGCGTAATCTCAAGTGGTTCAAGCGTTAGGCTCGAACACCTAAATATTACGATTATTAAAGTGACTCAAACTATATCGTTAGCAACAATTAAAGCAGGTTAACTTATGGAACTCGCGATAGCACAATGACGTGCGCACAAGTCGAACCCAGGATGTCAAGTGCGTCCCCGACTGGAGTCAGGCACCCGAATGTGTACCGCCGCAGCTCGCTTTACCGCTACAGCGATTACCCCTTCCAACTGTCGGTCGCAACTGATACCACTTAGCACCACCAGATGGCGCTGACGTCACGATTAGTCAACAGGCCAACCGTAATCATGTCTCGCTCCATCGAGACTTGGCTAGTTTTTTACAGAATATTTTTGATGGGATTTCACTTCTTTTTGTAGAAACGTGGACTTATTTTTTATTTTATAAGATTTTCTTATTGACACAGGTTTGTAAAGGCAGTATATGTATCTAATAGTTTGGTTGGGCTCTTGTGTTTTCTAATCAGGGTCACCAGGTACTCCAGATCTTCGATTATCCTAGTTTTTATAGTTTTCCCTTTATGTGGCCATTAAACCATAACTCTGTACCAAATTTCAGCTCTCTGAGTTTATGGGAAGTACTAGTTCTATTTTGATGATCATGAGTGAGTGAGTGTCATAAATGCGAAACTTTGCTTTCGCTTAACTTCGGAACTAAATGACCTGCAGACTTGAAATTGGATTTTAAGTACGTGATTATAGCTTACTGGATGACGAAAATTTCTGCGTTCTGGTCTTATCCAGAGGTTCTCAAATAGGGGCCTGAAAATGCGGCGAAATGGTTCCAGTAAAGGATGAAGTGATTGCTTCGCGCTCGTCTTGGCGGGGGCACTGCTGTGCCCCCAGATCATTCGTAGATAAATAAATTATAAATACCTGGTGTGCATTGAATGGAATGTGAGCGTAAGTCAGTGGCCTTTAAGTTGCGATTTAGAAAAAAGTTGGAGAAAAAATTATTTCCACTGCAAACGGACGATGGAATAGGGTATTACACCTTTTTTTTAAACTGTTTTAAATTAATCCTTAGATCGTAATGAACCAGTAGAATTTTTATTTCAGTTTTATAAAACCGAAAAATGCCTTAAAAACTATTTTTAATTTATGATTTTGAAATTTCGCGCGGAAACGCTAGCCGCCATGCTACTTCGGGCCGTGACGTCACTTCGTTAGTAACCAATACAACGGCAAAAGACCAAGTAACGTCAAGTTACTATCGGAGTGACATCACGTCGGAATCCAATATGGCGGATGGCGTTTTAAAACAGATTAAAAAAGACTATTTTTGAAATTGAATTATAAAATTTACATTGCATTTTTATAAATAAATACTAACGTTTCTCGTTTACTTTTTTAAAAATCTATCATAAACATGCATTTTTATATATTTTCTTACATGGTGTAAAATACCCTATTTATGGGAGACAGGTAGGTACTCACCATCGGCGACTGGTGTGCTTGATCTGGGTGATCTCATGAAAGCTCACATCTATTAAGTTAGATTGCGTCATAATCATAATGTGGTGCACTCGCACAAACTAATCTAGGTCGCAGTCACTTATTCCAATGCGTGATAAAAAAAACGTTAGTGATAATTAACGTCTGCAAATAAAAATACCATTATGTTTTCAGTTAATCTTTATTGGTCGTGAAAGAATTTGCACAACGTTCAATAATTTATTTATTATTTTATAAATCTTTCATTAAAAAAAATGATACAGATGTGCGTGCGAGCCAATGATCCGCACCGTGAGGGCGTCGCGGGCGCGCGCTCGCTTTGTACATATAAAAATAGATTCCTTACTTTACACCTAGTCTAGGAGGAGAACGCATCAGCTATTCGACTTTTAAATGCACATTTTAAAGTATGATATGAAACTACGATTGGAGCACCATTTCATTAACAATATCTTCCCTCGATATCATGCCTCTCGCCATTTCCAATAAAACTAGTATCTCTATCTAACGAGATACAATTAATAAAAAAAAATAACAGACGATTGGTGAAACCAATAGTAACGAAATGCTGTTTCAGTCAATTTTTTATCGTAAAAGATAAGTAGGCACCTAACTATTTGAAATGCACAGACAAATGTGATTCATGACAGAGTTGATGTTGATTCAAGTGGCGCTGATTTCGTAGTAGTTGTTGGGCGGTGTCTTGTCTGTAATGTATCATGTTGTTAGACTTGTAGACATTCTAAGCGCTCACATACAACATAACAACATCAAAAGGAAGATAACACAGTCAAACGTTAGTCACTTTCCTACCAGTATTTACAACTTGAGCTAACTAGTTTTCATTACATGCTAATATTTTGTACAAGTTTTTATCTTCCACACCCCTATACTTTCCGAGGAACAGGTCACAGGAGCGCGAGTGCATATATTATATACAATAAGATTTATGTTCCTCATAAATTTCATGTTTACATAAAAATATTTCGGCACTGGACCTTTTAATGGTTACTTTATGGACCGAATCGTAATAAGTAAATTAATTCTAGAATGAAAAATTTAATGTACGATAAAGAGCATTAAATATCGATGGATATTATGCGCTATGATAATGTTACTTCGCCCGCAAAATTATCAACTAGACTACCTTCTGATAAGTTCCCGATAAGTTATCTGACACATAAATATATCAAAATTCTTATCAAATTTAGAATTTATCTGGTATATAGTGTTTATTCGAAGGTGGTGTAACAGGCCCTAACAATTAATTGGTTCAATAGCTTAAATCTTCTCTTTAGTAGTAAATTTATGCCTTAGATCATCATTACTTCCTCGGTCCATACATTCCCATTCAAAATGATCCGATATCACAACCAACTTTTAACTATCGCACTGCGATCATACAAAAATGTTAATGCTTGATTTTTTAATGTTGACAGCAGTTCTTTCAGCATTGATGTTCAATACAAATCTCATCATTTTAATTAGTTATCAGAGTATTGGCGACGGTCAATCTCTGTTATAAAAGTTCTAACAATACATTAATTCTTAGTGACTACTATATTATAATTATTATAAGGTACGTCAGCCTTATGCACACTGTCTTAGAAATAGTTCACATCGCACGTGTGTTATCGTCAGCTAATATGGCGAGGAGACTGCGTCGGCGTAGTGCGGGGCCTGCTGCAGGGCGGCCGGGGCGGCGCGGGCGGCCGGGGCGGCGTGTGCGGCCGGGGCGGCGCGGGCGGCCGGGGCGGCGCGTCGGCCGGGGCGGCGTGTGCGGCCGGGGCGGCGCGGGCGGCCGGGGCGGCGCGGGCGGCCGGGGCGGCGTGTGCGGCCGGGGCGGCGCGGGCGGCCGGGGCGGCGCGGGCGGCCGGGGCGGCGTGTGCGGCCGGGGCGGCGCGGGCGGCCGGGGCGGCGCGGGCGGCCGGGGCGGCGTGTGCGGCCGGGGCGGCGCGGGCGGCCGGGGCGGCGCGGGCGGCCGGGGCCGCCGGGGCGAGCGGGGCTAGAGGCCGCGCGCGAGGAGCGGCGCGGGCGGCGGCGGCTCTGCGGCCGCGTGCCACCGTCACACATCCGTCATTCTCGCAGAGTTCAGCGCCGGTTCCGTTTCCGCATCTGACTCTTCGATTTCACACAGGTTGGCCGAAAGTTCGCTGCCGGATTCATCGTCGTCTCCTCCGAGCAGCGAATTTCGTTCTTCTGTGAAAACAGGACAGACGGTCAGGCCAGAGAGATCGTTTCTAATTGTTAATATTCATATATATATTTATGATGTTATATTATTGTTAAAAATACAATATTAATCTTAGAAATTATAAAAGTATAACAATATTTGATGCTTAGGATAAACTTGCGTCACAGGCGACAGGAATGCTAAAAGTTGCTATTTATTAACATAATTCTAAACCATATTTATTTAACATAAATACTTAGAATGATATCGTTTGAAAAGTAATCTAATGTTATACTACCTATTTACTACTACTACTTATTCTATCCTTATTAATAAAATGCTTTAAAGGAACACATGAATTCACGAATTATTAGCATCAGCAATATCGTAAAATGAATTGGACCATGTGGCTGAAAGACCCACTAGCCAACGGCACAATTAAAGTGTGGCGAAAAAACGACATGGCTCAGAAACCATCGATCCTCCTAAGCGAAGTTCAAGCTGCCATAAAACATCTAAAACAGAAAAAGGCGCCAGGACCTGATATGATCGCGGCTGACGTCCTAAATGCACTTGGAGATACAGCAGTTTGTGTACTGCACAGCGTTTGTGATGCAGTCTGGCAAATGAGCGAATGGCCACGAGACTGGACAGAGTCCACAATACTACCACTTCATAAAAAAGGCACCACGAAGAAATGCGAAAACTATCGTACTCTTGCCCTTATCTCTCATGCCAGCAAAGTATTGCTCCACATCATCAATGACAGAATACGCCACTATCTGGACTGGCAAACTCCACAGGAACAATCAGGCTTTGTCAAAGGTAGAGGCACCCGCAAACAAATATTGAACATTCGCCAGATCGTAGAAAAGTGTTATGAATTTAACACTACTGTCATCATATGTTTCATTAACTACAGCAAAGCCTTCGACTGTGTCAACTGGTCGTGTTTGTGGCAGGTTCTATCCGAATTTGGAGTGCCTCATCATCTTTTCTCTCTGATTATTCATTCATTCATTCATATTTTTATTTGCAATCCATAATGTACAGGTGTTAAGTGTAGTAGTAAGAAACAATTATGGACCCTGTCGGGCACAGCAACATTAATAACTAAGTAGGAGCTCTTTAATTCTTATTTCCTTAAGTTTTCAATTATTAATCTATAGTAATTAGTGTATATAAATGTAAAATATTAAAAATATCTATTATATTATTACTTTCCCTTATCTTTCTATAATAATATTTATTATATTATTTTACTTTAAGTATATTTATTTATTTACTAGATTTTTTTGTGTTGTAAGTACTTAATTATTTATTTCTATTTAATAATTTTATTATTTAAATTATGTATTAGTTTTATTTTATTATTAATTTTATTTAGATTTAGGTTATTATTATTTTTTGCTTAAATATTTTAGTTCGCTGTATACCAATAATCGCGGAGTAGTAAGGATTGACAAAACCCTATCGAAACCCTTTAAATTCGAAAAAGGAGTAAGGCAGGGCTGCATTCTGCCACCACTTTTATTCAACATATATGGTGAATATATCATGAGTCAAGCCTGCGAAGGTTGGGAGGGAGGTATCACAATACACGGATGAAAATCACCAACCTCAGGTATAACACAACATTGATGACACATCGTTGTTTGCCGCTAGCGAATCAGAAATGATCGATCTCATTGAAAGAGTAGAACGAGCGAGCCAACAAATAGGCCTCTCTATAAACAGGGCGAAGACGAAGGTGATGACTGTGGATCGATCCAAACAACTCGTACCCACAGGGAACCTGCAACTGGACAACGTCAACGAGTTCATCTACCAGGGTTCGAGCATAGGTTGTGATGGTTCATCAGAGAAGGAGGTACGCCGCAGAATCGGAATGGTGAAGACAGCTATGACACGGCTCCTGAAGATCTGGAATGACAGAAAAATCACCAAGTCGACCAAAATCAAACTGGTTCACACACTCGTATTCCCTATCTGTCTTTACGGAGCCGAGACGTGGACCCTCAAATCTGCTGATCGCAAACGCATAGACGCGTTTTAGATGTGGTGCTGGCGCAAGATGCTGAGAATACCGTGGACTGATCGAAGAACAAACGCCTCAATACTGGATGAGCTTTAAAAGGCTCTCGACCTTATTCCTGGGCCGGTACCCTGGAATATTTTGGCCACATTGCAAGGCGAAATCCTGACAACCTTGAGAGGCTAACAATAACTGGGAAAATCGAAGGACGGAGGCCTAGAGGGCGCAGCCCCATGACGCCATTCACGTCGCCAAAGATCGCAACAAATGGAAGATCCCTGTGCAGGAGAAAATCATGTATGGAGGTCACAACCCTCAGAAATGGGGAAACGACACAGAGAGAGAGAGAGTATCGTAAACTGGGTGTACGTTCGTCTTTGTTCGCTGTTATTTTAACATCATCATCAGCTCAGCCAAAAGAAGTCCACTGCCACTGCTGAACAAACAAACTCCTCTCACAAACTTTTTGTGAGAGGTCATCCAGAGTATGCGTCTCAGATATGGAATCTGTATTATCATAATTACATTGACCGCATTGAAAATATCCAAGGAAGTTTCATAAAATATCTTTACTTTCATCAAAAGATTCCTTATCAGTCAACTAATTATCTTGATCTCTGTCAAAAGCCTCATCTCTTACCACTGGTAGAACGACGTAAAATTGCAGAGTGCTTATTCTTGTTGAAAAAATAACAAAATTTATAACGCAGAGTTATTGTAAAAAAATAATTTTAATGTACCAAGTAAAGTACTTCGTTTTAACCCTATATGTGTACCTCATACATATTCGATCTAAAGGCAGAACAGTTATATTGTGTGCGCAAGCAGAAACTTCAATGATATATGCAGGGAATATTTTTTGATCCATTCACAATTAGTGTGAACTCGGAAAGAAGGCGCCTCAAATTTTTCAAGCAGCGATAGGTTGTATTAGCTTGGTTTCTTCAGCTTGGTTTCTTTTGTAACTCTACTATTCCAGTCCTATTCATATTTTAATTAAGGCGATATGTGTTTTCTTTTTTGTTATGTTTTCTGCTCACACTATACGTGAGGATTTGTAATTAGCTTTCTGGTTAATATGGTTTTCTTCTTTTTGTCTACTTTTATTAGCTGTAAGTCCACCTGTAAGTACTAAATAAATAAAATAAAATATTGTTAAAGAGCACGTCTGTATCCGACTACTGTGCAGGCTTCTATCCATTGCATAAAGTGGAAGAAAGGTGCTAGTCGCAAACTTGACGTTCCGAGTCGCTCGCTCACCTAACATCGTAATGAGGCTGGCGGCGTCCGGCTCGCGCAGCGTGCGAGCGCGCAGCGGCTCCGAGTCACTGGCGCCGCGCAGCTCGTAGTCCTCCGCGTGCAGCAGGTACGACGACACTGCAACGAGAAGCGGAGTGAGGCGCGCTCGGGGCGACCGGCCGCCGAGCTGCCGGGCGCGCCACTCACCGGCGCAGTCGTCGGGCGCCGAGTCGGAGTCGGGCGGCGCGGCGCGGCGCGGGGCGGGCGACGCGCGCGAGGCGGGCGACGCGCGCGACGCGGCGGACGACGAGTCGGGCCGCTCGGAGCCCGCCACCTCGCTGATGCCGGGCAGCGCGCCGCCGCCGCCGCACCAGTCGGAGCAGTCCCAGTGGTAGCCGCCCACGAGGTGCGGCTCCGCACTCGGGGCCGCTCCCAGCGCGCCCATCGCGCCCACCGGGCCCATCGCTCCCACCGCTCCCACCGCTCCCACCGCTCGCCTGGTACAACCGGGTGAACGCGCACGAATTCGGGTCTTGCATCCTTTTAGATCTGTGAATGAGTTGGGTAATTTGAGTCAGCTCATAAAATTCGCCAGTTTCGAAAATGTTTCATCTCGAATGCAGGCCGCTCACCGTTGTATATCTTATTATCTACGAATGTATGGAGATGCATCTGCTCGGACCAGGGTTTGCGGTCGACGACGTCGATGTTCAAATTGCGGCGGTAGTCCGGCGGGATGCCTTCGAGTTCGTCACCTGCGGAGCCGTAGCTCCGCAACGTGTCGACGTTGTTGAGTGGCGGCGGATCGGCGCAGGAGGCCGGGCGCTCTCGGCGTACGGCCTCCAGGTTTGACAGCTTGGATGCGCGCGGCGCCAGCTTGTCGAGTGCGCAGTTGAGCGGCTCATCGTCCTTGGGCTTGGCGCGCGCGGCGCGGCGGCGGCGCAGCGCCAGCGGCAGCGCGGCCGCCAGCAGCAGCAGCGCCAGCGCCGCGCCCGCCGCCGCCAGCGGCCAGCGCGCCTCGCACGCCCAGCGCCACGCGGACCGCAGAGCGCGCGCCGTCGAGTCGCCCGCGCCGCCCGCCACCACCGCGTCCGAGTACAGCGGGTTTCCGCAGTTCATGCCTGTGGACCGCGGGGCTAGATCAAAAACTAAATGGGGAAGCCGACCAACGAATAACACATTCAGTGATGCCAAGTTACCCGTCTTATCTGGGGGACAGAGGCACCGAAATGAGCCCGGCTCGTTGACGCACGTGGCTCCGTTGAGGCAGGGTTCGCCGGCGCACTCGTCCACGTCGTACTGGCAGCGCGGGCCGTAGTAGCCGCGGCAGCGACACGACGGGCCCCACTCGCCCTCCTCGCACGCGCCGCCGTGCGCGCACACGTCGGCGCCGCACCAGCGGCCGCGCTCGCAGCGCTCGCCCGCCAGCCCGGCCGCGCACGCGCAGCGGTAGCCGCGCGCGTCCGCCGCGCACGAGCCGCCGTGCAGGCACGGCTGTGACGCGCACGGGTCGCCGTCCACCTCGCAGCGCCGCCCGGAGAAACGCGCGTGACACGAGCAGACGTAGCCTTCGTCCGCATCACCCTCAAGCAGCTCGGCCACGTCGCGGCACGTGCCACCGTTGAGGCACGGATACGAGGCGCAGGGTGTCGGCGGCGGCAGCGCCGGGCACGCGCTGCCCACTCGCACGCGCACGCGGCGCACGAGCTGAGCGCGTCCGTCGCTCGATGTGCCGCCCTCCTCTAACGGTAGGGTCGCACCTCCTAGCTTTACGTCCGATATGCAGCCGTGAAAGCCGTACGTAACCTGCAAAACGAACGCGTTAAAGAACTCCAAACGAGCGGTGAATTATTGAACGACGCCACCGAAACATACAAAGTAGGTACCTGTTCGGCGGCGAAGGCGTGCGCATGTCTCTGCAGCGCGGCGCCAAGCAGTAGTCGGTCGGCGCGCACATCCAGTACGGCAGCGGGCGGCGGCGTCTGCGCCTGCGCGCTGCGCCGGTCCACGGTGAGGCGCATGCTCGCGCCGCGGCGCTCCAGGCGCGCGTCGTGCCACTGGCCGTCCGCCACGGGCACGGCGGCGCGGACCTGCGCCGGCCCGGCGCCCAGCTCCATACGGAACTGTAGGTAGCCCTCGGCCACCTCCAGCGCGGCGTAATCAACGCGGCCGGCCGCTTGCAGCAGCGTGCCGCGCTCGCGCCGCGTGCGGAAGCGCAGCGACAGCGACAGCTCGTCGTCGAGCAGACGAGCGCCGTCCACGACGCCACGCTCTAGGCGGTACAGCAGATAGCCGTCGCCCACCAGGTGCGCGACGGGCGGAGCGCGGCACTCGGCGCAGTCGGGCGGGGCGCGGTCGCAGCGGTCGCCGCCGTACCCGGGCGCGCAGACGCACGCGGCGCGCAGGCGGTGCGGTGGCGCCACGAGCGCGAACACTTCGGTGGCCACGGCGCGCGCCGCGGTGGCCCGCAGCTGCACGCGCTCTGCGCAGGCACCGTGCACGCAGCCGCCGCACGCCACTCGCAGTAGCTCCTCGACTACGAGGCGCGAGCGCTCCTCGAGGCGCTCCAGGTGCGCATGCAGGCGGCGGCGCAGCGCATCGGCGGACAGGAAGCCGTCGGCTGCGCGCACGGCGAAGGCCACGTCCAAGTCCTGCGCGACTTGGCGGCGCGCGCGGCCAGCGTCCTCAACGTCGTCGGACTCGCCGGACTCACCGGAAGGTTGTACACTGATTACTATAACGTCACCGAGCTCACAGTCGGTTGCCTCACCGATGGCTCGAACGAAACCTTTGCGATGGCTCAGGATAAAGTCGCGATCGGTCACTTCGCGGAAACGAACTACTATAGCTTGCGCAAGCATTTCGTCGGATACTAGGATAACAGTCACCTTGACGATTGCGAAACCGAGAAACTTGCCATCGTCGACGGTCACATTGAGTCGGTAATCGCCGACGTCGAGGCGAGGTGCGGCTTTTAGTGTGCCGTCGGCCTGATCGATCTCAAATAGATCGGTGGGGGCATAGGGCGCGCCGTCCACCGGAGCGATAGCATATGTGAGGGTGTCGTACGCATCACGATCAGAAGCAAACACACGTCCGACGATGCCACCCGGGAATTCGTCAAGATAGGAGTTGACGACGACTTCTAGTGGCGTCACTACCGGCGGGTACTGAGATTCTTCTATAACTCTTATGTACACCCACGCATCTGAGTAAAGCGGTGGCGTGCCATTGTCGAACACGCGAACTTGTAGTATATATCGATCCTTAATGCGATGATTGAAACGAGTCGCTGAGCGTAGGTACCCGTCTTGTTCTAGACGAAAAGCACCCATTTCGTTGCCAGATTGAAAATCAAACGTGTAAGGTGCCGCATTAGGAGGGGCGTCGGCGTCCTCCACTACGAATTTCAGTATTGTATGACCAAGCGGCCGATCTTCTTGGACGACTGTGCTATAATTAGATTGTGTAAAAAGTGGAGGATTATCATTAGCATCTATCACTTCTATGTTAACCAAAGCGGTGGCCTCGAGTGCGGGGAGGCCGTGGTCCCGCGCGTGCAGCTCCAGCACGAAGGCGGGCGCCGCCTCGCGGTCCAGCGGCGCCGCCACCGACACGTAGCCCGTGTCCGGGTCCACCGCGAACCGGCCGTCGCGGTCCCCGCGCGCGATCGAGTACGACACGCGCCCGTTGGCGCCGGAGTCGGCGTCGTCGGCGATCACCTGCAGCACGCGCGCGCCCACGGCCGCGTCCTCCCGCACGCGCGCGCCGTACGACGCCTGCGAGAACAGCGGCGCGTTGTCGTTGCCGTCCGACACGGTCACGTTGACGGTCGCCAGGTCACTGAGCGGCGGCGTGCCACCGTCGATGGCCTGCACGGTGAGCAGGTACTCCTTGCGGCGCTCGTAGTCGAGCGGGCGCGCGACGCTGAGCACGCCGCTGGCGCGGTCGAGCGTGAAGTCGTCGCGGTCGTCGCCGCCCACGAGCGAGTAGTACACGTCGGCGTTGACGCCGGCGTCGCGCGAGGTGGCGCGCACGCGCAGCACCTGCGTGCCGGGCGCGTCCAGCTCGGGCACGGTGGCGCGGTACTGGTGGAACTCGAACTCGGGCGGGTTATCGTTGACGTCGGCCACGGTGAGGCGCAGCGTGGCCGTGGCGGAGCGCGGCGGGCGGCCGGCGTCCTGCGCGCGCAGCACGAGGCGGTGCTCGGCCTGCGTCTCGCGGTCGAGCGGTGCGCGCAGCGTGATGATGCCGCTGTCGGCCGCCAGCTCGAAGGCACCGCTCGTCTCCTCCACGAATGAGTAGCGCACGAGGCGGTTCTCCCCGAGGTCCGCGTCTGTGGCGTGTACCTGAGTGAAGTTACAAACAATATTATTTTGCACCTAATGTCCAACTTACAAACTGATGTACAGTACTCTTCAATCTTTTTGGCCGGGCTGAACATAGGCGCGAGCCGCTGTGCAGAAAGCAAATTAAGTATCATAGGGGAAGATGAAAGAGTGCGGGTGCACGGGACGTCCACAGTCACTGCGATCACCCGCGCGCTGCCTCCTCCCGCTCGCGTCCATGCAACTGTGTGAGTGTTGCGTCCGTATGTGAACCACACGCTCATTGCGTTCTGAGAATACAGTCGAGTTCTGAATCGTTCATTTCGGTTTTGTTATTTTGTTATCGGTAGTTAGTGTTTTTGTTAATATTGTTAGTGTTTTGTTACTATTATTTATCCGATAATTGGATAGTTCTCAGTAGAACTGCCTCATTAGCCAAGTGGTCCTGAGCGCGACTGCTACGCTAGAGGTCCTGGGTTCGATTCCCAGGTCGAGCAAAGTGTTATTGGGTTTTTATATGAAATTCCCAGTAGCATCTCGGAGTTAGAAATTTGTGCCCGGTTAATGGCAATAGGCTCGCCCCCTATTACATGGGACCTAAACATACCGGCGAACTGTGGGTGTACATTAGTACGCCTCTGCCTAACCCTTCGGGGAATACAGGCGTGATGGTATGTTATGTATGTAATTGGATAGTTGTTTTAGGTTGCCAGCACATGAGGTTACCACAAACTGTCAAATTTCCCCTTAAGTATACTAATAATAACTCTATTGTCTGGAGATTTAATTGAATATCTATTGAAGAAATTTTACAGTTTTCGATACCTTGATATGCTGGCGACCGTACGGTCTCCACGATACTGAAGTCATGAGGAGATGCGTTGTGAAAGTTTGTATGTTGTTGTGTTGATTATTATCACTCCAGTTTATAGAAAAGGTAAAATGCCACTAAAAACAAAACTCGTAAAAAAACACAAGTCTCGCAACTCAGTTCTTCTATCGTAAAAAGTTGTGAGATCCATGTAATACCAAGTCGGTGTACCCATTTATACCCATTTATAATGGTCCCATCTTTGTATATGAATGTATACGATAGAGACATAGCTGTATCTAGGATATACCCAGCAAGAAGAAAAATCAGAGGAGTCTCAAGTGCGATGCCGGCCTTTTACAAGGTTTTGGGACTCCGGTATCCTCACTCACTCGACGAAAACGTAACGTAAGCGTTGTTTCACGCCATTATTTTCTGTGAGGTGTGTGTATTGTGCTAAATTGCTGATGAATCATCCTCTTTATCAACCCTTTCCTAACTATATTGGGCCAGATGTGCCAGATGTGTGTGTGAATATCAATATTTAACACGTGACAACTGCCATCAGACTATCATAACCCAATTTCTTAGATTCTGCCCAAGATTCGGTAGATTTTGCCCAAGCAGCAAAATTATCCTATAGTGCAGATGTTATAGCCTTCCAGCACTTATTATATATACCAATTTTTATTAATTAATCAGTCTTTCAAATAAAAAAAAAATATCAAAATCCAACGGACGGGTTCAGGAGATCAGGACATCAGAGAGAAAAAAAGATAAGCTGTATTTCAGGGACTAGAAGTACAGTAATCCCCAACTTTTTGGCCGAGCTGAAGTTGTTGCAACCGCCTTCTTGCGCATGGTACAGTCAAGTGGAACATTACTCATGCAAATATCCTATTTAGTATATTTTTTTATTAAATCAGTTAGTTTCCTCTTTTTTAGATTTGGTGACATGAGCAGACATGCGATTTGATACATGTCTGCTTCTATTTAGTATTAGATCAGTAAGTAGATAGATTTATATTTTAAACATATGCCCATCATAATATAAAGGTTACCTTAGCGACAAGGGTGCCGAGGTCAGCGTCCTCCGGCAGCGTAACGCTGTAGGTGGGCGAGGAGAAGCGCGGTGCGTTGTCGTTGACGTCGTCGAGCGCCACCTGCAGCTCGGAGCTGCACTCCCAGTCCGCGCGCTCGCGGTCCTGCGCGTGCGCGCGCAGCCGGTAGTGCGGCCGCGCCTCGCGGTCCAGCGGCGCCGCCACGCGCACGGCACCCGTCTCCTGCAACACGCCAGCGCTCAGCACTCGTCGGCCGTGGCCCGGGCTGACCGCCCCGCCCGGCCCCGCCCGGCCCCGCCCCGCCCCGCCCGGCCCCGCCCGGCCCCGCCCCGCCCCGCCCGGCCCCACGCGACGCCTCACCTTGTCGATGGCGAAGTGGTGCGCAAAGTCCCCGCTGAGGTAGTATCGCAGGTGCGCGTCGCTCGGCTCGTCGGCGTCCCCAGTCTCCAGCGTCATCACGTGCGTGCCGTTCGCGACGTCTTCAGGCAGGCGCGCGTAGTACCGATGGCGAAGACAGTACGGTGGATTGTCTGAGGGTAGGAAGAGCAGTGTGAATGTCCGCATCGAGCGATGGGATGGAAACAGGTGTTTGTGTTACCACGCGTAGGTGTATGGTAAAGATAATAGATTAGATTTAATAAGATTATAAGATCTAATAATAGATTGATAAGATCAACATAAAATAGTGGTACCTAAATGCTGTGGCTTTAGTGTTTAAGCCACAGAATTTAGGTACCACTATTTTATGTTGATTCCTAGTATTAATACTGTGACATTCACTAATGATGCTGGATTTTTGCAGGATTTTACGAACGTACATGATGTTTTCAAAAACGTAGAGCAACGGTAAGGTAAGCATATTGATGTTCTTAAAAACTTCGAGGACTTCTAGGGAATCGTGGAGTTATCGTAGATTGCGTGGATGGCCCTTTTCTGTAAGATGAAGATTGAACTTACGTCTGCAGCAGATCCCCACCGCAGAATTACAACTTCAACAGTGTTCCTTTAAAGAACATCTTTACAGTTTTATGAGACCTGGTTGTGCTCTTTAATGACAAACTGTCCATGAATCAGCATGTTGAAAAAATAGTAAACAATGCATTTAAAATGTATGGATTTGTAATGATATCATCAATTGAGTTTAAACGTACAAAACTACAAGCTAATCAGCCTGGAAAACCGGCGCAAATATTTGGAAGCCAATGTGCTATATAATATTGTCCACAACTATTTTGATGCTATAGATCTCACTCGCAAGTTATGTTATGCGATCCCACGAACTGTTAATGTGCGCAGAGATCGTGCAGGTGCCTTGTTCTCAGTGAACCCGCTTTGGGCTACCGTGGTGGATATAGCCTAATCCGTCTCATTCTGAGACGAGACTGTCTGAAATTCGGAGAGCACAGTATATGGGTTGATTATGTTATGTATTGTTATTAGCTCTATGGTCCAATATTGATGTTATCTAGAGGCGGGTAATTCTCACGAAATCTCGAAATGCCTCTTCAGTAGTTATCATTTGATGCGCGGTCAAACATACAGACAAACCGACAGACAAACCGACAGACAAACCGACAGACAAACCGACAGACAAACAGACAGACAAAAGTTCCAAAAATAATAGAAATGGATTGTGTTACTGATTCTGAGTGACCCAAATTAGTTTTTTTGTAAATATAAGCAATGTACAGACACGCCTCACTTAAATTCTTATTATATGTAAGATAATATAATAATCTTTATTTTCAGACAAATAGTCCATAGCATTTGTACATAGGTAGTGTTAGTAAGGTTGTTAGTATTACACATAATAATTTAAAAAGGTGTTAGTAGTATGTTAGTAAACAAGTTAAAAATTACATAATTATAGCGTATCATTTTTATTTCTTATTACTTTGCAGATGTACACCTGCCCAGTATACAATAAAAGGACTATCAATTTTGTTCACTAACGTCCTGAAGATAGTGTTCGTACTTTCACGTACGGAAAAGAAGTCGTTAATGCCCGCCTCCGCGAACATTACTGAAGCACTGCAGTACCGGGGTATCCTCAACACTGCCCTCAGGGCGTCATTATATTGAACTCGAAGGGCGCTGAAAGCCCTCCGCGTAAAGTTTATCCACAGACTGCACGTGTAAAAAGACTGATAGAAGGTTCTGAACAATAACAATTTCACCTCTGTGCTACAGCGTGCGAATCTTCGGGCCAACATATTGCAGCGGACTGCCAACGCCCTTCTTTCCCTCTCCAAGTCTTCGTCTTCCCGTAGCCGATCCGTCAGCATATGACCCAAATATTTAAAATTAAACACCCTTACAAGTGCAGATCCACACAATCTAATTGGCGGCACGTTAGATGGTGCCCTACTCCCCGCTGCGCACACCATGAAGACACTCTTACTGGCGTTATATTTGAGTCCATGCAACTGCGCATACGCTTCACAAATACCAAGAAGTCTCCTGAGCGCGTTGACCGACGGGCTCAATAGAAACATGTCATCCGCATAACTAATATTGTTGACCATTTTACCGTCTATTGAACAGCTGACCATGGCTCCACTGAGCTCACCGCTCGCCCGCGGTTTCACCCGCGCTGTCCCGGTCCTAAGAGTCGTAGGGTTATGTTAAATAGCTTAAAACCTTCCTCTTGAATCATTCTATCTATTAAAAAAACCGCATCAAAATCCGTTGCGTAGTTTTAAAGATCTAAGCATACATAGGGACAGACAGCGGGAAGCGACTTTGTTTTATACTATGTTGTAGTGATGATATAAGTGAGCGAGTGATGGTGTGACAGTGACACTGTTACACTGTTAGGTAGAGATACTGACCGTTGACGTCGAGCACCCGGATGCGCACGGTGGTGTGCGCCGTGAACTTGCCGTCGGTGGCGGCCACCAGCAGGCGGTAGTGCGGCGCCGCCTCGCGGTCCAGCGCGCGCGCCACCAGCAGCTCGCCCGACGCGCGCAGCTGGAAGCGCGCGCGCGCGTCGCCGTCCGCCACGAAGAACGACAGCGGCGCGCCCGCCGCGTCCGCGTCGCGCACCTCCAGCCGCGCCACCACCGTGCCGGCCGCCGCGTCCTCGCGCACCTGCACCCGCGCGCACAAACGGCACCCATTACTTCTACTTTATATATTTTTTAATATTTTGAGAGTACTGAGTCGGTCGTTAGTACTGAGTGACTGTAGTAGTGTATTGTAGGTGTAGGCTCACCTCGGCCTCGTACTCGTCCAGGCGGAACACGGGCGGGCAGTCGTTGTAGTCGATGAGGCGCACGACGAGCGTGCCGCGCGCCACGCGGCGCTCGGCGCCCGCGTCGGCGGCCAGCAGCGCCACGCGGTGCTCGGGCCGCGCCTCGCGGTCCAGCGGCGCCAGCGTGCTCACCCAGCCCGTGTACGGGTCCACCGCGAACACCCCGCCGCCGTCCGCCAACTCGCCGTCTCCGTTCTCTGTTGCTAGAGAATAACGGACTTCGCCGTTTGTCCCCGAGTCCGGATCGTCCGCCATCACTAAAACATTACGGTCGTCACTGAGGGCTCCACACGAACACATACGACGCTAAATATTTCGACGTACATTGTACTAGGCTGGAGTGTGGAGGTGTATTCTCTGCGACATGCACGACATAGGGCTGCGAGTGGAACGATGGCGCATGCTCGTTGACATCGAGCACGTGCAACCGTGTCTGAACCATGGTCGCCGGCGCCGGACTACCCGTGCCTTCCGCGATTATCCCTGTAGTTCAGAATACCGAATAAATATTGACCCAGAAAAAGCGAGGTTAATCGCTGCAGTTATAAAGGCGTTGTTTAGAAAAAAATGGTACGTATCCTGGAAATGAAGCTCACCTATTAGATGTTCAGATGCAGATTCACGGTCTAGTTGGCCGGCGAGCACAAGGCGGCCGGCGTCGTCGAGGGCGAACAGGTCGCGCGGCCACAGCGCCGGCGCCAGGCGGTAGCGCGGCGCGGCGGCGGCGGGCGCGGCGGGCGCGTCGGGCGCGCGCAGCTCGGCGATGAGCGTGCCCGGCGCCGCGTCCTCGCGCAGGAACAGGTCGGCGGGCGGCGCGGCCACGCGCGGCGCCTCGTCCCGCGCGCCCAGCACGAACACGGACACGGGCGCCTCGCCCGCCAGCCCGCCGCCGTCGCGCGCGCGCACCCACACCTGCACGCTCCGCGACGCTGCACACGACTCGGGCATGAGCGTCTGTGGCGTCCAGCGTGTGGCACGGTGGAGGCCAGCGAGCCGCGGAGACATACTTACCGAATTGTGACGCGTCGCGCGCAAACGAGAGCGCGCCGGTGTGCGGGTCGACGGCGAACAGTCCCGTGGCGTCGGAGCGCACGTCGCCTTCGTACACGGAGTACTGGAGGCGCGCGTTCTCGCCGGCGTCGGGGTCGTGCGCGCCGAGCGTGAGGAAGGGCAGGCGCGGCGCGCGGTCGCTGCGCACGGCGGCGCGGTACTCGCGCAGCGGGAACGCGGGCGCGTTGTCGTTGAGGTCGGCCACGCGCACGCGCACCACGGTGTGGCGCAGCAGGCCGCCGCCGTCGCTGGCCGTCACGGGCACCTCCCACTCGGCGCGCCGCTCGCGGTCCAGCGGCACGCGGGTCGTCAGGGCGCCGCTCGCCGAGTCTATCGCGAAGGTTTCCCGCAGTCGAGCAGATGGTATAGAATAAGTTACCGTTCCGTACTCGCCAACGTCATCATCGTATGCTTTCACCTGTGTAAATATCAAATATTTGGGTTTTCTTACAAGTATAATAAAATGTTGGTAACGGGGAATAATAATGTTTACTTAGTAATCGTATCTATTATTCAAATTAAATACAATTCTCAAAAAAATTACACCCTGGATAGGCTCCCCTATCCATACACTGCTGATGTGGTACGGTACCATATTATTATGCATCATCCACGCTTGCGATGAAGCCGTACATCTCGGAAGTATGAGGGTCGTAGTTTTTTGAATGTAAAGACCCTCCACAATCGTCAGGTATGCAGTCTTAGATATTATTTTCTCGATGCTATGTGAGGGTGCATCGATATATTAGCCAGTCACAATTTCAAACTCCGAGCTGCTACTGAGAAGTTGATAGGAAAACACAATAACACTTTGTTCGAACTGGGAAACGAACCCATGTCGCACTTACGACCGATGTCCTTGTCCGTAGATTGAGGTCTCAGAGCGCGACGGCCTCGGACACGTAATGTAAAATGACACATCATCAGCAAATAGGGTATTTTACACCATGTAAGAAAAAATATAAAAATGCATGTTCATGATAGATTTTTAAAAAAGTAAACGAAAAACGTTAGTATTTATTTATAAAAATGCAATGTAAATTTTATAATTCAATTTCAAAAATAGTCTTTTTTAATCTGTTTTAAAACGCCATCCGCCATATTGGATTCCGACGTGATGTCACTCCGATAGTAACTTGACGTTACTTGGTCTTTTGCAGTTGTATTGTTTACTAACGAAGTGACGTCACGACCCGAAGTAGCACGACGGCTAGCGTTTCCGCGGGAAAATTCAAAATCCTAAATTAAAAATAGTTTTTAAGGCATTTTTCGGTTTTATGAAACTGAAATAAAAATTCTACTGGTTCATTACGATCTAAGGATTAATTTAAAACAGTTTTCAAAAAAAGGTGTAATACCCTATTGCTCTGAAATACAATCTTTAGGACTATGAGGTACGTGCCAACTCAGTTCAGTGAAACCTTATACTACTTACTTGTTGATATTATTTGTTTTGGCACGAGAGATTGTCCACAGCTTAATGTTGTTATGGAATAATAACATATAATAAGGTTGAAAGTTGAGTGGAAAATATCGTGTCGTACCGTAGTGAGCAGTAGCGGCGGCGGCTGGTTCTCAAGTGCGCGAGCCTCGTGCACGAGATGCGGGAAATGTGGCGGTGCGCGGTTGGAGGGCGCCAGCGACAGCTTGACGCGCGCGAAGGCGGCGTGCGCGCCGTCCGACACCGACACGTTGAGCGAGCGCAGCGCCGCCGCCGCCGCCGCCTGCCACGCGCGCGGGTTGGCCAGCGACAGCACGCCCGTGCGCGCGTGCACGGCGAACGCGCGCTGCGGCGCCGCCGCCTCCAGCGCGTAGCGCAGGCGCGCCGCGTCGCGCGCGTCCGGGTCCCAGGCCGCCACGCGCGCCAGCGCCGTGCCGCGCGCCGCCTCGCCCGACACCAGCGCCGCCACCACGCCGCGCTCCATTCGCGGCGGGCTGTCGTTCACGTCCTCCACTGCGAGAGAGAGCCGCGATACCAATGTTTATTAATCGACCACGACCGGGTACCACTGCGCTGCCACTACGTTAGTGCCGCACACTCACCGGTGATGAAGATATGGGCCGTGGTGAGGAGAGGTGGGCGACCCGCATCTGTGGCCGTCACCAACAGATGATAGTGGGAGCGAGTCTCGCGGTCGAGTGGAGCTGCGACGCGAACGGCGCCCGTCCCGGGATCCACTACGAAGGCACCGTCAGCGGCCGATTCCACTTCGGTGAGCGAGTAGGTCACTTGTCCGTTTTCCCCTTAAACGAGAGAGAGTCCCGTGAGCTATGAAAACCAACAAACGTGGAATTCGGGTAGCGGCGATGAGGCGCCATACCGGTGTCGTTGTCCGCAGCGTGCACGGTGAGCACGAGGTCCCCGAGCGCGGCGGCCTCGGACACGTTGGCGCGGTACACGTCGTGCGGGAACTCGGGCGCGCAGTCGTTGACGTCGAGGACGCGCAGGGTGACGGCGGCGTCGGCGAAGGCGCCGGTGACGCCGTCCGTGGCGCGCAGCACGAGCTGCAGCTCGCGCGCCGCCTCGTAGTCCAGCGCGGCGCGCGCCACCAGCACGCCTGCGGCACGCACGCTCTTAGCTCGCTATTCATTTATATTATATGCACCCGAAAAGCATGCGCGACATTAATCAGCACCAATTCTCTTCGATTGAGTGAGTTAGTGAGTTATTGTTATACTATCTATGTCATGCTAAAACTAAACACCCAAAGCGTCGCAAACGCTGTACTAAATTGTCGGTTGTACCTAGTTGACCAATCGAAATACCCATGATGGAATGACGCTATGTAGCGCGAAGGTGGCATAAGCATACAATTTGAACGAATTTTACTAACATTTTGAACAAAGATAATTTTTAGACTAGTCAACATAATATATTACTCACAGTAGTCGAATTTCTAGCACAAACAGCGTTACGCAGTACGCATGAACACGCAAGTGTTTTTACCCGACTACTGAAGGAGGTTGTAAGGGTACCGTACTTCAAAAGAAAAAAAAAACTGAAACCTTGTGGGATCAATTTTTCTGTCCGTCTGTCAAGACCTTATTTCTCAGGAAGGTGTTAATGAACCAAGCTGAAATTAATATCAAATACTTGAAGCATAAACAAAATAGCTTCTAAGTCAAAGTAATCAAAATATACGATCGCCTTTGCACCGTTTATGCCGCATACGTGCCAACGTATGCGGCATAAGCGGTATAGATAACGGTACCTATTCTAAAGGATTTGATTCCCTTAAAAGTTGGCACTTTTAAGGGAATCAAAACCTTTAGAATAGGTACTTCCCGTTGACCTACAATCAAGAAATTTGGCAAGAAGCAATATTATAGGCACAGTGCCCAGGGCTCCAAGTCTACTCTTTTATTGTGTTAAAATAGTCATTCAAAGGATTCAGAATTGTAATTTTTTACAATTTTGTATTAAGTTGAAATTAATAACAAATGCTAAGTTTGCCAAACTTCTTGGCAGTATATGATTAGGTATAAATGAGACAAAGTTGTAGTATAGTCTGGTTATAATTATCCAAAGGTGCATCTTATATTACCAATTAACCTAATGTTTACTGTTGTGGTGCCTATTATTAAAAATAAAACGGGGGATGCCTCTGATGTCTCCAATTACAGGCCTATATCCTTGGCAACTATTTCAGCCAAAGTGCTGGACGGTCTGCTTGACACACAATTAGCTAAGCATCTCGAATTGCATGATGCTCAGTTTGGCTTTAGGCCGGGGCTGTCCACTGAAAGTGCTATATTGTGTTTAAAGCAGACTGTTCAGTACTACAAGAAAAGAAAAACGCCTGTCTTTGCCTGTTTTTTGGACCTATCGAAGGCATTCGATCTTGTCAGCTATGACGTGTTGTGGGATAAGTTGCTATCTGAAACTTCTTTACCGATTGAAGTTATATCAATATTCAAGTTTTGGTATAGCAATCAACGGAATTGTGTAAGGTGGAATGGTTCCTTATCGAGTATGTACCGGTTGGAATGTGGGGTGAGGCAGGGGGGAATAAGCTCGCCTCGCCTGTTCAACCTGTACATGAACAAGCTGATTGCTGAGCTCAGCAGCACCAAGGTCGGGTGCCATATTGATGGAGTGTGTACCAATAATCTTAGTTACGCAGACGATATGGTGTTGCTGAGTCCATCAATCAGTGCCATGAGGAGACTAGTGTCATCTTGTGAATCATATGCGGTGGCCCATGGGCTCAAATATAATGTTTTAAAGAGTGAACTTATGCTTTTTAAAGCAAGTGGGTTTTCTTACCCAGCTTTCGCGGATGTGTCACTTTGTGGCACTCCACTGCGTAGGGTTACTAAATTTAAATATTTGGGTCACTGGGTCACCGATGATTTGAGTGATAACATAGATATAGATAGGGAACGCAGGTCGCTGGCTGTCCGTTGTAACATGCTAGCCCGCAGGTTTGCACGGTGTACGAATTCAGTGAAGATCACGCTTTTTAAAGCATTTTGTCAATCTTTCTACACCTGCAGCCTGTGGGTCGGTTATTCGCTGCGGGTATACAGCGACCTGCGTGTCCAATATAACAATGCACTCAGGGTACTGTTGGGGCTGTCGTGGCGATGCAGTGCGTCAGGGATGTTTGCTGAGGCGCGGGTTGATGGCTTTGCCGCTATAATTAGGAAACGGTGCGCCTCCCTACACACTCGAGTTCGTGGCAGCACCAATAGTATAGTGAGTGTTTTTGCTGATAGGTGGGAGTCCCCCATGCTGCAAAGATGGGTGCGGCTTCATGTCCTAGTGTAAGGGCCACTTGCACCAACTTCAAAATTACATTTAAATTGTGTTTAAGCACGATTTTTCATAGAAATTTTGTGCTTAAATTCAGTTTGAACATGTTTAAAAAGTTGGTGCAAGTGGGCCTAAGTGCTGTGTATAATATTAGTTTTTACTGTTTGTTACTAACATAATATGGACCTAGTCTGAAATAAATGTTTATTATTATTATTATTATTATTATATACTAACGACTACGTGTTGATCACGGATAGTAGAAACATTTAATAGATATTGAACGTGCGATAAAGATCATAAGATTGCGATGTAGATTGTAGATACAGCACAAAGATATTGTACTGTAACAGTACACCCCCCTTTAAAAAAAAAAAATATTATGGTAATAGTGTTTACAATATGAATTTGACCTAAACCTTACTAGTTATTTGCTGATGTATATAAATAATAATGCTATTGTACGCGGTGGAATTTGATGACGCCTGTTGTGGTGTGATTTGCTGACGTATGTAATTTTGACTTAGCTGTTGCACGAGTGTTTATTATTTTTTTTCCGTTAAACTCTTCATCCTTCTGTCCAGTGTTTTCATTATGCCGTAAAGTAGGATCACGCCGATTGTTAAAATAATCTGTCCCATTGCAACATTTCTTGTCCACCGTAAGTCCTCCTGGATCAGGTAACGGAGTTTGTCCGCTTCGTTTTGATTGAGGCAACTGTCCGTATTGTATGTTATCTGGTCCTTAGAACTTTGATTTCCCATTTTAGATGTCTTGTTGTTACGAGTAGTTGTGAATTAATGGTATATGTTAAGATCTATGTTAATATATATACGAATAGCTTGCTTATATCAGCGATTTTTATAGACGTACTACTGGCTTTACTTTACGTCCCGATCGTGTAGTGTACGTGTGTGAATGTCTGTAGAAATCCTTTGAATCTGGCACGTAGTTTGATTCGTCATTGATCATGAATGCTGGTTTCAATCTATCAATTGATATCACTGTCTCTTTATCCCTAATTCTAATGCAAAATGTTTTATCTGTTTTACTAATTACTGGGTAGGGTCCTTCATACGGCGGTGTCAGGGCTTTCTTAATTCTATCGCACCGAACAAATACGTGTGAGCATTCTTTGAGTTCGGGATGCACAAATATAGCTTGGTTGTGGTTTTTTCTTTTCGGAATTGATGTCATTTGTGTGATGTCCTTTTGAATTTGTTTTACAAACTCTTCGTACGTTGATAACTGTGCTGCTGATGACTCAAAAAATCCTCCAGGGAGTCGTATTGGCGTTCCATATGTCATCTCTGCTGAACTATAACCTGTGTCTTCTCGCAAGCTACTCCGCAACCCGAGTAAAACTGTTGGAATTTCTTTTAACCAATTTTCGTTGGATTCTCTTGTCATTAACGCCACCTTTAAAGTTCTATGAAATCTCTCTATCATTACATTGGATTGCGGATGATAAGGTGTTGTCCTAATTTTATGTATTCCCAAAAATTGTGAGAGTGACTCAAATATTCTTGATTCAAACTGTCGGCCTTGATCCGTAGTAATGCGCAATGGACATCCAAAACGAGTAATCCATCCTTCGAAAAGTGTCTTGGCTACTGTTTCTGCAGTTATATCTTCTACCGGAAATATTTCGGGCCATGACGTACAACGATCTATGATTGTGATTAAATATCTCTTCCCTTGTGAAATCGGAAGTGGTCCGACGATGTCAATATGTAAATGTTCAAAACGTTGCGCTGTCATAAATGTACCAGGAGGTGATATCGTATGTCGTTGTATTTTTGATTTTTGGCAGGCTATACATGATCTACACCAATTATTGATATCTTTGTTCATATACGGCCATAAATACCTTTGGGTTATCATTTTTCTCGTAGTTCTTTTTCCTGGATGGCTCATACCATGAATGGTATCGAAAATTTGTTTGCGAAATTGCTTTGGTAAGTAGGGGCGGCTTTTTCCAGTAGACGTGTCGCAGGTGATGTTTATTGTGGAACCCGGAAGCGTAATGTTTTTGAATTTTAATCTTTTATTGTCACGTAATTTACTTAGTTCATTATCTGTTGATTGACATTTTTCCAATTCAGCGTAATCGATAGGTGATGGCACGTATATTTCCTCTATTCGAGATAAGGCATCGGCGGTAATATTGTCACGTCCGCTTATGTGTTGAATGTTGGTACTGTATTGTGAAATGAAATCTAACTGCCGGACCCGTCGCGGTGTATCGTTTGATGATGGTTTTTGGGAGAATGCGTATGTCAAAGGTCGGTGATCCGTAAATATTGTAAATTCTCTTCCCTCGATTAATCTGTGAAAATGTTTGACGGCCATGTATATTCCTAACAGCTCTCTGTCAAACGTAGAATATTTTTGTTGAGTTTCGCCCAATTTTTGTGAAAAAAAACCTAATGGTTCCCAATTGCGTCCGGATTTTTGTTGTAAAACTCCACCAACGCAAGTAGCACTAGCGTCGGTCATGAGCGCTAGTGATGCGTTGCGGGAAGGATGCGCTGTTAACACTGCGTTTTTCATGCTTTCCTTGCATTTTTCGTAAGCTTTGTCTGCTTCCGTTGTCCAAGGAACAGGTGAATTATCGTTCTTTTTTGAACCATGTAGATATTCGTTTAAAATTCTTTGATTTTCCGCTGCGCGTGGAATATTACTTCTGTAGAAATTGACCATGCCCAAAAATCGTCTTAATTCTTGAATTGTTTTCGGTTTGGGAAATTCCATGATTGCTTTGTAATTTTCTTCGGTAGGTTGTATTCCTTGGCTCGTTATATGATAACCTAAGAAATCTATTTCCCTTCTGAGAAATTCGCATTTTTCGAGATTAATGGTTATTCCATTCTCGTGTAAACGTTTGAAAACCGTTTCTAAATGCTGATAATGCAAATCTTCGTTGTCCGATGCGATGAGACAGTCGTCTACAAATATAAATACGAAGTTTAAATCTCTAAATAAGGAATCCATGAATCGTTGAAATGTTTGTGCCGCATTGCGTAATCCGAAAGGCATTCTTAAGTACTCAAAAAGTCCGAAAGGTGTGATGATGGCTGTTTTTTCTATATCTTTAACAGGAATACAGTGGTATGCTTTGCGTATATCTGTCTTGCTTAGTATCTTCTTATTTTCTAATATGTATGTAAAGTCAGTTAATCTTGGTAGTGGGTATTTGTCCGGTACTGTCGTGCTATTGAGCATTCGATAGTCTCCGCACGGTCTCCATTCGCCATTTTTCTTTTTTACCATATGTAATGGGCTTGCCCATGGGCTATCTGACGGTCGGCAAATTCCGAGCTTTATCATATTTTGAAATTCCTTTTTGGCTATGTCGTATTTTTCTGGAGGTAATGGTCTTGCTCGAGCTGCGACGGGTGGTCCTGTAGTGATAATGTGGTGTTCAATCTTATGTTTGGGCGCATTGCGTAGAGAGGACTCTTTCGTGATGTCTTCGTATTTGTTTAAAAGTTGCGTAATACGTGAATTCGTTCCCACTGCTATAGTACGAATTGTTTGTTGTGTCGCTTTTTCTGAAGTTACATGCGTTGTCAGCTCTGTAACTTTGTCGATAAGTTTGCGACCTGCTATGTCGACTAATAGTTTATAGTGCTCTAGAAAATCTGCTCCAATTATTGGTTGCGTAACATCGGCGATTATAAAATTCCATTTATAACATCGTTGTAGTCCTAAATTCAAGGTAAGCGTCTTCTCGCCGTAAGTCCTAATTTTAGTCCCATTTGCAGCGTATAGTGTGTATTGTTCATTTTGTAAAATTGAATATCTCTGTTGCTTGCTAATGACTGAAATATTTGCGCCCGTGTCAATCAAAAACTTCATACCACTTTTTCGGTCGGTAATGGTGAGGCGATTGGATGGGTGGATTGCACAGAGTTTCGCCGTTGTCTGTGCTCTTATTCGTTTCCCTGGTTCCGTACGTAAGTCATTGGTTTCCAACCGCATGGTTTAATGCAGTTCCTTGCATATTTTCCGAATCTTTCGTGGTAGTAACAAAATCGATTTGCTCCTCTATAGTTTGTTCTCGGCCTCATAATCGGGAATTGTTGACGTTTCTTGAAATGATTGTGCGTGCTGGGTCGATAGCCATATTGACCTTGCTGAATTGCGTCAATATCTATCTGTAATTTTGCTAGCTGGGCTAAAATGCATGCTGTATTGTTGTCGTTTGAATTGTCGTTGCTAACAGCTGATATTTCGGTTACTTTTGAATTCATTATTATTTTGTCTGCAATTTGGCTCAGTTTGTCAATTTTCATGTCTTCCGTAACTGCTAGAACCGTAGTAACTGATGTTGGTAAAAGCCTGAACCATAGTAGTTTAATTGTTTCGTCACTGATTTTTCCTCTCCCGAGGACTCGCATTTGACGTAATAACTGCGAAGGTTTTTGATCACCGAGTTCTGTCTCTGATATTAATTTTTGAAACTGTCGCTGTTCTGTTTCTTCGTAACAATCAATTAAACGTTCCTTGATGTTTTTATATTTATCTGTAGTCGGTGGTGAAGTGATTAGGTCACTAACTTGTAGTATTTCTTCCTTGGATAATTTTGCTATTACTGTACAGTATTTGTATTCGTCTCCTTGCTTCTGTGGTGCTAAAATGGCTTCTAGTTGCGTGAACCATAATCTTGGTTGGTCTTTCCAAAATTCCGGAATGCGAGATAAAACCGAGGTGCCAGCAGCTACTTCAAGTGTTCCTTGCTGATTTATGTTCGCCTTGCATGGTGATTGTGCCATGTTTCTTGCTGCGTATTCGTTCGTCGGGGTCACCAAATTTGCCAAACTTCTTGGCAGTATATGATTAGGTATAAATGAGACAAAGTTGTAGTATAGTCTGGTTATAATTATCCAAAGGTGCATCTTATATACTAACGACTACGTGTTGATCACGGATAGTAGAAACATTTAATAGATATTGAACGTGCGATAAAGATCATAAGATTGCGATGTAGATTGTAGATACAGCACAAAGATATTGTACTGTAACACTAAGGTATACGATCTTTTTGAGCTGTACAAATCAAGCTATTATGTCACCGCATTTAAAAATCGAGCATTATAACCGTTTCTGCAAGATGCCTTACCGCATGATAAACTAACACTAGTCTATTTGTCTGTATGCACGTCTGTAATACAATATTGCATCACTGAAATGTGCACACGCATACATGATACGCGTTTCTGAGAAAGAGGGTCAGACAGACGGACAGCGGGTAACAAAATGGTCGTATATGGGATCGGTTTTTTATTTTAGGGTACGGAACCGTAAAAATGATCTATGCTCGATATTATGTAACATAGCTTTATCGCATTGACAGAGGCAGCAGCGGCGGGACTCAGGGATGATGATGGTGATGGGGCAAGCGTGCGCCGAGTGTACAGAAGCGCAAGTGAGGCGAGTGGGCCGGGAGGGGCGGGGCGGGGCGGGGCGGGGCGGGGCGGGGAGTCACGTACCACTGAATACTCACATGGACTATTGCCTCTGTCGGGTGCTGCGGATAAAATTAACATGTTAGTAACGCAGTAAGTTCCCCACCACCGCGACATTCATTTCGTGCATTCACTATTTGAGAGGTACGGTACTTTCAGTAACCGCACTTATAAGATACTTACATAGATAAATAATATTATCCTGATGGTTACTTACTTCGGTTATAAACTTTGGTGGGCAATGAGATAAAGAAGCGGACTTAATTATTTATTCAAAGTTTTTAACGAAAGTTCTGACGTGTTGTGTTAAAAAAACGTAATAACAGCTTTCGCATGCAACCATTTCTCTGTAAATTATATTTTATCGTGTCATCTATAATATCTACGTACCTAACCGTTATCAACTCTACTAATTATATTAAATACATTAGCTTCTGCCCGCGGCTTCGCTCACGTGAAGCTATATCAGAAGTAAAAATGAAAAACCAACATTGATGACCTCTTTTTTGTATCGGCCTCTATACATCAGGGAGGTTAATCTGTATCACAGGATTCATTTAATTAATTGAGATAAGAGGTTCACCAGTTTTTAAGTTGGAGCACATATACTTTCTAACAGTGATAATAAAACTAAAATCTATTCAGTAGGTTTTGCTCCAACCCGTAACAAACAGACAAACAGACAAGAATTTTAAAAATCACATTTTCGGATTCGGATACTTTATATACCATAACCCAGTTGTTTTTTTTAAATATCTTCAATGTAAAGACACAGCTTTTTTACAATTTTATAATAGTAGAGAAGAAGATATCATTTGCAGAACAGAGTAGGGTGGAACTCTATTTAAAATAATTATATCATCGGTGAATATCGATCATATAAATCAGTAACCGTAATAAATATTATCCCAATAAATTTAGGTGTAATGAAGTACATACGTTCAGTAAAGTTTTATTTATACTGGTTTCTGACACTTACGCGAATATTAGACATTGAAAGAAAACTATTTTTACGGATTTTATCGCGTTGTATTAAATCCGTAAATTAAATCTTAGCATGAAAAATGCAAAAAAATCACAAAAAGATAGTCCGTAAAAATAGTTTTATTTCAAAGTTTTATTTAATTCTTGCAGTAAATCACTCGTGGGTTCAGTGGTCTATTTTAAGGGGCGTGCGGGATGAGGAGGACGTTACGTGACTGTTACGGCAGGCGGCACTCACCTGTATCGAAGTGTATCTCGAGGAGGCCGGCGGCGTCGTCGAGCAGCGTGTAGATGAGCTGGCGGTTGAGCGGCGAGGTGGCCAGCAGCGGCGGCGCCAGCGCGTCGCCCGGCGCCGCGTCCTCGCGCGCGCTGAGCACGTAGTGCGCGCGCGGCCAGGCGGGCGCGGCGCCGCCGGCCCACACGCGCACCGTGACGCCCGCCTCCGCGCCGCACGCCGGCACGCCGCCGTCGAACGCCGCGATCACCAGCGAGTACAGCTGGTTGTGCGCGTCCACCGTCTGCTTGAGCGTGATCTGCCCGCTGCGCCGGTCCACGCGGAACAGCTCGCCGTGGCCGCGCTTCATCTCGTAGCGCACCTCGCCGTTGTCGTTGGCGTCGCGGTCGAGCGCGCGCACGCGCAGCACGGGCGCGCCCGGCTCGGCGCCGGCCAGCACGGCGGCGGCGTAGGGCTGCTCCACGAACACGGGGCAGTTGTCGTTGACGTCGGAGACGGCCACGTGCAGGCGCGCGCGCGCCACGCGCGGCCGCGCGCCGGCGCCGCCCGCCTCGGAGCGCGCCTCCAGCAGCAGCGTGTAGGAGTCGCGCGCCTCGCGGTCCAGCGCGCGCCCGGTGCTGCGCACGGCGCCCGACGTCGCGCCCACCTGCCAGCCATATTTTATACCCTAAATAAAAAACCGGACAAGTGCGAGTCGGACTCGCGCACCGAGAGTTCCGTACAAAGTCAAAGTTAATGTATTTTTATTGCTAAATGAAATCCATAACACTACAATGTGGAAAGCAGGAGCATAAAAAGACTAAATATTTTTATTTTACGATGTAACTAAAAATGTATGCTCTTCGCAATTTTTCCTTAATCTGTGCTATAAGAAGTTGCTTCGTAACAAATTTCAAAATTCTGAGTTCACGGAAAGTTCCCTGAAGGTTTTGATTCCCTTGCGAGTGTCGAAAATTTGCAGAATATACGGCTATATTTTTTTATTGCGTTGGCTTAGAAGTTCGTTTTTTTCACAGCTCCAAGAAACAGTAGACCTGAGTATTTGATATGAATGAACGCGTGGAGGTAACGCGTTCCTGAGAAAAAGGGTCTTGACAGACAGACGGACAACAAAGTGATCCTATAATTATTCCGTTTTTTTCCTTTTGAGGTACGGAACCCTAAAAAAAACTCGTAATTGAGAAAAATCTGGAAATTGACAATTGTGTTAATATGTGGAAAGCTTATGTCATCATTGAGAATTCTAATTTATTCGATTAGGGTTCATGTGACTGGAGGGTGAGGTTGTCTTTTATTTTCTAAAGCTATTCAATGGTTTGTGCCGGTCCTTACCTCAAATCCGTCCACAGGGTTTAAGATCCGAAACTCGATATGTTCATTAAGCGCTGCACCGAGCACATTAAGAACGGCTATAGTTGCAGGTTTTGTTGAGTTCTCGACGACTGAGCCGTAGTAGTCGGCCTTTTGGAAAGCTAGACCCGAGTTGTCGGCGTCCCGCACGCGAATGTCGACGCGCGCCGTGCTGGAGTAGCGGCCGTCCGAGGCGCGCACGCGCAGGCGGTACGCGTCCGCCAGCGCGCCCGCCCGCGCCACGCTCAGCGCGCCGCGCGCCGACAGCGAGAACGCGCCGCCCGCGTCGCCCTCGATGATGTCGTACTTGATGGCCGCGCCCGCCGGCAGGTCGGGATCGGCGGCCGCCAGCGTCGTCACCAGCACGCCGGCCGACGTGGGCAGCAGCACCGTAGCCTCGTACGTGGACTGCGAGAACGTCGGCGGGCAATCGTTGACGTCGGTCACCTCCACAGTGACCGTGGCGACGCTGCCCGACGGAAGTCTCGGCGTCCCCATGTCGACGACCTGTATCCGCCGAACGGTTAAGTTGTAGCCGAGGTCCGCAGGAAGTCGGGAGGCGCGCGGCTCACTTACCCTGACGCTGAACTCGTGGCGCGCGGCGCGCTCGTAGTCGAGCTGCGCGAGCACGTGCAGCGCGCCGGTGGTGGGGTCGACGCGGAAGAGCGCGGCGGCCGCGGGCTGCAAGATCTCATAGGCACGCTGGCGGTTGGCGGGCGAGTCACCGTCGTCGGTGAGCAGCACGAGCGGCGCGCCGGGCGCGGGCGCGTCGGCGTCGGGCACGAGCGCGCCGGGCGCGGCGGCCTCGGACACGCGGCCGCGGTAGGCGCGGCGCCGCAGCGCAGGCGCGAACTCGTTGCGGTCCAGCACGTGCACGGCCACGTGCGCCGTCGCCGTGCCGCCGCCCTGACACACGTGCGGTCACTACTTATAGTGTAAGTTTTGATGGAAAGCTTATTAGTTTTAAACTGCGATGTACCCGCTACTTTGTACGCGTGCTTACCCAGGACCCAGTAAATAGAAGAGGGGCCCGAGTCTTCTATTAAAATTTGATCAGAATACAATCATGGTAACCGTCATGACAAACTTATATCATGGTTGTGGTAAGTGCCAGAGTAAAGGGAATCCCAAAGAAAACGCGATTGCGAGCCAACACGGGCGAGCCGTGACTGGCCGTTGACTGTGAAGCCTTGTGAAGCACTGAACAACTGAAAAATATTTCCGAACCAGTTGCTTTTCTTTTGTTTACTTTAGTTTCTAGAAAGTTCTGTCGCACGCACTGACATGTTCACATGACGCGCACACCAGCTTCTAGAAGAAATCTCTCTCCGCCGCGATCGTAGAGCCTAGTCTTTGTTGGCCAGGATTTCACTCCCCTACTTATATTGAGTTAAATAAAAACCTCTTTTATTACAAAACAGAAAAAATATACAAATACTACGTCTACTAATTCCGGCTGTTATGGTTGCAGAAATTTCATTAGAATTTCAGGATATTTCTTATTTTTAGCTTTCTACTCTAAGAAAGCTGTGTTTGGGTATGCCTGTGAGCAGCGAAACGTGTACTTATAACATTATAAATAAATAACATCAATGGATTAATAGGCTAGTTACCATGTTGATTGCGGTGACCGTTAAATTGTAGAAGTTTTGAGTCTCGTAATCGAGTGGCGCGGCGGTGGCGAGCAGGCCGGCGGCCGGGTTGAGGCGGAACAGGCCCGCGCCGCCCTCCAGCGAGAACCACGGCGCGCTCGCGCTGCGCACCTCCAGCGTGGCCAGCGCCGCGCCCGCCGGCTCGTTCTCGTACACCTCGCACTGCAGCTCGCTTGCGGCGAAGCGCGGCGCCGCGTCGTCCGGCTCCACCACCAGCACGTGCAGCGGCAGCGTGGCGGCGCGCGCGCCGGGCGGCGGGTTGGCGGCGCGCACGTGCAGCGTGTAGTCGCGCGGCCCGGCCGGCGCCAGCGCGCGCGCCAGCCGCACGTCGCCCAGCGCCGCGTCCACCGCGAACGTGCCGCCCGCGTCGCCGCCCACCAGCGAGTACACGATGCGCGCCGCGTCGCCCGCGTCGGGGTCGGCGGCGCGCAGCGCGGCCACCAGCGCGCCCGCCGGCGCCGAGCGCGGCAGCCGCGCCTCAGCCAGGCGCCGGCCCCACTCGGGCGCGTGCTCGTCCGCGTCGTGCACGCGCACAGTCACGCGCGCGTATGCTCGCGATGCGCGCGGCGCCTGGTCTCGCGCCCATACTGTCAGCTCGTGTACCGCAGCGCTTTCTCTGCAATATAAAAATATTGTTAGATTTTTCTTTTCTGCGCCATACCAATCAAGAACAATAAGCCACTTTGCTGTCCAAATTCTCGGCGTATATGTACCTAAATTATGATTATACCTAATGAATAAGGTAGATATTGTTACCTAGTACTAATAAGGTGTGTAATGATATTGTGTTATAATTCGTTCGGTTGTGTTGTGGCGACTGGCGTGCCTGACCTGTCGAGCGGGTGCGCGAGCTCGAGCACGCCGCTGAGCTCGTGCAGGCGGACCAGGCGCGCGGAGGCGGGCGCGCGCGCCGCGTGCAGCCCGTACAGCAGCCGGCCGCCGCCGTCCGCCCGCAGAGCCACCAGCGCCTCGCCCACTCGCGTCGCCTCAGAAGTTTCTACGACGTACTCCTCCCGCGAGAAGGACACCCCGCCTTCGTTAGCATCGTTGATTACAGTTATGTTTACCTGCAAAATAACACGTTCACGTTACATTTCAATTTAATGGTTCACCGGAAACACTTCATATTTGACACAACCGACGTTTTGCAATTGTTCTACAGTCCAAATATATGAATGCTATCACAGGGTAGCATATTCTCGCGCAGTTCCACTCCTGTGCGCTACCATTCTTCAGCAGTAACTTCGATGCTTTAGATGTTGTGGTATTGTTATTTGAAATGTTAATTTATTTTAGATTTTATTTCAACGGAACTAAGACGATAATACTTACTTATTATTTTTATTCTTGTTATTTTAGTAAAGGAAAAATTCGACTCGCAGGCAGGATTCGAACCTGCGTCTTCTGGTTAGGTACACCAGACGCTATGACCTCTAAGCAACCGCGAGTCCCACCTGCTACCATGTCGAAATTTGCCTTCACATTCTGAACTTATGTCTTAAAGGTGACGTCAGTACCTAACATCTATTGAAAGACAAGTTAGGTACATTGCCTCTCAACCGACATGACGGTTAACCTTACGGTTAGTTCTATGTTGGACGATGCTACCTTAGACCTTACCTATTAACTATCTTATATAATGTTTAATACTTTGTCAATGAAAAATGATCTCCGCCCGCGCCGGACTACTTACCGGTGCATACACCACGTGCATTCCGTCGGTGACAGAAATGTTTAAAGAATATTGTGACTGTCGCTCCCACAGCAAGCGACGCGCGAGCACTAGGCTGCCGTCTTCCCTTCCGATGTAAAATTCTTGCCGGGGGTCGCCATCTGTAGACGCCGAGCAAAATTAAAGTAATTTACAAAATTATTGCCCCTGACAAATCGTATAGGTTTAAATCGTGTCTACCAGTAATAGCGTAGTAGAGAGCATCGCCATCAGGATCGGTGGCCTGCAACACGGCGAGCAGGAAGCCGGGCGCGTCGAGCTCGGCCACCTGCAGCGGCGGCGGCGCGGGCAGCGCGGGCGCGGCGCCGCCCCCCCGCGCCACGCCGCGCACGCTCGCGCGCGACACGCTGCAGCGCGCGCGCGCCGCGCCGTCACACGCGCGCACCTGCAACACGCGCCTCGTGTCACTCTCACTCTCTACTCATGCTCGCGAGCGCAGCGGGCGGGCAGTGCGTGCGTACCGTGACGTCATACGAGTCGCCGGGAGACAGCGCCAGGCGCGGCGCCATGTAGAGGCGGCCGGTGGCGGCGTGCACGCGCAGCAGGCCGCGCGCGGCACCGCGGGCTCGCGCCCAGTACCGGACCGTGCCGTTGGCGCCTTCGTCCGAATCGAATGCCACCACCTGTCGGACGAACGGTACCATAACCATACGTATTTGTGAAGAGTTTGTACAATTTAATCATGCAAAAACATGCGGGTCATCACTTACCGTGGCGACGTAGAGGCCCACCGGCGTGGGGTCTTCATAGAGATCCCAAGGCGTGCGCGCACCTGAACCCTCCTCGTCTTCATCGGCCTCCCACTCGTTGCTGCTCTCGTCAACTGCGGGTGACGCGGCAGCATCACCGGCGGCGTCGCCCTGCAAATTTTGTCACTCCGCTGCACACTACCACTCCACACGCAACGTTTAAACATTTCATCTCAAGGCCTCGTTCTAAGAGACTACACCCTGTGACGTTAATAACTACACTCCACACGACACAGATCAATAAAAAAGCTGTCATGCTAGGCAAGGTTTCAAATTATGTACTGTACGGCGAAGTTAAAGCAAGAAGTGAATTGATGTGTGTGTGCGAACCTGCGGCAAGGTGTCGAGGCGCGGCGCGGCTGGTGCGAGCGGCGCGGGCACGCGGATGTCGTAGAAGCGCTGCGCGAACACGGGCGCGTGGTCGTTGATGTCGAGCAGCCGCACGGTGACGCGCGCTGTGCTGGCCAGTTCTCCGTCTGACGCCTGAACCTCGAGCGCGTGGCTGGCCGCTGCCTCGCGGTCCAGTGCACGACCGGTGGTCACGATCTCACCTGTAACCCAGCATAATAAATGATCATTATAACAATTTGAAGCGCCTCATCAGAAAAAAAAAAAATGTGAAGCATAGGACCAGGTAGCAAACCTGTGTGTTCGTCTATAGAGAATAGACCGTCAGGGTTGCCCGCGACGATGGAATAGGTGATGTTAGTGGGCGAGGGAGAGGCGTCGCCGTCAGTGGCACGTACGCGTGCGATGCGCGTGCCGGCCGCGCAGTGCTCCAGCACGTCAGCCGCGTAAGACGCCTGCTCTGGCCACGGCACCATGTCGTTCACGTTTTCCACCTCGATGTACACCTGTGTACGACACGAATACGATACTTAGCACCCATTCATAGACCGCACATCTTGCCTCGCCTCTCCGTAGCCATCACGTACCTGTACGCACGAGTGTCGCGGCACTAGGCCATGATCTTGCGCACATAGTGTCAGCCAGTAGTGCGGGACTGACTCGCGGTCCAAAGGAGTGAGTGTGCGGATAACACCTAGGTGAAAAACAAAATCAATGTGCTAATTAGCAACACCTTTGACTGATCCTTAGAGCGCAGCGCAGAGCAATGTTACGAGGCATGCAGGTTTGTATGAATACCTGCGTCGTCCACGGAGAAGTGCGCCATTCCGGAGCCAGCAACGATGTAGTAGGCGAGGCGCGAGTCGCGGCCAGGCGAGTCGGCATCGGTGGCGGCGGCCGTCAGCACGACGGTGCCACGCACGCTGTCTTCGCGCACGCCGCCTGTCAACACCGCGTGGTCCTCAAACTCCGGCGCATGCATGTTTTCGTCGACGTCAACAACCTGCACCCAAATATCACAATAGGTAAATTATGAGAGTTTTTTTTAAATATATTTTTATGAATTGTAATTTATGTACCTACCTCAATGATAACTGTTGCTTCAGACCAAAGTGCTGGCTGGCCCCCATCAGTCGCCCGCACCGTCACACCATAAACCTATATTCGGTTAAAATACAAATTAAATAATGAATATGGGGGATTATTAAAATTTATACAAATAATTGTAATTTAGCTGACCTGCCTCTCTTCGAAGTCTAATAGCTTTGCCGTGCGTAGAGTACCAGAGGTGGCGTCGACAGTGAAGACTACTTCGTCTGGCGTCTGGTCGGGAAGTGAGTAAGAGACGGTGCCACCTACACCGAGATCTGGGTCGAAGGCTTCTACCAAGGCCACCAGTGTTCCCACGGGCACGTCTTCCCGCACGCGCGCGCCATACGTGCCAAGCGCGAAGCGCGGTGCGTTGTCGTTGACGTCATCCACGGCCACGCGCACAAGCGCTTCGGCGTGTAGGCCGCCGCCGTCCGTGGCGCGCACGGAGAGCTCGTACAGCGCGCGTCGCTCGCGGTTGAGCGGTGCGCACACGACGAGCACGCCACTGTCGCGTTCCACGCAGAAATCACCGTCGGCGCCGCTCACACTGTAAGTGATGCGCGCGAACTCGCCGGCGTCTCGATCTGTCGCATTCGCTCGGAATATTGCTGTACCGTTTAGTGCGTTCTCGGTTACGCGAAAGCTCGCTAGGGTTTTTTCAAAGCGCGGTCGATTGTCATTGACGTCGAGGACGGTTACGGGTAGCAGGCGCGAAACGGAATGTTGGGGCATGCCTAGGTCATACACCGTGATGTTTAGATAATATTCGCTTTCTCGTTCACGGTCTAAATAACCAATCACCTGAAGCTCACCCGTGTCCGGGTCAATACGAAACGCGGAGTCAGCATCACCCCCGGAGATGCCGTATACAAGTAATCCATTGTAGCCGAGATCACGGTCACGGGCTCGTAGTTTAACAAGAGATGTACCGAGTGCTACCGACTCGTTTACTTTTACTTCCACTGGAAAATCAAGGAATTCGGGAGCATGAAGATTCTCACCGTAGCGGGAGGGAGCTAGTGAAAATTCATCTGTAAGGTCGAGGGGTGCATTGCTACGCTCGGCCGCCGCCAGTAGATCAGTGAGGCGGTGCGCCACGCCCGTATCGCGGCACTCCAGCGCGCCCGGCTCGGCGCCACTGCCGCCGCTGGTCACCAGGTGCAGAGTCAGGGATGTGGCATCGGCAAAGTGCGTCCCGTCCGTAGCGGTCACGTTGAGAAGCCTCGAGTCGGCTCGGACGTCGCTCAAGTCACACGAGAGAGTCATGATCCCGGTGCCCGCGTCCAGTGCGAAGCAGTTATCTTCGTTGCCACCGATGATACGGTATGAAACCACGTCTCCAGCATCGAAGTCGATCGCAGACAGGGTGACAATTTCAGAGCCGATAGCGAGGCGGCGCGGCAGATAGCCCACGCAGTCTACACGCTCGAACTGGGGCCGGTTGTCGTTAACGTCCTCGAGCCGCACCATGAGCCGCATCTCGGCCTGTCTGCGATACGGTACCCCCCAGTCGCTGGCTCGTATTCGCAGCGTGTACTCGCGCCTCATGCTTTCATAGTCCAGTAACCGCGTGCTGCGGATAGCCCCTGAGAAGTGGTCAACGTCGAATGGGACTGGTTGAAGATTGGCTATGCTGTACGAAATGTATGCGTTATCTCCTGAATCGGCGTCCCGAGCGACGACCCGTGCAACAACAGCACCGCTCGGCCCGTTCTCTTGGACTGTCACGTCTGTCACTTCCCGTTCAAAAACGGGATCGTTGTCGTTCGAATCGAGTACAGTTATTTTGACTTTGGCAGATGATTGTTTTCGAGTGCCGGCATTACCTTGATCTATCGCCGACACCGTGAGCGTGTAAAGTGCTTTATCCTCGGCATCAAGGGGCACTGCAGTATATAATACGCCTGTGTCCGGGTTAACATAGAATTCTTCGCCTTCATTACCGCCAACGACCTCGATATAGACACGTGCGTTCCGTCCTTCGTCACGATCGCTCACTTTTAGTCTGATGACGGGCGTGTTTGGGGGCACGGTCTCCGGTATGCTCGCCTCGTACACTTCTCTACTGAACACGGGCGCGTTGTCGTTGGTATCGACGAGCGTTACTGGCAGCGTAAGATAGGAGGCGCGCGGTGGGCGGCCGGCGTCCTGCGCGCGTAGCGTCAGGTTGTATCCGCTGGGTGCGCTCTCGCGGTCCAGCAGCGCGTGTACCAGCACGTCGTACTCGCCCGCCTGCGTAGACGCGCGCACGCGGAAGTGCCCGTCCGGGTCACCGTCCACGATGTCAAGGCTGGCGATACGCCCGTGTTCCCCGGGATCGTCGTCGCTCACTGCAACGATGGCGTAGATTTCCGCAGTGGAGTTTTCAATTAACTCTGGCATGCGTCGCACATGAAGTTCAGGGGCATGTAAATTGACGCGCTTCACCCGCACGACAACGGAGGCGCGCGCAGCCGGCGCGGCTTCCCCCCGCACGAGCAGTGACGCTCGGTCGCGAGCCAGCACTGCGAACTTGTAATGCGTGCTTTCTGCCGCGGATAGTGGGCGGGTTGTAGTGATGACGCCAGTGGTCGGGTGGACAGCGAAGCGATCAGTAGGCTCTGCGAGGCTGTAGTAGATCTCGCCGTTGAGGCCGAGGTCAGCATCTTCGGCGGTGACCCGCGCGACGCTGGAATGCAGTGGCGCGTCTTCTGGTACGATAGCCTCATACTCGGTAGGGTAAAACAACGGACTGAGGTCGTTCTCGTCAGCGATGCTAACGGCCAACACGGCGTCGGCCTCCAGCTGCCGGCCGCCCGGCAACTGCGCCGTGGCGCGTACATCGAGACGGTAAAAGTCACGACGCTCGCGGTTGAGGACGTCCGCGTGGCCCGCGCGCGTTCTTATGGAAAGGAAACAGAAGTCGCCGACGGTGCGCTCCTCCGCTTTAAAGAATTTGTCCTTGTCGCCGTGGCGGATGCGAAAGCGTACGCGAGCATCTTGGGAAGGCAGGTGCACGCCCAGCGGGTCAGCGGCGGGCGGTTGCAGCGCATATGTGCGTGGAGGACTATTCTCCGGGATGCTCAGGTTGTAGAGGGCGCGCGTGAAGCGCAGGTCGGGTGTAGCTTTGGGGCCTAGCTCGCTGGGGGGGCCGGGCCCGCCGCTCGTGCTCCACACTAGCCCCCACAGCGCTGCCAGCGCCAGCCACGCGCGCACGCCACGCATCGCGCCACACACCGTGCTGGCAAACTGACAAATAGATATATATATTTAGATAGCTATAAAGATAAGGGTAAGTAGTATTTATCTCTAATATCAATTATTGTAATAAAAAATACTGATTGCACAACAAAATAGTGACGTCAAAATTAGCAACAGTAAGCAACAATTTGAGATCGATACGCCAATAGTGATCTATTAATTAAAAAGCGGAACTTTTTTATGTGTACAATGACTACAATTCGATTCTGGTTCATTCTGTGGTCACAATATTCTAAGATAACTTATTTTTCTCTCTGGGTAATTTGATGCGAAATCAGTATAATATTTGTTGAAAATAAATTGACGGGTGATAAGTTTTTAGATGTGCATTTAAATATAATCCTTTAGATAATACCGACTGCTACAACTTAATCAGTAGGCACTTATGCAAATATTAGCAAATATTATTAGAGAAAGGAGTAATATTGTAAACGTTCTTTATTCAAACCTGCAGCAAGTGCCAGACCCACCGACTTGATGAAAGTGAGATCCGGGGTTTGATTCGCAGGACTCTGGTTTTTGGATCATTATCATCATAATCTACAGCCTAACATTAACGACCGTTGGGTATAGGGCTACCTCACTTTTTTATATATTCCTATGAATTTTTCAGTAGCAGCAAACGAAAAAAATTTTCAGTGACTTCGATTTGGTCGGATCTTTTGTTTTAACCATTTATAGCCTAAAATTTTTGTTTGCCTTTTTTCTACAGCGTAATCACAGCTCGTTTTGGCGGGGGCACTATCGTGCCACCAGATATATAATAGTTTTATATAGGACTAGCTTCTGCCCGCGACTTCTCTGCGTGGACTTCAGATAAAAAGTAGCCCGTGTGTTATTCCAGACTATAATCTATCTCTGTGCCAAATTTTATCCAGATCCGTTCAGCCGTTCTGGCGTGAAAGAGTAACAAACATCCATCCATCCATCCTCACAAACTTTCGCATTTATAATATTAGTAGGATTCGCTAAAAATTAAAAGCATATACCTACCTCATAAAGCGCGTGTGTGCGTGTGAAGAGGTGCGCGGCGCGCGCGCAGCAATTGTCACGCGCTCAGTATTGGCAGCACGCGCATCCCCGCCAACCTGCAACAGAATTAATATACTTTGAACCATATCCTCGTCCTCGGCTTCATGGCGAATGGATCAGACAGGTAAAGGTATTGCTAACGTAGGTGTAACTTAGTTGGGAAAAAAATCTTAAAGATGGATAGAATAAAGAATAAAAGTTAAAAGTTGCAAGTCAATGGTATGGTTTTTTTAAATTTCATTTCGTAACTGACGACATCTGAGAAGAAACGTCGAGAAAATTACTCAGAGAATTATGGTCTCTTATAACGTCTAGACATAGTTTAACGCTTAGATATATATGAGTGGGACAATGCAGGGCAATGTTTGAAAGCGCCTGTTGAGGAAAAAACCGGTTTTGAGTACCTTCATCAGTTCCAACTGACGGCAAGCATGCATCAGTCATCCATCGTGTCGCTGAACCATCATTTAGGGAGCTCAACGACCCTGTGACTTGTTGCGAACATAGTTGTAAACGGGTTAGCTAGCGTTCACTCGAAATGTATGTTATGATGTGTTTGTGGTGTTATTTTTATCCAATAAATACTTAGGTGAAAATTTTTATAAATAGACCATTTTTTTTTCAAATATAATATATACTCGAGCTTATAAGATTGACGATAAGTCTTTCTTATTAGTCCCGTGGTCCTGCGCGACGGCTATGTCTGATCTTGGGTTAGATTCCCAGGTCGAGCAAAGTATTATTGGGCTTTTCTACGAAATTGTCAGTAGCAGCTCCGATATGAGCCTGGTTAATTAATGGCAATAGGCCCGTCCCGCCGCCGGTATGTTTAGGTCATATGGGACCTAAACATACCGGCGAATAGTGGGTAGTAGGGTACTGATACATTAGTAGATAGCTATATAAAGAAAAAAATACTCTGGTGTTACAGGTGTCTATGGGCGACGAGGACGAGGACTACTTACGCGACGAGGATTACTTACCACCAGGTGGCTCGTCAGTACGTTTACCGACGTAATAGGTGAAATTAAAAAAAAATATTTTGAACATTAACTCGATCTTGATCTTGAACTTGAACTGCCTCGTCAGTCTAGTGGTTCCAAGTGCGACTGTTACGCAAGAGGTCTTGGGTTCGATTCCCAGGTCGAGCAAAGTGTTATTGGGTTTTTCTATGAAATTCTCAGTAGCAGCTCGGAGTTTGGAATTTGAAGCGGCGGTAGCCTAATGGCTAGGGCGTCGGACTTGCGATCATGTGGTTGCCGGTTCGAGCAATCTAGCTTAGCACGAGGGGTTAACAATAATACTAGTAATGTGCGACCCACATTGCTAGTAAGCATTTAAAAAAAAAAACCCTTCGGGAAATACAGGCGTGAAATTATGAAATTATTGACTTGATCAGTTAAAGCCGCTGAATTTACTAAATCATAATTATATTTGCCGCTATGGACCGTTGATGCCAACGAAAGTAAAATGCCGGGCGCATGCGCCCTCGGCTATAACGCGAACACCACCACCAATTGAAAGGTGTTATATAATATTTTTCTGTTTCATGCTTTTCAGTTCGTAGTGGGGTTATATTTATTATTTCACCCTATTTGGTTGTTCTTGCTTCTCTGCGTTAATTATCTCTTGTAAAGTTACGCACAGTCTATTTCAATTGGTAATGGAATAAAATACATGTTTTACTTCGTCAAATAAAGAGATGGCGCTAGCAGTAAGAAATTCGAAAGCCTTACAATTATTTTCGTTCGCCTTTAGGGTTTCCTTTATTGAATTTTCAGTAACACCATACCATACAACTCACTGTGTACTACTTATGTTATTTTATCTGTATCTGTGTACAAATAAAGTTCATTGATTAAAAAAAAACCTTACAATATGATTATGGCGATTCTAAAGTCATCTCATTTTTGTTAATATCATACCATCACGCCTGGACTCCTCGAAGGGTTAAGCAGAGGTGTAGGTACTACGGTACACCCACAATTCCCCGGTATGTTTAGGTCCCATGTAAAAGGGTTTCAAATTCCGAAGTGCTACTGAGAATTTCATAGAAAAACTCTATAACACAGCTCGATCTGGGACTCGAACCCAGGACTTTTTTTTCGTAGCAGTCGCACTTGGGACCACTAGACTAACGAGGCAGTTAATATCAAATAAGTATTTTGTTAAAAAAACTTTCTGTCCACTTCTTTATGTCGCGTTTAAATGGTTCCTCCTTTCTTTAATTCGTTATATTTACCAACCCAAACTTTGCTTAACCAAAATATTACTAATATTGAATGACTACCAGATTATGTGTTTGTATATGCACCCAGGACTTAGAGAATATTGTGGGGCAATGATATTATAGAAATAAATTGTCATTGTTGTAATATTACTAAGGCTCTTATTATAGATACAGGTGGTTTCGGTCCATTAGAGGTTATCTGTCAATATGGATATTATTAAAAGATATCAGTCTCACTCGTAACTCAAAACTTGGGAGGCAAAAGCTCCTATTACAAGGTCCAATCAATCTCTGTACCGAAATTCAAAAAATGATCTTAAAATAGAAATGTCAAGGCGTAAAAACGTACAGACAAACGGACAGATTGCTGTTGCTGTGTAGCGAGATGTTGGGTGATCAGATAAATAAGCTGTGTTGTTAGTTGTTGACGGTGACCGTAGCTGCATGTAAGTGGAGCGGCTGTTACGGTCTGCCGGTGACGCAGGGTTGCCAGGTATTTAAAAAAAAACAGAACAGTGTGAAAAAAAAACAGAACAGTGTGAAAAAAAACTGGTCAAGTGTGAGTCGGACTCGCGCACAAAGGAGTACCGTGCACACTTGTAGGTGCCCAACTACTACAAACTTAACTTTACCGTTGGTAATTAAGCAAGTGTAAAGGTTGTAAGAAACACAAAAAAAATATGATGTAACTAAGTACAAATTTACGGTTATCGGAATTTTTCCTTTACTTGTGTGATAAAAAACTCTGTCCAATCTGAAAGGGGCATATAGGTATCAAAGCATATAGGCATCAAAGATATTTATTGTTTAAAATTGTGTAAGTAAGTACATAAATCAATGACACCACCAAATGTAATAAGAAACAGTGAATATTCATGAAAGTAAACATAGGTATTACCTATTACTTGTGCTCTATGACATTACTTCTTTCCAAATTTCATGATTTAAGGTCAACGGGAAATATCTTATAGGTTTTGATTCCTTTGATTGTGTGCCTAAACAAGCATAAACGGCCGTATCTTTTGTTTGCGTTGACTTAGAAGTTAGTTTCAGTGCACCGCAAAAGCAGTGAGCACGTGCCCGAAGCCGCAACATTGCGTCAAATCTGACAGTTGAATCGTTTATTAGGGAGAAATACAAGCAAATAAAAGTCGAACCGTCCATACTTACTTCGGTATTTTTTCCACACCGAACACACTGCTAAAATACCGAGAGGTTTCGTTAAATATCAAACACCTGGCAACCCTGGTGTGGTGGCACACGCATGACGTCACCGGTGAGTCACGCACGCGCAATGCTTTGTGGCGCCCGGGGCCGCACCGGCGCGCGGCGGAGGCGTCGGCGCCAGGGCTCGCCGCGCCCGCGCCGCCCGCGCCCGCGCCCGCGCCCGCTCGCGCTGATAAACAGTGTTGCGTCTCGTCGTGATCGTGATCGTGAGCTATCCGGAGACGATATCGCACCGATATTGTGCGAGCCTCACGTCCACATTACATTATATGGCATTGGCCCAGCCGAAGTGTATGCGTTCATAGTAAGTTATGTGCGATAAATGTAATAGGTGCCCAGGTGCCCAACTAAGTAGGTATGCAAGTTTTTAAGCGACTTCAAAAAACGTAGGAGGTTTTATGTTCTGTCTGTGTGTATGTGTATGTATGTTTTTCATGTATGTTCACCGATATTTCGGCAATTGTGAACCGATTCTAAGGTCCAATTTAAATTTGGTCAAGATCAGAGAACATAATTATTTAGAACACGTAGCGTTAAAATATACAATGGCATCGTCAAAATACCTAACTAAAAATTCAGAATTAAAAGAACTTTTAACAAATAGGAAGGTACCAGGAGTTATTCCGGACAGATCCACTGAACTGATCCCCTGCCGGTTATTATTATGTTTTGATTCTTGCCTGATCGACTATAAACTTAGTCATTTCGGTCTGATCTCTAGGAAAGGACAGTCAAGAGAAAAACATTTGTTCATGTAAAAAATATTTGTTTTTATTGAAGTATTTATTTTATCATAGCCAATCTAGGCATTTGGTCTATTTATTTGGAGAAACCTTATTAATAAAAAAGATTTTGACCATCTTATGAACAGAACTTTTTACTAGGTCTAGAAAATCATATCAGATAAAAGAACATCTGGTTTTTCGATTTGGACAAATAAAAAACACATAAACAGAAGTTCTAGAGCTACATACAATTTAAGAGTTAAATGCATGACATGACAAATAATAAACCGAGTGCGGTGACTGGGCCAAGATGAAAATGTAGAGTCGTTGTTCCTCAAAACTAACATACACGTTTACATTACAATAATTATATATTAAGAACCAATGACATTATAAAGTTAAATAGTATTATATCATTGTTAAGAACCAAATGCATTTCAATAAACGTGAACGTGTATTTTGTTGCTGACTATCCCACCATAATCTGTTTACTAAATAACTATGGTAGGTATCCAACCGGAATAAAATATTTCAAATGAGTGATATCTTGCAAGATGGAACAGACCGAAATCGAAAATATTATAAAATAAAATAACTAAAAAACCCGACTGCATAAAAACTATTAATGTTTTAGGTTTTCTTAAGGAAATGCACCGAGATTTCTATAATATAATTTATTATTACTTCATTGTACACTGACACATTGAACGAAAAAAAACAGAAGAAGGAGATTCTAGTACAATGCTACCAAACGAATAATTATAACACAAATATGAATTTGGAATTGACAACATACAGCCAACTTAAAATTTTATTCTCAACACTCCCTCTAAATTTTAATTATCTCTATGTATGCTGGTAATTCCAAAATTATTACAGAACAAAACAAACATATAGAAACTTAAGAACTTCTACTTAATTCTTCCACTTACTTAAAACTCAAAATCTGTTCTCTAAGACCTATGAACTTCTGCGTGGGTAATGGTTTCGTTAGAATGTCTGCTAACTGTTTATTACTTTCAACATATTGTATATTCATTAAACCATTTTCCACTTTCTCTCTGATAAAATTAAATTTAACATCTATATGTTTCGTACGTTTATGATAAACAGGATTGCGTATAAGCTGTATTGCACTCTGATTATCAATATTTAATGTTATGACATTATTATCATTAAATTCACCTAAGTCTGACAAAAGTTGATTTAACCACAAAATTTCTTTCGAAGCTTCACAAGAAGCAATGAACTCTGCCTCAGTAGTGGAGAGAGCAACTGTACGTTGTTTTTGACTACACCAGGTCACAGGACCACCATTCATGAGAAAAATATATCCTGATGTTGACTTTCTGGTGTCTAAATCACCTGCAAAATCAGAATCAGAATATCCCACAATACCATCACTCTCACCATATTTGATACATACATTTCTACTACCCTTTAAATATTTAATTACTCTCTTAACAGCATTAATATGTTCCATACCAGGATTTTCAATGTACCTGCTTAACAAATTTACAGAAAATGCTATGTCAGGTCGTGAAACAGAACATAAATATAACAAAGCCCCAATAGCTTCTCTGTAAGGAAAATTTGAAACACATTCATCTGTATTTTTGCTTATAATCACATTAACATCCGCTGGTGTACTAACAGGATTTGCTTCAGACATATTAAATCTTTCTACAATTTGATCTATATATCTCTTTTGATGAATACAAATATTATTATTTACTTTACATATCTCCATTCCAACAAAATAAGATACATCTAATTGTTTAATTATAAAGCTTTTGTTAAGACAATCCATAATTCTTACCAAGAGTGGTTCACTTGATGAAAACAACAGAGCATCATCAACAAATAATATTAAATAAATTTTAACATTTTCAATACAACCTACAAAAACACAATGGTCAGCCTCAGATTGAACAAAACTATATGACTTCAAAAAATTTGTAAACTTTTTATTCCAGCATCGAGAAGCCTGCTTTAATCCATATAAGGATTTATTCAATTTGAGAACTTTATTATTATCCATACATAGACCATCAGGAATTTCTAAATAAATATCTTCATCAAGATCTCCATATAAAAATGCAGTCTTTACATCAAACTGTTTTATTACATAATTATGTTTAGCTGCTATACTCAACATAATTCGTATTGAATCATATCGAGTTGTCGGTGAAAAAGTTTCCTGATAATCTATACCTTTTACCTGTGTAAATCCTCTTGCACACAAGCGTGCTTTGTAACGAATTACTTTACCATTCACATCTCTTTTTATTGCAAAAACCCACTTTGATGTGATTGTCCTCTGATTATCTCGATTAATCACTTTCCATGTCTGGTTCTCTTCATGCGCGTCTAATTCTTCTTTTATAGCCATAGTCCATTCATTTTTAAGAGGACTAGTGATTGCCTCTTCATATGTGGAAGGTACTGATAATTCCACTAAGTTCACTTCATAGTTTATATTTCTTCTGGGTCTCAAGTTGATAGGATCACGCTGTTCTGTATCTGAAATTTCTTGAGATGGTTCAAATGTTCGATCATCATCGTTGCAGCTTAACAAACTGTTATCACTTAATGAACTATCTGCAGTTTCATTAGTACCTGTTTGACTAACATCTTGTTGATGAGTCAATTGTATAGGATCTTTTTCTTCAATAAAGATGTTTGCTATATTTTTCCTTATTTCTGGAATTTTAGACTCATCAAATGTGACATTCCTTGATATCTTTATTAACTTAGTCCTTGGGTCATACATTTTATAATTCAAATTGTCATAACCAACCAAAATCATTTGTTGACTTTTCTTATCTAATTTCACTCGCAGCTGATCAGGTATATGAACATAACCGATACTACCAAAAACTCTGATATGAGTCAAGTTTGGTTTGACTCCTGTCCATAACTCATGTGGTGTTTTACTAGGGGTCTGACTTGAGGATGTCCTGTTAAGTATGTATACTGCACAATTTACTGCCTCTGCCCAGAGATACAGAGGTGTATCCTTTGCATATAACATTGACCTGGCACTTTCCACTATAGTGCGCAGCTCCCTCTCAGCCCTACCATTCTGCTCCGGAGTATATGGAGCAGTACATTCATGTTCTATTCCGTTTCGGTCTAAATAATCCTTGAAATATTTGTTAACATACTCTCTACCGTTATCAGTATGTAAAATCTTAATATTTTGCAAGTACTTATTGTTTATCATTGCATTGTACCTTTTGAAATGTTCAAAAACATCTGACTTATTCTTCATAAAATAAACGTAACGGTAATTAGTAGCTGCATCTTTAAATAAAACAAAGTATTTCATACCTCTCACTGAAGCTACATTTATGGGTCCACAGACATCACTATATATCAGCTCACCTGGCTGCAGATTTTTTCGAATTGACTTCTTAAATGGCAAACGAGTTTGTTTACCATAGCAACATGCCTCACATACAAAATCTGTTTCATTAGATACGTCAATTTTTAGTCCTTCAACAATACCATCAGTACACATTTTTTTTAATTTCTTTCAAATTCACATGTCCCAATCTTTCATGCCATATCTTTAAGTTACTTTGCACTAGATTGCATGTATTAAGCACTGTCTTAATATTGAGTTCATATAAGTTATTTACCTTTAACTCTGCATACATAACCACTAAATTTCTATCATATATAAAGGCACTTGAGCCCTTTTTTATCAGTGTGTACCCTTTTCGTGTGACAGCACCTTCTGAGAATAAATTCCTTCTTAATTGAGGTACATAGAGGACATCTTCTAATCTACTGGCTTCCCAATTACCATTAACAAGTCGTTCTATCATCACACATCCACGTCCTTTAACTTCAACTGATTGCTTATTGCCCAAACTCAATGTTGAACAATACTCTTCAAATTCTGAGAAATATTCTCTTCTAAATGTCATATGAGCCGATGCACCACTGTCCATTATCCACTTATCTTGTTCAGACATATCATTATTTTTACTTTCCACATTAAATGCTAACATTGTACCTTCTTTATGAGGTTTTCTATAGAACTTCTTCGGTGCACGGCATTCCTTTGCGAAATGGCCTCTTTTACCGCAGTTATAACATTCGAAGCGATGCTGTCGATTAAAACTTTGGCTTGACTGACCTTTTTCCATTTCTGTTTGAGGTCTTTCGTTCTGCTTCCTTGTCTTTGAGACCACATAGGCTGTCTCACTTTCTTCATCACAAGTTATACTTGCCTCCTCATCAATCAAACGTGCAGTTAAGTTCAAAAGAGTTTGTTGCTTGGGATCCATTGATAACCAAGCTTGACGGAAAAATCTATACTTTGAAGGTAATGTGCCTAATATTTTTGTTATAACAGCTGTATCACTGATAGACTCACCACATTCTCTGAGCTGTTTTGCTAGACTTTCTACATTCGATATATGCTGAGCTATAGTATCATTTGGTGACATTTTATATTGATAAAATCTTTCATGAATGATCAATTTGTTCTTTTCGCTCTTCTGTTCATAAATAGACTCAAGCTTTTGCATAATTTCTTGTGCTGATTCACAATTCTCAATGAGATTAATCTGTTTTAGATCCATCGATGATGTGAGAATGAACATGGCCATTCCGTCATTCTTTATCCATTGCTCATAATCAATATCAGGTTTTGGAGTCTTAATATCAATACCTTTTGCCTGCAGTGCACATTTCATTTGAAATTTCCATTGCCGAAAATTTTTCCCGTCAAACTTTTCCACGTTCATATTACGAACATCCATTTTTAGGTTAAACTGACGTTGCCCCCGGAAAATAAAATTTGCTTCTTTTCAGTGTAATTGCTCTTCGGTATTTCTTTTCCAGAGTATCCTGGGCCCATAACCTATTAATGTTTTAGGTTTTCTTAAGGAAATGCACCGAGATTTCTATAATATAATTTATTATTACTTCATTGTACACTGACACATTGAACGAAAAAAAAACAGAAGAAGGAGATTCTAGTACAATGCTACCAAACGAATAATTATAACACAAATATGAATTTGGAATTGACAACATACAGCCAACTTAAAATTTTATTCTCAACAAAAACACTTTAAAAAAACTAAAAAGACAAAAACAAGTCTAGTAGTCCAGACCTATTTTAATTACGTAACTTGTTTCCGGATTTTTAGTGCAATACTATGAAAAATCGTATTTCCTAACCTCAATCTAAAACTACCTACGGACATTAACGAAGAAATTCTTTATATGAAAAAGTAGATGATTTCCTACAAGTCCCATAACAATAAAATAATGTAATGCTTTCGCTAATTGCTACCGAAAATTTGAGAATACATGATACGGAATGCTCAAAATATATTTTTCAGCCCACGCATTAAAGCGCATAAAATCCGCCATTTTGTTTTTTTTTTATTTCATGTACCCAGTGACACTCGTGCTATCAAGACAAATCTAATGAGGTATCATTTATCTAAATCGGTTGCACCGTTGAATAGTTACGAGCGGACATAGGAACGGACATACATACACGTCAAACACATAACCCTCCTCCTGCGGCAGTCGGGTAATAAAACTGATCCCCGAGGGTATCAAATATGGGAAGGCTAAGTAATGCGCGCATTAACTGATCTGCATAGTTAAGCCGCGCTTACCGCGGTCCAATTGTGAATGGGTGACCATTATTAACACATAGAGAAACTTGCGTGCTTCGTAGACTAGTCAAGCCTAGTCAAGCCGTCAGTCCCCGTTATCATATGAGTACTTATAACAATCGTTTGTGATAGTCAGAAGCGCGAAAAGCTTGACAAGAGACAAATATCGATATCCCCCAGAAATTGGGCTCCGGAGGTCTAATGGCAGTCATCATAGCAGCCTATCACTGCTGAACGTAGGCCTTCCTCAATTGAGGGGAATTTAACCACAGTTACTGGAATGCTTTCGCTGACAGCCACTATCAGGTCCGGCATTTGGAAGCATTGTAACAGGATTCGTAGTTTATACCGCCATGTATAGGTTCCTGGAGCCAAAATGAAAGGAACATCGTATTCTCCCATTATTCCGGTTAGTATCCTGTAGTCGCCTTTTACGACACCCGATAGGACGCGAAAGGGTAGCGAATTCTACAGCCCGGGTCCTCACGGTATAAACTGCTTCATGTAAAATACAGATATTCAGCCACAACGGAAACCGATTAGCTATAGATGATGAGCGATGCGATGCGAGCTATGATAGTTAAGAGCGCTGAAACCATTCACGTAGAAGACTTAATATTTTAGGGTTTTTTAAGGATGTAGGCAATTTATTTTAGCTAATCTCACGGTTTTCGATGAAGAAGAAGGGGCTGGCCTGTCGTGTTACTGGATGCCAGTTTGTGAGACCCATTCGGTACTTTGTCTAGCCCAGTTCTATTTCAAGTTTTGATGCGGTCTGCTAATTTGACTCCCATACTACGCTTCAGTGCTCGCTGGAAAAATTCAGGTGCGGACTTCTGATGTTTTGTTCAATTAAACTCGATTGTCTGCCGTCTTCATCATCAGGTCAACTCTAGGTTTCCATTCTATTGTTCAGTCATAAGAACTTATAAATAAGATGCACATCTTGACGCACAGCATAGGTTTACACTTAGGTGAAAATTCATGAGGTGAAAAAACAACATTCCATATTTCTACCCTTAGTAATATTTCTTTCTAAATATTAATCAATTACGTCAATCAATCCGACCAGACCAAATTGAAGGAACCGACTTCCGAAATTGTAATAATGTGAGGGACAAACTAAAATGACGTCAGCGCGGCGAGCGCACAGCACAGGTCGTCGGCCTAGCCCCGATAGTCGACTGCTGTAAATACCAATAAAGATACGATTAGAATTAAGCCTATCTACGTACGTACGTACTTTTAATGTGATACAACAATCCTTATCTATTAGACGTGTCTGTACATTTCAACAAAATTTGATATAGGTTTCTTCTACCTATAGCCTTCCTCAATAAATGGGCTATCTTACACCGAAAGAATTTTTCAAATCGGACCAGAAGTTCCTGAGATTAGCGCGTTCAAGTAAACAAACAAACAAACAATCAAACAAACTCTTCAGCTTTATATATTAGTATAGATTAGTAGGTACCTATATAGATATTCGAACCATTAATTAGGTATCTACTTATAAATGGGCTAAAAATTCGCACAAACCTTTTGCGTTAGCTCTGTTTGGTTCTATAAAATGTACCTACCTACCTACGCCTCGGTAGTTTATTTTGTAAGTAACTAGTTTACACGATATTATATTTATCTAAATAGGTAGATACACAAAATGTTACTGAAGTGTGTGCAACAAGGACGAAATTGTTACGGAGCCAGCTCAGGTATGCGCGATAACATCCTGCAGATGCCACAAGGGTTGTCAAGCAGGTACCTACGACAAATCAGTACGGTCGTGGGACTCGTGGGCACGGTGGCGGTGGGTCGTGGCGGGGCGAGGCGGCGGTGTGCGGGGACGCGGCAGCTGCGCGCGCGCACATACACACACAAGCAGCGTGTTTACAAACATGGCGCACGTGTGCGTTCGAGTGCCAGCGGGCCCCGCCGCGCCGCTGCCGTTGTATCAGTGTTGTAATAGGTATAAGTTATGCCTATAATATGGGTAGGTTTCATGTTTTGAAAGAGTGGATGGTTCACTAAGTATCACTCTAGCAGGCTATCGCCACACTATCGCGATCCACTTAACACATAGACCAGACTGGATCAGGTCAAAGCAGATCGTCCTCATTTTCCCGGTCCGGTCCGCCTATCCTACATTATGTAGGTACACGATCTGCTTTAACCCCGAAAAAGAAATAGTGAGCGTCTGCAGTTATCGGTGTACTTACACTCGGTGCGAACTTGCGTCGTTTTGTATATTGGCAGTGTAGCTGTAGTCCCTTCACATCAATACCGCTCTTTAATCAATCAATCACTTTATTTGCTTTAATACCATTCCTCGCCCGCGCGCACTTGCAGTAGACGTGCACAAAGTACCTTCCTTAAATACTACGTAAATAAACGTGGATATATTTCAGTTTTAAGTGAAAAATATGTATATACCTAGTGCTCAACAAGTGGCTAATAAATACTATTAATTTACTGTGTTAAAAACAATTAAGAATCTGCAATAAAAAGAAAACAAAAACCGAAACTATTGCAAGTAATTATCGCAAGTACTCAAAGAACCAGTGAGTCACGACACTGCCACCTTGCTATTGGCTTAACCAGCGGTGAGTCAGAAAACACGCTTCGATCCAAAACGCTACCATATATGGACATCAATTTTATTCACTACTGGACTGGAACTGTGAGCAACTACGGACAAGGTTGGTTATTTCGTCGAGAACTAGTATGTCGACTTGGCGCTTTGGAAACCGCTTGGATTAGAGACTGAAGTGCCTCAGGATCGCTTCTGGGCAAATGATAATCTTTTTGCGTTTTTTTAAGATTCTTTGTCACTTGTTTTGGATTTTTGCTTACACATATACGCACATACTTGGTCTACTGTACCCCTACAATATTTTTCTGCATATTATTTATTGCTGAATTGCTGAACTTAACTAGGTGCGTGTAGTATAAAATTGTTTACAAAATGCCACTTAAACGAACGCCGCCAAAGACACCTACATCTTCTGAAATAAAAACCATACCATGCACGCAACCTATTCTAAAAGCTGGTTCTACTCCTAACCTAACCATCTCTGAAGCTGACAACATTACCACTCGCAAGCGCAAACGTGACGATGATTGCTCAATATTTATGAATGAGATTCGTGAGTTGTTCAAGTTACATACTGCTCAGACGGACAGCAAGTTAGAGCCCCTACAAAATGCTTTAGCGGAAATAATCGCGCAAAACACAGAAATTAAAGAGAAAATGATTCTACTCTCTAAACAGTATGATGAAATTTTGACAAAAACTGAGAATTTAGAAGTCGAGAGGAAAGCAGATCGTGAACGTATTATCCAGTTAGAAAACAGAGTGGAGAACCTTGAAAGAATGTCAACTCTGTCAAAATTGGAACTACGAAATGTCCCAAAAACTAAAGGCGAAACAAAGGAAGACCTTCATAAAATCATCTTAGAAACGACAACTGTACTCGGTATTCCAGTCCAGCGCCATGAAATCAGGGACCTATTCCGTCTTAACAAGAAAGAAGGCGTATCACCAATAATAGTAGACTTTACCACTATTAAAATAAAGGAAGACGTCATCAAAGGAGCTCGGAACTTCAATAAAAATAACAATGATAGTAAACTGAGTACATCTCATATTAAAATAGAAGGACCTCCCAAACAAATATTTCTATCCGAAAGCCTGACACCAAAAGCTCAATACTTGTTTTATTTGGCTAGAAAATTTGCTAAAGAGAATAGTTTCAAGTTCTGCTGGACGTCATTTGGTAAAGTTTATTTAAAAAGGACTGAAGGAGAAAACCAGACACTAATAAAATGCGAAGATGATATACACCAGTTATATAAAGAAAAGTGACTAGCTAAGTACTTATGCAACTATATCATCGGTTATTTTAAGAAATTTAATATTGGTTCTGTTTTATTAGATTCTAAACTGTGCATGCTATTTTTGATATTTTATATGTTCTCTGTTTTTATAATGTTCGATACTAAGTACTACTTTTATTGTTTAACTTACTTAAAAACTATGCTTTACACACCAGCACTCCACAGATACTACACAGTCATACAAAATACTCACACATTACTCTCTGTAGCCTCCAGAATACCTCAATACTGCTTATTATGTGCCTACAATTTACTAGTTTCTGCATCTTTCGCTTTTCCGGCATCCTGTCTCTGCTGTCGCATCGCTATTAATTGCATCTTTATGTCTACTTATGCAGACTATGGTTGACTTACAAACTATTTCAAATGACATTGACGAATTCGTCAGTGTCGGAGATGCGATAGCTATAGACATGCCGGAGTACTGCAAAGCTGCTTTTAACTCAGACCCAAACAGTTTCTCAGTTTTAAATCAAAATATAAGAAGTTTAAATCGTAACTACGAAGAACTAATTGTTCTTCTTAAAAGGCTAGACATTAGCTATGATCTTATAATGCTTACTGAATCTTGGCTTACCGACCACACGATTATACCTAAAATGGAGAACTATAGATCCTTTCACACTAAAACAAACATAAATCAAAATGATGGTATCGTCCTATATTTAAAAGAAACTATACATGTAAATGTCTTCGAACCAAGTTACTGCCGAGAAGTGAATTGTCTAGTGACAACTCTTCGTAACGATCTAGCAATTATATCTTTATACAGACCTCCGGTCTTTACAAACTTAGATTCCTTTCTAGAGTCTCTAGATAAAATCTTAACAAGTTTAAAGCATTATAAAAACATTATTGTGATGGGCGATATGAATATAAATATTAATCTGGAAAGCACTAGCACAAAAGTCTCACAATACATGAACCTACTTGCGTCTCATGGACTGCTTACCACGCACACCCTGCCCACTAGAGAATCAAACTGCCTTGATCACTGCTTTGTTAAAACTAAACTCTGCACTTTAACGCTGGTATGTCATTCAACTCTAACAGATCACTATAGTGTTATGGTTTCAATATCCCTCAAAACTAGCAACAAACCTAAAGAGAACCTCAATTACACTAAAACCGACTATGATGCCACTATAAGAGACCTTCATAGTATTAATTGGGAAGTGAAGCTAAATATGGATGATCCAAATATAATGACTAACGTGTTCTTGAACACCATTAGAGGAATCTTATCAGCACACACAGTCACTCGTAAAATACCGAGGCGTAAATTAACTCTAAAGCCCTGGATTACACCTGGGCTATGCAGATGTATGAGAAACCGAGATAAACTTCACCAAAAACTAAAAAAAGACCCTGAAAACTCAATTCTCAGTATAACATACAAACGCTATCGCAATACTTGTAATAATCTATTAAAAAAATTGAGGAATAATTACTTTAAATCAGAATTTGTACAGGCTAAACGTAACGTAAAAAATCAATGGCAATTAGTTAAACAAATGTGTAATTCCAACACCCAACAAAAAATACCATCAGAGCTATTATCCACCAATTCAACCACTCAAGTTGCATTAAATAATATAAATAGGTATTTCGCAAATGTGGGTAACAATCTGGCAAATACAATTTTGTCAAGGACTGGCACAAGTGAGTTAAACCTATGCAAAAAATGTGCACAACAACCAAATATGGGACCTTTAAACTCTTTCTTACTTCTCCCAACTGATGAGACAGAAATAAAAAAAACTATTATTGGTTTAAAATCTGGAAGTTCCGAGGGATGGGATGGAATCTCTATGAACTTTATTAAAAAGGCCGTAGATGTACTGGTTATGCCCTTAACTCTTATATTTAATACCTGTTTCTCTAAGGGAATCTTTCCGGATGCATTTAAAAAGGCAACCACAGTTCCTATATATAAGTCAGGGAGCAGAGAACTGGTGTCGAATTATAGACCTATCTCCCTCCTACCTAGTTTCTCAAAAGTGATGGAAAGGCTGGTAAATGTAAGGCTGAAAAGATACCTAGAGTCTCGCAAATTTCTCTCAGAAAATCAATTTGGATTTAGAGAAAAAATATCCACTAAAGACGCATTACATAAATTAACATCTTATATAGTGGATAATCTAGATAGAGGACAGAAAACTCTTGGTATTTTTCTTGATCTGGCAAAGGCTTTCGACACCGTCTCTGTTCCCATCCTTCTACAAAAACTTGAGAGCCTAGGCATTCGTGGAATACCACTGCAACTCTTTCGCGACTATTTATCCAACCGGAAACAAGTGGTAAAAATTAATGACAGCTTTAGCCAAGAAGAAAACATATCTTTCGGTGTGCCCCAAGGCAGCGTGCTGGGGCCTACGCTGTTCCTAATTTATATGAATGATCTTTGTAATTTGCAGTTGCACAATGGTCAAATAGTAACATTCGCCGATGACACGGTTTTATTGTTTAACTCCAATACCTGGAAGGATGTAACGGAAGCAGCAAATAAAGGTTTTGCTTTAGTAACCACATGGTTAGATGATCATTTGTTGACACTAAATGTTGACAAGACAAAACTTATTACATTTACTATAAATGCTAAATCACAACCTCCTCCAAACTCAATCATAATACAAGCACATAATTGTGACGATACTAGTAACTGCCAGTGTAAACCTATCTCTAGAACTGAACATATTAAGTACCTCGGAGTAACAGTAGACCAAAACCTAAACTGGAAAGAGCATATCATAAACCTCAGTAAGCGTACAAGAAAATTAATTTACGTGTTTAAGACAATAAGAAACGCATGTGATACTGACTTACTACACAAAGTTTACTTTGCCCTCTGCCAGTCTATATTGGCCTACGGTCTAAATGTCTGGGGAGGCACTTCAAAAACCATTATGCTACTAGTTGAAAGAGCTCAACGTATGATCCTCAAAGTGATGAGTCGTAAAAAATATACATATCCAACAACTCAATTATACTCGGAGTTGGACGTGCTAACGGTACGAAAATTATTTATTAAATTAACAATTGTTGCACAGCATAGAGTTAGACCACAATTTGAAACTAGAAGAAGGACAGACATTGTATATAAGATACCAAAACAAAAGACTTCTTTTGCGCAAAAATTCTCTAACTATCTCGGCCCTAGCCTATATAACACCATAAGCAAAAATTTAAATCTTAAACAGCTTAATGCACAAACCTGCAAAAAAACTCTTCATAATTTTTTAAAACTGTTGGACTACAATACTGCTGAAAACCTCCTAAAAACTAATATAAACAAGTAAGGCACAAAAAAACTAAACAACATTTAAAACACATAGACATTATAAACACACATAAATATCCCACCACCCTACTACACACACCACCCAACTCACTGATTTAACTACATCGATACACTTTACACATAAGCATATTATTAATTAACAGTATTTTATAATCGTTACTATTAGTTAAATGACTAGTTAGCAAATTAGACAATCTGATCAATTCCCTATCTGAGGTCTTACGAGAATTTGTTGATCTGAGGGCGAGGAAGACTATCCGCTCGTGATACAGTTTTAACTAGTACGAGTGGATAGGGCGACTTAGTCTAATGACAACCAATGCTCACTACGCTGTCGTAATGTTGTAATAGCATAAGATCAATCAACGACCAAAAAAAAATGTTATCCCGTACTTTGCTCTGGTGCTGATTATGTAACTTTTGTGGTGAGAAATAAACGATTTTATTTATTTATTTATTTATATAATACGGTAAGTATATAAAACAATAAAAGTTCTTAAAGAAACTAGACTGCTCTCTTTCTCTTCCCATCTGCAATACTATTACTGTCAGTTAGCAAGACAGTATCTGCTTTTGTATAAAGAAGTAAGTCCCTTTGAATATGCAGTGAAACTTCATAAAAGGAAATACTTACATAATATTTTCTCATAATAACTTTGTTTGTATGGTTGTCTCCCATCCCACTGACTGGCATCACAGTTTCCAAATTAGATGATACAGATACCAGAAAAAATGCATTTGAAATAAGTGGCCCAAAGATAGAAACAATTGTAGCAGTGTGCCAAACGAGAGCTGAAGTTGATAATTGGGTGAGCCTGTTACAGAAACACTCTAATACCAGTAGTCCTGCTCATGAGCCTGACAACCTCAGTCATTACCACATGTAAGTATCTGTGTTTAATATGTTATTATGTGATTATTGTTCTTATTGATTTTAATAATTATTATTGCATAAAAACGGACACGTTTGCTCCATCGAATATCGGTACTCCGACGGACATAGGAACTTACTTGCTATGCTAATTCTGTGTTAAGCAAATTATAAGTACTTACCTGCATTTAATAACATAATTAATAAAGCTTTTGGCAAATAGAGTCTAGAAGAGAGTCTAGACCAATGAGGCAGTTACATACTTGTACCTACCTAGGTAAGCATATAGTATATAGTAGGTAAGTCCATACATACGTACACATAACTATACCTATGCGAAAGTAACTATAAGTCCGTCGGACTGTTTATTTGTTGGTTACGTGTTCACGCTTAAACCGCTGAACCAATTTTCATGAATTTTGAATATGACTTACATAGAGAGAATATTGGACTTTGGAGAAGCACTTAGGCTACTTACCTTTTGCCTCAGAACGCCCTCGAGATGCGAGTGAAACCGCGGGTAAAGCTAGTTTATAAGTAAAATTCTGATTTCAATGAAACGTGGATATGTTGTTCTGTTCTCAGTGAATGGTGAGGTGTCCGCGGTGTCGGAGGGGGCCGCGGGCGGGCGTGCGGGGGCGGGGGGGCGGCTTGCTGCCGCTGTCCGCGTTTGTTTATTAAGAGCCGGCCGATGAACTTAGCATAAATCAACGTATCTTACACACACAAACACGCACGCACGGTCCGTACTTAGCTGCGTCTTGCGCAACGCTAGCCAGTAGGTAGGACTTACTTCTGCATTTTTTAAGAAATTAAGAATTCAACTTAAACCTAAAAAAAATTATTGCTCATACATACATTTATATAAAATATGTGTTAGTTTATAAATATTGTATGACCGATCGACAGCAAAATCAAATAGATTTGAAGTCCAGAATTTCTGGACTCATGGCAGATATTGTAAGTTGTAATCTATTATTACAACTAACAAACAACCGAAATGGTTATCATATTATGTGACAGTTGACAACCGATGTCAACTTATCGTCCATCCATTCTGTGTGTAATGGCTCAGCGATCGACTGCGTCGTAGGGTTTAATCCCCGCACGGAACTAATATTTGAATCCGACCTACAAATAAACGTTCCCGGTGTTAGTGGGTGTACCGGTGTTAGTGGGTGTGAACATGTGTGTTTATAAACGTATTCACGATACAGGAAAATCATAACGTGTCTCCAGCCTCTTAAACTGCAGGTGAGCATCCGCTCACTGTGTCCTAGTGATATTATACGTAGGCTGCTACAAAATAATGTATAAAAAAATCTCAATACTTACATTTATGACTTTCAAGTTAGCACACGTATGCAAAAATACGAACAAACCAATTACCTACTTAAGAGGTAATTCTTCCTCATGAGTTTATCTCGGAAGATCCCAAAATCACAAGACGCAAAAAGTCGGGGCTGTACCCTCCCGGATTTTCCAATAGTGTGTTATATTTGCCAGCACATCGGGCAATGCATCGCTACGATGGAAGTGCCAAGTGCTAAGTGGTCAGAAGAGATCTTAGACGTGGCAATTTCTTGTGTACTATGAAGAGGTGGCAGTAAGTAGTCTGTCAATCCAAGGCTATCCTTTCTATAAGACCTCTTTTAGCCACAAAACTGTAATGCAAGACTTATGGAGCAGCCCACGTACGTAGATACGAATAAGTACACATCCACGTTTGTATTTCAAAACGTGTTTTTTCAATAATTTACTTGAACATACTTACTGCTATGCAGAAATTAGAGTTGAGTTATGTTATAAAAGACACCGCTTGCAAAATGGTAATACAGGTTGTACCTATGTACATTTATGCATACAATTGTAACAGGCAAACAAAACACACAACAAAAGACATTTTTGTCTATATGTTTCTACGTACGCGTATCATACAAAAACTACTGCATGAAATTGGATGCGGTTCACAGTCGTATGCTGGAGGTCCAACTTAAAATCTGGTGCGTGTTTCATTTTGATACGTTTTGTCTAAAAGCCGGGTCAAATTAAATCCCTTTCGGAAGCGAGGAAAACCACGAACAGCAGCTAGTAATAAATAAGTACTTTAAAGTATTTATTTTGTCGTGCCTGTACACCTGCGGGTGACGCGGGGTCTCCTTATTCCCAATCATGTGAAAATTATACAAAATCTCTTGGTAGAGCTCACCCACCTAAGTACCTAGGTGAGCACTAAGTATGGGACAGCAGTCTCTCTGATCTCTGCATACAGTACATATCAGTAAATGAATAAAAACTAACATTTCAACATTACTCGAAACACCACATAAATGTGAACTATCAATAATAATGATTTCTTGAATTTGGAATACCTTTACAGTAGTGGCTCTACACGTCGTTGTACATGTTATGCAAAGTTCTAACTGACTTCTGAAAATATGATTTTGGACGATAGTATTATTGTCAACAAATGAAACGGCTCATGTTGCTTTAGAATTTAGGGGTTAACGGGAATCTTTGCCGCTATTCGGTATCTCTACAAGAAGTGTGATATGGTTGATTATTACTGTGGATCTGCGCAAATGAAGAGGACTTATGTTTATTAATACAGAGTATTCCATATTAAAGGTACCAACAAAAAGTACAAATCAGTTCCTTTTTTATGTAGCCGCATTTGTGTCTCACTACTGGGCAAAGGCCTCTCCTTATTAAATTCAGGATTTTCTATATTGGGCGTAAATACCACGTTGCCAAAAAGTGGTCAAAATCATCCCCAGGCCGACGTCGTCCACAAATAGCGTTTTGTGGCACCCACTCGGTAGTAGGGACGTGGCCAGCCCATCGCCAGTTTAAATTCGCGGATTGGACTCCCACACCTACTATAAGAAATCGATAGTCGAATCGAAAACGCCTGGTCCTGCCTGGAACGACTGGAAGTGCCATGGTCCATAAAGCATTTAATGAAAGGCAGTCTCTCCCAAAAAAGTGTTACCAACCGTTCTAATTTATATGTATCTGTTGAAGTTTGTTTATGCATTTTTTTGTAACCCCGATACTAATCACCAACAAACTGACTATTTTTTTAATAACTACCTACTGTATTTTTTTTTGTAATGGTCTATTTATTCAAGCTTATTCAAAAAATACTATGACTTCAAAAAAAATCTCGCAATGCAATTCTTTTAAATCGTTATTAATTATGCCATGCTTATATTTTAGAAAAATGTATATAATATCTCTGTTAAAGGCCTTCTCAGACTGTGAGCTAGAAATACTGTGGAATTTTGATGATCAGATCATCAGAGTGTGTTTGTCACAATATATGGAACTTAAACCTGATATATCTCGTAACAGTATTGAGTACAACCTTGTAATTTCGAGGCAAAAAGAGATTTCCAATGAGTACCTATTCTTGCTAGCTGAAAATTTCAGACTTTCTAGCTTTACCTACAACCAAGATACGGGGGCCTTAAACGTGTCGTGAATGGCTTCGAGAAAAGGATGTTACAAATGAAAAAAAAGAAGTTGGTAGCCCTTGGAGCGAAAATTTTTTTGTGAAGGACTTTTAACTTTCACGTAACAATTAATTTTACACTTGGCACTATGTGTAAAAAACTCCCCACAAATTTTTGGTGTCTTATAGAGTTTTGTTTGACTGTGATTTTACAATATTTTTACTTTAGCTATTATATTTAGCTATTAGCTAATAGTATAATATGAATGATACGAAGAGACACAATTGCCATCGTATCACAGTATTCAAGTAAAATATAATATTTTCCCCAAAAACTGTGATGGATTTCATGAAAGTTTAAAATAATAAAAGAACCTGGCTCTCTTCCGCTGAGCTATTTATAAAATTTTTGCCTATTATTAAGATATTTTAATTTATTTAAATTTAAGGCGCAAGCGACCAGCAATGTGATATTATATATGATAATACCGCGATACGCGTACGCGATACCTATGCTTCAAGAGTTATAGCGATAGATTCTTTGGTGGTACTGTCCATTAATAGTAAATAAGCTAATAACACTCATTACTTTGAATTGTAAATAATAAATCCAGATTATTGTGTAGTATTTTTGTGGCGATAAATAAACTTAAGTTTAATATAACATACTAGTCACAGGAAGACTGCGACATGTTATAACGTGGTGTTGGCTTGCACACAGTACATGATTTATAAAATGCATACACTTATAAATACATGCGGACGTACAATATATCATACATTCTGTAGAATTGGGTGAAAGGTTAAGTGGTCGACATCATCAACAGGCAGTGTCTGTGACACTCCGGCGGCGGCAGTCGCACTCGCAGTCGGCCGGCGAAACATCTGTTATCTGGTTATCCCCCGTTATACGACTACAATTTGTCCTTTTTGTTTAGCAGTTCTCGAAATTTGTGTTAGTTAACATGATATCCACTTTATATCCTTACGTCACTAGGTAGTCACTGAAAATCAGCGCTTTGTTATGGTCTTGTACTATAGTGTGTGGCTTTCATTTTTTTTTGTATAGGTTCTGTGTCAAATGTTTTGTGTATATCAACGAAGAAGAGAAGAACTCAAGCTTCAAGAATCATAAAATGTTAAAAGCGCTAGGTACTGCTTTACTGCCTATTACAGTTCACGAAGCGGGTTCGCTTAGGTGAGCGAGCTTTATGAAATATGTGTGTATTGGCCCTTAGCCGAAAAAATATTTTCATTTCAGGACTTCAAATTCACATCAACAATAAGGTTGATTTGAGGTAAGACTTGAGGATATAAGAAATATATATATATACTGCGGCCCGGATGAATATTAATTTATTAATGAGTAATTAAAATACTCAAATATTACTTACTTAATTATATATTGAGAAATATTGTATACATCTGTAGCTTAGGCATTTCTTTTAACTTTATAAACAAAGGTTCAAAGCTCCGATCAGAGTACCAAGAATATCAATTATATTTATCAATACATTTCAACGAGCATGTGTAGAATTGGAGATACACGACTTAATTCCTCCAAAACCCATTCTCATACTCACGATTATACGGCAAGTACGCAATTACTCGGTAAGAGTCCGGATACTCTACCATCCCTCCCAGGTGGTAGACGAACGATGTCAATTTTCCGTGCTAAAAAAAGGCTAATTTAGAAAAATCGAGGGTAAAATAATAATTTAGAGGTGATCGTTACAAAAATGGACTAAAGTAATCATGAGAGCGGCCAGCAGATGCAGGCGCAGCCGCAGGCGGCGCACAACTACTGATTCGTGAGGTAAGTCAGTGTATTGACACAGGTATGGCAGGTATTTAGGTCACTAATACTACTGTTCTTAGCTTGCAAGTACATAATCACAATACTCAGGCTTAAATATTATTGTATGGTATTATTAGCTTCTGCCCGCGACTTCGTCTGCGTGGACTTCAGATAAAAAGTAGCCCATGTGTTATTCCAGACTATAATCTATCTCTGTGCCAAATTTTATCCAGATTCATCCTCACAAACTTTCGCATTTATAATATTAGTAGGATAGGATTAGAATTATTTCCTCGACATTATGAATCTACATGATGTTAAAAAGGGCATCGTATCTATTAAATCCAAAGCTGTTGGATGTGAATGTATTAGCCGTAATATGATCATTCCTATCCTAGATGCAATCCTTCCTGTCATAGTTCACATCCTTAATTTTTCTGTATCCAGCAGTACATTCCCTAATGCCTGGAAGGATGCACAGATCGTTCCTTTCCCGAAAAAGTCGAATCCTTCATCCTTTTCTGATTTTCGTCCCATATCTATTTTACCATTCCTGTCCAAAGTCTTCGAAAAACTTATTCACCAGCAACTTAGTTTTTTTCTATCTAAACACAGTCTCCTCAATCCCCTCCAATTCGGTCCTTTCGTCCAGGTCACAGTTCTACCTCCGCCCTGGTGAATATTACGGATGATATCAGATCACGCATGGAAATCGGAAATCTAACAGTACTTACACTTTCAGACTTTTCAAATGCTTTTAACACTGTGTTTTATTTGGCATGATTCGCTCCTTTAACTTATCTCCATCGGTAATTGATTTTTTTCATAGTTACCTGTCTGGTCGCCGTCAGCGTATATGCATTGAAGACTCCTTCTCTTCCTGGTGCAACACGTCTGTCGGTGTGCCTCAGGGTGGCATTCTTTCTCCACTTCTATTCTCAATTTTTATAAATTCTATCTCTCACCGACTTACTTCTTCCTTTTTCTCCACCTTTATCTACAAATTTACAGGCAAGCTCCACTTGGAAAGCTAGCAGAAGCCATTGACTTCGTTAATATAGTTCTTGCTCGAGTAAGTAACTGGAGTTCAGAGTTTGGCATAAAGATTAACCCTTCTAAAACTCAAGTGACTATTGTTGGAAGTTCTCGGATGGTGTCCAGGATTGATTGGTCTATACTTCATCATGTCTCCTTCAATAACACCAGATTCCATTTACTGACAAAGTAAAAAACTTGGGAATATATGTTGACTCGACACTTTGTTGGACTCCGCAAGTCCAGCAAGTTAGTCGTAAGATATTTGCGGCTGCGGGCTCCTTGAGACGCCTTAGAAATTTCCTTCCCATTACCACCAAAATTGCTCTTGCACAACTTCTCCTTCCTATTCTAGACTATGCCGATGCCAGCTATCTTGATCTCACCGAGGACCAGTTTGATAAGCTTGAGCGTCTCCAAAATGTATGCATCAGATTTATATTTGGTTTACGCAAATATGATCACGTTTCTGAATTTCGTACTAAGCTCAAATGGCTGCCTATTCGCCTTCGCCGGAATACTCATATTATTTCTTTACTGTATAATGTACTTTTTAATCCTTCCACTCCGCATTATCTTAAAGATCGCTTTGAGTTTCTCTGCGATACACACGATAGATTTATGAGATCTTCGGAAAATTTGAAACTGCATATTCAAATGCATTCTACCAGCTTTTTTGATAAATCGTTCACGATCCAAGCAGCTCGCCTGTGGAATGCGTTGCCCCTTGATATTAGACGTGCTCAATCACTACCTATCTTCAAAAAGATGGTGAAGGATCATTACTTATCCCTTACACCCTGGAATGCATAATGTATCTCCTTACGCGGTCATGCTAGTTCTATCCCTCACTCTTTTCCTATAACTTATTATTTCCTACTTGTTTTGCTGAGTATATAAATAAATGCATACTTTTTATATATAAATATATATATTTGTATCATATTAATACATGTAGAGTTTATATATTATATTTCATATTTCATAATATTAATATTTTTATTCATAATTTTAAGTACACCAACACTACCCACTATCTCTTCTTTTGATCGTCTGATTCTTTTCTTCCAGTCCATCCAAAGGTTGTCTGGAAGAGATCGCCTTGTGCGATAAGACCGCCCATTGTGCATTAATTGAAGCTTTATGTTATTTTTATAATTATGTAAACGTTGTGTTATTGGTGTGCAATAAAGTGTATATAATACTACTAATACTACACAATCGTGATAAGATCAATTTTAAGATCTTGTTGGTATTAAGCAATACCTACTTGGACGTCGATTTACTTTGAAGTTTGGACCAGTGCCTGTAGACATGTACGCTAATCGAATAGAATAGAATAGAATAGAATTCTCAATTATGCAAATTGCATACGCTATCGACAAATCTAGCGTACATAAATGTCATCTCCATACATTTTGTTTCTATTCGTTTGTTTATTCGAACTTCAGATTACCACTTGTCTACAGGCCCAGGTTTAGGATCTGATAGGAGGATTTTTTAAAACACGTTCCTTGCTGTCAAAAGTGTCAAAGAAGTTGCTCCACGTGATGATTTGGATGGTAATATCTAAGCGTCACAATGAAAGATTATAAGCGTAAACGTAAGCTTCCATTGCGTAAAATCAGTACCTACTGAATTGTAACTTTATATTAACGTTTTTCTGTAGGTCTTGTATATTTATAAGGCCTAGGCCAATGTCTTGATGATCTCGTATCGTCGTGCGACGGGTCGTTAAAAGAGACCATAATTCTCTGAGTTTGCTTCGGTGTTTCTTCTCAGTGGTCGTCAGTTAGGAAATGCTGGCACCATCTAGTTAAAATAAAAAATGAAAAACATTGACTTGTAAAAGTGTCTTTAAAATATCTAATTACAGAAATAAATATCATTTATTATTTTAAAGGGTTTGGGCCTCCCGTTTACTCCATCACTCGGCGAAACATAACGTAAGCGTTGTTTTACTTCTACTTCAGTGATGAACTAGAGTTATTAACGTTGATTTTCATCGAAGAAGCACGAGGCAATAAAATTTATATTTATACTATAGCAAAGCAATATGCAGTTCATAATACAGTCCCTTCACAATTTTTTGACGGGCTCAATAGAACAATAAACTTAGTGGAGCTTGCGAACAGCTGCCAGCATACTGTTGTTGAACAACCGCTTCGACACTCATGAGCTCAACAACATTTTATATAACACTAAGATTATATATACATTTAGGTATGTTTTTTGTCACTAATGCATCACAACATCATCTGAAACTGATTATAATTTAGACAAGCAAAGATTTAGTTTCACTCCCATCGATGCATGGAATGAAAGTTAAGTTGGCAGACCATACCTAAAATAGTGTATCTACCTACTGCGCTCAAAAATTTGGATCGCTGGCATACGCCAAAAAGCGGCAAGCTTGAACTGAGCTGGAAACTTTTGCCGCATCTCAGATGAACTGAGAGCTAAATAAAAAAAATTGTGAAGAAAATAGAAGACCACAAAATGGCAGATGAAATCACTGCAGGCCTAGACGGAGATAGCGGGGTGAGCTTACTTTTTCTGAAACTATTGACCCGAAATAAAAAAGAATTGACTTGAAATTAGCTTTAAGCCATGAGGAATGGAAGGAGGTTATTTGCCTTTGTCATCGTCGATCTACAAGCTGTATAATTAAACTTTTTTTTACTAAACCATAGTTTGACTTGAGTAGAGTAGGCTTGAGATTAACGGAGTTTCCAGATTAACGGAGATCGCTGAAATGACAGCTGATTTTTGAGTTCCTCCAAAAATGCCCCACTGAGATTGATCAACGATTAATAAAATTCTATATAATAACTACTAATAATAACTAATAACTAAGGTTTCAATTACCCTAACTAAAGATATGATTCCTTGCTACAAACATGGTTTTATTAAACCTTTATAGATTGTATTCTGCTAATTTAATACTACTCACGTAGTATAATAAACATGTAATAAATCGGAAATCAGTAGTAAACATGTTAATGATTTTCAGTATACACGTGGTCTTATTATTAGGTAATTTGTATTTTCTTTAATTGGAGTTATCATGCTTATATTTTTTTTGCATTATATTTTAAGCTTCTCACTAATTCTTCGGGTTTACCAGCATGTTGAAATGGTTTACGAGAGAGCAGTAATTGAACCTAGGGTGACGTGCCCACTTCACATCATTATTGCTGTGTTCAGACTTTAAACCTACATTAATTCTAGCGCATCTGTGTCGTAATCATTGGATAATTTATTTATTTTAATTAAATATACAGAATGGTAAGAACTGCTGCCATTAAAGTTCAAGTACAAGTTCAAATGTTTTTATTTCAAATAAGCTATTACAAGCATTTATGAAACGTAATGACTCTAGTTGTACGGTTCCAAAAGGGTGATCCTATAGAGAAGAATCCGGCAAGAAACTCCATGGACACAAAAAGCATTTTAACACTGAGTGCTATGTTGAATTTTATAAATTAAGTCTTAGGTACAGAGTTAATTGGAAAACTAGCTTATGAAGAAGATTTGGCAGATTTGGCTTTAATTACAAAATCTCAGTTTTTTTAAATGATCGTTATTGTAGTCAGAAAATAAGTAGGTAGCATTAATCTGAGCAGCGACCATAATTGTCATTTAAAGTTGAGTAGGCACGACAACATCCGTTCTGAACCATACACTACAGTTACTTCATGGGGAGGCACATGTTCACTTGTACCTACATATTTTGGAGTATTCGTAATAATTTGAGTTAAATAGTTACACAAAGTACTTAATGCAATAGGTACCTAAATAATTGTTTTATGTTCTCAATTTAGGTTTTAATCAGGTTCATTTAGGAAGCTTAACATTTAGTATTTGCTAATTCTAGTTACTTCAGCAGCCTGCATTAGTAGTGAATAGGCACTTTAACTTCATGTTGCAGAACTAATAGTATTTGTAACTTGAATACATTTTTAGGCTGTTACAGATATCACTGAAAGTTCTTCGTTCACTGCTCACCTTTAAAAGTGTTTCGTATAAAATCCCAATGTATACAGAGCTGTATGCACACTGTCGTGGTGTGTCGGGCTCGGGACTCGTTTAGAAAGCACTAAGCTACACAGACACTGTCAGCACACCGTACACTGGCCTCGCACACGAGGTGAACCGGCTCCAGCACAATACACTGACCACAATTAGCCTCAAATGCCACACGATTCTTAGGAACACTAACACTGATTTATTTGAAGTTACACAAGTAATTGCTCCAGGTGGATCGCGCCGAGCGTTGCGCGACTGTGAGTAGAGGTGTGCGGGGAGGAGGCACGGAGCGGGCGACACGTACACAGCGTTATGCCGTCGTCGGCTGACTGGCCGGACTGCATCGGCGAGCTGTTGGAAAGACCGGTTGGCGGCCGGGAGCATAGGGCGCGGGGGGAGAGGGAAGGGGGTGTGGGCCAACAGTCGCTCTCTCCGCACGCAGCTTGCCCTATAAACTTGCTTTCTGCCTGCTCTCATAACGTGAGTAGGCTGGTTGACTGGCTCCTCGTGCAGTTTTGTGAAAGGTAAATTTTCGCATCGTCGAGGTTGCATTTTGATTGGATTTCGATACCTACTTATCTCTGTACCGTGGTATGGTTGGTGTATTTCATCAACGGGCTCATAGTCCCGGAATCGGCGCTGAATAGGTATCTAGAAAAGTTATGTGGGTTTTTATTACCTAAGAGGCTAGGTAGGTACCTATCTAATAACCTAAGTTAGTTTTAAAATTGGGTTTATGTAGATAAGTAGAACGTAGTAACTACATCTATTATATACTATACTTACTAGCTTATAATGTATCCTGTTCTAGCGTTTTATCATGCCTCCAACCGTAAGTAGCTTATAATGTAGGAACATTATAAGCTACTTACGGTTTTCTATAAACACTGAGATAGGTATAAGTAGGAACTTATACCTATCTCAGTGTTTATAGAAAACAGGCACAGTAGGTACTTACCTTCATATCGTCTATCGCCTACCGTCGATACCGTCTATACCGCCGCGGCGTGGTATGGCCACAGAGTATTGTAGGTGAGTATGGCATACCGAGATCCGCAGTACCGCGCGGGTTTTGGATAGTTTTAAACTTTTAACAAAAAGTAAAACTGCCCTTAAAACCCATATAAAAGCTAATGAACCTTGTTATTTAAGTACAAAACAGTTTCCCAATAGGGGGCGAAAACAAAATATTCGACCATATATAGATTTTGAAGGCGGTTTGACTTTTTATAAAGTTTTTGAAGTAAGTAGCTACCTACTAATCAAAACAAAAAAAAGTTTTATTAAATTAATAATTTCAGGATTTAATACGACGAGGTTTGAGAGAACAGAGACTCAGAGACGTATAAATGGCACATACATATATTAAGGTGTGTTCTGTGACTTGGACAAACTCAGTTTAGCGAAACGTTGCGTGTGTCACACACGAATTCACACGATGAAGCGTCAAGCTTTACTTTAATTGGAAGTGTTTAATGGAGTGCCGGCCCTGGCGCAGTCGAGAATGGGAATGCTCTAAAAAGATGTCAACTGAGTGTGAGGGTGTGTCACCGCATTTTCGTAAAGCGCGTCCTTATTAATAACTAGCTGATACCCGCGGTACAACCCATGATGAACTTGTTTAATCTCAGTCCTGTGGGAATTTCCCAAAAATCATGTAGGTATTAGTGTGCATTACTCAGAATACCACATTATTACCTAAGGGCGAGTTATATAATTATCTTAACTCGCCCTTTCAACTAAATTAGTTCCTCAATACCTACCTTTAAGCATTGAAAATATTTATCTATAGGTAGAGGTCAAATTTGGTCAAGATCTGATCACAAATATTACAATAACACGTACCGATCCTACGTGAATATGTTTTTAGGAAGTATTTTTAATCCCCAACGAAAAAGCGGGGGATGTTAACGAGAGTCGGCTCCCCGACACAAAGACGCGGACGACGCTTGGGTTTTTGGATTTATGTTTTTATTTTTTATATTAAGGGACAATACCTACATTTTTCCTTCTTGGAGATCTTTGTGTTTCTTTGATGTTTTTATTAAATTTTTATATTTCTATGCTACACTATGGAAGTTTCACATAATAAAATGAGTTCCTACATGATTTAAGGAAGATTTTTTAAAAAATAGTATACAACTTATTAATGAATGAACACAGCTGTTCATTCGCTAATAAGTTGTATAGGTAGATACTATTTATGGAATCAAAATATTTTTCAGGTAAGTAATATTAAGTATCTGTTACCCGTTGACTATATGTATATATAGTCAAACCTATTACCTCAACGGCAGCGGCGGCTAGTCGACGTCGTATAAGTCCCTAGAAAAAGGCTGACAATCTCTGCTTAAATACTTCTTTGCCCCAACTCTAAAAATTAGTTTTTAAACTGGCCGGGTCTGCCAAATGTGTCCCGTGTTTGTCTTGTCATCTTGTAACGCCATGTTTATGTAGAGTTAGATTAAAGGATTAACTTTACTAATATTAATCTCCAGTTCATCTTAATTAGTTCAGTAGTTATGACAAACAAACCGACATACAAAAATATTCAAAAAAATTAAAGCGTATAACTTGCGATACTGTCAATACATTGGGCCGCGTGCGCCGCGTGCGCCGCGGAACTGCACACGGAGAACAGGGATCGGGGCGGTCACACGTGAGGGGAAACGAGGTTATATTTAGGAAATGCAATCTGTTGATCAAAAATAAAAAGTCGCACGAGACGCTGTCGCCGCCGCCGCCGCCGCCGTGCCCTCGGCTCTCACTACAACTCGTGCCACAAGTATGTAGGTGGGTATATTATGAATATGTCGCAGTTGCATTACTTAATTCGCTGTCTTACGTACTTAACAGCTAAGTAGGTGTTTTAAACTGGCCGTTATACCTAAAACAACTGAACGACGTTTAGCAGTTTTTCATACAATTAAGTAGGTTACTGAACAATTCACAAAATTTTATGAACTTTTATTGCATTTATCAATGCAGCGGGATAATGATTATCAATTTTATAAAGCGATATTATTTTAAAAGCGTTAAATGAATGATTTTTTTACTGTAAAAATTACAGTAAAAAATCATTAATTTTACGCTGCTTTATAAAATCGATAATCACTACCTCGCGCCCGTGGCTAGTGGCTATGTATGTCATTAAACAATCATATTGGCGTCTATAGCAGATACTAGTTCTTCAAAATACGCATTCCATCTCCTGCATATTGACCAGAAATACAAGTTGAAAATACAACTACATAAGTATATGTCATATTTTTGTGATAAGCCATTCTGCAAAACTGATTGATGCTCTTCTCTGACGTGGCGAAAGCCTCCGACAAGGTCAGCCGCGAAGGATCGATCTTGCAGTGCTAGGAGCATTAACTGAAGACTTCAGTTAATGCTCCTAGCACTTGGTTCAGGAAATGGAGAATAGAGGTTAACTTTTTCAAGAGTACGGCCGTTCTTTTCTACAAAAGCAAGTCAATGAGATGTAGCCCACAGATAGACATATAGGACAGCTCAACTCAAAGCTGCTCTTTCTTCAAAAGGGCTATTCAGATATAAGTCTACATCGTAATACTCACATATCCTACTAATTATAATAAATGCGAAAGTTTGTGAGGCGTTTCTTCGAGGTTGTCAATTAGAAAATACCATCTAGAAAAAAATTTTTTTGATCATTGACTTGTAAAAGTGATTTAAATAGATCTAGGTATTTATATAAATACTAGCTGACCTGACAGACGTCGTTCTATCCAAGTTTCAACTAACCACCTCGACAAATTTGGTTTTCCATATTTGAAATACACTTAGCGCCATTGACCTCTGAATACCATATTTCTGACCTATAAATTTCTTAATTTCAAAAATTTGTTCACATGGTATTGACGTGAAGCATGGAAATATAAACAGACATACCTACATAGATAAAAATCTCAAATAACTGTTTCGGCATCAGTAAAGATGCACAACATGCAATTATTATAATTTTTATTATACATACATACGTGGTATATTCTTTGGGTATATTATTTAATTATTTGATTAGATGGAAACTCTTTAGTTTCTCAAATAAAGTGTGCGCACTGTATCTACACTATGGAGGTTTCACATTATAAAATAAGTTACTATATGGCTGGATGCTTTAAAGAAGAAAACAATAATTGTCAACTCAAAATGACACCTGTTATCCAATCAAATTTCATTGAGGTAATAACGATGTCGTGTTAGTCCGCTGGAAAATAAGTTGTCATTGTTTGTTTACTTCTTTAACCTAATATTTAGTTTTTACACCGGCTTGTGCTCGCTGGATAAATCCTATGTATGCCCCGTGATTCCCTGTATAAGTAGAGTTAGAATAACTGTACTAATAATCAATTCTTGGTCACAATAATGGTTTCTGATTGATCTGCTTTATTTTCTTGTTTTATGTTATTTAGTCCCTGTAAGTGCATTTTTTAAATTTTATTACTTGATTCTGTTATAATTTTTGATCCGTGCTAGTCTAGTACAGAAATACTTGAAAAAGAAATTGACTACAATGATTATTTTTAAAATTCAACGTTTTCAATGGTTAAAATGTTAATAACTTTTGATAGAGAGAACCGATTTGAATTAAAAATAGCCTAAATGTTAATCCGAGAAACAGGCTATGGATTCCTGCCCACTTCCTCCAAATCTCTTCAGTAGTTATCATTTGATGCGCGGTCAAACACACAGACAAACCGACAGACAAAAGTTCCAAAAATAATAGAAATGGACTGTGTTACCGATTCTGAGTCCACAAAATTAGTTTTTTTGTAAATATAAGCAATGTACAGACACGGCTCTCTTACATTCTTATTATATGAAAGATATGAAAGATGTGTCATTAACATATAACACTGCACAGCCAACTGCATGATACGTGTGGACGTGAAACAACACGGCGCGCAGCGGTGACGAATGTCGCGCTGCGTGTGTCGGTGATTACGATCAGTTTGGTTCCAGTGCAGCAGTGGAATGACAATCCGCTCCGCGGGTGTGTACCGACCACGCATAAGTTACACCGAGAGGCCACAGCTTTCGCTCAAAACGTGTCGAGATTATGTCCGACGCATTACAATGGCCGCCCTTTACCGGTCCTATTTAGACATTTGAGACCTGTCATTAGAGACGGAAATGGTGTAACAACAACCCTCAGAAGAGGGTTCACCGTAGAGCGAGAACAAAGAACATGACAGTGAACACTGCAAATAATTTACATGAGGCAAAATACTTTTCAAACAAGGCCTGCGCCTGTCTTGGGAGAGGTGCTCGGTGTCTCTAGCACTAATTAGAAGCATTGTTGTAAGAGCCACGTGCTGTTTTTCAATAATTCCTGATATCCTAGAAGCTTTCTTGTACTCTGTAGAGACCGATACATCCGCGTCGCGTTCCTTTAATAAATCATTATTCATCGGCGCAGAAGCAGTCAAATTATAAACAAAAAACATTGTAATCCACTACGGTTTAACCTAATATTCCTAAGGGACTATTTGCTACTATATTAACTTTTGGTTATAATAGCCAATGGCCTTCCATAGAATGCAATCAATCCTCTTGAATTTTACAGAAACCTTTCCAACGGTTTGGCGTGAAAAGGTAACATAAACAGAGCTACTTTAGATTATATATGTAATCAGTATGGTAACTACCTACATAAGCCAGATCGCAAGTCCTGAGCACGACTTCTACGCTAGAGGTCTTTGGTTCGATTCTCAGGTCGAGCAGTGTTTAATGTTTTTCTATTAAATTCCCAGTAGCACCTCGGAGTTTGAGATTTGTGGCTTTATAGGCCCGTCTATTGCCTTTAATTTATTTTTTTAATCTTACTACTAGCTACGCACAATTTGCTATCCATAGCTACTTTATATTGCGGCCAAGTTTGCCTTGGAGTTTATAGTTCACAGCCACTCTCATGACATAACATTGAATCGACTGTCTAATTGTTAGTTGTGCCATAAATAAACTTGAATTCAATATCTCCAAATGCAAATATGTAAACTGAACCTTGAACCAAAAACGGTTTCATCAACAACATCTGCGCTGACATTGAAAAACATGCCCTGAAACTACAAACAGCGGATCTCTTTAAGAAAGTTCGGCTGCTTTGCAGAGAATTTAAACAGAAATCTTGGGTGATAGAGGATAAACAAGGCAATGCCATACATGAATTGGACCATGTAGCTGAGAGATGGCGCGAATACTGTGAAGACCTGTACAAAGACCCACTAGCCAACGGCATAATTAAAGTATGGCGAAAAAACGACATGGCTCAGGAACCATCGATCCTCCTAAGCGAAGTTCAAGCTGCCTTAAAACACCTAAAACAGAAAAAGGCGCCAGGACCCGATATGATCGCGGCTGAGGTCCTAAAGGCACTTGGAGATACAGCAGTTGGTGTACTGCACAGTGTTTGTGATGCAGTCTGGCGAACGGGCGAATGGCCACGAGACTGGGCAGAGTCCACAATACTACCACTTCATAAAAAAGGCTCCACGAAGAAATGCGAAAACTATCGTACTCTCGCCCTTATCTCCCATGCCAGCAAAGTATTGCTCCACATCATCAATGGCAGATTACGCCACTATCTGGACTGGCAAATTCCACAGGAACAAGCAGGCTTTGTCAAAGGTAGAGGCACCCGCGAACAAATATTGAACATTCGTCAGATCGTGGAAAAGTGTTATGAATTTAACACTCCTGTCATCATGTGTTTCATTGATTATAGCAAAGCCTTCGACTGTGTCAACTGGTCGTGTTTGTGGCAGGTTCTGTCCGAATTTGGAGTGCCTCATCATCTTATCTCTCTGATTAGTTCGCTGTATACCAATAATCGCGGAGTAGTAAGGATTGACAAAACCCTATCGAAACCCTTTAAGTTCGAAAAAGGAGTAAGGCAGGGCTGCATTCTGTCACCACTTTTATTCAACATATATGGCGAACATATCATGAGACAAGCCTGCGAACGTTGGGAGGGAGGAATCACAATAGGGGGCATGAAAATCACCAACCTCAGATATGCCGATGACACAACGTTGTTTGCCGCTAGCGAATCAGAAATGATTGAACTCATTGAAAGAGTGGAACGAGCGAGCCAACAAATAGGCCTCTCTATAAACAGGGCGAAGACGAAGGTGATGACCGTGGATCGATCTAAACAACTCGTAACCACAGGGAACCTGCAACTGGACAACGGCAACGAGTTCATCTACCTGGGTTCGAGCATAAGTTGTGATGGCTCATCAGAGAAGGAGGTACGCCGCAGAATCGGAATGGCGAAAACAGCTATGACACGGCTCCTGAAGATCTGGAATGACAGAAGCATCACCAAGTCGACCAAAATCAAACTGGTTAACACACTCATATTCCCTATCTTTCTTTACGGAGCTGAGACGTGGACCCTCAAATCTGCTGATCACAAACGCATAGACGCGTTCGAGATGTGGTGCTGGCGCAAGATGCTGAGAATACCGTGGAATGATCGAAGAACAAACGCCTCAATACTGGATGAGCTTAAGATTAATAAAAGGCTCTCGACCGTATGCCTGGGCCGTACCCTTGAATATTTCGGCCACATTTCAAGGCGAAACCACAATCTTGAGAGGCTAATGATAACCGGGAAAATCGAAGGACGGAGGCCTAGAGGGCGTAGCCCCATGCGGTGGACAGACCAAATCCGCACTACACTCAACACCGGAATCCACGACGCCATTCACGCCACCAAAGATCGCAACAAATGGAAGACCCTTGTGCAGGAGAAAATCATGAATGGAGGTCACGACCCTCAGAAATGAGGAAACGACACACAGAGAGAGAGAGAAACTGAACCTTAAATAAAAATAAAATCAAGTTTAACTACAAGCTTTGTTCACAAAATCTATTAAATGAATCCCATTATGTGACTTAGGCATACTTTTAGACAATAAGCTACATATTGAAATAAAACAACTTTACGGATATTTAATACTAATATAACGCGATATAATCCGTAAAGTTGTTTTATTTCAATATGTCTGATATTCGCGTAAGCTTCAGAAATCAATACAATAAGCTACATTTAGACCTTCATATTGATAAGATCATTGCAAAAGCTTTTCAAATGTACAATCTTGTGATGAGAGTAGCAATCGATTTCAAGCGCCCGCCTACGTATTTGCAGCTCTTCAATTCCCTTATCCGTCCACAATTAGAATATGGCTGTGTAATATGGGATCCCTACTATCAAAAAGATGATATTACGGCAATTGAAAGAGTTCAACGTAAATATCTCCGGACCTTGCAGTATAAATGTCGCCTCGAACCTCTACCTTATGAATTGTCACTAAAAAAAATTAATTGCTTACCATGCAATCTAGACGTTCACTGCTTCAAACGATGATGCTTCATGGTTTAATGCATGGTAGGTTTAATTGTATAGAATTAATTAATAATATCTTCTATATTGCACCCCGCACTGTAATCCGAAGAGAGGTGCGCGTTTACCCGTTATTTGCTACGACTACCAGTCGTACGAATAGGCATGATGACGGTTAGCAAGAATTACTAAAATAATATGTTCATATACTGAAATATAATTAATATGTTTAGAAAAAAATATTTATTTTTATTTATAAGACGGGATTATTAATTTATTTGATCAAATAAAACTCCAAAATACACAAGTCCGCCATGTTCAGTTGAACACCAATCAGTTTCAATTACGTCACATCTATGTTGAACTGTCACCGTCACGTAAATTTCGTACGAATTTCGACGATCTCCGCGCTTAAAAATTATTTATTTGTATTTCCTAATTGTATATTACTTAGTTTTTTGTTCTACGACTTGTTAAGAACTTATTAAGTAATGGAACAAGGGTTTACCGAGGCAAACAGCTCTAATTTGCCCAGAGTTGATTTGTTAATGCATGCTGGGGCAGTTCCTGGCATCAAACAAAGACTTCTGTTCAGCAGAAATGTTAAAACTACAATGTAAGTATTATTTATTATTAAATAAAAACTATATTAAAATTACTGTAACTAAGTATACGTTACAATAGTAAAAAAAAAAACACTTTTAAAAAACACAGCTTCATAATGTTTAGTTTTAATAATGTTTTTATTTGATAAAATATGCTTACCTATCGATTTCTTTGTTTTAGATCCTCCAGGCCATCTTATGGGGACGACGCGATTAGCTACGTTCAGTTAAAACGCGATGGAAATCTGTGTATAGTTTGATCAAAAATCTGCGCAGAACACAAGGTCCACGCGAAGTTATATGCAGTGACGTTAATAGTTGACGAAGTAAAGGAAGAAGTTGTATCGGTAGAATGCCATGACAGTGTTGCCTCACAAGGGGGCTGCAAAAATGCCATTGCATTTTTCATGTGGGTCCATCGTAGGAGTGAAGAACCGTCCGATACATCCATTGAAAGCTACTGGATGAAATCAAAGCTATCTCGGGTTTGGACTACATTGAAATATATTACAACAAAATATTTATTCAATAGTAAACCTAGTTTGCAATTAAATACTGGAGTATTTGAAAAGTTTATTAAGGAAGGAAAGAAAAGGAAGCTGCAAAACTGTGTGGCTTAATCTCGCCGTGCAAGATTAAGCCACTTATATCTTATTGCTTTGTTGTGTGGCACGTAAACAAATAATTTATCAGGGTATTTTTTTGACGTATTATCACACTGGGGAACAGCACACCACTTATACACTTGCGAAGTCATGTCTAAATAAAAATTAACAAAAATATCATCTGATATGTTGTTTAATCTCATATTGTGTACGATGCCAAAACATTGAAGTGACGTCATAAGCAGACGCCATGACACCAGCGACCGTTTTCGCGCTAATTGAAAAACATTGAATTAAAATCGCATTTTTGTATCAAAAACCATGTTTTATTGCAGAAATAATTTATTTTTCGGAAATAGTATATACATAAGAATATTTTAGAACAGTTTTTGAAAATCAGTCATCATGCCTATTATAACAAAAAGTTTGTTAATGTCGATATTTTTGTTTTATCTGCTGACCAATTTAGAAAGGAATTAATCCAGAATCTTTCAGTATAAACTTGTTTGCGTTGATCCTTCTTATTTTTGATTTGTTACTTGACATATTGTTATATTTTTGTTTTTTGAACGATGTGCTCTGTTATAATTATTTCTTATTCATTAGGAAACCTGTGGAAACGTCGTTGATTGTACAATTTACCCTATTACTCTATGGAAACATTTCTGTAATATTTATTGTACGATTGTTTGTTTCCAAAATAAATAAAATAAAATAAAAACATTCGTGTTGAGTGCGCAGTAGGTTTGTCGCTAAGCTGCGCCCGCGCCGCTGCGCTGCCACCGCCCTGAGAACGGCTGCACTACAATTGGCTGCAATTATCTTTCACAACATCCTATTAGTACACATTCCTACCACTTTAGCTGCTTATATGATGTAACACGGCACAAGCAGTACAACTTCCTGCATACCTGCTATAGTAATGTAGCTTACCTCTCACAGTAATAAAATTAAAGGCGTGACCAAAAATGTGTCCGGAAATGTTTAATTCTAGTAGGTCCCACACACTCCACCAACGTTTTTTCGAAGCAATTCACAGCACTGTCCCCTGTCTGTATGTTCGTTGTGGATAAAGTAAGAACTGTTAGAAGTCTATTGACTAATTAGACACTAATTAGACACTTACCAAGAGTACTTATGTTGCATTACGTAGTAGGAGTAGCTAAGGAACGAATAATCGGTAACATAAAGTTAGGGGCACACCTAAACGTTTAGGTACTCAAGACTTGTCAAAAATTGTTACAACAAAGCCAGAAAGTTTTTTCTAGTAAAATACAGTGAACTATGCGTCAGTGTAGTTACAAATTAAAAGCGTCATAAATAATCAGATATGAGGCTAGTAATATTATTACCAGGTATGTGCTTTTTATGCATACTGAGTGCGGCGCTCGTCACTAGTCGCGCCCGCGTGAGTCAGGCGCGGCGATAATTACGATAAATTGACACAATTGGACAATTATTGACCAGCCGTGTGTATCAGATAACTTTACTGTCTTGTGTAGGTACACTAGTAGTTACACATATACTCCGACTGCATTATTATCATTATTTTGTAGCACCTCGGGTGTCCCCGCTCGCGCCCGCGTTACCTATGGTTCTTTTACAATTCAACAAATTCACAATTTCTTTAATCGGGTCAGTATCACCTGCTTCCATGGAAAAATAATGTTACTTAACAGACACATCGTTTGTTTATTGTTTTATGATATTCGCTGTAAATAGTAGATACCCCTGAGCCACTTAATTAGTAAATTCTTAAAACTTATATGATATTGTAGATGAAGTGGATAGTAGATAAGATACTGAATCATAGTCATCAAACGTACCAGTACCAGCAGCTAAGGTATCGGTTAAAGTCAGTGATTACAGTTAACTTCTACGGATTATTATTCTTAAGGTTAATAGTGCAATAAGGTCGAGGAGGAAGTCGATTGGAGGATTCAGCTGGATTCGGTAAACTTCCGCATTACCATCATCATCATCCTCCTCCCAGTCAAGTCCAGGTCCAAGCCTTAAAAGTATGGCTGATTTTAGCAGTACCTATTTTATATGAAACAATAGTAGTAGTATTTACATATAGTTTTTTATTTATATCATAGCCTTCACGTCAATCATACAATTCTTTCGTGTTCTATCTAGTGTAGATAGTACTTTAGGTACGTGAATAATAAAGTAATTCTTTGTGTTTCATCAGTGAGTCAGCGAATGAGCTCAGTCTTGGGGACGTCTCAGCTGCGTCCACGCTGATAATATAATGTTTTTAAGTTCAACAAAGACTAATATGTGAAGAAGCGTCGTACACAACTTCATGCAAAGAAGTTCATTTTAAGTCGCCTCAACTATAAAATAACCGCAACTATATAATAACATAAATACACTCACGCCTTTCTCACAGGGGTAGGCTATAGCCTACCCCTGTGAGAAATATAGCTAATTGCTATTGGTCTATATTTTCTATAGAAAATATAGACCAATAGCAATATAGCCACTTGTTACGAGTCTTGCAAACTTTTTTAGCTTCTGCCACATTCATACATCCTTCTTATAAATAATTTTGTTCATTTTAATTGAGTTTTCCATTGTAAATTGAGTGCTGCTTCTTCAGATGTTCTTCATGATGACGCGTATGGAAGCGAAAATTTTAGTTAGACTCGTTTCTGGATATCACGTGAATGCATGGCGAACCGCGCACGAGTCTCAGGCTGGTTTCAGACCATGCAGTACTTATCATATGAGTGATATTCAGTGCTAACACCTTTTACCACTACTCAAGATGTTTTGTTTCTGTTTAGCTGTAGCTGATTTTTTTGTTTTTTGAACTTTTCGAATGAATTACCGGCACTATAATATAAGTATAATCACATATTTACAAAGTTGATCAATGTTTATTTATAACAAACCTATATGTATGTAATTGTATTACTAGAATAGTGAACTGCAATGCAGTGAGCGCACAGTAAATAGATATTATTCCAGTTGGTGGGCGTATTGTATCGGGGGGCTCGTATAATATTCCCGCTCGCTAGCTAATTCAGATGAAGCGCTTACGATGCAGTATTATGAACAACAGTTAGCGTATAAACTGGTTGTAGGCGTGGGGCGAGCCCGAGGGGCGAGCGCGGGTGCCAGTGTATTGAAGTTAATGTGGTTCATTTGGCACGCGCGCGGACACCACACCAACACCCAGCCGCAGAACAACCAGCCCCATCATTCGGTACACTACTGAGCTTAACAACCTGATATAAATAAGTTAGTTTACATGATAAGTGATGCTGATATGTGATGATATATCATAACATATGCTAATTAATGTCATGTCTTATTGTTTCTAACCACACACGAATTAACTCCTTTTTTACTCTAGTTACATTTCACCGCACAATTAGCATGGAGTGGAACCTCTGTGCTTACTTGTTTGACGTATGGATGTATGTGGCGCTTTCTGCCAAACGGCGACATCTTAACAAAACATTCTGATAATGTTATTTGTGTGATCCCGCCCGCCCGCCCTGCCTTCACTTGCTACGAACTACCGTATCTGCGCTCATCGCAATGTATTGCTGTTGTGACCGAGTGATCATTGATGGCCACTACTTAATGATTATTGATTAAATTGAAAATATAGGTACTTACATACTTAAAATTCTTGGTGGAATACAAACAAGAATTTTCAATGAACTAGAAAATAGTTATTAAACTGTTATAGGTAAGGGACAAGGGTATGGCCAAGCAAGGTACCTATAGCCGTATTGACGTGTGGCTGTAACCTATGGGTACCAACACTACAGCATGTGGCGAATGATGTTGTAAAGGGCAACACACACAGGTACTCAGCAATTTACACACAGGTACTTTTCACTTAACAAAACTGGTGCTCTTTTTTGAGAAAGTTTCCTTGTTTGAGGTTTTCTTCCTACCGTGGGGACGGATTAGAATACAGTTCGTCACTGCCATTCAAATAGGCATTTCGTAAGAGACGAGAAAATATCCGTCATGCTCGGTGGTACGAGCTCTTGAGGTTTGACAGACTGGCGACTATCCTTACATCGGATTTTATCATAAAGGACCTAGGTGTGTTTGGACTTTTGTCGTATGGCTCGGTAACTCATCAGCAATTCCTCCGGTGTTGCAGGTGTCCACAGGCGAAAGTATAATTAAATCTTTCGTTGCCTCGCTGATGATGCAGGTCATTCTCTTGAAGTTCTGCAGCATCAGCGGAAGTGAGACTCAAAAAAAAAGCAATAGTTTCCATGAATAGGGAAGCCTCAGGCAGATTTAACTGTTCTTAATAAAGAGTATAGTCAGCTTGGTGTAGGTAAACCGTACGTCGCGTCGTGTGCGCGCGACATTAATAAAATTACAATCACAACCGCCGCCGTGCCGAGGTGCGACACGCGACGCACGATGCGTCTCCACGACGACGTTGTCGCTCGTCTGTCACAGCGCTGTCACACTAGAACGCCGTCATTAATAATAAGACCTGATACAATAATAAGTATTTCTGTAGGTGACACTAACAACACGTGTGCTCAAAGCTCTACATTATGATTACACGTGTTGTTTTTGTTCTTCTAATTAAATGTGTGGTTTGTGACGGTTTATATAAATAGCACGTAGGAACAGCTACGTGATTTATTAATGACCTCAATAGCAAAAAATCATAATTATATGTGACCGTCTTTTAGGTGACCTACATTACATGCATGTGTTAAGTGGTGCAATGTTCAGTGATCGGTTTGTTGTGCAGTTTGTTACGTTCATTACGAAGGGAGCAGCGCCGGGCCAGCGCCACACGTGACGCACACACGAACATCGTTGTCGCTCATTGTTGAACATTTTTACCCCGGACGGAACGGAGTCTGCATCTGCGTTTAGTGTGAGAGGCTGTTTGTTTGTTTGGGCCCTCAAACGAATGTTACCATTTTTCTCCATAATAGTTTGCCTGATTGAGACGCGGTTTACTGTAAAGGGTTCGTAATTCATCAGCGAGTGTCCGTGGCTCTACAGTTCACATTTACAAGATAAATATCATATTACAATTTTAACCACAGTCGAATTTTCCTTAACTAAGGGCCGATTTTTCCATCGCCAGATAACATAAAAAATAAATTCTAATTTTTGACAGTTTTTCTATACAAAATCTGTCAAATGTCAATTTTATTGCTCAGTTAAATGATACCTGGCGATGGAAAAATCGGCCCTTAAAAGACTAGACTACCGTATTATTGTAGTTTTACAATAAATAGACCAGGTATTGTTGGTGGTGAAATCAGTGAGACTATATATGACAAATCCGAGTTTTGTTTCTTATTCTACGCTCTACCTTCAAACCTCACATTACCTCCGCCTCATAGAGATAAACCTTTGGAGCTAGTAAGCGCTAACACAATTTTATAACTTCTCGATGTCATTAAATTACACGCAATATAATGCCTCTTAACTGTAATGGTGCGATCGCTACGCTAGAAGTTCTCGAGTTCGATTCCCAAGTCGAGCCATGTTATTGGGCTTTTCTGTGAAATTTTCAGTAGCACTCTCTATTGCATGGAGCCTAAACATTTCCGCGAACAATTTACATTAGTAACAATTTACATGACTCTGACTAACACTTCAGGAAATACAGGCGTTTTGTCTTGTGAAAACAACATAACATACACAAGACTTCAATCTCAATAGTATCCAAGTTACAGTGGGTATCAGAGTTCAACAACAGCTGGCCTTTATAACGGGTCAACGCTCGCTTAAATTAATTTATTCGGACGACCTTTACGTTGTGAGCAAAGGTGACGAGGTCACCCGTGAACACGCCTATCCTTCTCAACTACCGTCCTGAAATAACATCCATGTGGTGTAACAGTCAATTTTACATCGGTTTTTTTCTCCTCTTTTTTGACAGAGAATTGGTCGCGATATTAAAATAGTGTTAACTACTACACAATTCTACACACTATTAACGGCCAGATTTGAAATTATATTATTAATTACTTTTAAAAATCCTGTTTGGCTCAATTATATTATCGATCTTAATGCAAGTTTTTGTTGATGTTTACTATAACATTAAAGAAATTTTAATTAAAAGACTACATAGGTACTTATTTCAATGTCAAAACTCCACTGCAACCCAAGAAAATTCTAAGGGGCTGCCATTCTTCTCCGTAGAACTAAATGCAACCACCGCGGCCGACGTATTTTCTTGGATTTTAAAATATGTATATTAATTGAATGAATTATATTAACACCAAAATACATTGGTAACTAGATTGCTAAACAGCTTTTGGGTGTTTTTCAGGGTCATTCATGTCATCGGAAAGGCATACAATCATAACTCAATACTCAATACTCAATATGTTTATTGCATTCCACAATGTAGTTCATACAATCAGATGGTAAATTTACAATAAAATAGTTCATTATGGAACCATAACTTTTAGTTTCAGATGACATTCAACTCCACCTACTTATTATTATTTTTACCTGACTACGAAACAAGGAAGACTTACGTCATTCATAATTATGGTGGGCCTGGTTACCCCATACTGTAAGCAGTAAGTTGTCCGAGAACCTCAAAGTCACGAATATTCAATAAGTTAAATAAAAGTTTGCGATCGCGCCCCACTCTATGATAATGTAATATACATACTAGTGTAACACGACTGCTTCACCTTCAGGACATAGCGTAAGTACTTGCTATACTCATACAATCATGTTATTACTTTACATTTTATGTACTACTCAGGCTGTAACCAAATGGCCACTTAATCTACATGTAGCTGCCACGAGTTATGGTTAACAGTGAGCGTTCCGTGTTCCGTCCGAGACACGCACGCACCAATGTGCTTCTTGAACTATGTAATAATAAAACACAAACGAAGGCACGTTGTTGTTGTTGATACAAAACAAGTTAAATAGAATTTACACACAATTAAATCCACTGATACTCTATCACAACGTTAGTTATAGGAGCAATCGTCAGCATTATTTGATGCAAGTTGCAGTCTCATTTGAACATTTGAACGCGGTCACAATTTCAAAAAAAAAAAATTTTGTTTGTATCGTTCTGTAAAAAGTTATTGATCTTCAGCTTCATAATTTACTGGGTATTTCATCCATAGAGTCTACGAACGGCTTACGTGCCATCGGCATAATAACGTGCGTGCGCGTTCTCGGTTTAGGGTTAGGAACGGGCACATGAAGCCATAGAGGAACACCGACAGACCGTGGCGCGGTAGGCGATGTCTCAAGCACTCAGCCCTTACTAATGCTAATGTCTAACTAATACTGCATCGACAATAACTATGAGTTGAACTCTCTAAATTGCAATAATTAAGAGAACTATTTGCAATAAATCAAATCATGTGCCTTGTATTTTAGCAACGATAAGAATTTTCTCCCAATTGCTCCATGCCAACGTAGTTTAATCGTATTTTGAATCCCTACTAATATTATAAATGCGAAAGGGACTCTGTCTGTCTGTCTGTCTGTTACGCTTTCCCGCTTAAACCTCTCAACCGAAGAAGAAGAAAGGCAGAAGCTAGTATTAAAATATAATGAAACTTATTGAAATATTATAGACTAGCTTCTGGAATAGTTACTTGCGCCGCGAGCCGCGTCGAGCGCGGCGACAGTTACACAAAAATAATCCTTTTAACATGATTCAGTATTCACGCGCGATGGCTTATTAGCGTATTTCATGTATAACTTTGGTGTTTCTATACCGATTTCTATGATTCTTTTTTTATTAAATAGGTAATAATGTTAACTTTTTTAAATTAGGGATGAGTGAGAGTGTTATAAACGTAAGAGTACACAAATATAATCAGAAAGCACCGAACTGCTAAGCTATCGGGAGTTACAGGTGTTATTGTGAGTCAGCCATAAAAGATAGACATATGCTGTCGTGGGATATTTTTTATATAATTTTAAGGTGAACATTTCCGTCATAAATGATGTCTGTGTAGCTTTAACCATTACGGCTGCACACGCGACGGAAACTTAAAAAATGGAGTAACTTCTCCCGTTTTCGCAACATTTCCCTTCACTGCTCTGCTCCTATTGATCGTAGCATGATGAAAAATATACTATAACCTGCCCAGGAGTATGAAAAATAATTGTACCAAGTTTCGTTAAAATCCATCGAGTAGTTTTTGTTTCTATAACGAACATACAGACAGACAGACAAAAATTTTACTGATTGCATTTTTGGCATCAGTATCGATCACTAATCACCCCCTGATAGTTATTTTGAATATATATTTAATGTACGGAATTGACCTCTCTACATATTTATTATAAGTATAGATTAGATATAACTAATACCTGTGAATACGTGCCTAGTTTTTTCTATGGTGATGTGCCATATCTACAATTTTCCATGAGTATTCCATGCGTAACTAGGCGACAAGTTGTAGTCCCGCCGCCGCGCCGCCACTACACTAATTGCTTTGATAACATCTTCATGAATTTAAATGAATTTCCGAACGATCCCATATTCGGCGTCACTGAATCTCCATACATATTTAATTGATTCGTCGCCGACACACTCGCGAGGCCCTACATCTGATTGTAAACACGATTGTGTCTGCTTAAGATCAAAATCTTTGTAGCGTTGTAACTAGGGAGATTTTCTGTATGAGATGGCGTAGGTGTATGTGATTTAACTGTGTAACAAGCAAGTGGGAAATCATAATATAAGTAAGTAGGTACTTTGTCTTTAAATGTTACAAATTTAGTAATTTCCTATCAGTTCCTAATTAAATCGTATTCTTCAGACTTTAGTGTAAGTGTAGTGTACGTTCGGCAACCAAAAAGTTCCCCCCAAATATATATGGAAAGTTGAAAGTTAAAAATTTACAGTAACAACCGGAGTGTTTTAAATATGCACGAGAATTGAGTTACTTAATATGTATTTCGATTGATTGAACTTGGATTTATAATGCTCAGGAAAGTATTTCATAAAGGCAGGTCATCTGCTTAAAGTGACACACGGTCAGGCAGGAGGTTCCCTTGACGTAGTGCATGGAGGCGGGAAGCATCACGAGGGGCTCACAATATGAGTGAGTAGCAGTCTGGTTTTAAACATCAGTGAACCTATTATAATTAATTAAACGGGTCAACACTACATTTGGTAAAATGTAAAAGTGAATTTTTAATTACTTACATAAAAAACTCATATTTTTTTAAGAAACTCTCGATGAATGTAATCGTAAAAGGATTATATCTGGGGGGATATAGTGCCCCCGCCAAGACGAGCCAAGTAAAGTGCAAGGGCACTACCTACCTTTTCTCGAAGTGCTTCGACGTTGTTTGGACATTCAAATATTTAAAACATGGGCGTTGGACAACTTTTCTATGGGAACGTGCAACTACAACTGTGTTACGTTTTTAGCAAAATCAACGCTTCAATAACCAGATGGTTTTATTTGAATCGTCGTATAAGTATAAGCCTATTCAATAAAGGGAACCCTCTAAAAATGGGGTCGAGATCAAGGTCGGCGGGCTGGAGGGGCGCCCCCGCGCGTTCGTTGCGGCACCTTCAGCCCTACACGGGCGCAGGCCGACACCATCCGTCCGCGGCGCTACCGGACCGGTCGGGCTACAAATAACCCTAAAATATGACTACACAGAAGGTCTGCTTGTGGATGCAATGGAGGTAAAATTATTCAGTTTAATCAACAACTGCCACAGGGGACTGTGTTACAAACCTAACTGATTGCTTTGCACCTTCTGATGACACTTCATAATTTGTCACTAACTCTTACCGAACCGTTACACTTCTTATTGCTTCGTTGGGTAATTATATATACCGTATTAATACTCTGTGTGAGATGTACGGCTACACTATGTGATCACCTTAATGATCCTCTGTCACTCGAAATTGCTTCGTCTCATTTAACGTTATCGATTCAATCGAATAAATTAAACGTAGATAATATTATTTTGTACTACCAGAATTAGTAGCATTTACCACGCATATTTGACAGTCTGCAGGAATGCTTTATCAATATCCGATACTTGATGTCTACCCCATACCTACTAGTGTACTACTACAACGGTCTTAATTTTGCAATCTAATTATACCAAAGCGGGTCTCCCCTAATATAATAATACTGACTTAGGGGAAAAATGTCCCTTACGAATTCAACCTGTAGGGTGTGTGCTGTGTGTGTTGTCAGTAAATCAATGACAATAATCCGACAACAGCAAAAGGATAGAAACTGCCGAAATTAATTTTGGTTAGGTTTCACTAACGGTGTAACCTGCTACTCAACGTGGACTATAGTCTTACATTGAATACAAATGTAAGTGACCTGTGTCTTACATTACTTATACTTGCAATAAAGCTTATGTGGGGGGCTGAGAATAAGTAATCTTAGGTAGTTGAAGTAATCTATTTCAACTACCTAATTACCATAATATGTTGCGCAGCGTCGCGCATTCCGCCGACATCCTATACCACAACCTTACTTTCAAACTACGAGCTTTACTAGCGAATTTAAATTGATTGGCATAATTCCACAGGCTCATGGGCAAAATACAACAATCAAAGAAATATTACAATATTAAAAAAAAACTTTAAAATCCAGCAGTGTAAAGTCAGCGTCATAAAAATCGTTTATTTTTCAAGAGTACGACATGTATTGTGAACGCATTTGCGGTGTAGGTACTGAGGTGCAGGGTGGTGCCGATGGTGCCGGTGCTTACGTAACGCTAGCGCCAGCGGCGTGAGAGTGGCCGCGCAGCCGCGGGCACCACGCAACCTTTACGTGGCGCAGCACCCACCACAGTTTTAAAACATTGCCCCACACTAGGATTTTCTCCTGTATCATGGGTACTTTTATAAAAGCGAGGTTACTGCTAGTTGCTTCTGCAGCCGAACACAATCATGTCTCAGTACCTTCTTATCTACACAGTTTTGTAGTGTGCAATAACTGTGAACATAGCAACGTGCGCGCCTTGCAAAACGTAGTATTGCATTGCATCGATTCGATCGACTGGTTTGACACTTCTCTTTCAAACTCGACGGATTAACATCTCTTTAGAGGTTCTGAACTACATACTTTGTGTTTTTGAACACATATAACTAGGTAAGTATTTTATTATTTTATATTGTTTTTTCTGGGCTCTTACACTCTGATAAAGCATTCAAATGATAATCATTCGGATATTTCCTACTTTGTTTACTGGCCGACCATGGTGCGATTGTATTGCAACCCAAATCTGCGACGACAACTCTACCGCGGCGCAGATCACTTATTCAAACGTTACATTCAAAACATGTTAATAAACTCCTGTTTACGGAATCTATTGTTTTCCAAACACTTGGATTTTAGAGAAACTGCGTGATTGGAACTGGATTTTTTATAAAATTTTTTGAAATTTAATATTAATTATATCATTTGCCAGCTTCAACTTAATAGTAAATGTAAAACCCGCATCTGAAATAAGATTACCATACAAAAAAGGCAACTACGTAAAGCGTTGCACTGTAATCCTGAACAACCTTCGAGTTTAGTTTTATCTTTAATTCTGACACGTTTTGCTGCTCAAAGCCGTGAAGGTGCGTTACTGGCGGGCTTGCTTGCTGCGTCAGGGATAACGTCAGGAACGATACACGCTATGGAAAAGTAAGGAATATAATCATGCAGACACGCGGGCTTTCGTACCAACACTACGCTATCTCTACTTGCAATCTAAATTCTGAAAAAACACTTACGGCCCATTTTCACAAAAAAAATATAGTCAAGCTAGATTCACCCCCAATGCGTACTTAGCACTCGTACCTACTCCTATTCAGCTAAAACTTCCGTTCCGGTTTGTTCCGGGCCTCCAACTTAGTGGAGCGAGTCGAGGAAGAAAAAAAGGTGAATTCTATAGTTTTCGTCTGCTGCATTACAATGATCGCTCGGAGAACTTTGTGCAAAGTTGTCGTTCAGTGTTAGCAGCGTCACACGACTGCTCGTTATATGCAAGCTGTTTGCTGAGTCGCAAACAGCTAAAGTAGTTCCCGCCCACTCCAAGACATCTAGTTCTGTAACTAAATTGTGTTTGAGAGTGATTAGATTATGTTTATGTATTATTTTAGCATTTTCCATGGTATGATTAGTTTATATATTATTATTATTATAAAGTTTTTTTTTGTGAACGAAAAATTCGACTTGCGGGCAGGATTCGATCCTCTGGTTTGGTCTTCTGGACGCTATGACCGCTAAGCCACCGCGAGTCCCGTGGTTAGATTGTTGAATTTAGTTTTTCAAGGCCAACCCAAGGTCAAGGAATTAGTTCCTTGTGTTTGCGGGCCTACCGGTTCATTAGCACTGTGCATGTGGTTTTGCAGTCCTATAACTGCCATTATGGGTCTTGTTTTCTGGCGACAGCGACTAAACGACTAGATAAGTTACGATTAGTTAGATACTTCAAACACAAGCTCCAACTCCACCCTCGGTCGCGTGTGGACGGTGTTTGTGCATGTTTGTGCGCTTAAAAAACCCAGTGTTCAAATAATGCATTGCTCATAAAATAGGAACATCCGCAGATAACCCACGGGGATGTAGTGAAGGTAATAAGGTATCTGCACTTTAGTAAAGAGAGCGAAATTGATTAATTCACAGTACCGCGTACCGAGCTGTAAATAACTCACCGTAGCCACTTTTAAGCGAGCGCAAAACGTTTGTACTTATAGCAAAACTCAGTAGATACTTTCACGCATTCATTAAATTTGGATTGACGCGTACCTATTACTGTGAATCACTGACCTCTAATAATACTGTCATCTATATAGCATGATAGAAATCAGTGCTGTGAATACATAACGCAAGCCTTATGTCAGCGCCACGCTGCCACGTGCTCCAACACACCGCGCCGGCGGATACTTATGATTATGAACGAAGCCGAACAAGTGTGTGTATCGACCAATCAACCGAAATATTCTATTGTAGACATTTGTGAAGGACACATTCGTACCTACATTATTTATTTTTCAGTAAGATGAATAGGTACTCATTTTATTGCAATCCACAATAGCTCTAACATTTTTACAATGTATGTAGCTTAGGTTGTTAGTTTTCGTTGACTTATGCGGAACTAGTCGTCCCCGTACCTAATATGTCTCCCGGCATGGCATGTCAAACAAAACGTCCGTCCGATAAACACAGTAGTGAATACAACTTTGCAAGGGTAAAGCGATGTCTAATGTCGATAGGTAACTACGTATTATATGTATATTAGGTATTGAAAGGTAGGTAGGTGTGTAAACGATAAGCAAGCGCAACATAGAAGATACTAAAATCTTATCCTTCATGATATAATCAGTAACATCTTTCATCTTTTCACGTTGAATGGTGTAAAAAAAAGAAATTCATTTCGTGCGAGCGGGTGAGGAGGACGCGTGGTGCGCGCAGGTGTGGCGCGGGCGGGGAGCGGCGTCGCGCCGGGCCGGCCCGGGGGGGCCTAGTCCTATCGTGCATAACTCAAAAGTCCTTGTATTAACTCAAAACCTTTAATAAAAACATTACAAAACTAAGTAAGCTCGGCTAGTTAATGTGATATTGAACTTGGAGCGCGAGCGCTTGATCTCTTCCGCAAAAAAGTTCAAAGATAGCGTCTCAGGGCCTCGGTTCCCTCGGCGGGGCTCCCTTTGAAATATTTAGTCTTTGGCGTATGTAAGAGATTACCGCTAATTTACTAAGTTGGAAAGGGTTGAAAAGAGGTTAATCTGAACTTTGCAAACAAGATTTGTTTCCAGTGTGACGTCAACGTGGATGCTTCGTTAGAGTGGGTGTTACTCTGTACGAATGCAGCTTCGGACGAATTATCCTATCCTATCCTTCTTCTGATCCGCAAGAAGGTAGATTTATGACGAATTAGATATTTGAAAATGAAATATGTATAATATTAAATAATATATTTTCAGCAACAAGTCTTACTGTACCTAAGTATTTTTTGAATCTTAACCGAGCTTGAAACTTTGCTTGGAATTAACATAATATAATCCAGTAGTTATAAATGATATACAAACTGAGTGTCTTATATATATAGGAGAGGAGGATATTTTTATGACCAGTTCTTGTAAAAACAACAATCGTTGTTGACACCTAAAGGTTGTGTCTCTAAGTCTATTTTATCCTATTGTTCAGTCGTGTTCAAAGCGAGTGATGTACAAGGTCACGGCTAATGGTGTTCGGCCTTGACGAGACACTGAGGCAACACTCGACAGCAATGTACTAGAAGGCTCACTTTACAAGCTTACACACACTGTCACAACTATGTACATAACTAAAAGATACGCCCAACTGCGTAATATGTATTTGTAGAGTTATATAATACGGGACTGATTTACCTCAGTCTTTGTCGTATCGAGTATTTAATATACCGTTCCTTCTGTTTGATAATATTTTGTGGTCGAGAGACTTGAGAGAGCCATCCTCCGCTGAAGGCTTGAACGCTGAGCTCATTGAGATTTACGAGAATACTGCACATCTCATCTAATTGGTCTAGTACCACTACCTGTGTTATCATTACAAAAACTAATATATAGGTACTTAGTTTAAATTTTTGAAATCGTGAATATTTTTTATGTAATGTATTTCGAACATAACGTTACACAATAAGAACATATTGACGTTTGACTAAATTAAAGGAGAAACGCCATGTGCAACTTAATTTTTTTGCATAAAGAAAAAAGGCGTCTAGTGAAAAGTTATATGAATTTAAACGAGTATTATCTGCAGTTAACGCTAAAGTTCTCAAAGAACGCTTAAGTTCCAGCTTTGATCTCAGTTCTGCACTTCTAACTACTTACATATTTGTGTAAGTTATACAAGTTTTGCACTAATTAGTTTCAATTTCAAAGCTTATAACCATGTTATTTTATTATTTACTTTTTTCACCTATTTCATGTTTGTACGTAGGTTAGTGGCCACAATACAGATGATCGCTTTGTATTGTGAACGATAATTGTGTCATTGTCTCTGAAGACGAAATTAATATTGTTGCGATATCGCCGGTAATACACAGTCATAAGCAACTAACACATTGTGACTCACAATAAAAAAATGTATGGGTGCCTCCGGTATTCTCCAGCTCTGTTTGTTGTCAGTGTAGTGGCGCCCACCGTGGGACTGGCGGGCGGCGTCCAATTAGCTTAATAGATACCTCTAAACTAATTTACAAGTGCAATTTTACAGCTGCGATTTGGTTCCACCAGTTGGTACTTATATCCATAAGTACAGCTGTATATCCATGTCCATCAAGCTGTACTTATGGATATAAGTACAGGTAAGACTGAGATTACTTATAAGTCATCTTCAGGAATGTCTGAGTGGTGATGTGTGCGTATGGCTACTTAACTGTACATATCAGTGATTATACGGTCGCTTCTCAAGTAGTGTAGTGTAGTGGCTGTTACCGGCGCGAGTTGGTGCGAGTTGGCGCGCTCGGGACTGATTTGCATCCGCCAAGTGCGGGCTCGACTTACCGCGCCGCCCCCTGCTGTCGCCTCCCGCGTTTGTCACCAACTCATTTTTAATGCTAATGTGCTACCATCACTGTTTTAAACGACTCATTTGTATCAAGCACGATTTTGTACTTAAAAAGGAAACAAAAGTTTTGTGCTGTCCCAAGATTTCATTAAGAGCGCGTAATTGGATGTTGATTAATTTGGTATTAATCATTTTGTTGGACATTTCAACGAGAAGTTGAAATTATAATTACGTGCAGATAAGAAACATTGCTTTTATCGACACATAATAATTTGTAAGGTTTATTGGATGCTATTTTGGTACATACGAGTAGTGCCACGTTAACTATTTAATACATTGTGAATAATGTGATATGATGTGACCTGTGAAACATTTGATAAACGAAAATGATGCGCTCAAGTCTAGTTCAGGTCAGACCTACTGACGTGATCACGGATTTATGCCCATAATGATACGTACCTACTTGTTTGTTATTCCATCAAAAACATAAATGTGAAAATGGGAGTCAAGTTCAATGTTAAGAATAAGCGTGGTTGTCGACTTCGCCGACAAAAGAATTGAGATCTAAGTGGGTGCCAGGTTCCGTAAAATCCTGCTAAAGATATAGCTTGGCTAGTTGAATTTTACCACCAGAGCAAATTTTATCAAGAGTAATAGTTTATCTTCTAATACAAAAACAGTAGTAACTTGCGTATACTATAAAGAAAAAGAAAAGTAAAAGAAAGTGTATCCTACTTTCATACGTTATTACTTTTTTGATATTCATAATCAATAACTTTCATCTTTCAACATTTTTCCTTTATACTTATATAATGCCTAATAGTCTACCCTGATGCCAAATATCAAGTCTCTGGGTCATCTGGAAGTGCGTTGTTTTTTATCTATAAGTCAGTGAGTGACTGAGTATTTTAGTCGGTCAGTCATAAAAATCCAGTTTTTAAACGTTAATCAATCAATGACTGTTTGAGCTACATTTACCTATGACATCTTGGATTCTAGACAAGTTAAAGGGCTTTAATAAATCTGCCTCATGTATGTAGGTTAAATAGTTTTCAAGTTGTGACGGGGTACAAATTACACTAGGTTGCTGCGTCGTCGCCAGTTCCTTTTTCTTTTAACTTCCTACTAGCCAGTTTAATATTTACCAAAAAAGCAAACAGACGTCTGTTTATGTAAGAGGCAAAGTATAATAGTTTATAAAGAATTCGCAAAGTAGGTGCGACTGAGCGTGGGCGCGGCGCTGCTGGCCGGTGACTCGGTGAGGCAGGGGCTGAGAATGCCGAGCAGCGCTGAGTCAGCGCGGCGGCGCCGCCACCGGGCAGGCTGAGCGCGGCGGCGGCGGCGCTGCGGGACTGCACCACATACACAACGCGTTTAATGTGCATTGCTATATACACGCACGCTATACCTACTTGACCGTCACCGATTCGACTCGCAGGCAGGATTCAAACCTGCGTCTTCTGGGTAGATTAACTCACTAACAGTTATTTACTTAACTTGCTTTTCAATAGATGTTACTGACGTCACCTTAAGACGTAAATAACAATTTTAGCTAAACTGGTAATAAGTATTAATATCAAAATAGGGAGATGTTATGAAGTATACATAAATATAATAACAAACTAATAATGCATACTAGTATTTAAGTAAAATAAGTGTATTGCGTTAAGTGCGTTCTCCTGAACTTAATCTCCGCATGAGCTGCTAATGTAATCAGTATCATCAATGAATCACTAGATGATTGCGTCTTTTGTCTTATTTATTTATTTTATTTATTATCCAAGCTGTATTATGTATTTTAGTAGTCATTGTCATTATAACGTTTAGAATAAGAAGACCAAGCAGCGGTGTTTACCATGCTAGAGTTATACTATTACTTGATTCCGTATAATATAATTTTATAAAGTACGTACCTACTAAAAACGGAGAGACAAATCATTTTAGCTATTTTAGAATTAAAAAACCAGACTGAGGCCTGATGTGCAGATGCAGCAGCAAGCTCCAATTCTACTAATCGAGTCATGAATTTTTTTCAGCATGTTTTTTCTTTTCCCTGTCTTCTGCAACGATGCTTCAGTTACGGATGGATGCAGGCGGCACCGGGCGGCACCGGGCGGCACCAAGCGGCACCGGGCGGCACCGGGCGGCACCGGGCGGCGCGCTGCTGTCCACACGTATCAGTGGACGAGACCATGTCTGTATTTGCGTCTCACGGTTAACGTTAGCAGAGCGCTAGCCAGCCTGTTCCAGCAATCTTTTCTCATTTTATTGCGACTGATAGGCTCCAAGCTTGCGACTGATAGGCTCCAAGCTTGCTACTGATGCTAATATCTATATGTAGGTAGGTACCGAAAAACACCCAATAGGGTAAACATTGTGATCAGTATAGTAAAAATTACTAACGGATGAACTTCTATCATGCATTCAACTTCCAACTTAAAATGTTGGATACAAAAAAAGGTTTTTTGTTATCTTCATCTATCATACCTAGGTACATAATTGTCATTGGTATCTAATCCTCATTCATTTATTTGTGTGTACTTATTGTCGCGGGCCGTCAATCAGCCACTTGTTGTGAAGTAAAGTGGCGCCGTGGCGGACACACTATACCTAGTTATACCGTATTGCAAGTAAACAAGAACAATGCGCCCATTACGAGCAAATAATGAGTACGAGATAATTAGTGATTTATCTTTATAACTGCAATGCCCGATGCCCGGCGCCGCCCGCCCTTGCGCCAGACACATTGTTGTATCGCAAAGACAAATTAATTTGAATAAGTAGGTGCGTTGACCAACGCGACTGAACCTATAAGAAATTATTTATGTATATATCGGTAAATGCAAAAATTTTGTTTACACAACTCCGGTCTATTGATAGTCAGCCAATGGCAGAACGTAGGCACCTACATTGCAGCACTTGTCTGCGAGATACATTCATAAAAACTGTTTACGGTTTGCTACGCACACCCTCGACTAGTGCCACGGACGTAGCAGTGAAGGCTACGAGTTATAATTTGTAATTATGTAACGTAATAGTGAATGATTGGGCAGCGCACGCGGCGACGAGCCAGTGTACTCCGTCGGCGTCCAATTACCAGCGTAAGTGATTATTGTGTGACGTGCCTCGCGTACCGAATACTGTTGTCACTGTGCTCGAACACAATTGTATCGTTAACTGTTATGTATTAACGCAAACGTCATCGTGTTGTATGTTATATACATTCCTGTTGCACTTTCACATCGTTATTGCTGCGATGCGATGGTCGGTTGACGACGTACGGTCACATAAAATAATGGCGCTCTATGTCTACCGGTAGCAAGTTATGATATTTTTTTTGATAAAATAAAGTTGATATAATTTAATTGGTAAGTGATGGTATTGTGTGTATAAAATCGAACTTGATAATCTCACGATATACATATTAGGTGATCTGTAAATTATAGAAAACTAGCTTCCGCCCGCGACTTCGTCCGCGTGGAATAGTTACTTAGTCTTAGCGTGATGATATATAGCCAATAGCCTTCCTCAATAAATGGGCTATCTAACACTGAAATATTTTTTCAAATCGGACCAGTAGTTCCTGAGATTAGCGCGTTCAAGCAAACAAACAAATAAACAAACTCTTCAGTTTTATATATTGGTATGGATTCAGGTTGAACCTACCAGAGACCGACCAAAAGAGAAAAGTGATCGAAGTTGTTGATGGAACGCGAGTCCTCGCTGGCACAGCTCCACAAAGTAGATAAAGAATGAAGGTACAGCGTTGATGTGCGTTCCAACAATATTCACATATATCAGAAAAAAAGTCCATGTTTTGCTTTCTTGTTGTAATAATGTTAAATTGATTGAAATCTTGGCTTTTTAACTATTTATTTTCACTGAATATGTAAATTAAGTATAATTTATAGCTTAAAATCTTCAGCAAAGAAACAGAAAAGTTAATAGTATTAACACAATCACCAATAGAGAACCATAACGAGGGGTAAAAATTAAAATTACAAACGCAGGTTAAAGATTAAAACACTAAAGTCAGAAAATATGATTAAGTAATTATGAATTCTATTGTATTAAATACTGATGGAACTGTGTGGTAAAGCAACATTTGCTGTAGGTACTTGCCATGATAGATGAGCGACCATTCTATCCTTACAAAGCTCTTGTTAAACTCAAAGAGCTTGGCAAACTCTTGATCGCAATCTGTTATGACAGCAATGGTTTTGTGGACTCACACCGGAGAAGTCACAGTCCAAGCCAAAGTATATGAGAAAGTACAGTAACATTAAGTTGTTTGCTCCCTCTGATATAATTACTGATATCACGACCGATCCAGTCATCGGTTTTTCCAAGAGGTGTTTTGAAGTGGTTAAAATTTTACAAAACAGCTCAAGCTTTGCTAATTAATATTCTACTCGGTTGCAAGATCAATGTAACAATTTCTAAAAGTTGGTAAATTGTGAAAATAATTATCGAAAATAACTAAAAAATAAACCAGCATATTTAATATAAAAGCAGAATCTAGAAGATTAAATTCAAACATAGAAAATTTAAAAAATTAAGAATTATGAAATGAAATTCTAATGTCTATATAATAAAATCTAATATCTTTCTGTTTCCACAAATTACTCATGTAGAGAACGGTGCGGTGCAATACCTGACATACTCGGAATACCTTCGTTCGTTAATGTTCGGCTTCAAGCAGTCTAGCATGCCGCACATATGTAATAAAACGAGGGTAGAGAGAAGAGTGCCTTCAACATTGTATAGCTTTACTGTTCAAGTAGAGTAATAAAACCGCATATCGTTAAATGATGCTCGAGTTGAGCTAAACTGTGCGAGGGCGGCGGATCCTGCTGGAGGTCGTTAAAAACTCAAAGTTTTTCACTAAGTTTTGATTCCAGTTTGTGTCTAAATGCGTTTTCTCGGGCGCGGTCCGGAACACCCGCGCCGGGTTTATGGGAGCGACGATTTATTGGCTCAAGTCGACACCCGTCCTCAAGTTATGACGACCCAAACTCCAATCATTATGCCACACTAGGAATTACTCCTGACTCCTTCTGAGAACTTGCTGTAATCACTACCGAAAAGTTACCCGGTACTACAGATTGATATTACACAATACGGGTACCTATGTTGTGTTGAAATCATATGAGCGCTCTGTCTGCCAAATAGGAAACAAAAGTGGTATGCGACGTATTAAGGTATTAACTTGTAGGTAATATCATCCAACTATACATCCTACGAGTTATTTATCTGTATAGTATACTGTATAAATATAGTCCAGTACTTTTAATTTTATTTTCTTTTTCAAATATTTTTTAAGTTTAAGTGTACTTTTAACATTACTTACGATACTGGGCTGTAATCTGGAAGAGCGGAACCTTCTAACACAACCAATTATTTCCTTAAAAGGGGATTCCAAAGTATATAATGTAAAAATTTTGTAAGTTGTGAAATAAACATTTTTATTTTTTATTTATTTTTACTCCCCCTGGTTCGTGCCCCCTCCCCAATACTTAGCCCTGACCGGACTAAATATTTTAATGACGCCGTGATACCCAACCAACCGACCTTACGAATAATAATATTCGGCTCTTCATGGTTCTACTTGTATCACCTCCCTTTTCACCAATTTTCTTCAAATTAAAGCTCCAGTACCTACCAATGCTAGAAATGTGATAAATTTAATGCTCTTAAAAATAACGAATAAGAAAATTAGTCTCACTCAAGTGAAGTTGGTAAGTTAATACGTAAAGTTATCGAGACACACTTCTAATTATTTTATGTGGTATGTAATTCATTGTGCTAAGTTATTTAGAACAGAGCGGCACGATATACTACATAATATAACTTGTAATTATGAATTTGATTAAATTTTCAGAGTTCTTGAGAGTGAGATTTTTTATGTCAGTCGCAGTAAACATAAATCTCTACTATTATAAAATTGTAAAAACGCTATGTCTGTACATTGAAGATATTTAAAAAACAACAAGTGTGTAAGGGTATATAAACGATTCCGAACCCAAAAAGGTGATTTTCAAAATTCTTGTCTGTTTGTTACGGGTTGGCGCAAAAACTACTGAATAAATTTTAATTTTGTTATCACTCTTAGAAAATGTGTCTCAAATAATTAAACGTAACCTGAGATACAGCTTGACCTCTCTAATGTATAGAGACCTCTCCTTTATCCCATACAAAGGAGAGATCATCACTGTTGGTTAAGAGCTTCAAGTGAGCGAAGCCGCGGGCAATGGCGAATGACTGGGAGACAGCTTTCTTCTTGAAGAATGAGACTCAGCCATTTTTAGATGTTTAGGTTCTTAAATAGCTTCAGGTCTGCCGGTTTCTTCATAGTTAGGTATTGGTGCAATACCTACTTCCTTAAGAATACCTTCCTTTCCTTCCTTCCTTTCCTTTCCTTTTGGAACCGTGCAACTAATTTGACTTTTCAAAAGTACCTTCTATAATGGTCTAATTGAAATAAAACATTTTGACTTTTTTTTTTTTAAATAACTTTCCTCTATATGTATTCCGAATCTAGTAGATATATGCAAGTATAAATGAAGACACACAAAACTAATTTTCTGGTTCAAGTCCTAATGTTAATTGTTATTTGGAGCTGCGACGGAGTTGTATTACACTGTTCAAATATTTGTATTGGGTGACATTACACGTTAAATGGCGGCTCGCAATTAATTACCACGAGCCTGACAAACAGTCGGGTTTTTTATTTGGTTGGTAATGTTGTAAAAACCGCAAATAGTCCTAGCGAATGTAGGCTTGCTTTGCGTGTCTACATTAGCTATATAAAGTATATTTTTATTTGGAAGATAACAACACTTATTACAAGTTCAAGGCCACGCATGAGTGTGTCCATCATATGCCCGTCACATATTCTCGCTGTCTGAGGCTTTAAAATTATATAAGTTTGAACATTTAGAGAAATAAGTATAAGATGGACAAACAAATAAATGTTGTATTTAAGTATTATTGGTAGATAAATATTGATCATTAATGTATATATATTTATTAGAAGGTCCGATATAAATGAATTTACCCTAGGTTTAAAGTTCCTAAATTAAATAAACGGAGACAGAAAAATAATAATTAACAAAAAATAAAATAATGTTATGTGCGAAACAGTTTCGGAAGTCGGTGGCTTTGATTTTGCTCACAAAACCATTTGCTGACACGATTGGTAGATACAACGATCGTCGAATCCACCCCTCACAATTCAACAACCTCGTGTGCTTAATCCAGATGACTTTATTTCTTTATATTTTTCGGCTTTCACGAGGTGCTCGTCACGTGGGACAGTGATATCAACAATCATTGTTCGATATGAGGCTAATTGGCAACAATAACCTGTAAGGTCTCATTAATTTTGAAAACCAAATAAAATCGTAGTATAAATTTTATTCGTTACAACAATGATTATGGTTACTAAGTAAACATGTTTTAACCGAACCAATCTAGCTTTAGCCGATAAGGGCGTATACATTAGAGCAGCAAACTTGGTGTTTGTATGTATACTAGATTAATTGAGAGTTCGTCGGCATCGATTAAGAGCGGCCGAGTTCCGCCTCGGTTACACGATCTTAACCGAGAATCGTTAACAGTGACTCGTTTGTAAACGGTTCAATACAACGCCTGTATACAGCGATGGTGGCCCAAGGTTAAACATGTGTGGATCTCATCATGATGCAGTCTGACTGATGGTCATCAGTCAACTGGCCTACCTAAGTCTCACTGTCTGTGGTCACAGACAGTGAGACTTAGGTAGGCCAGTTTACAAGTTAGGTACCCTAAAGTTCATTCATATGTTTGATTTTTTCGAAACTCATTCTACTCTACTAAATATAGATTTTTCAATGCATGATGAAATGCAATCTCGGCCTCATAAAGAGTGCAGCCGCCATCTTATATGGCTCTAGCACACATTCCTATTAGTAACCAAACGGAAACTATATTTTTCGGATCATTATACATAACATCAACTATAATATGACAAAATGGGACTTCAATAGTGTCAATCTAGTAAGGGGGGGACTGTGGGTAAGGTCACATTGTATTGCGCTCATTATTCGCGTTGACACGGCGGCGGCGTCGCGCTTCAACTCATTCATCCTGCTACCTCCGCACGGTGTGAACGATCATAACATAACATCACGCCTGTATTCCGCGAAGGGTTAGGCAGAGGTATAATAATGTACCTAACCATCATTTCCTCCATTAGGGGCCGAGCCTATTGGCATTAACCAGGCACAGATCGAAACACCGAGCTGCTATTCAGAATTTCATACATAAAATAGGTTTGGTTTCAATCGTAACTTTTAGTCGGTTATGAAATCAGTCATCTGTCATAATGCCACTTTAAGAGAAATATATCTGGCTACTAAATTATCCTATGGGTCGAACATTAACCCCCTTTCATCGTCGCGTCTTGTAATCTCATTACAGCTGAACTTGGGCGTCGCTCCATTAGCGGCAGGGTCAAGGGTTCAAGGCCCCGCTTCCTTGTAACTCCGCAAAATAAATGTTGCGACACAAACAGAGCCGCGTATTTAGGTCCAACTACAAAGCTTTTAGTTAACGCATGTATTTGAGCAACGCAACGCCACACGAGACACAGTGAATACTCATCAGCTTTGTAGATTGTCTGCACTCTCGTTGTTTTAACCGTCAAGTGATGGCAAACAAGCTCCCAACACATCAAAATAAATAAGTAAAGAGTGCTCCATCTTCCAAGGATATTGCTAGAGTGGGTAATGGGTTAGTGTACTAAGCTCGGCTAGTTAGTGAAGTAGGCAAATGACATCATCATCGTCATTATAATCGTGTGATGCAAACACAAGATGGCGTCTGCTCCATGTTCCATTATATACGCGACCCATTAACATTTACGTTTAAGATAAAGCTAGGCCAGTAAAAACTAAGAGGGTTTGCACACTGACGGGGCCAATGCCATACATATATCGATTTATTTATTACGAGGTATTAAATTTGTACATTAACCTGAGGAAAGTCTAAAATAAATAAAAAATATTGCCAAAAAAGATTGGAAACAAAATGACCGTGTAGTCAGAGGCACTGGGTTTTTGGAATTCAATTTAAGGCGATGCCTCCGCATGTACCTATGTGATTCATCTTGTTTTCATTTTTTTTGGAGTCTTTGTTGTCTTTGGTGTTTTTGTTTTTTTAACTTTAAATTCCAGTTAGAATGAATCAGGCTGCTATTACTTCAGTCTTACCGCATACGTCAGTGGTGGAATAATGGACTGAAGTAAGTATTATAACTAAATACAAGGTTTTAGTAAGAGGATTTACTAGCTATGATTCATGATGTATGTAAGTGCAGAGAGCAAACGTTGCGGCTCAAGTAGATATCGGCACATGTCGGTGTGCACGGGCAGGTGTGACTGCGAGGGGCGCCGCCGCCGCCACCCCCGCCGCCCCCGCCGCCGTCTGACGCCCGCTTTACGACGCCACTTAGCTACGCCTGCACTATTTATGTACTAGACGCCACAGTTAGCCAGAGATAAAGACCTCCGTACATTATAAGTTGAGGCGACTTCATCTGAGACTGGTTATGACTAATTAGCGGATGATGTTCTAGGCTCTATTGGGGCGATTACTTTTTTATTTTCTAAAATAGTGCTATGCTACTGCTAAACGAAGTTCAGTGTATATGTATATACCTATCCTTTCATATCTTAGTACTTGTTTATTATATTTCCAAGACCAAATCAACAAAAAAAGCGTAAATATTTCCTCGGCTTGCCCCGATGAGGACGACGATGTCTTCCTGGGCTCTCATTTTCCCCAAAAGAACATTACATAGTTTACTCAAAATGTAAAACTTAATTTCACTTTAATTTAGTACAAGTAGGTATTTGCTCGATATACCAGAGTTACACCATAAATGTATTGTCAGTTATTGGTGAGGTGCACAGAATTTACAAATTGAAAATATGCACAGATTCAGAAACTTTTTATAATTTGTGTTAATTTGATGTTACTTAGTTGAGCTCCCTCAAACTGTATATGTCTCTTACCATACAAAGTTCTTATCATAGGTAGTTCTATATTATCTGATAATGATTCTGATAATGTAACGATATGCTTTTGCTTAATTGCGATTTGTGAGTAAATGTTATTAGATTTTCTTAATTAATATCCATGTGTGATAACTGTGATAAATATAAAACTTCTTTAAGATGAGCAATGTTTTTTAAAATATTATAATATTTAGTTTTCAAAAAATGGGCAGGCAGGTAAGCGTATGACATGCGCTTCAGATACCAAGTAGCAATAGTCGTGAACACAGTCGTAACTGCTTGCGGCGCGATGTTTCTGCGCGATATATCTTGATAGTAGTTGCAGTACAGAACACCTGTTCTCTGTATCGCTAAGTGAACTATGAAAGTATAATGTAATGCCGCCGACGTTACTTCAGCCCACACCTCACTCCAGCAACACCGCAGATATCACACTTACATGTGTGTGTGTTCCAACATATTGTACTCAACGGTTATCATGTTCTGTCGGATCTTTAAGGTGTTAAGGTTATTGTTTAGCTTAGTGTTTTGCCCGTATGATTTTCTCTTTCATTATATTATTGGGAAATTATGAAATAAGTAAATAAATATTCTTCGACATTTTACACAGCACCATCTAGTCCCAAACTAAGCAGAGCTTGTACTATGGGTACTAGACAATGGATATAATACTTATATACTTTTTTTTTTAAATACATACTTATAATACATAAGAAACACCTAGACGAACACAAACACTTATATTCATCACATAAATATTTGTGTCCTGTGGGAATCGAACCCACGACCTCATGGTCAGCAGTCCGGTACTCGAACCACAGAGGTCGTCAAAGTATTAACATTTGTCATTTTGTGTTAAAAGCGGTTTCAATGTAATCTAAGACTGGGCGAGTATATGTAAATAATATTTACGAGGTATACATATACATATAAAGAATATTGTACACCCTGTCTCAGCGTGTTAATCTCATGTTACATAGGTCCTCAGTCTACTGGTGCTTCCGGGTGTTGTAGGTATTCATGATGCTTGCTTATATATTTTTCGTGACGATTTTTATAAGTATCAGTTACCGCATATGAAAGATCATCACTTGAACAGTTCAATCAATTTGTATGAAAACTTTTTTTAAATCCATCGGAAATTTCTATTAGAAATTTACACAGGTGAAGCATTTACATAAGTATAAGCCAGTAGCTTATATTTTCGTTTATTGAAAAAATATCGTCTTCCCTGTTTAGATGAAAGAAAATCTTATGAATGAACCAACTTATCCTTTTGGAACCAATATCTAAAATTGAAATTTACGTAAAACGTTTACATATTCAATTTCATCTTACAGGTCAATAATAGCAAGCTAATGTAAAATCAGTGTCTAAATGCGGAAGTTATCGATCTTACGAACTAATAATTAATCATAAAATGGCGGACTTGTGACAGGGGGAAGTAAAAGCTAACTGGTTCGTATTTACGATAGTCGGCCGCAGTCGGCGACTGAGATCAACCATTACACAGGAATTTAAACGACGCAGATACATAATACTGTGACATAGTATCTACCTACAGCTCCATACTAGGTACTTATTATGTGTAATCGCTAATCAGTATGTTAGGAATTAAGAATGTTAAGACACTAGATGAGAATATAAAGCCTCAGTGACAGTCGCCAAGGCATTTTCAAACCAATATTTTAAAAACTCAAGCTTGTAACTTATTATTTAAATGTTTGATCAGATTCATCGGTCCACTGATTCCAAGTTAGCTGCTATTTGGCTAAACTTGTGCCGTATGCCGTATGGATCCACACTGATGCTTAAGAATGTGGTTGGTGTGTTCATAGTAATTAAGTTTCACACGTAAATATGTCGTCATATACGACATATTTACGTGTGAAACTTAATTACTCATAACGGTCACAGCCGTCACATATCCACTCCGTCGCTTGAATTTGTCCTTTGTGAACAGCCAGTTAAATAACTATAATCTGCTGGAATAGTGAGCTGATGCAGCATCTACCAGGGGAGGAAGATACGTAGAGGTTTGCATGGGAGTTGTAAGTCCCAGACTCTCACCAGAAAATCTCAGGAGTACTTTATATACACTAAATACACGAATACTTTATCAATTCATAAGTTTTGCTGGTCGCAAAAGTATTGAATATCACTAGGCTATGATTACATTATTTAATATCTATTCTTAAATTAACAAAATAAATAGATTGTTAACTGTAACGAAATCTGTTTTGGAAGGTACTTATACCGTGTGATGTCAAAGGCGAAAAGAAATCTGTCAAAATGATTTACTACCACAAATATTAACTTTATCAGCGCGAGTCATCTGCGGGTCCCCTTGAAAAATTGCTCGGTGTAAAATTACTTGAACATTTTTCTTAAAGGCCGGTCAACTTTTATTATCCGTGGCCGTTGATAAAAATTAAAGTGATTATTTATCTTTATTATTCAAGTAAAATAAAGTCTATTGCATGACTGTAATTTGTGAGTACATACGACTTTGTTAGGTTGGTACCTGCGCAGTGCCAAATAATCTGGACTAAGCAAAGATGTAGAAAAAAAGCATAAATATCAAACATAACATAACTAGCAAAGCATAACATTTCAGTCTAGTTGTACACGTACAGTTGCCGCGGCCGCACCGGGCCGGCCGACTCGCTCCGCCTCCGTGCCGCGAGCGTGACACAATGGGAAAGCTTACTTGCTACCCACACGGCTGTACTTTTAAACTTCGTCAAAGTTTAATTAAATACGCTCGCAGTGAGCTGTGAGCGGGGGCGGAGCAGCTTGGCGCGGTGCACTTCAGAATATCAAACAAATCAGATTCTTGTGGGTTGTGACCTTGACTAAGGTAACCGCTCACGGTACGCTCCGTGGTACGTAAATGCGGTACGTTCAAATTCAAATTCAAATTCAAATTTATTGCAAAATTCACGAGGTAGGTAAATTAAAAGGAGTTCAATGACGCTGCAGACGGTACCCATAGTACTTAATATGAGGTACTTAAGTACTTATCAAACGTTTTATTGCAGAAATAATAATGGTGTAATAAGCTTATAGCGCTTATTTTACGACATGCAGGTGGGGGAATTATTAGGTATTAATGTTGTTGTCTGATATACTGGAGACTATACAGCATGCTCGTTACATCTGTGTTTTGTAAAAAAAAACTATTTTAAATCTAATTAAAGAAATGAGATCCCATCAAAACATAAAATCTACAAAAATTACAAGTCTCGCAACGCATTTCTACTGTAAAAAGTTCGAAGCTAAGTTCTATAATAATTATACAGCTAGGAACCTTACAAGCCTTAAAAACCTGGCGGAAAATAAATAATAGTTATTTGTTATGCAAGGCTGCAAAGTTGTTTTGTAGCGCAAGTACTTGTATTGAAACCTGAGCAAGTGAAGGATTCTAGGATTGAACTATGAGCGAAGCGAATGGTTCAAAAATAGAATCCTGAGTGTTGCGAGGGTTTCAAAGGTAAGTACGAGACGCAGAATAACTTTGCTGCCGAGCGAAACACACAACTTTTCACCTCACTACAGCGAGGAAAATGCTAGGTGCAAGAAAAACAGAAAATATCTACTGGACTCACTCATGTTATAAGATGTCTTACAATTTCATCAAAAAAGTGAATTGATTAGAGAGAAGCACAAATACTAAGAGATGGAGAGAAGAAAATTTTAAGTTTTGTTTTTCATGCCAGTCTTACTGGCCAGTGCGATTATACTAAAAATGTGGTTTGCGCATTGACATGAAATAAGTATTTATGCATTTTCAGTGGACCCGGCGGTATAGAAAATGATTTAATAGAAAGGTTCGAATTTTAAAAACTCTTTCCACGCAAGCGGACAATATGCACTTTTGCACGCAGATTTCGAATGACAAACAGAATCTTACCGAGCTTGTGAGGTGAAAAATAAAAATTGGTGCAGTTGTCTTTATACGTATAACTACGCGAGATAACACTTGTCTTATTGACAAAAATAAATCGAAAAAGAGAATTAAAAAATACCGTTTTTGTTTATCTGCTTTGGCTAAACGCAGGCACATGACACTTCTGCTAGTTACAGCTGATAATAATTTCAGGTACGAATGAGACACTTCGATACGGTTGCGATGTCATGTTAGCACCTTGAGCGATCTCGCTATTACGAGCGTTATTGGGCGATCTATGGCGGCGGTCACGCGCGCTGTATGCATAATGCAATAATGCGAGTATTAGTGGCGCCCGCGCTTGTGCGGCTCCGTGCGGCCTCGTGTGGTGCGGTACCGAACGGTGCGCCACGGTGTAAGGTGACCGAAGCGATTTACATGTCAAAGCTGCCCTCACCACGCAGCTAACGCGATTATGCTAAGAAACAACGCGTGGTGCGGTACGTGGTACTTAGCTATTACATTGAAGCTTGACTTAATGAGCTGATGTGTCTGTGTGGGTTACCATAGAGTTCCGGAATAGGAGTCCTCACTGCTCATTGTTCTTGGTTCACAGTTTAATGCGAATCTATTCTCCCTAAAGAAATTGTATATTAACAATAGTACCTTTATAATATGTAGGTAAGTATTTTCCAAATTATTTTATTATTCCCTTATTTTTTTCCTTAAGAAAACTGAAATTTTGGTAGGTATATTTTACTCGTACTACACGTACGAGTAGATTATTAAGGCTAAGTAATAAGTACTAGACAGAAAACTATCTCAAAACATTCAATAGCGTTTCGTTAATAATTTTGTCCGACACGTGTCGTGTAGTGTATTTATTTGTTGGAGAACAGACCGGGCAAGCCTCGAGTACTCTTGTACTTATATTTTCTTATAGCGGCGTATATTAAAATCAGTCAATGGAGTCGAATAAAAATTAAGACACCGACTCTAAACACTTGAAAGCCTATCTAATAATAGATATGTATACCTATGCTAACCGTATTTGAAACAATTTTGATCCATAAGAATCCGCGCAACTTCTAGGGTCATGGTTGTATTGTTCAAAGCATTGATCTGATACGCTATCTAGACGATTCTGTCCGACGAAATTCTAGATACTATTAAGAGGTTGAGGGCGTCAAGGTGAGCGCGATCACCGTGAAGTTACTAAATTCATAATTTTGTCTCAATTATATTTTATGTCGCCTCTCTTGTGTCCCACTGCTGGGCAAAGAACTGTCCTGTACACAGTTAGAGGAGGCTTAGTCCAGGATTTTCTATCCTGGGCTTCTTCATACCACTTTGGAAAAAAGCTGTCGAAATTGTCTCGACAATGTCTCCTCCTACCTAATCCTTACCGTTGTAAGGTACGTCACCACTCGGTAGCTAGCCTCACCCACCTGTTCGGATGCATGCGGCTGATGCGATCAACCTATCCCCACTTCAAACTCGCAGTTTGGACGCCCACAGCCACTATGCGCGTTTAGGAACGATGGCCTATATTTGGAAGTGGTCTGCCCTCTTTACCCCCAAAATACTACGCGCCATTGCTTGCTTAACTATAAAAACTTAAAATAAAAAGCCTTTTATGAGCCGCGGATCAAGAAGTAAAAGCTGAAAATTCCTGGGTCTTGCAAAGACTGCATGACCCAGATGGAATTCTCTTAATTATCTATATCAGTCTATTCTGTTCTGTTTTCAAGGAACATGTTGAAAGGCTTGGTTGTGTCTGTAATCATGGATTAAAGCCGAGCCGAGAGCATTGAAGCTACCGCATTGGAGTTGAATAAAATGATGAAGTCTTAAGAAATATTATGTCTTTGAGAGCTTTTGTTGGGGATGTCGTTACAATAGCGGCTTTTAGTTCGATCCGCGATGTATTCATCACAAATGGAAGTCGATCAAAGCGAACCTTACATCGGATGCTGTGATTACATTTATTTATATGTAGTCGTATTAATTAGGTTATAATAATGGATCTGCGAGATAAAGACAAAAGTTTATTCTACAAAAAAAAACAGATTTGTCAGTAAGTCGGTAGACACCAAAACTGACCTACTTACACCAGAACGTTTATATATTTAAGCATTATTTGTGAAATTAAATAAAATTCCGCTGTGAACTTTAGATGTACCTACGTATGACTCAGTACATCCTCTCATGTTTATGTACCTGCCTACGATTGTCCAAGGTACGCAAGTACCTAGGTATTCTTATTATCCCTGAGTTTGATGCAGGTCGTGTCAAGGTCGCCGCTGGTGCTATCCTCGGATATAATAAAATAAACACTCGTTATGGGTGTATCAGACGTGTTGTCCCTTCGGGCGAAACTGACCCGGACTGAGAGAGAGTGCGTTAGTCATCACGCCCTTCCAACGTGCGCTACTAGTTTATTGTTAGGTCGCATGCAATACTTACTGTCCTTTTTATTCATTAATTTATTTAATTGTGTTATAGAAAGAGTAAAGCTTACAGACATTTAAATACATTATGTAGATGAAATTATGCATTAAAATACAGTATTACATATTATGACATTTGCTTATCACTCGCTTCCACCTAAGGCTACGTTATTTACCGGGCCAAACTCCAAGCTAATGTTTCACCGTACATAAAAGTCCACCAGTAAATATAGGCCACTGAGGTTCTGGTTGCGACCTCTAGTATTCTGACCTGACACAACTTTTATTTAGTCTTTACGTAAGTGTACAAATGTATATGTTAGATTAGTTTACGAATAGCTGAAAGTTATCCTGATTGTCGCAAATCTATAATCCCCACGGGGGTCCCATTCGTCGACTCGTCAACAATGTATACCACAGCTTACATAGTAATATTGTACCTACCAATTTTTCCATACTGTAAATTCATCGTTTGTCTTAAGAAGACATCAGAACTAAGTATATCAAACGCTGAATGTAAACGTATCTACATTAAAGTAACAGCAACAGCGGACTATACGTTCAGTCGATTAGGATTACCGACAGCGTAGTAATGTGCTAAATATGTAGTTTGCAAAGCATCATAATTGTCTCGGTGCCGTTCGACAATCACTTGGATACCTATACTACTCAATAAGGTTGCGTGTTAATGCTATCCCTCAAGCGGGCTGCTCGTAGACTTGAAGTGTACCCGTTAGGCGCTACGAAGCCACTTTGTACTGTGGCTCTACAACGAGGGGTATCTACATACTTTGACCTGATTAGGTAGGTACTATCTAAAAATCTTAGATATAAGATATCTTACTGCTCCTGGATAAAGTCTCATTTCGCCCAGAAGTCAATTCAGGATATCATTTCATTTTTGATATTGAAAGAACAAATAAACAGGTATATAGGAAACGATACCTCAAATCTGTAAGACTCTTAAATCTATTTTTTTTATTCTAAATCTTTCGTTATTACAAAGATTAAGTGTGTGACGATATAGTAGAGCTACAAATATCTCCGGCTGCTGCATAGTGCGTAGTTTCCGTACTACAGAATATCCACGTACTTACTTATCGCAGGGTTAAATAAAGCGAAAATTTTCAATTGCTTACAGTATGATAAATCAGTTAACATGATTTTATTTTACAAACTGCCTTGTTAGAATGGCGGTCCTGAGTGCGACTGCTAGGCGAGAGATCCTGGGTTTGATTCCCAGGCCAGCAGAGTGTTATTGGACTTTTTCCATGATATTGTCAGCAGCAGCTCGGAGCTCGGATTTGTGCTCCGTTATTGGCAATAGGCTTGCCCCTATTAAGTACATGAGACTTAAACATACCGGCGAACTGTGGGTGTACCTGCTTCTGCGTAACCTTTCGGCGAATACAGGCGTGATGGTATGTTAAATTATGCAAACAAAAGACCAATTAACCGTAAACGTTATATTTAATAACAATTTAATCAGAATATTCATTTTATGTTGGATATTGAAATCAAAATGTATATTATTAACTCGATAACTTTAAACTCTGAAACGGTCGGTGAAAATAGCAAACGGGGCTTAATAATTGTTTACATTCGCGTATAACGTTATTGTTTTTAACTGATTCTGGCCATTTTTATACAGATAAAGTTTAATATAATTTTGAAATGGTGCCCATAATTTGGTCGTTGTCCAACAATCGGGTTTAAAGTTATTTCCTGATTGATAATCAATGTTTAATTATCTCTTGGTTATCTGTCTCTTGGTCTAAGAGTTAGATGTGAGCTTATACACGCACATGTTAAAAAAACATTAGACATATTTATCAAATATGACCTGAGCCTGTGTGTGACCACGGATATACATTGGACGGACGGATATACATTAATTATTTTTTCTTTTTCTTTTTCTCTAATTATTAATTATGTTTACCGATGATCAAATCAGCTTCCTCATATCGCTTCTTGTTAGTCAGTTGTTATACCTATAGATAGAATAACATATTGCTCCATATTGTAAAAAAACGGTCAAGTAGGTCCATGGTCCTGAGCGTGACTGCTACGTTAGAGGTCTTTGGTTCGATTGGAAGGTCGATCAAAGTGTTATTGGAGTTTTTTTTATGATATTATCGGAGTCTGGAATCTGTTCCCGGTTTAATGGCAATAGGCTCGTCCCTTTTACATGGGATCTAAACTTATAACATACGAACTGGCGAATTATGGGGCACATTAGTACGCCTCTGCCTAACCGTTCGGGGAATACAGGTTTGATGATGGTATGATATGGTACTGCCGATGGTCGGAGCGTCAAAAATTAGTAGCGGTATGACACAAAAACTTAGTGTACTGCGCATAACCCTAGAAAGGATTACTTTTGTTCTACTATAGATTCATTGGCGATCGTTGTGTCGGCAGAGAATAGACAACAATGCTTGTTTGGTGCGCGCGGTGCTCGTGTGCGTGGCCTGCACTTCGGGCACGTGGCTGGCAGCTCGCGTGCACATCAATCACCCGTCAATCTGACACTCGAATGGCGCGCCAGCCGCCAGCTCACGCCGCCTGCGATCACGCTGCGTTTGCATCGAAACTTTTCCGTACCACTGACTTTGACGACATCAACATTTTGTTAATCGTTCAATTTAATCGATTTTTTATCGGTAGAAATGGAGTAAGTATGTATGTATCTTTTTGCATATCCCATGCTAAGATTTTAGTTATTCTAGTGAAGGAAAAATTCGACTTGCGGGCAGAATTCGAATTCGAATTTATTAGTGAGAACTATGAGAAGCAAAAGAATTACTGTTACTATATTAATTACACGATGACATTTTAATTATGAACAGAAGAAAAATAATAATCAATCAGTTACCTATTTATAGGAGTAACTTGCCTATGATAGGAGTAAGGAGTTTCTTTCCGGCTCTTCACCCTAAGAGGCCACCTACTACTTTGAAACCGTGCATATAGTTTTTTGACATTTCAAGAGTAATAATATATGGTCTAATTGAAATTAAATTAGTTTTAGTTTGTCGATTTTCCCAAATCGAACTAATTGTGACCATGAGCACGCATCGCGCGCACGTAGTTACTTATACAAACTATTGACAGTATAAACTTAACACGTAACACGTTGTGTAGATAGAAACAGGTAAATTAAACGCAAACTATAGCGCAGTGATCCACGTGTTAGTGTGGCTGTGGGGTCATTGTGGTGCAGGCGGGGCCGACGAGCTGGGTGACAATAATAGCACACTGTTGGTACACTAACTGTAACGTCTATGTAACCACAACGAATTAGGTATTAGGTAGGTATTAGTTTCTTCATTTGAATATATTATATCGAATATAATTTAATAGATAGAAAATAAATTAAATATAATAGTTCTTCGTTATCTTTTTAATTATAATAATAAAGATAGAACTTTGCAATAGTGTAGACAGGTCAGTATCAGATAGCTGCGTATTACTAGTAAATTATTACGTGCCTAAACGGTGAAGGAAAACATCGTGAGGAAACCTGCACGCCTGAGAGATTTTCTCGACGGCGGCGTGTGAAGTCTGCCAACCCGCTTAAGGCTAGCGTGGTGGACTATAGCCTAATCCGAGAGGAATTAATGGGTTCATTATATGTTATGTAGACAGGTATTATATAAATTTGCAGTCCTATCTGACTCAGGCAAGTAATAAAATAAACACAACTTATTCCACCCGTTTTTAAATACAAGCAGTCAGTTTCGTATCAATCATTTGAACACTAACAATAACCATGAAATATGTATGGATAGTAAATATTATAATAAATTCTCTGTCCAAGTCAGTCCAATAAGTATAAAATACTTGAGACTTGTGCTCAATGCTATGAACAGACGATGCGCCCGCGCACACGCACATGTGCTATCGCTTATCTCTCGACTAAGTCCTATAAAATTACATCGGTGTTATCTCTTAACTTCATGTTGACTAACTCTCTATCTTATCGCTTTTATTTCGGGAGCTAGAATGTAGCACACTGGGCGATTAAAGTATTTTTTTAAGTATTCCAAGAGTCGGTAAAAATCCTGAATTTATTTGTATACCTAAGTAATTCTTGTGAGCGAATAAAAAAAAGAGAAATTGCTAAGTATTACATGCGTAAATGCATAGGTACAATTAAATTAAAACTTATATCTTTATATTTTTTACTTGGAATTCCATATCAACACGGAGTGTTGATATGGAATACAATAGCTCGCTTGCGATCTTCAAGTATTTGTGATATTACACACCAACACAGAATAAAAATAGGTAGGTATTACATATCAACCATAAATATTCCGAATGATTCACAACGTGTCTACTATTTTCAGTTTAGTATGAACTGTGAATTGTAACGTGGCGACGAATATACTGTAACAACATCAGTGAGTAGCGCGTGATTCACAGAGTTTGAATAACTCTACTTTATTAATATTGACACGCGATTGAAACAAGACAGGCGTTGGTTCATATGCTGCGCTGCCGAGCAATGAACGGTACGATATGGCATATTGAGTTGACTCGACATCGACAAAACATACAATGTCTCAAATCAGTAGCACTGTACGAAGTGCTCAATATACAACATTGATCAGAACCAATAATACTATTTAGTTGATTGCTTTTGATGACAATGTTTAATTGGGACCTGTAATCATGGCCGTTCTGACTTCCCAAGTATTGATGTTATTGATTGATATTCGGCTGTATCTTTATATTGTTAAGGTCCATCTTAAAAATATGAAGATATAGCCACAGGCTTTCAAGTAGTATATCCAAACCGTCGGGCGTAACTCTAACAAATAATTAATAGTAAAACGCAGTATAACTGGTAATGGTATAAATTTGAGTAAACGCGGCGTCGTTGGTGTTCGTACGTTAACTAACTTTTTTACTTATTTAATACTAAATATTTGGGTCAGCGTGCAATTGCTGACTGCGCGCGCGCTTGATGTCAATGAACTGTACTTTGTACACAAACCAACAACCAATATTTAGTAGCTTTTATTATCTGTGTCCAAGAGCCAGAAAAATAAATATCTTCTAATTCGAGGTAGGTAGTGGTCATTCAGAGTAGGTAAGTAAAGTAAATCATATAATAATTTCAGGGTACTTTCCCGTGAGCTCCATACACCAACTTCAAACTCTATAAATTCTGATAAATCTAGGGTTGGTGTGCATGATGCCTGAAGGTGTTTAGTACAAACTTGGTGAGCTGACGAGCTGGCGGCGGCGGCGGCGGCGGCGCGGAGTTGCCGTAATGCGCAGTAAATGTATGCGAAACATAAGCAAATCACGATCGTTTGGCAACGCTGCACGTTTGATGCGCGCGCAAGTCATGAACGACGGCGTCCGAGTATCTATGACATAGGTACAATGAATGATCAAGCTATAATGCACGACATCTGAAAGCTTATGATAACCCACCTTTTACACTGACGATTACGAAATGAACGTCGAGGATAAAATAAATACTATTATACTACATTTTAACATGATACTAGGTATGTATGAGAAGATGTATGTTGCAGAAGAAAAAGAAGTATGCAAGAAGCGTACCGTGGTGGTTTATAGTTTCCACCTACTCCTGTGGGAGAAAGGCGTGAGTGTTAATAAATTAATAATGCTATAAATGCTAAATTAATAGGTATCAGTGCTAATATTTCGCGTTAGCGTTAGGCAGGGTAGTTACGCCTATAGTTCAAGGATATATTTTAAGCAAACAGGTAGGTATAATATTTGCAAGCCAATTAGGATAAATCATAAAGATGATTGATTCTTATTGACTTGCAATAGGGGTTAAGCTAATTGTGACCACAGATCCTTAACTTAACTAGCTAGATAAAGTCACTGTAGTTAGAGATTAATAAGTTTTCAACACGTTCTCTGTTCAGCAGCAAAAACCTGTTGATGCGCTGTTGACTTTTAGTCCACGCCTCAAATAACACGTACCTACTTGCCTAATGGTTGTGCGCTTAATTACGCCTAACTTGGTATCACTTTACAAACCGACTTATCACTGTACAAATACTGAGTGTGTGCATTACTAACGCACTCGGCGCCCACATTCAATAAGATTACCAAGTATTCCAGCTAGGACACTGACACCATATTAGCGCTTGTTCAAATATGCTATCTTATAACGAACGTTTGCACTTCGCCACGATGACATAATATAATTATTGACACGGGATATGGAACTACCTATCGTAGTTGACATAAGATTGTCGAATCCGGGCTAACATAATAATGATTTTAGTAAGATTACGTTAATAGTACTATTATTTTTCTCTCAACCTGACAAAATTGACTCCTGACAAAGTACTATTGTAAGTATTTGTTAAATCTTTCAGTGAGAGACTAAAGAAACTGTTTTGTCAGTGTCAGTGACCTCGTTTAAATCAGTAAATCGCAAATGAGTTTTGGCAGAAACAATATGTTTTGCATTGTAGGTACCTGTAATTTGTTTCTAGACGCTTGAATTGTCTTCGCCATCGTCTGCAGCTTGGACCAGCAGTGTGTAAAGGAGACTAGTGTCTCGTACGCGCCAAGTGCGCTGTCGCCCTGAGAACAATACCGCAAATGCGTTACTTACCTACGCTTTACGTCTCCGCATCCACTCCACTAGAAAATTGACACGTAGTACTTACAGAACTAGGACTTTTCTTCTATCAGTGCATTAAACGTTTAATTTATTTTTGTTCAGTAAATACTTACACGATTACTTTAAGAATATGGCTCGCCTCCTATTACATGGGACCTAAACATACCGGCGAACTGTGGGTGTACCTTAGTACACCTCTGCCTAACCCTTAGGGGAATACAGGCGTGATGGTATGTTACTTTAAGAATATGTTAGACTTTTACCGATATGACACTAGGTGGCAATATTTGAGATCAACGAATTATATGTTGAGGAAGTATGGATGTCAAGATGTTGGATGCAAGGGATGGGATAATGGATATAGTAACTGCATAAATTTAAGAACAAAACAGGAACATGATTATGATATGATGCTGGTGTTCTTCTGGGTTGGTACCCAGTATTAATGTGCTAGCATTATTGTGTTCCGGTTGAAGTGTAATGTAGCCAGATATATTACTGGGCACTAGTGTACCACACCATTTGCATTGTTATCACGGGTGTTGCTGATGTTGCTAATTAAAAAAAATCTAAACCTCCACTGAAAATAGGGAGTTTCTCGAGCTCCCAAAACTTATGAGTTACCGGAATCCTATCCTATCCTACTAATCCTACTTCCTACTATCCTATCTTACTATCCTACTAATATTTTATATGCGAAAGTTGTGAGGATGGATGGATGGATGGATGGGTGTTTGTTACTCTTTCACGCCAGAACCGCTGAACGGATCTGGATAAAATTTGGCACAGAGATAGATTGTAGTCTGGAATAACACATGGGCTACTTTTTATCTGAGGTCCACGCAGACGAAGTCGCGGGTAGAACCTAGTAAGTCATAAGTTTATCAAGCCACAGTGGACGAACGCGGACGTGGCACAGACGTGGCGCACTGCATATGAAGCAAGCAAACCTTATAACTTGTGAAAGTTGTTGTTCTGTTGTTATGGTCCGGAAACTCTTTTAATTTACGATGATGGGGAGCAGATCACAAGATATGCGCGTCCTCACGGGATAACATCAGTCCGAGGCACACGTGTGGTGGTAGGGCGCGGGCGGTGCGTGTGGGGGCGACGACCCGCGTCCGTCGGCCGCGTGCGCACTGCGTGCACTGCAACAGTTATGAATGACTCGTAAACAACGCACTTTATGGCGTCATTGTGCGCTTTGATCTTGACGGATCACAGACGACACCCGGCCGCGTGTCATGTCCATAAAACAATCGGACATTGTCACGAGCACATTGAGAACAACCTTTATATTTTATATGGCCTATCTCAAAGACAACTAACTATAAATTGTTGTCAGAAAAAAGATCAACTATCCTTATAATATACTAATAGGATGTTGTTAATGGCTCTACAAGATTAACGCCATAACTAGAAAGCTTGGCACTCATCTCTGATTGCTCATCTCAATGAACGCATCGCACAAGTGATTGCTGATGCCAACCTGACGACATTATCTTTTAGCATTTATGTTACTAGACATCTTAGAGACAAGTGTTAACTTTTTTGTCGACTCGTGAACTCATTTTAGGTCTTCTCTTCGTATTTGTCACGTATAAGTACTTTTATCAACACGTAGAGCAGTTTCTAAGTATTAATGATTTAATACTAGTAACACTTCCTGTGACTTGGTTGCTGGCTCCACCTTCTAAGGACGAACTAGGTCGGTCACGATAATTATAGGAAATAATAAATATTGCGTGCGTCGTCACCTCGTTCATAATGTTTGACTTGAGAATTACGCTCCATGCGTCCATACATTGAAAGCCTATTACCAACCGATTGCACGTAAACACGGCTTGATTGATTTTTTTGTTATTCGTAATTATTAGAATAAGATTAATTGTGGAGTGCAATAAACGAATTGAGTATTGAGAGCCAAAGATGTGCTGGGTACACAAATAAAATTGTTAAATTGTTACAAGATTACTTTTATAAACATCTACATGGTAGCCAAAAAAGTGCACGAATTAGTCGATACATCACACGAACTCTAAACTTAAAGGACATTAAAAGAATATTAGTTGTAAGGAGCGGTTTGCGTGCGTGCGAAGGTTTCAGGCGAGCCCGGCCCGCGTGCGCGCTGCTCCCGTTCACAGTGTAAATATGGAACAGTACGGAAACTAAGCCTAGTTGATGAAATAATTACTTACCTACGCTCCAATGAAGCAATAGGGTTGTAACCTTTAATGTTTTTTATAGAGTCCCATATTTAACTCGTTGCAACTTAAATTTACTCGCCGTTGCCGACCTCGGATTGACATAAATACATCAAATCAATAAAAACAAATACTTTAAAAAATACGGACGCAACGCAACACGTCCGCACGTAAACCTAATTGCTACCAGTCGTATGTAAGTCGTTCCGACGTTGGTAAGTCGCATGTGTTTCACCCGAGTCGCATGCGATGAAATGGCGCCTTAAATCTAGCGTTGGCTAAACTTTATTAATATTAGCTAAATATGGGGCGCTGTGTGTACATACAATTTATGGAGACAGGCGGGCTAAGTTTGTAGACTAATTCCGAGCTCGGTAAAAACAAACCTTATTTAAATTTTATAACAACAGAATATAACTTTTAATCTGTTTTGTGGAACGCTTAAAAGTTTTGTGTTGGTAATCCGGTGGCGGTGTGTTACTTGCGAGTTCTGACACGGAGTCACGGAGGGGAACGGCTTAAGAGTACCTACTATCATGTCTCGAGATAGACGGTGTAAGCGAGCCGCGAGCTGCGAGCTGCGAGCTGCGAGCTACGAGCCGCGCTGAGACACGACTAGGTAGGTACTCTATACCACAGAAAACCATCTTTATCAAAACAGAAACCAATGACATTATATAGTTAAAAATACCATTGCCCTAAACCTAAAAAACTGCCAGCGATATCCTTAAAGCTATCATCCAATCTTACATATCAACTTTATGGAAAACTTTTCGCAAAACGAATAGCTAAACATTAACCCATCTCACAAATATAACAGGAACGTCAATAAAACAGGACCACAAGACTACTAGTGTAATGTGTTTAGCGTAGCAGTCGTGCTATAAAGGACCACTAGAGTAATGAGGCAGTATATATTTACATCAGTAAAATTATATAAATTAATGTCATTGCATCAGTACATTAAAAAGTAGTACTGAAAACATTCAAAACTCTGGTAAATTCAACCCGTAGCCCCTACAATGCCCATAATGATGAACGTATTATTCGTAAAGTTTTTCTAGAAAATCATACATAAATCATACTGACACAGAGCAAGTCTGACATCATTATAAGTTGTTCTGAAGTGAATGTCCGAGGGACATCGCCAATAAGCATACTTACCCACTGTCACGTTTTGGGAGACACGTCGGCATTGAACGATAACGTTCGCTCAAATAAATCTTATTCAGAATCCGCACGGGCCAGCGCGGCGACCGAGCGGCCGGGTGTCGACAAAACCATACAAACGCACCTATGAATTGCTTAAAATTACTCACAAATAAAATAAGTCTACGTCTTTAGAAGGGGTTCGTTTAACGTTTGTGACAATATCAGTATCTAGATTAAACATAATAATAAGTCGATTTACTTTATTCAGCTTTATTATTACCTACCTACAGCCTTCAGAATGGAATGTTAATCCTAGGATAAGATAAGATAATCCTAAGTAGTACCAAGTCTAAACACAAATATACTGGCAAAATCAAGACGATCACTTAACTTGAGCAGTAAAGCACAGTTACGAATACATCTTGGTGTATAAATAGTTTACTTGCAGACATAATATCCGGTGATATTCATAGCTCGAATAATTGAAAATTTTCGAAGAAACCGGGACTATATACTGACTGAGTGATGACACTATGTCTATCATTCAGCTGAGCAAACATTACAAAGTTGCCCTGATGTTCATAATTATTTACATAAGTTTGTAATCTAATATGACGAAGCATACAAAAAATATATTTGTTACAGTCGGTGTCTTTCAAAATAGATTTCTTCGTACATATAAATTTGAAACGTGGATGGGATGCAATCGGTTCACTGCAACTGACAAGCTTTGAAAAGAGATACCGCAACTAACTGAACGTTCAACCACTGACTACCGATTTACTTCTCTATTAAAAAGTAAAGCAAGAACCATTGACTGAGTTCACTTTATGATGTGCACGATATCATTTTGTTTTTCTGCTGTTTATTTGTACACTCATACATGGGGGATATTTGTCGGCAAGCGTCAATATTTGCGCAATTTAGAATGTTATCATGTTATATTGTGCAAACACGCTCGCTTGTTTGTTTGACAACTATTCAGTATAAAAACACTAAGCCCAGCATTAGACACCACGAAAACACGCACACATGCATACTTACATAAATATAACATGCAGATCGTTTTCACATTGGTTTATCGATCTAAAGGCTGTACCGCACTACAGCGTAACGTCAGGGGGCCTACCATGAACTCTTATAACAGGTCAATTTTAGTCGGAAAGTGAACTGTCGGGCTATTTTGTACTGTGAACACTTGAAATAGCCGACGAGCCAGCGGTCACGTGACTAAAGCCGGCGAGTGGTCACGTGACAGCATGTCAGCGGTCTAACCTGCAGAAAGCTTTACCATGAACTCATTTTGAACATATAAACACCCGAAAATTGAACTGCCGTGCAGTCATATCTAGCAGCCGTATGAAAGTAACTTCTATTGAACTGTTTTCTTTAATTTTAAAGTAAAATCATAAGTATAAGTAAATTTGTGCATATTATATTATTGTGGCGTTATTTATTTATATGTATAAAATAATAGACAAAATAAAAATTGAAAATATTTTTGGCGTTTATATTAGATGTGTCATGAAGATGAAATATTTGGGTTCCTCGAGGAAGAAAATTGGAATATTTGTTGGTACTTTAATAAGATGAATTAAAAATAATGCCAGATAATAAATAAAAAATTAAAACTTAATTTATATTTATGTATTTGTTTTTTCAAATAGTATAAGGATTTATATACCTAGGTAATAACATAAACAAACTTACTAACCTAGCCTTTAAATCTTTGATAGCACCATGATGGAAATCAAATCCACCTCCGTTCACAATTTACGAGACATTGACCGTGCACATTTGTTTTAGCCCATTGCAATAACCTTTTGATTAAGTATTTAAAAGTCCCAATTTTTTTTCATTGTTCATATGAAACTGTCTTTGATGTCTTATTATCGAAATTAGATATGCACTTTTCCACTCACAATAACGGACACGATACAAATGTCTGCATTAAGCATTCCTCATTTAAAGCAACATGATGGGTATTTACAAAAACAATTCACTAAACCCACTTGAACCTCACAATCACAATAACAATACTCTAGGTTATGTTATTATTTGATACGGTACCTACTTGAGTCGTTCGAAAATAACACTAAGTAATTTTGGTAAGTAGGCTAAGCGTTTTAAGTATTGAAAAGGGTATTTAACAACTAAATCATATTATATAAAATGTTATGCAACCAATTAATAGTTTTTGTAGAATTATCAAGATCGTACAAACGCTTTTTTAAATTAATATTATGTAGTTCTATAAAACCGTAAAACCGATACTAATGCGTAAGAGTATTTCAGAACGTTTGTTTATAATATAGCGAACCGCTCAGCAATAAGTTAGCAGGTGTGAAGTTGATATCTTGCAAGTCAGTCGGGATTGTTCATGGTACAAATAGAAAACCTGCCAGGTTAACCTGCTAAGTTGGCCTGTCCTGTACATGGCAAATATTTTAAAAGTTCATGGTAGGCCCCCAGTATAGTTAGTCGTCGTCATACTGCGCAGGCGTCACAGCTATGATAGCTGACATTACTGTCTTGATGAACTTTAAAAATCTTACTGTTGTAAAAGACAAAAAGTAAAGAACCTGGGCGGCCGAACTCTGCTCCAAATGATTGATTGATGCAGAATTATTGTCCAATGTCAAATATCATTGTACAATTACAGATTTGGTAGACAAACCTGTAAAAATGATGAGAACACATTTATGTAAAACGTGAATACTAAAATACGAACTTTTCTGTCGGTGTATTCATGCACTCGGGCGGCGCAGACCTTCGTTTTCATCATTAAGCTGCCTGTTGAGAAGATCACTGTGGTTAAATAATATTGCGCGGGCAGAGTCGTTTTCGAGAGTGCGATTAAAAAGAAAAAATGCATGTCTATGTAATTTTGAAGAAAATTAATGTTGAACTCAACTAAACACCGGGGGAAAATAGCATTATACAGTTTTAAATAAAAGCAAAATTAGTTTTTTAATGAGATAGGAGGGCAAACGAGCCGACGCACGGATCATCGCCGCAATATACCGCAATACCTTCGCGCTAGGACACCCGCAAAACCAGAGGAGTTGCAAGTGCATCTGCCACCTTTAAAAAGGCTTTTTAAATAATAATAAAATAATATAGGTAGTTGAATAAATTAAATTGAATTAATGAATTATTCTACCTGCCCCAAGCCCTATATATGGGTGCATGTAAGGCCTGCCAGTGTAGTATGAAGGGCCCGTCCAACCTGTTGGCAATAACGGAAAGGAGACCGTTGCCGCTGCCCCGCACTCTACTCGCTATCGAGGTCGCTCTTTTGCGCATGCTGGCATAAAAACAGTCAATGCGGACCCTCGCAAACATTCCTGATGCGCTGCAGAAGCGAGGCAGCCGCAGCAGTGCCCTCAGTGCGTTATTATATTGAACGCGGAGAGCACTGTAAGATCCCTGCAAATATGATACCCACAGGCTACTCGTATAAAAAGATGTGCAGTATGCTCGAAACAGGGTCACCTTCACATCCCTAGAGCTACGAGCAAACCTGCGGGCAATCATATTCGCCCTCACCGACAGCGCCCTCCTTTTTCGCTCAATATCCGCGTCGTCCTTCAGGTCGGAAGTCACAATATGGCCTAGATACTTAAAAGTATGTACCCGCTCCAAAGGTACTTTACATAGCCTTACTGGTGGAACCTCCGCCGGACACTTAGGACCCGCATTGAAAACCATAAGCTGACTCTTTTTGATATTGTATTTTAAGCCATGTGTAAGAGCATACGCCTCGCAAATGCTTATTAGCTCTCTGAGTACACATTGAAGAGCATTGGTGAGCTCAATCCTCCCTGCCTCACCCCGCACTCCAACCTGTATGAGTCCGACAGAGCTCCCGACCATTTAACATTGTTAACCTGGTTCTCGTACCAGTGCTGGAAGATTTTAACAATTTCAGGCTCAACTTGTCTATCAAGCAACTTTCTCCACAGCACTTTGTACGAAACCAGGTCAAACGCCTTGGACAGATCGAGGAAGCAGGCATAAACAGGCGTGCTCCAATCCGTGTAATATCTGACAGCATGCTTTAAACTCAGTATAGCACTATCTGTGGACAGTTTGGCCCTGAACCCAAACTGGTTATCGTGCAAAGTTATTGTATTGTTTAACTGAGCATTAAGCACGCTGTCAAATACCTTGGCGATGACTGTTGCTAATGAGATCGGTCTGTAATTGTTTTTATCCCGTTTTATTTTTAACAATTGGTACTACGATCGTCCTCATCAGCTCGTCCGGTAAGTATGAATGGCGAAGGCAGAACGTGAATAGCATGGCCAAAACGCGTGGGGACCTGCATGCTGTAGGTGTTCGATGCTGAGCCCGTCATGTCCTGGAGACTTACCCCTGGTCATACATCCGATGGTCTTAGCTATGTCAGCAGCCGCTAACTTAACTCTTGGTTCCAAGACAGTACATTGTGACTCAGCATCGACCACTTCAGAGAGTGGGATACCGCTAGGCTCGACACAAAAATGGGATTTAAAAACATTGGCAATATCCCTTTCAGTAGACACACCATCTACACTCGCCGGCAAACCAGGCCTAAGGTTGTGCTTTTTTGTAGACTTCCAGAAGCCACGGAAGTCTTTTTTAGAGTGTAACTCGGCTAAGATGTCCATCTGGATTTGGTCTTGGTGATTCTGGCACCACCTTAGTTTAGATTTAAAGATCTTACGAGTAACACACATTTCCTCATAAATCACGCCAGATGTAGGTTTACCACAATCGAGCCACTCGTTGAACTTAAGCCTAGCGTACGCGTGAGCCCCGCGGACGTGCTTATTCCAACCCACCACGCGCTTCGGCCCCCCGACCTATGACTCGTGTCTCCCTGCTAACAATGGCAGCCTCCCTAAGAGCGGATACCACATCCTGATACAGGCAATCAATTATTAGATTGTGGTCCGGATCACTACATATGCGATCACAGTTGGACATTACGCGAGGGAAGTCAATATTTCGCAGTCGCCGATGACATTCTTGCCTGTAGGTTTTGATAGCATTCGGGCTTTTTTCTCCCCACACAACTAAGTTATCATAGGACATACTCTGCTTTACTTTCGGCCTAATTATATTAAGATCGCAATCGATCAACAATGGGTAGTGATCCGACCACAGAACATCATACTTAACGCTAACACTACGTACAGTTCTCAGAGACGATTCTGTACAGAGACAGTGATCAAGCCATCTCCTAGCCTCATTACAGTCACTAACATACGTGTACGTGTTCGACGTCAACCCCAGCCTATCTACATCAACGCATGCAAAGTTATTATCACTACAGTAGTTTAATAAGTCCGTAAAAAATAGTTCATGCGGATGTGCGTTAAAGTCACCAAGACAGTAAACCGCCTCCACATCACTACTATCAACAATCGCACTTACCAGTCCTAAGCAATGCGAGAATTCCAGCAGGTTACTCACTGCATCCGTAGGCATGTACACACTCATCACAATGAATGGCCTATCACACGTATGAATACGTACCGCACATATTCGCGGGTTATCAGTTGGAATGACCGATACATCACTGAACACACTTTTTCACCATAGCAGGGCTACCCCTTCATAGGGTCGCCCACGCAGTATGCCAGCAGACGTGTCAACGGCCGACTTCCCCGTGCTGCTGAAGTCACCATGGATGGTGCTCAGAAACGGCAGCTCCTCCGGTAGCAGCCAACACTCCTGAAGCGCTATTATGTCGCACGATTCGCAAAGTTCACGAACGCCCTCTATGGAACGCTTCACACTTTTACAATTAAAGCTGGCAAATCTTAACAAACTTTTATTAGGCATTGTTGTTGCTGACACTGCCGACTTTAAGCGAGTACTCGTCCTTACGTCTTTGACTATAATGCACAAACCGTCTGAATATTATATTTTGCGGCCAGATTTTTTCATTAAAAAATGCAGGTACTTTGGATTCAGGTATAAAAAACTTGTATGCATCATAGTCAACCTTTTTTCATAGATACAGCTTTTCCAAATTAACAACGACGCGGGTTTTTATTTCAATGTGCTTTATGATGTCAGCTGTATGTGAATCTTTGTGCACATTCGTAATAAACATGGGTACTTTCTTTTCAGCAGCTTTGAAACACCCTACTGTGTCTTTAGCAACCCCCGCTTTCCCAGCGTAACGGTATTTTTGCTTCAGTTTACGACGCGTAGCAACTATCCATCCATCATTCTCACTTCTAGGCAAAACATCACCGCAATGTGGCACTAATTTACTATCAGAGTTTATCCTCTGCGACTGTGACGTAACACCAACAGCTGTTTGTACGGACGACGGCGAGTGAGCCCGCGTCATAGATCCGCTTTTCGATACTGAAAGAGGCGGTTCCTTCTCAACATACTCACTGCTTTCAAAAAGTGGACTTTGTTTATCGGTAATATGAACCGCGAGTTTCGCGACACTCTCTTGACTTCTCGGACTTTGCACTGCATTATTAGAAGCCTCCAGACTTCTGTATGATGAGTTACCAAGAGAAAAGTCACCGATGCCACCACCTCGTTTCAAATTCACACACTGTTCGTACCGTGCATGCTCGATCAAAGATCCAAACTTGAGGTCATACTGAAGGTCCATCTTAAGTTTATCCAATTGATCTCTCGTCACACTAGTTGACTTCAGTTCTCGCACTTCATCCTTGAGTAAGGTGAGATCCTTTAACAACTTAGTCACATCCAAGTGATCAAATGTGACAGGAGGTAGATTGTCAAGTTGCCGCGCGACGAAAATCGGGATCACATCAGGGTCAGTAGACTTGAACAGGCCAATTATATCGGCTAAGTCACGGTGTTCTTTGCCATTTTGCTTCCGTTTGATATTTCTTTTATTAGTCGGAACAGATTCAAAAAGTAACGATTTAGAATTTTTGATTTCTTCGTTACTAAAGGCCGAAACACATATACGAATTAAGGTATCGTCATCACTCGTCGACAACTTATTTTGGACGTAACATAGTAGCTCGTTAATAACGATATTACACTGAGGACACTTTACTGTGGCGGACATTTTGCACGACGCAAAAACCGATCGTAGCGAAAAGCAAGCGACGCATATGACTGCATGAACGCGAAAGGTCTAGGATAATAGAAATTAGCCAAAATAGAGGTAAAAATAACACTCAGAAGTACAATATCACACAATTAATAAAATAAAATTTTGACATACATGTTATCCATCAACCTAGCAACGTGACATTTTAAAAGGGTCAGTAAAAATATCTGATTTTAAGGTAGGTAAGTTTATCGTCCAAATTGATATCTATTATTGCAAACTCAATAGTAGTTATGACTAGCTTCCTCTCAGTCTCATTCGCATTCACCACTGGTATAATGTACGTAAATGTTTACGACAACAATCTAAGCTTATTCAGTAATTTTAAATAAATAGCGGTGGATTTACTGTGTGTTTACGGTCTATATTTAATTTACACAGCGCGCGTGCGGCGCGGGCGGTGCGGTGCGGAGGTGCGTCGGCCAGTACATCTACTTGTGGCTAGCCGTTGAGGTATTACTCCCAGATGTTTAAGAGTACTGTACATTAGTATTATCTAACCACTAAATTTGTTTTTTATTTCTTGATAGGCCTACGCTTGACCGCGCCTGATGGGGAGTTTGCTTGCCTAGAAGAAACCGATTCACTCGTGATTCATGGCGGGTCCCAATTACAAATCAGTCAGATTTGCTTACTAGAGGTAGAATTTTGATATACAAGGAATGTCAAAATACTATCTCTAGTTAGCAAATCTATCGGCCAAATTGTTATTGGGAGCGGCCGTTAAAGACACCTAGTTTATATAGTTGGGAAGACCGACTTGTAAAGCATTCCACATTTCAGCGGTAAGCATGATAAAAGTGGACATGTGACAGTTGTCCACCATGAATCGATTTTTGATGCTTTGATCGTCGCTTTTTGGTGCTTCTGGCCGTCCTATAGAAGAAAGGGCAAGGGGGAATAAGATCGTGAAGATCTGGCAGATGCACACTCTCCAAAATGTATCCGAAAGGAAACCGATTAGCTTATCGCTTTTCTCAGCAACTTTGCGGCGATGTTTCAGACTTTTATGTTTAAATGTAGCCCGTAGCCCTATATGTTTAGGGTTTATGTCGGAATAAAAATAATTTATGACTTATTTACCTTTGATATTAATATTCCCAGAATTGTTACTGTATTTATGAGTATTTAGTTTTCACATTTGCTGGTAGAGCGTTTAAACATTACGTTTATTTATATAAAATCTGTCCCTAAGACCCTTTTAAAACTAAAATGATTACCCAGCTACCTTCAGTTTGTTGATCGATTGTACACACCATTCAATGCCTGCTCCAAGTAAGGCCATGACGTCACTAAGAAATGTTGCTATTACAATACGCCTTCCGAAGCAACCCGCTGGAGCACCGTTCGAGGCCTCAATAGAGACACCTAATCCGACTTGATGACGTATCTCCTAGGCATAGGATTATCGTCAAGAAAATCTAATAGACCCATTTATATTTGAACGACCCAAACACATTATGTTTGAGTCGTCCAAATATAAATGGGTCTGGATATTGAAGTTAGTTTCAATGCCCACTGATTTAGTTGTTATTAGTTATCGTTGGGTACATGAAGAGATCGTTTTGATTTTTTGTAAAATTTCATCATAAGTACCCAACTAAGCTTGATTTGATGAGGTAATCAATAGCTCGGGTTCTCTTGTATATAGTTTGTATCTTAGAATATTTCCGCACAGTTTCACAGTTCATGTACAAGCTCCTCAAAGCTTGGCATCGTTAGTTTTAATGTTACGATATCTGGTTAATGTAATAATTTGTTGAACTACACCACATGTGGAGGCCGCGCCCTACTGAAGCTCGTTCCATTCATGATCATAAACAAGTTCCTCAGAACTTTAATCGCGTTTTATAAATACGCCGCGTAATTCCAAAGATGCTCTTCATAATATTTCAATAAGGTTGGTTGAACTTGGCACAGAATCTACTAGTCATTTTATGTTATGGGTTTTGCTGAAACTGCTCAGGCATTCCGTGAAGCTCATAATAGACTGATTATCAGCACTGCAAGCAAAACAATCGGATATTGGTGGGATTGTAATATAGTCAGTCCAGTACCAGAAGTATAAATATATCTGAAAACGACACAAATGTTAAAGTCTGTATATTGCAACAATAAATACTTGTTTAATTATAAACACGTTGGTTGCAACAACATTGTGTTACTCTGTAACAATATCTATGGGCACTTCCCAGATAATGATAGACGTTGAAATGCATTCGTACTAAATAGGACGTAATTACCTTCCTATTTTGATCTGTATACGGCAAAGTATAAATGTTCACATTTTAGAATAAGAATATCAATAGAATCGATAATAAAAATAATATTCCCAGTAATGAACCCTTAGTTAGCAACTGGTAAATCCTATGACGCTGTTCGCGTTAGTGCCAGAAGCTCTGTGGAGTTAATTAAAACTAGATTACAATAGAACTATTATAACAGTATTGGTGGTATGATTGTGGAATAGTGTTGCGGGAGTTAATCTGTGTAATATCTGGGGATGTTTAATGTATCTGTCGTGGACAGACCTTAGAATTGATCAGTACATGATGAGGCCGACCGTTTCATGAAATGGAAAATAACCGCTGCCCGTATCATGATATTTAGTCTGGCCAGGTCTGACAGCTGTTTATTTATGAATGTAATATTAATTTTAGGTATCAGTTGCCTAATATCGTCATTAACTACTCACTCATAGTACACAGTTCCTGTAGCTAAAAAGATAAATTAACCAAACATAAAATATGAAGAAAACCTTGTTCATCAATCGCGTCAATATTAGCTAAAGATTTTCCGCTGTATGCGCTCAGTTAATACAGTTTTTAGCGGCGCTCAATATCGTTGGCATGTGTGTCAATGTCGTGGCAAGTATGGTAATATTCCCAAACTTTGCCAATAAAAGGGAGCGGCTGTGGGGTGAGGCGAAGTGGTGGAGAAGGGGGCGCCCTCAGGGACTGTGTGTTTGTCCATGGGCTTACTGCGACATCGCGAGGTAGAAGACCAAATCTTGGAATAAAGAGCAGTTTTCTTTGAGAGATGGTAATTAGGCGCGTAGCGAAACAGTCTCGTTTGGGGAAATTTATCTCCACGAGTATAAATCTATGACGCAATTACGTTTTAGAAAAGTATGAAAGCGTGTTTATTCTAAGAAAACGTCTTCTCTAAAGTTAAAAAATTGTAAATACCAATTAAGAAATTATTGGAAAGTTATGGAGCCGCACACGTCTCGTGTCGTGTTGTCAATGAAAAAACGAAATAGTTCTCTGGACGAGTGATATCTACCAATTTCAAACAAAAGTTTAAATATAAAAGTTATAGATCTCTCGTCGGAACTATTTCCGACCGCCACGTACGAGGTACTATTTCAATATTTGGACAAACTGCGGTACGTAGTAACGCGAGAGAGCAACATTTTATTTTTATACTAGTGTACAAGTTGGTGCATATGTACCTATATGGGATTTTGTTGTGTTCAGAATCAAGTACTATTAGCTATTTTATGGTTCAGGGTCAGCGCCCGACGGGATGTTGAAACGTAGTGCTGGGGAAAACCAATGAACTCTGTACTCGTACCTCTCTATGTATTTGTTACAATTTAAGTTTTTAGCGATTGTGCTCTATATAGATCTGAATCATATTTTTAGTAGTCGGAATTTCTAGTATTCTGAATAGTAATCTCGTAATAAAATCGAATACTAATCACAGTATTGGACAAGTGAAAAGATTTTTTCACCAAGCGTTAATAACATATAATTATTTTAGGCAAATGTAAGTTTTCAGTTCCATCAGCAAGAGTTATAGGTATCTATAAAGGTAGATAAAAGATAAGACCATAGGTATAAGAAAGTTATACCTATTTGTTATTCTAATACGGACTTTCTGTTGTAATACTTTGGATTAGATCTGCTCAATTTGCAACTAGAACTGGTGACAAGACGAGGGTTCAACAAATTTTCACGTTATTTGATGAATATTACTTAACTTGGAGATTAAATTTTCCCATAATGAGATGAAATTATTCAGTACGTAGTTGAACATTCAAAATTATGAATTCAATGGCCACTCGACGCTGTAAGGCACGCCTGCTCTGTGCCGCGCCGACTCGTTTAGAACCGGCAATTTTGATGAAAATGGTGATAAACTTAGTTACCGGATGTTTTGGAGCTGTTTGTGCCTGTTAAACTTTGAACTGAGGTCAGAAGAAAAACAGATGGTGTCAGTTTGTTGCAGCTCAACTCATAACTAGATAAAAGCGATGGTGTTATCTTAAGATTTTGCAATACCGTTGTAATTAGTTTTTTTATATAATTTAAAGAAATATTTTATTTGGATATATTGAAATAAAACTACTTTACGGATTTTATCGAGTTACATTAAATAAAAAATACCTATATTGACTGAATAATTCTATAGTTGTCTTTTTTAATGCAAATATAACGTGATAAAATCCGTAGGTGAAGTGGTTTTATGTCAACATTTTATTTATTTGATACCCCTAAAACTATATTAATCAATAGCGGATTAAAGTTGAGTTAGTGAATTAGTTATATTCAGATAAAATTCACTCGCTTTGTCTACTAAGGGCCACTTGCACCAACTTCATAAATCTGTTTAAGTTGTATTTAAACACACATTTTCATAGAAATTTTGTGTTTTAATACAATTTAAACTCATTTAAGAAGTTGGTGCAAGTGTCCCTAAATACCGAATTTAGGAACTCTATACACTTAAATATTTTCATTAAAGCTGGCGATTACCTACCCTGTGATAAAGAACTTTGTCGTTATCATACTCATAAACACGAACAGCCAGAATATTCCGCTACTAAAAACAGAAACGTTTTATGTTCTAACATTTTGGGCTATATAATAAAGACGCGTGAAAGTTTAGACGTTGAAATGTCTTTAAATATAATATTTTAGCTCAAAAAATTCCCGGCTTTTTACCGGTTACCAACATAATAATATATGTATATATTCGTGGAATCTTCTGTAGTTTAAGGCCCACCTGCACCAACTTTTTAAATATGTTTAAATCGCATTTAAAGTAAATTTTTCATAGTAAATTTTTGTTTAAATGCAATTGGCAAATTGGCAATTGGAAATTGGAAATTAAAAAGAAACTTATTCTTAAAGTTGGTGCAAGTGGCCCTAAGAGTCCGGCGGACGGAATTTCCCATACAAATGTTATACCAAAATAAATCTTAATTAAAAAAATATATTTAAAGTGTGTTGTTATTCGGATTCCGATACCTTTAATCTAGGTTGACAGGAAATAAATGTTAGCGAATGCAATTCTTGATAACTTTACCAAGGTTGAAAAGATTTTCCGGTCATTATTTTATTTAGTGAAGTCTGAGTAGACGAAATGGTTCATAGAGACCTATATTAACGGTATCTCAATCCGAACCATAACAGAATTTGATAAAATATTGTTTCGATTATGATTTATTTTGGTACCCTTAAATTTTGTTTTAGTGAGATTGAGTGTTCGCACAGAAGTAGCGAGCGCTGCCGCTGCCACGAAGCGACACCACCAGATGTCTTCACCGTCGAGAGACATCGTTTTAAGTGTAGGTATATATAAAGTATTATACTTACGGACCTTCCCTCTATTTTGTTACACCAAGTTATAGCAGCTGATATTAGCGTTGATCTCAGTTGAAGAGAAGTATCTGTTGTACGTTGGAGCCATAATAGCGACCTTAAGGCTCTCAACCGGCCCACGTTACACACGTCCCACGAGCGTCGTAACATTCCCCAGTGAGCAGTTAGGAAATGAGTTATAATCACGATCGTATTTGTTATTGCACACATCCACGAATTGAGAAACAAAGCGTCAATCTTTATATCCGTTTTATTGTGACCACCTTGCAACGGATAACCAATACAATGAGTCAGTGACCACGAGTAATTGTTTGATAAATTGCAACTGTTGTAGAGCGACCTGTTGCTGACGCCTGCTCGCTTTTTATGGCTGACCGTTGATACATCCGGTGTTTTTATTAAATTCCTCATAAAAACTCCTTATTCCGACATATTTCTCGCAGACATATCTCGAAAAGAGACGGGGTATATTTTGGAATTCCAATCATTTCTCGTTTCAGAACTTTTTCTTTCGCTATAAATCTTTTTATGGTGAAACAGATAAAATGTTTATTGTATCGTGGTTTGTATCAACTTTTTTATTCGATTCTATTACATAAATGGAACTGATCTATTTACGTGGTTCCTTAGGTTAGTACCTACAGTGCGTTGTAAGTAAATATGGTAGGTTTATGTTACGAGCGTGTCACGTCACGTGAGCGTGCATTAGTATTATAGCGGTGTGTGGTTGGAGGGCGTCGCGCGTCGTGTGAGTGCGCCGCGCCTCAAGTTTGCGGCTATAAACCGTGTGATGCAAGCACGACACCGAATGAATATTGCAACTTGTTTATTTATCTCTTTATTGTATACCAAAAATATAAATACCTACAACCAAACAAAAAACGTGCAATGGGCACAACAACATACAGAATCTATACCTCATGTACCTGAACTGATTAAGCAATCAATATTTAGTAGCTAATTTAAATAATGACGAGTAATTTCTACTGATTTTGCTTTCAATTTATATTTATATTATGTACTTAAATATAAGTAAATTGAACTCAATAACAAAGTTGCTATCATCAGGTCATAAAAGATTACCTATGGAAAAACATGGAGAATGATGTCGTTTACCATTGAGGTGGCGAACAAGCTTACGGCCTTATTAATGTCGTGCATGTTCTTACACATACGAGTACAGTACGTGGAGGAAGCAAGCACTTTGAAAGCAGATTATGAGAACCGCCAACCCTCAGTAGGCGTGATAGATTACAGCTCCGATGCACCCTCGGAGAAGGGCTTGCGCCCGGGGGCATAACATTAATAAGTGCAATCGTTATCAAACGACGAACAAATAATTCTGTAGATTATTTCAAAAGTAGGTATATTTCTTTTATAGCAATTAGTGTGGTCACAACTCTCTCATTTGTCATAAGTATTGTTTAATTGCCAGCACATTTTTACGGCAAGTGTCTCGATGGGCGAACTTTTATTACATTGTGCTTATTATAATTTATGAGCAGTACGTAGGGGCAGGCGGAGCGGGCGCGGGCGCGGGTGCGGCTGGCAATTAGGCTGTGTCATGCTGTATTAGAACTTGCGGGACGCTTCTGTACTGTAATTTTTATATAAAAAAATATTGCTCTTTGTAAAACTTTTCAGGGACGGAATATGTTTCGTTTTAAGCAGTCTTGTAGAAATAAAATACTTATACTTAAAATATACTTAATATAAAATAGTTACTTATTTTATTAAAATAAAAGCGACTATAACCTTCTCACTGTCAAATTATTCTAACTTCCTATCCAAACAATTTCACACAGAAACTTAAAATCTTCTCGGATACTTTCTAAGATAGACCCAATTCCCAGTAGCAAGCAGTTGTTTAATGAACAAAAGCTATGGTGAAGTATAATCGATACTTTCAATAACAATATTAGCGTGGACAAGATAATGCCAGCGTAATATCTGGGCGCACCCGGGGGAATGCGGTAAAAGCAAAGTTACTCCGAGCTGTGCCACCACGCAACCACATACAGAAGAACCAATCCTCACATTTTTATGTGTTCTTGTTTACAAATCCAGAACTGCTGGTAAATTAAATTATTGCTTGATAAAGCTTAAGGCGTGCTATATGAAGACAAATAATACTCAATAATAATGGGCGTGGTTTAGTCTTACACGAAATCTACATGGGAAAGTACAGATACATATAACCATGGGAGAGCCATGCTTCGGCAAGGATGGATCTGCTCCACGGCCACGGCCTCACAGAAAACCGGTGTGAAACAACGCTTACGTTGTGTTTCGCCGAGTGAGTGAGGTTACCGAAGGCCCAAACCCTTTTAAAAGGCAGGCAACGCACTTGACACTCATCTGGTGTCAATGGGCGGCGGTAATCGCTTACCATCAGGCTGCTCATTTGCCAGCTACCAAATTTTTACGTGACGGGGTCACATAAAAAAAAAGTTGGTAGCTGGACATAAATATACGTAAGTAATATTTTTGTTTCGATACTCGCTAAAGAAACTCAATCGCTAAGCATTCCATAAAAATAATGGAGGATTGAGTTTCTGTGGCTATGTATTTGTTTGATGACAGTAGCGCACCACGCTGCGATCAGTATCGATACATAGGTACTGCAGATACTTACAAACTTTTTAATGGATTGTATCCTTTTTCCTTCAATACTGTCTCAATGCAAATAATGGAACGAACTTCTGCAGTCTCTACTTAGCTATTTTTAAGTTTCATCAACTTCCAAACAATTTAGTGTTCGGTTATATTACAAGGAGTTTATTCAATCAGTGTCGGAATGGTTTAGGTATTATGTTTAAGCTGTGGAAGTCGACGGACCGACGAAAGTTTGGAACAACCTCAAGGGTTCTAGTAAAGTTATACGAATAAGCTATGCTATGTGCATATATATATGCAACGTACGCGTTCAAATAATGTCTCACTTAAGGGGGAGTTACTCGTATGTATATAGCTCTAAAATTCTCTACAGAGGCATGCACACGTAAAACTACTAACCAACCTCTGTGTCGAGCACAAATAGCAAGCACAATGTTCTAACAACCTCATAACAACAGCATTACATTCAATTACGTCTCGTTGGACTCAAACACATATTTAAATTGTCCACATTACGTTGAAACGATTCTGGGTACGGTACGGTGAATTTCTCCGAAATTGTTAGTGGTCAATGTTCGAAAACACCGAGACATTTCAAGAATCCCAGATTTGCGAACGTGGAAGTTAGTCTTCTGGCCTTGGACACAGATAATAGAATAGTAGGCTTGGAGAATCTGGAATCGTTTACACTTATATAAAAAAAAGAGAAAATATTTTATCGGCATTAAATCCAAATTGGACAAATAGAACACGAAATTTTCGTATGCGTGACATACTTTTAGCAGTGTTAAGGTATTTTCCATAACAAAAGCTCGTCAGCATTGAGCGCACATTCTCGTGCAGTCGGCCCGCATCGCGCACCGTGCTCCGGGCTTGACAACGACCACTCAGGTGATATTTATAATGTAATGAATGTACTTAATTGCTGTTTTTGTGTCAGCTGCTATAGGGAAATTATTACATTAGAATATATTTTGACGATGCTCCGCTCCATGACTACCTAATCCACACATTAGCGAACCAATTCTCATACAATTTATACGTATGACGAACTTTTTTATGATACCTACGAACTGTGGGTGTACATTAGTACGCCTCTGCCTAACCCTTCGGGGATTACAGGCGTGATGGTATGTCTTATGTTATCATAATTCTTTTTAACCGATGGTTGCAGGTTTTAATTCTACCTGAGGTCGAATTTCTCTTAAGTTCTAAAAGAACTTCATTTATTTCGCCAAAAATATGGGTACAACAAATAGATGGTTAGAGTGCTAGGGTCTCCACACATTTTTCCGTAAGAGGCATGCGAAAAACACATTTGCAAATGAATAATAATATTAACAATATGTAAGGTAAATATGTCAGCATTAATACTACAATCACATTTTATCACATTAAAAAGGTCATTTTATATTAATTATTTTCCCTTTTAGTCCAAAAATTCTTCTTCTATTATAAAAACATTAGTTATCAACCAGAATTTGAGACTCCTCTTCATGCGCATTAAAGGGAGTTCTCGGATATGTTTCGGTATTTTATTATAAACTTTTATGCACATTATAAGACAATTCTTGTGGAACAATGTAGATCTACACGATAGAGGATCTCTCTTTGATATATTTGCATTGCTTTTTTGTGCAGTAACAAACTGATTTGGATTGTTTTAACGAAAATGCAAATTTCTACTATATATAATCCAGTTAAAGTTATTTTTTTTTTCTTTAAATAGAGTTCTACAACTTTCTAAAGGACCTATGTTACACAACGCACGTAGACACTTCTTTTGGCTAATGAAAGCTCTATTCGCATCAGTAGAGTTTGAGTTATTGAAATTTAAATGCCAAAATCATTTATGAGTTTTTGTAAGTCATTCATTTACTTAACTTAATTCAAATTGATATCAGCCTTCATTTGAAGATTATGATTTATCAACTATTGAAGAGTACTTTAAATCTTACAATAATCAACTTACAACAATATAAAATAATCATAATTCTGGGCTAATCCATAGCCTGCAAATCCTGCAATTAGCTAATCTAGATGATGACCGCTCTCGAACGAGTGGTGTTCCTATAAGCGACCCGCTGCAATTTGTCAGCGCGCCGCCCGCCTCTGCCGCCGCCGCCGGGCGCCCGCTCTCCCAGCCGCTCGTCAGACAAACGAGCCTAATTAGCGACCTGACACCCCAACGGTATACGTATTGATGTTTGCAAAACAAATAGTATATAGTTTTGGAATTGCTACTGTAATACTTACATAGTAGCAATATCATTGGTTAAAAAAAAAAAATTCATAACACTAACATTTCAATAAATACTTTAAGAAAAAAAAAAATTTTGATTTTTGACAAGTGTATTCTTATTTGTGCTCGTGACTGTACAACGAGGCGTTCATTCTAACTTGATTGTTTCATTGATTTTGGGAACGATATTGACTTTATTGTCCTTCAATATTTTTAATAGGAAATGGTGGTACTCTCTCCAGCGCTATACGTTTGGTATAAGAATATGTTTCGTGATCTGCAGTAATATAAAATCGGACATCAACAAATAATACTCAAAATAAACAGACATGGACGTTTCCATCAATTATTTTTAGATGTTCGCCCGCGTTTCCTTTTACTTTATGTTTAGGATTTACCGAGTATAATAATGCAGGTTGCCGTAACCCAAGCTTCTATGTGCTCAAGAAACCGTATAACAATAGTTTGCAACAAGAGCCGTAACTTGCTTAGAATATATTTGCTCAGGTGTACGACGGAACAATGACCAGGATGGCGAGAGACGCCATACAACTTCCGTTATCTCCGTGACTTTTGTGATATAAGATTTTTGTTAAACCTTTGCTTGTAAATCGATTTTGTAGCTAAAAGTAGTGTCGGTCATTTAGTGAAGGAAAAATTCGACTCGCAGGCAGGATTCGAACCTGCGTCTTCTGGCTAGGTACGCCAGACGCTATGACCACTAAGCCACCGCGAGTCCCACCTGCCATGTCGAAATTTGCCTTCACTATTAGTGACACTACTAGTATCGGTCGTCAATTTTGGACAAAATTGACGATTGACCCTAAGTTTTTAATGCTCAGTTGTGAATATTGTATAGCTAATGGCGCAATTACTACAGCTAGGAATCTAGAATGTGTTATAGACCTACAAATTGAGAAAAACCAATTGTAATTTGAATTTAGCGGGCTCAGCGAAACGATCAGCCTTAAGGAACATTCATTTATCGGTATACCTATATAGCACTAGCATATATGAAAAGTGTACAGTCGCAATCGTAGCCAGGAACATAATATGTTCCTGGCTACGATTGCGACTGTATTATCTATTCTCTCTCCGTCCCTCATTTAAATTATTGTAGTGATTGTTCAAACTTTCCGTAATCTTAAAAACAATGAAGTCATCTCAAAAATGTTTACACTTATAATAGTAAAGATAATGCAAAAATCCTGTCAAAATATTAGAACATTTCAAAGTATTTTACATTTAATTTTAAAATGAAAACCTATTTTTAACATTTCTTACCTCCTACGAAACAGAATAGTTTGAAAATAGTTTGGTCTCAGTAAATTTAAATATGTGAAATAATAAAAAGGAAAAATAATATAACAAAGAGGAAGTGCGTGTGCATTGTTCTACAGCCATCAGGCACCGATACAACGCGCTGTCTTCTAGGGTTATCACAAGCTTGTCGATATTTTTATTTGACAACGAAATGTAATAAGTTGCTCGATATTTATAGACTTTTTCTAAAACTCAAAGTTAAACAATGCAGCAGCGGCGTCGCCAGTAAGTATTTGTACAAAAATAGTCCCACTATGAATACTTGACTGGAGATTTCAAGAACCTGCTAGTTATTTCCTATCGCACACCGCTTTAAAAAAATCTTTCTAAAAATAAATATTGATCGCGGAAGCCCTACCATCGAACGCTTGTCTGGGCCGTGTCGGAAGCGAGTTGTACTGCCGCGGCGCGCACCGCCACCGCCGCGCCGCCGCGCCGCACAGCATCGCTTCCGTGCCGTTCAAATTCCCCACCACTGTCCCTCTAGCCACACTTCAGTTATATACCCACATCTAATAGATAACAATATGGATTACAAAACCTGTGTTGCATGATTGTAATGTAACTGGAAAACTCATTGAAATAAAACAATTTTACGGATTATATCGCGTTATATTAGTATAATACAATACAAATCAAACAAACTTGTTTTATTTCAATATGTCTAATATTCGCGTAAACTTCAGAAATCAGTATGGCAAACACATGTTTTTCATTAGAAAACGTCGTTAAGTTTCGTCTTAGTCGTTGTTGAAGTGTTTTATTTGAGTGGTGACAGTAATTAAAACACGTTCAGCTTTGCATCGAGGTCAAGAAGAGCATCTAGCATCAAGAAGTCTATACAAAATCTTATGTCTCACCTTTTATATCATTATGCCATCCAATTTGTTCGGAAAGCTTAGCGCCATGTCAATAAAAACACCAGTTAATTTTATAGTGCCACTTCTATCAACACTTATCTAACCATAATACATTATACTGAACGTGGTCTCGCGTAAGCACATTTTGGCACTCACAGGCGCTTCTTTTATAAAGATCGTGAGTGTGATTTCTGCTATCTTAAATCTATCGTTAACGTTTGATTTATTGACATTACCGGACTACAATAAAAGCGTATAAGATATTAAATGTAGACTCTCAAGAAATCTAGATAGAACACCGTATTCACGTTGCTTAGCAAGTATAAACAATATGACGTCACACAACTGTTTGTTTTTATTACTTGACACGATCTAGCACTATCGGGCGTTATACGCTAATACAACTAACAATAGTTACATAAACAAAGTCAGTGCGACAGTTTCGACAGTACTCAACTTTGCGCGTCAAGTTGGCTAATTACTCGAAGCCGCAATTTGGTGGCAAATTGGTTCATAGTAGTGTCTATGTAGTCTGCCTCCCGCCGCCCCATATGATCCACTGCAGCTATGCTACATCATATAAGAAATGGCATCTTTTTGTCATCATTAGTCTACTTACTTATTTCTTAGGGCAAGAATGGATTAGTCTTTGAAGGGTCCTGCATAGACTAGACCGCAGCCTGTACAAAATATTAATGTCTATTTTTTTAGTTTTAACTGCCTCATTAGCCTAGTGGTCCTGAGAGCGACTGCTACGCTTGAGGTCCTGCTGGGTTCGATTCCCACGTCGAGCAAAGTGTTATTGGGTTTTTCTATGAAATTCCCAGTAGCAGCTCTGAGTTTGGAATTCGTGCCCGGTTAATGGCAATAGGCTCGCCCCCTATTCCATGGGACCTAAACATACCGACGAACTGTGGGTGTACCTTAGTCCTACACCTCTGCCTAACCTTTCGGGGAATACAGGCGTGATGGTATGTTATGTTAGGATGACAGAATTTTAATTTAATCACAGATCTTCGAAGGGTGGTAGTTACAAGTAGTGTTGTTTGTAGCTAAGTAACATTAAATTTTAAACACCTTTGCTAGAAACTTTACAGGTAGCCTGTCCGACTAGGAAGTCAGGTAATAATTAGCGAGCAGTAATGTGTCGCGTCGCCGCCCCGCCCCCGATGACGTCATTGTTAGCAGCGATTCTGAAAAATACCGCCATGTTCTGCTAACTGACCTGCGCTTACTTCCTGATGTTAATGACAAGCTACACAATTGTTTATCAAAGAGGTATTCTACAAATGATAGCCATAGAAGGTCCACTACACACAAGTGCTGCACAATGGTTGATTAGTGAAACAGGTATAGAGTGCGACTACACTCTGGTTCGAATTCGTGACAGTGTACTTGTTTTACCAGTCTGCCTTCTTTATTCATCTTGCGTAGTGACATAACGTTATAAATGTTGAGCTGTATACCATACAGTGTGATGTATATATTTCGCTGAAGTGTGCCGAGTTTGTTGGCACGCGCCGGCACAGAAACCGCCTGCTGTCGCAAAATACTTTGTCATCGTTACGCGGAGCCTGATTTATTTCAGCTCAAAACCTACCTCCCTAAAATGTAAGTATTTGATTTTTTTGTACAAGTACGCACTTATATTTGTGAATAATGTTGAGAATGATTTGCTAAAGTGAGATTGTTTTCAAGATACTAACACTACTCATAGTTAAGTATCACTTTCTATGTAATATCGCTATTGGCATGGAAACCTTACTGATCGTTTGCACAGCCTGCTGTATGTAAATAAAGCCCAATATATGTTTTAAACTTAATCTATAGTTAAAAACAAACGATACTGCACGGATATTTCAGAGTGCTCTAAAAGCCACATTCGTAGAGTTCTCCAGCCCACAGTGCATGCTCCAAGAACTCTCGCTAAGAAGTTGCTAATGAATCTGAGAGAACTACTAGTTGACTAATTACTAATGGTAGTGGTTGTGAATGTTCCTCTGCTGCCACAGCTTTTAGAGTATCATACCAGATTTGAAGAAGTAGCTACTCGTAAACCTGAAGGTGATCTTTATATTCTGAAAGTCAAAGCTTAGGAATAGGATCTATGTAATTTTCAGGTGATTTTGTGTATTTTCTTTAATGAATACTTTCAGATTTTTTACTTTAATCTTATTAAGACGTATAAGTACCTAAATCTACTAAAAAGCGTGTATACAATATACATAAGTAAATGTGTAGCACCTGTGGTTTGCATTTTGAGCTCCGACAAGATTGTTAATTGTAGCGCGGTGCTATGTGCATGAAATGCATTGTCTGTACCGTGCTGCAATCATAACATTAGCTACCTAGGTCGGTGCTGAGACACACGGGCTATGCGAACGGACAGCTAAATAACTATATTAAATACTAGCTTCTGCCCGCGACTTCGTCCGCGTAGCGTGATGATATATAGCCTATAGCCTTCCTCAATAAATGGGCTATCTAACACTGAAAGAATTTTTCAAATCGGATCAGTAGTTCCTGAGATTAGCGCGTTCAAGCAAACAAACAAACAAACTCTTCAGCTTTTTAAATTAGTATAGAAGTATAGATTTACGTCAATAAACAACGAAACGTCGTCAAGAAATAGGTAATTCTGTCTTTGTTATATGATTACGATTATCAAAGATACAAAAGGGCGGATATCATCGTTTTATTTCCCATGCTTTTTTTTTAATCTATTGATATCCCTTCGTCTATAAAGCCACAAGACGTAGAAAGTATTAGGGGGCACCGCGGATGATGTAGGCACGACATAATAGCAATTCAGTTTACAGGCCGGAAGCGCGCGCCTAAAATATTATACGCATTTGTTACCACCATATCACGCCGCTGAACATGATCAATGGCTAAGGACACATCATAAATAAACTCACAATCTGACTTCATTTTTTTTATGGGTTAGGGGGGCGAAAGAGCAGACGGATCACCTGAGGGTAAGCGATTACTGCCGCCCATACCAGAGGAGTCACAAGTGCGTTGCTTGCCTTTTAAAAACACAAAGTAAGCGATGTTTCACGCCGATTTTCTGTGAGGCAGTTGTATCACTCCGGCCGTTGTGTGTTTAATCTATAGAGTTAACACACACATAGATAAAGAAGTAAGTAGGACTGTCCTGTAGTGTGCACTATAAATTAATCTAAATCAAATCTTTTGTTTACGTACCTGGTATCGTTTTTCAGGCCACAATCATCACACACAAATTCTATCCACGATAAGCAGGAAAACTAGATTTTATTTAAAAAACTAGGCTGAGGGCATCCAAAACCGATGATAATGCATGAGGAAGCTAATAAACGTATATGAAATGACAATGACGTGTCAAGATCTCGACCGACTCCAACTATATACTACTATAGACTCTAATATCTATCGACAAGTTTGTATTGCGGGGAAACAACTCATCCCTGTGAGGTGTTCCGGGTGATCCGTCAATGTGTCACTAGAGATGCAGCTCGTACTTAGCTAACGTCGCGGGTGCAAGTAGTGGGTGGTGGAGGTAGATAGTGTGCCAGGTGACTCCACTTACAATATCGAGCCGCCATTCGCCCGCGATTTCGTAGCTATTGCGCTCTTTACGTAAATACAAGCTGCTTGGTGAAACAAGGTCGAGCTTTATATTAAGTTTTAGCTTTTATCTTTCTTGTAATAGTCGTTCCGTGTTATTACATTGTCCTTAGAACAAGACTGTATTATACAAATGTTTTCAAGAAGAAAGTTATCGTTGGCTTTGAAGTTTCTTCTAGTAAAGTTTATTTAAAAACTAGCTTCTGCCCGTGGCTTCGCCCCCGTGGAATAAAAAGTATCGGGAACGGGATAAAAAGCCGTTCTTGAGTTATAAATGGTGTAACTAACACGACTTTCTTTTATATATATAGATAAAAATTATTCATTAATTTATATAAATAACTCAACTTCTTCTGTGTAACTCTTTTCACTATTACCCACTAAAAGTTTGAGTAGAAACTAAGAGTTCTGATCACAACATGATTTATCACCATAGTTTTGTCTGGAAAGCACCAATATTGTAAAAAGTAAATGGTCCAGAGACAATTATGTTATGCATATTAAATATTTAATAAAGTACTTACCTATGATGTTTAAGATGTGGTAAAGTTAAACATTTTGTGAAAGTGGGCGGTAAACCAAAAAACTCGAATCGTAGTGTGAACGTAAAAATCTTTGCTTGTTTGCAAATTAAATTATTTGACCCACAGTAGGTAGTAGTGGTTGGTTTGCGACACCGACACCTAGTAGAATGGTAATCAGCGGCGACTGGTCGACGGTGACGTCATAGCGCGGCGCCTCGCGCTCGCCTCGTTACGTGTCACACCTCGCCACTGAATGCATTATCTACCTAGCTCGAGTGTCGCCTCGCGCGCGAATGTAAGCTTCTAGTTCTTCTAACATGTCAAATGTTCCAGAGATACCTACAAATAATTATATATGGCCGAAGTGTAGATCGGTACCTACTATTACCAGGAGGTAATGTTAACTAAAACAAAAAAAATAAAAAAAATAAAAAACCCACGTTAAATATTATGGTAAAAGGATCAAATAACATTTTCGAACCCCCGACTAAGTACCAACACATATTCACTAAATTACAAAAAGATCCGACGATGTTGTCATTCCCATTTCTATTCTGAATTTCAATAAAAATTAAGTATAGAAATGCCATGAATGATGTGTCTTGTAGAACTAATGCAGCCTCCGCCGGATTTATTCCTTCTGAGGCAGGTATTTGGAACCTCGCATAATCCTTAGTAATTTTGTAATATTAATCATAATAGCTAATATTATAATTTACCTAATATAGCCTGTTTAGCCTCGCAGATCTACTTGCGATACTGAAACAGGTCCACTAACCATTAATCATATTTTTCCTTAAACGTCCGTTTTGTTACAGTTGTGAATCTTTTTCATAAACAGCCAAATAATTTACAGACCAGAAATACAGCTTCAATCAATGATACAATTAAATTATAGCCGAGTTCCATCTACACTGAATTGAAAATAATAATATCAGCCAATGTGAATGATTGCTGTGAGTCAAGTGCGTGCGAAATTGTCTATTTTCAATCGACAGAATAAGCAAAAACATCACAATATGATGCACAGAGTTGTAATTACAAAAATATTTGAGTAGCATTTGACAAAGAAGGGATTCTTTGTCAAATATATGCTATAAAAGTTGTATTCAAATATTAATTAATACATTTTTGAAGCGATTTCTTCTTCATAGTTCTGAATACTGTAATGACATTTATCACGCTTAACATCAACACGTTTACGACCGGTCAAGTGCAGTGCAAACTGTTGAAAATGTGACAACATCCAACGGAGAGCTTTTACAAAATAATCGAACTACTCCTTGTTAACAATGTGCAACAATGTACATCATTGTTGCGTCCGCGAGCTGTTGTGTTGTGCTCGCTGTGCCGAGTGCGCCACTCGAAGCAGTCTGCGTCCCGCGGAACACTTGTGACTGGAAGCACATCACTATTATACACTGCAATGCACTGTGCGAGAAGTCTTTGGTAATACTAACAACGTCACATTTTCATATTCGTGAAATTTGTTTACTCTAGTGTAGGGCAAGATAACTTGTATTCATGTCTCAATAAATGACGATACTTTTAAAGAGTGGAAGCTGTTATTATGTAGTTTTTTTCAAATAGTATCCTAGTTCAAAATGAATTTATAGTCAACAATTTTAATCTTTTTAATAATGTGACACTGTTAGGTCCACACGCGGGAGTATGTATGGTGATTGGTGACCCGAACACTGACGTGCGCCCGCCGAGGACGACACTCAAAGGAAATTGGAAAATGTTCTTTATGAGTTTACTGTAAAATATGTAGATAATTACGACAATGTTACAATTTTTTTAGGTATTTCTAATAAAGATGCGATCATTGTTTAGCCCGTATTTTAAATGATCAAACGAACTTACCTGTTGTGAAGTTCGATCATTATTATATGAGTGCCCTGCTCGAAGATATATATTTAAACAAGCAGCTCTCATCATTCACTGGCAACTCTGCGCAATTTTAGAAGTAGCTAAAAATTTGCTTAATCTGTGCTCGGTGAACGCTTTCATTCTTTTTAGAGTCGCGAATTATCTCAAATTTTACCCGGGGTGGGATGGGTAGGGACCATATATCTTCGAGCAGGGCACTCATATAATAATGATCGAACTTCACAACAGGTAAGTTCGTTTGATCATTTATTATATTGCGTGCCCTGCTCTCGATATATATTTAAACAAGCAGATGTTTAGAGTATTGGTAAATTTGAGATAAGCCGAAAGCATAGTATGTATTCCTGTAAAATAAATCTGTTATAATCACATTGCATTATTTTAAAACATATCAGTCTCTTGACTTTCTGTTAAGGACCAATTAGCTAACACAAAGCCGACCAGCTACAATTGCTGTGACCCTCCAGAGGGTCAGGGTTCATCAATCATTTTATTAAATATGTAAGAAACTGATTCCCTTAGATAGTATTTACGGTAGGTACCTGGAACTTGAAAATAAATGTTAATGATCATTCTTAATTGTTGGAGAATAATGAATTTCGTAGTAGGACTACATATGGCATGAATCAGCAAGATCAGTGCCTGATATTAAGTACTAAGTAATAATTCTGGATTAAGCACAGGATAAACAATAACAAAATGTTATTAAAATATCAGAATTAATATCATATCAAATCAATATAAATCTGCTGAATCGTGAATCGGTCAGTTTCAATCATAACTATTTATAACTAAATAGTTATAAATATTCGTAAGTTAAAAGGCCGACCAGCAGTCTGTGTGATTAAAGCTTATGAAATTTCTTTTGTCATAGTCCTGAATGTAAAGACATGGCGCCTACCAGGTTCCAGTATGGCTCTGGTATCTATAATACTGACTCGAATAAAACTTTGAAGAATACTTTATTTGACGATGTAAAACATAGTTATAGTAAGGTAGATAGGTACTTTTAAAAGAATTACATTAAAATTTCAGAGCTGTACTCTACACTACTTTCTAATCACACAATTTTCCCTTCACTGGGCGAATGGGCCATTCATCACATCTAGATTATAGATAAGTGGTAATGATTATATCAGCACACCCTTCATTCCATATCTGTTGTGCTTAATACAGGGAACTTCATTCCATATCTGAACAACCCCTTGCCACAAAAACACTTTTTAAATAATCATTTAAAAATGTAATTTACAGTAAAATATGAATATAGAACTTTGTTTGGCACAGTCCTACATATATATATATATTGATATTTACCAATATTAGTTTGGACTTATACATTCCCTAGAGACTCCCTTACGAACATTCCCCCCCAATTTTAGAGCAAGGATGAAACTGACTTATGACGGACAGTCTATAGGCAGCCGCAAATCCAATGATTTTTTCATAAAATACCTACTTAATACCTGGTATGGATAGAGGAGATCTCCCTGAGAATGGGTTCGCCATATACTATAGGTGCTTATCTATGTTAATATTATAAAGAGGAAAGATTTGTATGTACATATGTTTGTAACGAATTGGCTCAAAAAATACTGGGCCTATTCCAAAATTTCTTTCACGGTTTGAATGTTACATTATTCCAGATTAACATAGGCTATAGAATACTTTGAAAAAGTTTGGGATTTCTGGCAATGAGAATTGTTGGTGGATGAGGTTTCTGTAGGAAGACTGTAACCTTTATTTTTGGTGAGATTATCAGTTTGTTCTAAATCTTCTAATCAAAAGGTGTTTGGAAGGACACCATAACAAAACAAAGAAAAGATAATATATCCAAGTCCAAGTGAAAGTTTCAATATTCATTGGCTTTAAATGTTTCCAGAAGACTAAGGCAATGCATTTATTTATTATGAGTCTAGCCCAGCTTTATCCTAGTAGAGGCACCTAATATTGTAGTTCTAAACAATGTAGGTATGTACCTATTTGTATCTAAATTCTCCTTATAAATGTGAACTTTGATAAGTACAAACTGTTCAAAGACTCAATATTTTTATCAGTATAATATTTTCTGAATAAATGTAATTATCACTACTATATAAACATTGGTGTAAGGTGTAACAAGCAACAACCAGAATCTTTTCCAGGTCAAATACCATATTTCTGGGTTCATTATGTAGTTCTCTTGTTTAAAAATAAAAGTACTAAATAAACTTTATTTTTAATGATGTCCTGTGACCAAAATGTGCTAGCATGTGTTAACCCTTTGCACTACTGCCATATGAATGTGGCCAAGGCAATTTAAATGAACATAGAAATGTCTATGTATAATAAATGAAATGTTTATTACAAAATTTACTAGGGTATATGACACATCATGACACCTATGTCTTGTTATACAATAGGATGATTTATGATGTTGCTTAACATGCACAAAAAAAATAAAAAACTATATAAATATCTTATATATGATGTAGGTATTGTTACTACCTACACCTCTTATCTTTTCTAAAATCAATGGTATGCACATAAGGGAATTTATGCGCTATACAAATGTTACAACCTAACCTGGATTGGTTAAATGATTTTCGGTAGCTTGTCCACATTTTTTGCAAAATCCATGGGCTTCAAAGTCTAGGTCAAAATTGATTTATTTCAATTAGACCAATATAATAGTTGAAAGGTTGAACTACTTGTCAAACTGGATGCTTGTTGACACAAACAGCACTGGATTAGGTGATATAGACTTTACCAAGTAAATGCTATGTCATAATACATAAGTTATGCAATACTTCTATTTTACATGATAGGTACTCCTATAATAAACAGGAATTTTATTACAACATTTTAGTTTATCTTATCTTGTGTATAATGTACCTATTCACTGTGGCCCAGAATTTGGTGCTGGGCAAGCTGCAATAAATATTGCTAAATATTATTATAATGACATATTTCTGGTAGATATCATACAGGAGCTAAGAAATTATCAAGACAATGATAACTGGAATTTTTTACTGATAAATTCTAAGCATTTCTAGAGCTAAAGTTTCTATAATCATATCATCTCATCTCCATGTATATAATATAAGGAATACTTTATATTAATAACCAGATTCTATACATATTAATGTATTGATTGTCTTGTAATGTCCCCATCTTGTAAAATTATTACGCATCTGAGCAACCCAATGTAGGAATTACTTTATTATAACAATATAGGCAATACTATATTCTGAATAAACATTTACTAATAAATGTGGTTTTCCAATAACTTTTTGGTATGTAATGTCATTTCCAAATGGAAATAAAGCTCTATTTGACAGCATTCTTCTGAGATGTTATTTTTCTGATACTAAAGTTTGTTGTATCATAATGGGAAATGAAAGCTAAAGTTGGCCAAAGTAGATAGCTCATCTGATTTTCCTGAAGACAGTAATGGCACACGGTCTTATGAGACTTGATTACAAAGGTAATTGAGTATCCTTTAACATGGTTAAGTAATACACTTAACAAAATGTGTTAGCCTTCCGGCATGACTTACCACTATGGCTAAGTTGGCCATTTCTTGCACACAATGTTGGTCTTGTGCACAATGCTGGTGTTCCAGCCTGTATTGAAGATTCATGTCCTTCAATAGTAATGGGTAGTTGTGGGTTTCACTTACAATTGGTTGTAAGCTTATTGAAGAACTGGTCGCTTTTAATGGCAGGTTTTCAAAACATCTTGTCACACAGGCATTCTATAGATGCTTACAGTGGTCTTTTACTATTTCACAACATATAAAAACTAATTATCACATATAGGGAGAACTAGAATTCTCATTATTTTTGTTAGGGCAAAATGTCAGTCAGGATCCATCACAAAATTCACAAAGTATATCTTTTATGTACCCTTAGTGAGATGAATTTACATTGTTATTGTTATACTGCATATTATGTATTTATTCAACTCAATATCCTTGTCTATACTGACAATATTGTTGCTTAACAAAACAGAAACCTGTGGATATTGTCTAACCGGGATCTGTTCCACAAGATTTTGTGGTGTCTTTAGATCATTGGGCATTGGGGCCCTCAAGGGTGGCCGTGCCCTATTTATAGGTGAAAATTGAAACAAACCAAGATGTAGGTTTATCTAGCATGAGATTGTGTCTCCTAGAGCATAAAACTCCAGTGAGTTTTGTGTTCTTCTAGAACCATATGTACCTACTCGTTTTAATTATTATATGCACTCCTTCGAATTGTGATCAGCACAAGACTTACATGTTATTGTAATCTGCAGTAAGTAGGTATAGGTAACCTATTATTTAAATCAACATACCCATGAAAAAACATTGTAGGCACTTACATGTGATTGATAAAACTGCTTATTGGAGCCTCACGGGCTCCACATAAGAGTAAGAGATCTCGTGTGTACATCTCGTGTACGCCCCGAGTCCAATGAGCACGTCAGTGTATCACGTACACCACCCGCGTCAACCGGTACCTCCGAAGGTTATGGAAACTCTTGCGGCTTTAAACTGCTACGAGAGCCAGTAGCCATACCGGTGTAATCACAAGACAACTTGTCACTTTTATTTCATGAAGAAAGAATAATTATTATCTCCGTTCCAACGACGCTAGGTACTCCGCTTTATGACGACACTTTATTCGGCTTATAATTTTAAGACGACATTTCATTTATCGTCTAACTTTTGTAAAACTTCTTTATGTTGCCGTTTAGGCATAGATTTGGTTGAAATTATATTAAAATACACTTTAATTAAAATAAACACAGAGAAACGCAGAATCAGTTGCCGCGCAAACGAAAAGAATGAAAGCGTTCACCGAGCACAGATTAAGCAAATTTTTAGCTACTTCTAAAATTGCGCAGAGTTGCCAGTGAATGATGAGAGCTGCTTGTTTAAATATATATCGAGAGCAGGGCACGCAATATAATAGCAAAATATGCTCGTACCTGCGTCTAATTATAGCCTAGATAGAGAAACGTGAACGGAAAGGATCTAGAATCAGAATTCTAGATCCTTCCCGTTCGCGTTTTAAGGCGATAAATTTGATATACTGTTGTTTTTCATTGGTAGTGGAACTAAAAGAAACGATCAACAATTCTCAAAAATCATTCTAAAGTGTTCACTTACATAGAAAGGTTATTGAAAATCAGTAATTCCTGACAGACAAATAGACGGCTGTAGTTTATTCGTGAGATTGATTACTTTCACGAATTGTATAGATTTCTGCGAATAACCTACTACAATATAATCAAACACAAGTAAACCAATTCCCTTTGTTATTCCTTTAGTGCACTTATCTACTTCCTTTTATCCTTTACTGAATTCCAAATAAATAGACCGTATTGTTGTACACAATAGTTAAGTACATGCCTTACATAGTAGAAGCAAATCGATTCGGTAATAAAGGTCCGGTCAGAGCTAACGAAATGTTAGATTGGTATCGAACGAGTACCTATGACTGTATCGAACAACTCACACACAGTGTTGTAGCCTCTACTTTGTAACAAGTACCTACACTATTGTTTATACACACTATTGTTAGCTGCGGATACAGTTTAGGTACATTGTATAAAAAAAGTGTTGAGCTTCCGTGTTTTAAAAGTTTTGACAACTGTATCGTGCGTGCTACCTATGTCCTACAACCGGTAGCTCCATAGATTTTTTAAAAAGGCACATATGAACTGGGGAATTAAGAACACGAACACGCAATAAAAAAGCTCCTGGGTTCGATTCCCAGGTCGATTTGAACAGGTACACCTGAACCGGGGAATTTAGACCACGAACAGGCAATAGAGGTTGTGGGTTTGATTCCCAGGTCGATAAAGTGTTAGGTATTGAGTTTTTCGAGAAATTCTCAGTAGCAGCTCCGAGTTTGAATGCCCGCGTATGGCAATAGGCTCGTAAATGTAATAACACGGGACAAGGTAGGTAGGTAGGACACTTTAGGTTACATTAGTAGGTATACCTCTACATAATCCTTCGTAAATTAACGGTATGTGTGTACAATTGTAGGTATTGTGTCTAAATTTCTTTTGTGCCAGTGTAACTCTCCTGTTCTGGAGCCGGGTGTATCCAATGTCCCAATACTGAAGGCTCTGTAACAGCTCGACGTATCCGTCGCTGACAATCAACCGTGCTACAATGAACACGAACATTCTCGAACACTGGCGGACGTTCCCGTGCTTCGCTGAATTATTTAATGTCTCGTTTAATCAGAAATGCACCAATCGGTTGGTCGTAAATTACATTATTTTGGAGGCGATTGTTTTAATTTAGTTTGTAATGTAAAATTGATACTGAAATAGAAATCGATTCATCATTGTGTTAAGTACTTACAAATTCTGCAGTTGGAGTAGGTACCTAGTCGCTTAATGCAATTTGTGTCTAAGTACACAATACGTTTACGAAACAAAGGGGAGAGGTAAACGGTGCATTAGAGCCAGTATTTCGAGGCACAGCTTACTCGCAGCGCCTCGATGCTTGCGGCGATTAGCTGCGATTACGTAGCGAAGCGGACGCGGACGGCGGCGGCGGCCTCGATCGCACGCGTCCGTTGTAGTTCGCGCGATATCGCATGTGTATAGCACGTAACTCACTCACAGAAGAACCACTCTATTTACCCTGCCTGTTTTTGAAATTGCTATTAATATTGAGCAACACCCGCATAAACTTCAAAGGGGCATCAAGTCATTTGCTCATGCTCAGCTTATGCTATGAAAAAATTGTTTCGTTATTTTATCTTGCCTGTTAGTACTTAGTATTTACAGCTACCAACAGTAACAGTATTTATTATGTATTTCATTTGGTGTCGTGTGTTGAAGTGCACCTTCTACAGTCGTCGGTGCGGCGCGGCGTCGCACCCCTAGGTAACCGTGTTACAGGTCGCGCATACGCTTCCTGCCGCGAAGTAGTTTTTAACACACTTCCGCACTAATACGAAACCTATTTACCTAAATGTACTACCTTCATGTTTTCATTTGAAAGTAGGGTAGCAGGCTATGACAGGGAAAGTGTTATACAGGGTACCAGAACTATAGATTGCATTGAAATTCGTACAGTACCTACGTAGTAGCAGTTTCTTGATTTTTGTTAGACTATATGTTACCTGTAGCCTGGACATTATAGAAATGATTATATTAAGAAATACATACACACATACCATCACGCCTGTATTCCCCGAAGGGTTAGGCAGAGGTGTATTACTAATGTACACTCAGAGTTCGCCGGTATGTTTAGGTCCCATGTAATAGGGGGTGAGCCTATTGCCATTATCTGAAACTCCGAGCTGCTACTGAGAATTTCATAGAAACCCCAATAACACTTTGTTCGAATCGAACCCGGGACCTCTAGCGTAGCAGTCGCGCTTGGGACAACTAGACCAGAGGCAGAGGCAGTTAGTTTTTTAAAACGTGAGATGTGTGCACAAAATTATTTTAAAAGTTCCAATATTTTTTATTTCTTCTCTGCTCAATGCTCTCTTTCTGAGCTTTAAAGATTTATTTCAACAATCTTTGTAATAATAGTACCTATTTAATGTATTCAGAAATTCATAGGTTAAATGTTTACCACATTCACTCGCCGTTTAACTGTTCACATAGGTACCTAAACCAAGAGAAACGTCTCGACTTGGAGCGGCGCTATCTCAAACGTACAGCCGACGGAGCTGTAACGAACGGTCGCTCCATAATTCTCGGAATGCATTCCGATCTGAATGATTTAGATGTTCGACGGAAATGTTTTTGTGTGTGGTATTCCTTGACCGGAACATATAGATGTGGTGATACAATATTGATAACATCTTACTAAGTTAGTCACATACGCATATTACTTATATAAAAATAACTAGTTTATGCCCACGGCTTCGCTCACCTGAAGCTATATTAGGATTAGAAATGGATAATAAAAAATAATTTACTAAACTAAACCAACTAAACCAACAATGATGATCTTTTCTTTGTATGGGTTTCTATACATTAGCACGAGGGGTTAACAAGAATACTAGTAATGTGCGTCCCACATTGCTAGTAAGCTTTAAAAAATAAAAAATGTTCACCATATACTTTCCCACAGTGACAACAAAATTAAAATGAATTCAGTAATTTTTGCTCCAGCCCGTAACAAACAGACAAGAATTTAAAAAATCTCATTTTTGGATTCGGAGACGTTTATACCCTAACCCACTTGGTTTTTTTAAATACTTTCAATGTACAGACACAGCTTTTTTAAAATTTTATAGCAGTAGAAGAGAAGATACCATCACGTATTTCCTCAAAGGGTTAGGCAGAGTTCAAGTTCAAGTTCAAGTTCAAATGTTTTTATTTCAAATAAGCTTTTACAAGCGTTTATGAAACGTTGTGATTCTAGTTGCACGGTTCCAAAAGGTCGATCGAGAAGAGATCGAGAAAAGATCGAGTATCTTATTCGAGTATCGAACGTATCTTACATAAGCATTAAATATCATCAATATTCCATCACGTTAGCTCTACATGCCCGCAGCACTTTGTACTACAATTCATGTTATCGATTCTGCTGAACGTAGAGGATTGCGACTACAAATAGATCATAAATTTCCTAGTCATGTCCGTGGCATATCCATCCGTCTGACGCACCTACCGTTTCCAAAAATGTAAGTGTATTCTTGGCCGCTGATGTAGAAAAACATGAGGCTGTCATTTATTCGTAGTGGGATGCAACGACATGAAAATAACTGTTCTAAACGCTGGCGGATGTCAGAGCCGCGGACTATTCGGGGTCGGCGCACTTTTAAGCTTGTTTGGGTGAGATATAAATAGATTCCTCTAGCGATATTTTGAATAACGTATACTGTTTTAGAATACGAAATCCCAAACAATTTAAGTTGTTTCACTTCTGAAAATCCAGTTACAAGAGATTTTACGATATATTTAAGAGGCGCAAACTCTTTTAAAAGGCGGTCAACGCACTTGCGACTCTTCTGGTGTTGCGGCTGTCCATGGGCGACGGTTATCGCTTTCGAAAAAAAAAATTACGGGATAGGCAAAACGAGCAGACGGATCACCTGATGGTAATCGATTACCCCCGCCCATATACACCCGCAACACCAGAGCAGTCGCAAGTGCGTTGCCTGCCAAAAGGATTTACTGATTATTAACTTTTCAATATCAATGTAGAGTTCTACAAAAGCTCCATCCACTGTTACAAGGTCCGGGGTCCAGTGACGAGTCAATAGAGTCACGGCCACCTGAGCGATTTACATCATAATAGGAACTGTTTAATGAACAATTAGTGCAGCGACGGAGCGGAAGCGGCGAGTAGTCAGGACTCACGAGATTTAACTTGCAACTAAACCGTGGTGCTGATTTACAAGAAATACATGTTATTTTTTTATATACTTAGGTTAAAGCATAATAAAACTGCTGCTGTGAGTTTTGAATTGAATTGAATTGTCATTATAGTTATGTATAATGTTCTGTAAATTAATATGACTCATTATATGAGATATACTAAAAAAAAAATCTGGAAAAAGCTAGGCCTAGAATATTCAAATTTTGATACAGAGTTTTATATTTACTTGTACTTGTACTTATTTGAGACACACTTGATTAAGTATTCTTCACAATAATGTATCTTATTCGAAATATTAGTGAAGCTAATACCACTATTAACCCTCAGGATCAAGGACTTGCCAATACTACAAATACCTAATACTATCAGTAATTCTGTGCGAATAATAAAATATTAAACACTAGACGGTTACTTTAATGCCACAGATTAAATATTAGTCACTAATATTACTCGCCCACGCATTACATAATCAAGGGTAGCTCTATTTTTATGTATACATTGTCCGATCCGATAGGTATCCCAATTAAATTACCAAATAAAATAAGTAGGTAGATACACTAAATATTCATGACAGAAGACATTAATAAACTTTAAAATTCACGATTGTCGTGAACAAATTGCTGCAATTAGCCCAAAAAATCTAGCAAATTTTGAAATTGATACAACCATAAGTAGGCTTTATTATGTTTAGCACCCAGAAACGGTGTCGTTGCCACCGTAAGTATTGCCATTTCGGTTTCTTTTCAGGGATTTATTTACCTACTTGTAAGGTGATAACGAATATAATTATAAATAGAACCGCTTCTTCAATACCTTCATGGGGACAGGGTTTTTGTAGCGAATTAACCAGTTCATAATGTTAGCTCATCTATAATAAGGCTTTGTGTGTAAATACATAGTTTTACTCTACCTGAATTCTTTAAACTTACTTAGCTGTGTTTAACGAGCACAATGTGGCCGTTCTTCGTATATATGTAAACCAGTGAGTTGAGCTAAGACTGATTTTATTTATATTTTTCATACATACCCACATACACATTAATTATATTTATTTTACATATACCGACAGGTATAATTATGTCGCCACGCGCGTATCTCATAGTGTCGTGAGTGTCGCGGGTGTCGGCGCTGCACGCGATCTACATCACAATAGGAAGGAGCGCCGGATAATTACCGGATAACCGGGCTGACGGGACGACGAGCTATTTGTCAACTAGTTATACTAGACATTTATTGCTTAACATAGCATTATTTGATTGTGACGGTTACGCTCAACCAACGATACGTTCCATGTGCATGACGTAGTTATTAAGTTTTTAACATTTCTTACATATTTTGTGAATAACGTAGTTGGATGTACAATCGTAAAATCTTCTAAATGTAACTTCCTATGTAATAGAAATTGTAGATCTGTTTGTTTTTCCCAATAAAAAATAAAAAAATAAAAATACGATATTTATACACGTTGCTCTATTTTTTTATTGAATTAAGGCTCTTTTTTATCATGTCTGAGTAGCTGCTACTGAACAAATAAATTCAAAATGGAACAGATTTTTTATGAAATTAACTTCCAGGTAGGTAATTTATAAGGAATTCAATTATATATTTTGTTCCAACGACCTATACCTAAGCTTAACCTTCATCTGATACCTAAAACCAGTAATGAACCACTGAAGCAGTTCCTACGAGAATATTGGTTAAATTTTAGGAAAACAAAATTAATTAAATGCTGATAGTATTTCACGTGTAGTTAACGTTATCGATATTAAATCCAAGTAATTGCGTAGTATTGATGAGAAGATCAGCCGCTAATAAACTCGTCGGATAAACATGTAATCTGTATTAATCCCTTAACAACGTTTGGCTAACAACTAAATTAAACCATCGCGGTGTCGGAGTTCCAGGTAAACGTTGATCCTACTGAGAAATTTATTAATTAAAATGTATTATTATTAAATTGAATAGAGCAATACTCAAATATCTACTCAGTTGGGTTGTCTACATCGTTAAGATAGGTACAACTATTGCTTAGGACCTTGAAATGCAAAGAAAAAACATCATTTAATCTAGATTATGTCGACTGAGATGAACTTTTTTTATAAGAAACAGCAGGTTTTTTCCCATTTCAGGGTTAGTCCCATAGTAAAAATTGTTCATAATAGTTCATAAGACGTAAGTTCAGAATGTGAAGGCAAATTTCGACATGGCAGGTGGGACTCGCAGTGGTCATAGCACGCAGTATTCGAACATAGCGCGTTCTGGTTTGATACACCACAGACCAGAACGCGCAGGTTCGAATACTGCGTGCGAGTCGATTTTTTTCTTCACTAAAATAACTTGCATGCAGAAAAAGAGTAAGATAAGGACAATTTGTGCACAAGACATAGAACCACCATATAACATAGATAGGTACACCATGTCTAGGTTTATGTATGTTAACATCTGTTATTAAAATATTAAGTAAACAAGCCTTGATCTGCCAACGTTATTCCCCGCTGAAGCGATATTAATATACTCGACGGAGCGCGAAATTGTTGATAGCGTTGTAAAAACAAACAATATAACTTTATCAACGTGTAAAGGAGCTCTTACTACAGCACTAAGCGTTTTTAATATTCTACCAGCAGAATATTATGGAGGTGGAGTGAAATTACAAACTCCTTGACGAAACCTACCTACATGGTTAAACACCACTATTATACTGAGAAGATTGTTCATTAAACTGTTCTTAAGCTCACTATTAGATGTGCGTGATATCACTGGTAATAGCTGCCGTTGTTCAACGCCACACTAAAAGGAATATTCAACTTATTTTCTTAAGATTCAAAGTTCAAAATCGATTGTCTGCCCATTTTATAACAAAGTATACGGGCACTTTTTTATTTATTAGGCGCCATGCTTTGAAAACTATTTTTAATCATGGTGTCACGTTATAAATGGCTTCGTTTGTACTTTATTGTTGTTGCCCTCGTGCTGGGCGCAATTAGGGTTGCCAGAACTAAAAATAGAAAAGCCGGCCACAGATGGATACTTAGACTAAAAAAAACATGCATGTCCGTATGAGTCGTCCGCGAGCTTTCGAGAAGTTGACCAAAAGCCGGATAGGTTCCGGATAAATCTATATAATAAACCGGAAAACTCAAGACCAACGAGAAATGTTATGCGATAAGTGTGATGCTTGTCCTAACAGTAAGTAAATTTTGCTTTTTATGTTTCCAACTAATACATGTTGTGTTGCTATACCTACTACGCATGATCATGTTCTGACTGCTACAAATTCTACCACAATCAATAAACACACTTGGCGACTGTACTCAACAAACACAAAAGATTTGATTTCAAAGGATTTTAAATTAGTGCTACTTACTTTAACTAAATTCTTCGAAACGACGACTCTGCCCGCTTGGTACTAAATTAATATTTTTCAGACCACGTACAAAAGCTATTGAGTTAGTGCTTTCACCCGATGTAAGTACATTAATACATACGAACAAATAGAGTCGAACACAACATTAATTTACATTGAAATGGAAATAAATAGTAACACGGTTGCCAAACAAAACCCGCGGATAGTTTTGTTTGAACTAAGCTTTCCAATGAACCTTGAAAACATAAACAAACAATAATACTGCTTCTTGCGCGGCTATTTATTTCTGACTGGGGTTTGATTTACGAATATTATTGAACGAGAAATTTACGAATTGTCGCTACGCTAGAGATTCCTGGTTTAATTCTCAGGCAGTGTGATTCTATAACATTATCAGTAGCATCTCGGAGTTTGAGATTTATGCCCAATTAATACCACGAACCCTCCATTATGAACAATTATTTTTTTGTGTTTTTTTTGCATTTTTCATGCTTTAAAGTTATTTTAGTGAAGAAAAAAATCGACTCGCACGCAGTATTCGAACCTGCGCGTTCTGGTTTGATACACCCGACGCTATGACCACCGCGAGTCCCACCTGCATTTCGAAATTTGCCTTCACATTCTGAACTTACGTCTTATGAACTATTATGAACAATTTTTACTATGGGACTAACCCTGAAATGGGAAAAAACCTGCAGTTTCTTATAAAAAAAGTTCATCTCAGTCGACATAATCAAGATTAAATGATGTTTTTTCTTTGCATTTCAAGGTCCAAAGCAATAGTTGTACCTATCTTAACGATGTAGACAACCCAACTGAGTAGATATTTGAGTATTGCTCTATTCAATTTAATAATAATACATTACCCCGGCAAATGCGTTTAAAATACCATTATTAAAGCAAAACTGATTTCATAATACGTAATTACTTTATTACATTTAGATACTTTGAATAATTTATTTTTATCACAAACATAAATCGTATGCTGTTGGGACAAAATTAGGTAAAATTTACTGCTATTATTATGTTTTGCAATATAAATTTTTCCTTACCTCAATGACTACGCAATAGTTTGTTCAATAATTTAAAGTACTTCATTCACTATTCAATTTATTTTCAAAGAATTAAACAAATTAATATAATGCTATTGTAAAGTAATTAGGTACGTTGCCAGCACTCAGAGTGGCACTGACATCAAAAGTCAATTTATTTTATAACTTAAATTCAATAAAAAATACTTTAATAGTTTTCGAGTTAGAAATTTCGAAAGATCATTAATTTCGTTATGAAGGCAAAAAGTTTGAATGGCGGGATCAAACTTGTCTGCCCTATCGTGTAATAGTAATAACTTAATTTCTTTGTAATTGTTCACTATAGTAAGTAGATAATGTTTTAGCGGAGCTCCACCTGGACAGACAGACGGTCATCAATCATGCATGTAGTTAAGTCAGGGTGTGCTGACGTCATATGTCGTGCTTTGAAAACAAAAATAGGTTTCGTTCAGTACTAACACAGAATCGTATTTTTATACATACTCGTATGTGTATGTCTGTATAGCCTAGTGTACTGCCTCAATAGCCAAGTGGTCCGGACCGCGACTGCTACGCTCTAGCGTAGCTCGACCTGGGAATCGAACCCAGGACCTCTAGGTCCTGAGTTCGATTCCCATTTTCTATGAAATTCCCAGTAGCAGCTCGGAGTTAGGAATTTGTGCCCGGTTAATGGCAATAGGCTCGCCCCCTATAACGTGGGACCTAAACATACAGGCGAACTGTGGGTGTACATTAGTACGCCTCTGCCTAACCCTTTGGGGAATACAGACAAATAAATAGAAAATATAAACTAGTATGCAAGCTATTTGTGGATCATAAGCGAAGTGTCCCACTGCACGAATATTTAAAATATCCTTTATTTAAATACTATTAATATTCTTTATTTTAATATTTAGAATATTATTTATTGCACACCAAAATCATTTAAAAATATATTTTTATAACAAGTCATAATTATGAAATTTTCATGAAAGTCAATAATAATATTTCGTCATTCTTTTTGTGCACTGCCGACACGAATGGCGCCACACCAGAAAGGTAGGCTTCTTCGCTACGGGCAGCGGATTCAATTCCCGCATCAGACAAAGAAAAACAAAATAGCAAGTAGTAGTTTCGGGTGTTTGTGTACCTACCGAGAATTTGTGTTCGTAAACACAGTTTTACGTTCGTAAAAATATTATTAAAAAAAATAATTTATCTGTTAATTATTTTTCAGAAAAAGTAAAGGTTTTCTTAAATAAAATTTAAGACCACAATTAAAACATTAGTATTATAAATCGCTGATGTATCCACGCAATATTCTACCACCACCTATACACACATACTATAGGTACCATGCGAGTACTAAATCACGTACCAGAATCCTTTCACTTGTAAGATTAACGGCGCGCGTGTACACAACAAATTTGATTGAATTACGTCATGATTTGCTAATAACTTGCTATTATTGATCGCCGCTAATTAATTGAGGCTGGATCGAGGGTGAACCGACGTAGAGAGAAGCCTTAGAGAGCAGTAACTAACTTGTAGTAGGTAAGCATAGCGGCCATGCTTGTATGTATTGTAATGTATTTTGATATATTTCGAATATAAGTAGACAATTTTATACAATTTTTGTGAAATGTATCTATCAAAACCTGACATTTTCATTAAATTTCAGTAAGATTCAGAATAAATCTTGCTTCAAATTTCTCACTAAATAATCAACAATATTGTTATGATCATTATGCAAAATTTTTCACCATTTTGGAGATAAAATGATGACTGGAATTTTGATTAGGTAATGGAAATAATAGATACACTATGTTAAAATAATGCTATAATGTGTACCATTTCAAAACTAAATTACCCTGCAATATATGCAGTACTCATTCTTTAACATCATCCTCACCCATCCTGGGTCACAATCTATACCTTATGGCTCATGTAATATTTTTCTATCATGTTTCGTATCTAAACTGATTACAAACCATTGGCACGTCCTCGTAGTCGCCGCAGTTGGCCCATTGTCTCAACCGCTCTATATCTGCGTGACGTTCCGAAATTTCGAAGGATTTAGAAATGGGAGGAAAACTTGTAACAGCTGTTTCACTTCAATTCAGAAAGGGTCTTTACATAAAGGCAGTAGGTACAGAAGGTTCACTAATATTAAAGTCATTACAATGTAAAATCTCGAAGGACGGAAAAGTCTTGCCAAACTACAGTAAGATATCTATGTAAATAAGATAACACAAAAGTGCAAGTCATCAACGTATTGTGATTTATTTCACTGGATCTTCTGTCATATTTGTTTTGAAGTCCCTATGTAATGCGGTCAGGTCGGGTGGTGGTCAGAAACTTTTTAGGCACTTTTTAGGACACTATCTCCATCTTTGAACCGAAGACGTGTTTGTTGTGCATGGATTCGCAAAGATCTCTTTATAGTCAGTTTGGACTGTGACTATCGGCCTGAGCGATAGACGCATTGGGAAGGGTTTTATGACTCGTCCCTAGCGATTCTGAAGCCCAAAACATTCTACAAGGCCTTTGACGTCTCTTTGATATCACTCCGTCGAAATAAAATATCTTCATCCTAATTTTAGGTTGGAAGGACCGTTTAAAATTTTAGTGGTGGATATTAAACTGCATTTCAATACCGCAGTAAATTTTAGGAAAGTTGAGCAGTCCGCGATAAAACTGCAGATAGAAACATATAGTCATAGTCTTTTTTTTAAATAAATACGTCAATTAGGAAGTTTTAAAATGTTGGATAATACATAGTTAATTTAAAAAAGTCTGCATAGAAAAAAGAATAATCTTATCTTTTTCACGGGCGCCATAGACAGCGGCGAATCCATCACAGCAGATTTTAATAACTTTAAGTGACTTGCAAAAATCTATTGATTGAATGAATATATGAGTTACATGGCCGTGGTTACTTCGACAAAATCAATGACCCGTCTTGACGTGTCTTAAACTAATTGCGGTGTAGTTGTTTCGGCCTGCAGGGGACGCAAATTCTGTGTCTATTTCAAATCTTTGATTGATTGAATGTAGCGCTACTAACCCTGACAATGTTATCGTTGGTTGCGGCGCCACACCGCACCTAATTATTGACATTCAATTATCTTTTGCGTGTTCCAATCAGCTGATTCAATCACGTGATTTCACGACGTCAAAGAGAAATTCCAAATTTGAGAGAAGCTCTAAATCGACACCTACTAATTACAATTTAATTTTGTTTAATAGCAATAAGAAGTTCTAATTACCTACTTTTGTTATGATTAGATCGCGATATTACTGAAAAGTAACATGTTATATGTACATAATTTAGCCGCGTTCGAGTTGCTCTTTTATCCGCAGATAAAATGTGAGTGTTAAAGTAACTTGTGAAAAGGGTATTTTATTTTAGATATACTGCTCCAATTTTCAATCCACTCAGGAGATTAAAAGAGAATCTGTATATGTCTGGGTTTCCGCCCGAGATTTTTATTTGTAGCAGCTTTAGGGGTGCTATGAAAATAGTGTAAATGCCAGCCTTGTGCCGACCTTGACCTGGTGAGGCTAGGTGTTAGAACTACGTGTACCTACATAGAAGCCTCAACCTGAAAATATCATATAAGTACTTAGTCAGGTATAGCTGTTGGAGTATACACAGCTGCAAATATCAGAATATACCACTTTAAGCTGATTTTGTGTTGTAGGTTTTTGGTTCAGTAAGAGGTCAGCTCATAACGAAATATACAATTAGTGCGTAATACTTGATAATTATCATTTCACGTGTATATTAACGAGCTCGTTATTTTAGTATCCTGGAAGCTGGGCTTTGCGAATAGAGTGCTTTTGTGGTCATTAAAATTACATAATTAACTGCTACCTACGTTTGCTGTAATACATCTACACTACACTTATAAATAGGAAAGACTTGTAGTTTTGTTTAATTGTAACGGATGAACTCAAAAACAACTAGACCGAAAATTCTTTCACCTTTAGGATGCTACATTATCTGTGAGTACCATACGCTATATTGTTAATCGAGTTAAACATAACGTCACTTTAAGTCGCGAGTGAAACCGCGAGAAACAGCTTGTACATTATACAAAAAATCAAATAAATAGCATTTTCCACTTTTCCATCCAATATCAAGCTCGCATATCTCTCGTAATGATGTAGATCCGCGAACATTCATCCCGAGCTCTCCGATAAACTGAAGAGGTGCTCCAATCACAAAAGTTAAATTGACGTCGCAACGACAAGCCCAATAAGAACATCCAACCATCCTCCATCACAATAAAATTACGTTATTGGCAACCGAAATCAGGTAGAAAAAATATAAACATAACGTACCATCACGCCTGTATTCCCCGAAAGGTTAGGCAGAGGTGTACTTATGTATTAATGTAATAAGAGGTGTGCCTCTTGACATTAACCAGACTCGGAGCTGCTACTGAAAATTACGTAGACTAACACTGCCCGAATTGTTATATTCTTTGACTGCCTATTAGCCTAGCGCACGACTGCTACACTAGAGGTTCAATCCTTCGAGGGTAGGTTCGAGAGCAGTTCGATTCCCAAGTCTGATATTTCAGTTGTATCAGACTGGTCTTTAAATACATAAGAACTGACAGAGTTTGTAGAGAGTCCACTGTCACAAATCAACAATTCTGAAGTAATCAAATGACGATTGTGATACAATAAAAATATTGACTGTCAGTCAATAGACTTCAGGCCCTGGTCAAGCAGTGTTATTGTGTTTTTAAAAAAATATCTTAATAGTAGCTCGGACTTCGGAATTTCGGCCCCGTTGATAGTGCCTTGTCACTTATTACATGGGACTTAAACATTCAGAACTGTAGGTTTATTTAATACGCCTCTGTCTAAACCTAGGATTAAATATAGGTGGCGTATATTATGTTATTGTTTTTCTTAGCAAGAGTGGACTAATGCACCTACCTAAGAATAGTGTTACAATAAGGTTCAGCAAAAATCTTATAGTAAAAAAAGTAAAAATCACATAATGTTACGAAGCTAATATACCATTAGAGCCTGTAGATATTATATTTGAAGTATTTTCTGCGAACTAGAAATGTGTAAACGTTTTATGAATTATGAATATAACTATGATGTTTGTAGCATGAATAATGAATTCATGAATACTATTTTAGGTTTAGTGAGTAGGTATGACATATATCTACCCGTATTCTAGGAAATTATTTACCTACATTTCATCCAGTCATTGACCGCGTTAAAATAACTAAATGTTTGTTATTCGCTTTTCACATAAAATTATGTTTTTAAGATTAAATACTTAATTAGGACCGTCGTCGTCGTGAAGAGATGTCGCGGTGGGCCGACATTATGAATATTCACAAAACCGTCGCGGGACAGCACTCACAATAGGGTATTTTACACCATGTAAGAAAAAATATAATGCATGTTTATGATAGATTTTTAAAAAAGTAAACGAGATACGTTAGTATTTATTTATAAAAATGCAATGTAAATTTTATAATTCAATTTCAAAAATAGTCTTTTTTAATCTGTTTTAAAACGCCACCCGCCATATTGGATTCAGACGCTCCGATAGTAACTTGACGTTACTTGGTATTTTGCAGTTGTATTGTTTACTAACGAAGTGACGTCACGACCCGAAGTAGCATGGCTGCTAGCGTTTCCGCGCGAAAATTCAAAATCATGAATTAAAAATAGTTTTTAAGGCATTTTTCTGTTTTATAAAACTGAAATAAAAATTCTACTGGTTCATTACAAACAGTTTTCAAAAAAAGGTGTAATACCCTATTATCTAAAGTATCAAAACAGCGACGTTTTGAGGGACGTTTTATTCTGAGCCGACAGTTATGGCGATTACCAATCCTCAGTTTTACATTCAAAGCTCTATGGTCCAACTTATTTTGTGCGCTTAAGAGCAGCCTTATGTGCATTAAAGAAGGTTGATTTTTATTTGAGTGGATGGTGTGTAATAGTTAGCGTCACTATTTGTTTTCGCAGGGCCGGCCACGAACAAAGGTCCGTGCTAATGAACAGGCTGGGGCGACGCGGCCACTGTTTACGACGCCCTCAATAGCCGGCCCCGTTCACCGTTGTCTACAACCTAAGTGTTGCTATAAAGAGGCTGCATTCTCTTCCATTTATCAAAGCCACTGTCGAAGGGTTCAAGAAAATTAGCTGAGTTTAGCGCTTTTGCTGTAATGTTTGGAACGTACAATGAGTTAGACGGAAGGCTCTTTTATTTTTCTATTATAGTAGTATTTTCGAAAGCTCTGTATCGTCAGTGTTGTGAAGATTTACACACATTATGTACCCAGATAGTAATAATTGCTAGACGTATTTCTTTATGGATTAATCGGCAAACGAGCTAGCCAGCGGGTGGCAAGTAGTCATCTTCGCCCATGGACACCTGCAACACCAGAGGAGTTGATGATCCGTTGCCGACTCTTAAGAAGTGTCGACTTAAGGTCGGAACAGGCTCTTACGCGTGAAAGTAGGTAGTTCGCAAAAGTGCTCCAACGGTCTGACTGACCACCCTTAGGTGGCCAGTTAGACCCCTAGAGCTCCTAACACCGAGTAAGTCAGATAGTTTGAGATGCCTGACTATTTTATTTAGATAGCAGTTAATCTTCAAAATTTTATGCAATTTATGAAATAAATAATTATATCGTCGTACTAAGGACCATTATAGTAATGTGGTATCTACTACTGTTAATTTTTATAATAATACCCACATTACCCACGTCTCAGACGTTGTGTTAATCCACTTTTACGTATATCCCACCGTCAATATTGCCTCTAGTAGGTACTCGTTAGCACCGCGCGTTAAAGCCAGGGCGCTGCACAAAGCGGTGCTGTATATCACAAATGTCTTTGCGACTCAAATGTACACAACGATCGAGCACTAAAATATTTGAATAAAACACAATATTGAGCGTGTACTATCTCTGCTGTGTGACATGAGGAAATGATTGAATCTGAACATTATATTGATTTTCTTTTTACTTTCACGCTTATCACTTCCTTACTAGCTATCTATCGTGCTAATAAAAACAATTATGGATTTTGCGCTTAAATTTTTAATGGCAATTCAGTTACAGCACAGTAGCTGCATTACTATGAAAAATGTTGAGTGAAGATCTAAGCTAGACTTATTTTTTCGTAACCGATCTGAAGAATGATATAAAAACAGTTTTTCAGTAGGTATCACGGTCGCTTCGCTAAGTACATAACGTTGTTCTCGCTTTTCCATCCTGACTTTACGACATTGAGTTGTTGAATAAGTGAAAATACCATTCTAACTTATCAATAAACGATTGACAAGGGTCTTTTCAAGCATCGATCCTTAATAAATTCCAGACGCTTCATTTTACGAATCCTCTACTGAGCCTGCAGATTAATCGAAACTGGGTCGCTTGTAGTCTTTTTACATTCCGGATACAACAAAACGAGGTTGGAACTGATATGGCTGTTTCATTTTTGTTTTTTCGTGCGTGACCTACTCGAGTTAAATATGAGTGATACGTATACACGGCAACAGGCAATCCCTTATCTACCACCCGTACAAAAATCCAATTTAGATTTGCCGCGTACGCTCCTAGAGCTGATACCGTCACGCATCGCTTTTGAATCAGCGGCGCCGGTGAACGAGGCCGATCTGGGCGGCCGAAGGGTTAATTGAAGATGTAACGGGCCCGGGCTATGAATAATTCACGGTAGCATCGATAGCTGGCGGATCGCCAGCGCGTTTAAGGGTTGAGAGCGATCGTAGTGTAGCGGAATGTTAACGTAAAGTGGGGCAGGTTAGGTTTCACGCTCGGAAATTTGTGATCTTGCTACTTAGGTCCTTCTATATTCAGTTTACTAATTCTAGAAATAGACCAATAAGATTGAATGTGGGATTTATATTAATCTATTCTATATATATAAAAACTCGTGTCACGCTGTTCGGTGTTCTCCTCCTCCGAAACGACTCGACAAAATTTTATTAATTTCTTTTATAAATATACTAGCTTCTGCCCGCGACTTCGTTCGCGTAGCGTGATGATATATAGCCTATAGCCTTCCTCAGTAAATGGGCTATCTAACACTGAAAGATTTTTTCAAATCGGACCAGTAGTTCCTGAGATTAGCGCGTTCAAGCATACAAACAAACAAACAAACTCTTCAGCTTTATATATTAAGTATAGATAGATTTGGTAGGTATGAGAATAAGTCTTATAGCATATTTCATACCGCTAGGTGATTTGGTTGTCCCTATTCAGTCGGTCACCTAGTAATATATATTTATCTAAGCTTTTAATATTGAAAATTACTGCGTATTACTTTATAAAAACCACGTAAAATAAATATTATGTAAAGTATTTTGGTATCAGGTGTGGAAATTTACAAGCATTTTCTAGAAAATGTATCTTTTTCCAGGAAAACATTACTCTTTTTGTTCCGTCGCTACGTAATAAGATGTGTAAAATTCACATTGCATTTTTCAGTGCGCTCCGCATGCGATGCGTGGAAAACAACCAGGTTATGCTAGCTGACGTCTGCATGAGTGATATTCAACTGAGAAAAATCGTGAATTTAAGTTCAACAGTGGTGTTTTACCCTAGCAAACAAAATATAATTAGTAATTGATTGTGTGAAAATAGATCCAATCTATATGAAGAGGTGACTCACTGAGGTGAATATCTAAGTGCCTAAGTACCAATGAGTCTGCGCTGAGCTTCAATGAGGAGACATTGATTGAGACGTCCCGATAATCCACATAAAAGAGCACCGCCTTATGTTGAAACGATGTTATTTAAGGAAATATCTGAAACCCCCTCTTACAAACCTTACCCTCATAACTCCAAACCCCCAGCGGGATTGGAGGAGGAATGGGGGGAAGGAGCACAAGTACTTATAGGTATGATTATAAAATCCAGACAACAGACGATAATACAAAAATGTATATACGAGTATGTATGAAACTCGTATCACAGATTTACATGATAGATTACGCGGAAACATATAGATTGTGAGGAGTGGGGGTGAGGGCTTATTAAATAAAGTCTTCCTCCTCTTTTATTAATACCTATTTAGCAAGAAAAACACATTCACTGATTTCTGAAGGTCGCATGACAGACTTTTCCTAAATAAACTTGATGTTGTTTTCTTATAATTTATTAAATACGAATGAATACTTGTAATTACTGCTTAGATATAAATAATAAGTAGCTCGTTAACGTGAATAGCAAAAGTCTTTAATGTTTGTATTTTAACTGAAAGAGCTACATTTATGCTATGTGATCTGAATCATTTGAGATTCAAAAATATATTCGTATTTTCTTTTCACTATTAAAATTACATTCAGGCAAAGTTGAAGAAAAACTGTAAAAAAAAATTGTTTGTTGAGGTTAAAGTTCTTAATTTTATTTTCAGCTGTAAGTATAAATCAACATTGGTAGGCCGCGGTAACTGAGTTGCCTAAACTATCAAGTACTGGACTGTAAAACTGTATGAGTTCTGCGTGTGGATATTTTTTTTGTCAAACATACTGGGAACAGGGCAAAAAGCCCACCAGTTGGATATTACGCAATCATTTTCTTTTCCATATAAGGTCAGGGGGGCTAATTCCGGCATAGTTTTTTTTCGACTTACATTTGAGTGCCCGTATCCGATGAACGTTTTGATTTATGATCAATGATATAGTCTCATGAAAATAGTAATGTTTTAAATTTTCAAATACCGTGATCTTATTTAATTAAACTATCACCAGTGCTAGGATATTAAACTTTTTTTAAAACTTGGCCAGTAGACGAATTTTTCCTTCTAAATCGGGAAAATCCGTCTTACTGGAAGAATTACTTGAAATCTTTAGTGGTTTTAAGAAAACACATACTAGTGACATGCGTTCGTAAATGACAGTCAATTCTGTGCTTTAAACTCTTAAAAATAAAGTCTCTGTCAGGTTAAATACGTAAAAATCTTTTTTGGGGGCTATTTCGGCATGCCTTAACAAGCAGGGGTGGTCAACATATTTTAGTGGAGCATTATTAGCTCATTTCTTATTATTAATTAAATAGGTATCGCTATTTTGCACAAAAATATTATAATTTTAAGATTTTTTCTTATGCTATAAAACATTGGGTGATTCGATTTATGAGAGTGCAATCATGTTATTTGGTAATTCATCAATAAATGAACATATAGATTTTTATTCCCATAGTATTCTTGTGAGATAAACTAAATTTATGCTGACGACGTCGCGGATAAAGTAAACACTTCAATTTAGCAAACTTATGATAAAAGCACACAGAAAAATATGTAATTAGGTATCTGTAATATGTAATTACCTTCATAAAATAAAAATACATTGTTGTTATCGTAAATCGTTTTAATTCAGTAACAAACTTAAAACCTATCAAAATCAAATGGTACTTTAGTTTTAATAAGTTAACAATCAGTCTCATTATTATATAATAACTTTAAAATCAACTAAACATAAAAATATGAGAAGTATCAAAGATAAACAATATAAAAACAAAAAATCTTCGCTTTTTAACATCAAGCCAGATAGCTGTCAAAGGCGAGCCTGTCGATGAATAAAAAAAACAACAACATTCACAATAGAACTGAAACAGTTTAATTAATCCAATTTAGTAACAACCGAATAATCTAATTTCGCTATACATACAACGGCTATTTGTGATCATAAAAAAAAACAAATTCAGAAAAAATATTTCCTTAAAATTGATTGTGGTGGTGATTATTCTGTAACTGTTACACAAATTATATAATATCTGCGCTCTTTCGAATGAACTTTCTTTAAACTCCAAGTAAGTATAGGTATGCTGAATATTGGTTGGTTCTCTATTAAAAAGTTGGGAAAAAAAAGGTTTACGATCTCAGAAATGGGGCAAATTCGTCATATGACGATCTAGCCCCATTCAAAATGGACGGAATTATGCACTTAACGATTTTGAAGTTATAAATTTGTTACGTTAAATAATCTAATCATTTGCAGCGTTATCTTGCAAAATAATACACGAAACCTTTACAAGGACCCTACACTATATATATTGAATTCATTCAACACTGTAAGTTACATGATTTTAAACTTACCTTCGAAAATACAGCAGCGTAGGGCACTCACATTTCACTTTCAAATAGTAACTAAACTTTGAAGACGGTTTTACCCATTTTTATAGCGACTAACGTCATCTAGTTACTTTTATTTGAAGCTAAAAGTAATACTGTTTTACCGACAATTCTACAAACGCTGCGACTCTACTGCAACGAGCATAATTTCTAGTAGACGGTTACGCCCCATAGACGGAATTAGCCCCCCTGACCTTAAAAAAAACTTAAATTATTCCCTTCCTCTCGGGCCGCTGCATCATACACGTAAATTAGTGCGGGTCAATCGGTGACCCCGCGCTGACCCACTGCCGCGTACCGTGACGCTCGAATACGCATTAATATTAATTGGTGCCAAACCGACCACCGGCTAGTCGCACTACTGTTAAAGTGCACTACTGCCGGATGTGGGGGGAGGGAGCGGGGGGACGAGGGCCACTGCTTGTGTTTATGTTGTGTGAATAAAAATTATAGAGGTTTTCACTGCCTCGTATACAAAGTGTACCTACTCTGACTCGGAACTCACGCGAAACTAACAAGCGCTGCCACCTCTTAAAAATGGGAGAGGTGGGATTCGTTTGAGCTTTGAGTAATCCTGATCATACAAGAAAGCTTATTCACGAAATATTAAGACAAACAAACAAACTCTTCAGCTTTATATATTAAGTATAGATAGATTTGGTAGGTATGAGAATAAGTCTTATAGCATATTTCATACCGCTAGGTGATTTGGTTGTCCCTATTCAGTCGGTCACCTAGTAATATATATTTATCTAAGCTTTTAATATTGAAAATGACTGCGTATTACTTTATAAAAACCACGTAAAATAAATATTATGTAAAGTATTTTGCTATCAGGTGTGGAAATTTACAAGCATTTTCTAGAAAATGTATCTTTTTCCAGGAAAACATTACTCTTTTTGTACCATCGCTACGTAATAAGATGTGTGAAATTCACATTGCATTTTTCAGTGCAATAAGGTGCAGTGAAATATTAAGGTTGACTACGAGGCATTTTTTTATGGGACAGGGGAACAAACGGGCAGACGTAACACTTGATATTACGATTACCGCCACCCATGGACACTCGCAACACCAGAGGAGTCTCAAGTGCGTTGCCCGCCTTTTAAAAGGGTTTGGGCCTCCGGTATCCTCACTCGACCGGTGAAACACAACGTAAAGTTGTTTCACGCCGGTTTTCTGTGAGGTACCGTGGTATCGCTCCGGTAGTGCCGACCCATTCGTGCCGAAGAATGGCTTTTCCACGGTTGATTGACTTACAAAAAGTGCAAAAGATATACCTAATTTTTCTAAGAGGATTAGTTCACTAATTCCATGTCATCCATTCTCCTGTGAGGATTCAGTCCTGTAGTTACGTTCTACCCAGTCCAGTGTTTTAGGACAAGCAGGCGGCCATACATTTCCTAGATGTGCACGTTTGTTACCCTGACGTACTGCATATAACACAGTACGGATTCCTTTACACGGCTCACTGATACTTTTTTACTGTTTTTGACAACAATTTGCCGGTTTAAGGTTTAAGATAAAATCTCTTCCAAATACAGTATTGTGTAAAGTCCTTGTACTAATAAGTATTTAATATACTCAGTTCTCTACATTATAAGAAATCAGTTTTCTATAAAAATATAAATCACTATAATAAGAATAACATTCCGGGGGATGTTTCACAGATTTGTAGAAAATTGTATTTGTACTACAGTAGTACGTAGTACCTACAATTTCTGAGAAGAAATATATTTAGAAACATGTATCTTTATTTTTTTTGGCCAAGAAATTGCCAGGTCTACCGCGGCGCTACACAATTATGGCTAACAATGGCGCGTACACAAAGCGCGCAAATTGCCGCTAAATTAAACGCACTCATTTATGTTGTGATTTGGCTCGTGCTCACACTAACCAGCGATTCTTCACATTGTCCGCAATATGAGCATCGCGCTGCGCGGCAACAGCAAGGCATCACTGTATTGATTTCGAATTAAAATGTGTATTGTGTGAACTGTGTTGGTTTTCGTGGTACATTTTTGAAGTTTCAGGCTTTTATTTGATATCTAATTATTTTTAATGTAGGAAGGTAAGTATCTACCATAACTAGAAATACATCTTTGGTGCCGGGTAAGGGAATATATTCGCAACAGTCCCAAAAAGGAGGGATAGGTTCCAACGATAAGGATCTTAGCGGGTTTACCGGATTGATCAAGCTATAGAGAACCTATGAAAGAGGTTATGTGAAAGAGTATCTAAGTGTCTTGGTGTTCAGTCTATAGGGAAATCATAAAATACGGCGCAGATCTAGTTATCAAACTATCTACAAATTGTAGACGAAAGAACGCTTTGGCAGAGAGCTATTAAAGATAACTGCACCATTTCTGAAATAAAGATTCCAAATTCATGATCCAATTTGGGAAAACATGAAAATATTTCATAGATTTATAATTACGATATCACCGCAAACTACCGGTACGTGTGTACGATTGCGTTATGGCAGATAGAATTGCAAATAGATGCGAATGCTTTTTATTAAGTTTAAAATAAATCTCAGCATACGTAAAATAAATTATTGTACATAATTGAGACTAATAGATTGCAGATTGCATGCAGACTAACCCTGTCGTCAACTATAACCACCCTACATTTACAATGTTGACATACTGCATCGCCATTAAATTAATTTCATATTAATTTCATAATAACAGAGCCCTTATCTGCCTCCCTGAAATCGCGTCCGACACAGAGGAACAACAAACTTACGGCACTATGCGTACTCGTTCGTATGTAGGTACAGGCTATCTTACAAAGTAAGCATACATCAATTAGCTACGAGGTCCCACTGCTCATCAAATATCTTTTTGAGTCTTTTCATTGATTTCTGCTAAGTGCTGAGTATGGTTATTAAAATAAATTACTTAATATTAAAATTCAAAACATGTAAGTCATAATGTTTGCGCTTAGATATTTTCTTTCGATAATTTTGTCACTGTTAGGAAGTATATAGGTATTCCAACTTAAGAACTGGTAAACTTCTTATCTCAATTAATCTTGACTAATATTGAGCTTGAATTCTCTGATGTATAAGACCCAAACAAAGAAGAGATAATCACTGTTGTTTTTTTTTAATAATTTTTGAGATCCATTTCTAATCATAGTATAGCTTCAGGTGAGGGAAGCCGCAGGAAAAAAATAGATTATAGAATATAAGTTACACACGCAATTATGTACTTACTTAAGAAGTATTCCATGTAAGCTTCTACCACAATTTGTGGTAGGCTTCCCAACTACAAAATGTAAATTAGTGTGTGCCGGAGTGTTTGTGTCTAAACACCACCGCTTCAAGGATGCAATAAGGCAGTGACGTCACCGTCTAAGTGGGGCATTACGGCGACGACACGTCATTAATATGCAGCTCTCTACTCTCGGCCTAGGCAGGGAGGTCACTCCGAGGACGTGAACAGGTGAGCATTGTGGGCAAATAGTGTTAACGTAATGACTCCGGCTACTAAAGTGTTATCGCGCTGTTTAGTGCGGGAACTAGGTGTTGCGAATGTGACAGGTCATTTCGTTCACACAATGCTAGCAGAGTTCAATTAATTCAAATTTTGAATGCTTTTATAGAGGGCAAACGAGCAGACGGATCGCCTAATGGTAAGCGATCACTGCGGCCCATGAACACCGCAACACCAAAGGAGTCACAAGCGCGTTGCCGGCCTTTTAAAAGGGAGAACGCTCTTTTCTTTCGCTCTTATTTATTTATTTATTATAAACTTTTCTTCTTTATTCTTTAACCGTAATTACCTACCGCACTACGTTTAATAAAGGGTATACTGAAAATGTTATGGGTACAATTTACCCGACTCATGATAGAAGCTACTCGTAACGTTACATCCTTGATTTCCCCTCCGAACATCCGAACCTCATCAAAGTGGTTTTTATGAGTAGTACCTACATATTGTATCCAAATTGCCCTCATATAGATAGCTAGTGTGTCACATATAATCACTGAGCACCTAATGAACAAGTAATTGCTTTCTAAATTGGACTATAAACGGTGACGCGAGACATACAAGAAGAATTACAGAAGTTCCACTACATACAAATTCACAGATAATGATGTAGAATAAAACAGGGGATTTCGTAAAGCTCATTAGCCTAGTGGTCCTGAGCGCGACTGCTACGCTTGAGGTCCTGGGTTCGATTCCCTGGTCGAGCAAAGTGTTATTGGGTTTTTCTATGAAATTCCCAGTAGCAGCTCGGAGTTAGGAATTTGTGCCCGGTTAATGGCAATAGGCTCGCCCCCTATTACATGGGACCTAAACATACAGGCGAACTGTGGGTGTACATTAGTACGCCTCTGCCTAACCCTTCGGGGAATACAGGCGTGATGGTATGTTATTTCGTAAAGCCAGATGTTGAAAATGGGTATGCTGAAAGATGAAATGGAAACATCTGAAAGGCGAATGTAACTATACCTATCATGAGATCAGCTTTTTTTTATTAAAATAGACTTACTTTTGACTTCACTCTTTTTATTGACATTCGTGACATTTTCAGAAAGATGTCTATGGATTTCTAAATATTTTATGGAAAGTAGAATTTCTGCCCTAGTCGCTTCTGTGCGACCGGCTCGATGAACGGCGGTCATTACGCGTAATAACCGCACAGTTGCAGAACTTATGATATCGCTCTCCCGCTCGTTCTACCATATGAAAATTCCTCTGCGTACAAACGTACAAAATGTTGTTGTTTATCGATAAACTTTGTAATAATTGGTTGTTTGTTATTATAATCTATGCCTATGTCATTAAGGTAGGCGTGTGACTCACAAGTCACAGCCATTATGGTCTTAACTGTATAATGAAAAACACAACAAACCCAAGAGTGACGTACAGAATATTAATCTATAATTCTATACTATCTATACTTAATATCGTAGAGGTTAAGAGTTTGGAGAGTTGTTTGGTTGAACGCGCTAATCTCAGGAACTACTAGTAGTTGAAAAATTATTTTCGTCTTGGATACTTCATTTATCGAAGAAGATTTATAGGCTTTATAACGTTACGCTAAGACCTACAAGGGCGATGCAAAAACGTTTCTCGCGGATGAAATCGCACAGAATAGCTAATAGGTTTTATAAATAATTATATACGGCTGAATCTGGTTGAACTTGAAGTTAAGTAAAAAGCGGCCACATTATTCTACAATTTTGAAAAAAAAAAACACTTCTATACTAATATTATAAAGAGAAAAGATTTGTACCTATGTATCTAATGAAAAATCTCAAAAACTACGTGGCCGATTTCAAAAAATTTTTCACTATCTTAATGCTGCATTATTCCAGATTAACATAGGCAATAGAATAATTTTATGTTGAATAGGGATGTTCCACCCGGGTGAAGCCGGGGCGGGCCGCTAGTTAGCGATAATATGCGACACATTAAGGTGTGAACAAAACAAAACAACATCCGCAGATAACGTCACGTATTCTAAAATAGCGCGGCATCCTCACTAGTTGGGCAGTCCATTAGTCAGCGCAGCAGTTAAAATCTGGGACGAGCCGCATGACGAATGGTAGCCTGCGACTAATTAATGTGCTAATAATCTTCGGGACCAGCTCGGAAGTGCGCCCTCATCTATCTACATTATGTTCTAGTTTTGCGTGGCAGACTTAAATATGGAGAGGATTTCACTCAGTTGATATGGGGATTATTATGACGGGAATTGACGTACTCGTAGGTAATCACATGAAATTTTTATACGACAATTTAAGAATACGCGTAATATCAAATGCATTCAAATCACCTATTCACGGGAGTTCATTGCTTCCCCGTATTAAAGGATATGAATGATAATTATAAAATAAATACATGTAACTGCCTAGTGGTCGTTAGCGCAATTGCTAGGGGTCCTAGTTTCAATTCCCAGGTCGAGCAGTTTAAGTTTAAATTCACAATAACATCCAATCAAAAGTATGAATTTGTGTCAATATTCGATAATAGGCTGGACCCCTATTTCGTGGGACCTAGACACACTGGAGAAGTGTCACTGTATAGCAGTACATTTCTGTCTATCCCTTCGGGAAAGCGTGATGGTATGTGACAAATATTTATTAGTGAGTTTTAAGTAAAATGGATCAGCACACTAATACATAGCTATGTATATATGTATGTATAGATTAGTACCATACCATCATACCATCACGCCTGTATTCCCCGAAGGGTTATGCAGAGGCGTACTAATGTACACCCACAGTTCGCCGGTATGTTTAGGTCCCATGTTTTCACGATGCCTGATGTATGCGTGCCGTCAGTTAAGACAGGTCAACTCAAAGCTGCTATGGCTCTTTCTTCAAAAGGCTTGTCCAGATATTGCCCTACATCGTAACACTCACATAATATCTAATAATACTATTACTGTCTGGACTTTAAAAAGGACCATGATTCTCTGAGTTTGTTTCGGCGTTTCTTCTCAGAGGTCGTCAGTTAGGAAATGCCGGCGCCAACTAGATTTAAAAAAAAAGTAAAACTTTGACTTGTAAAAGTGTCTTTAAAAGATCTATTTACAGAAATAAATATCATTTATCATGTAATAGGGGGCGAGCCTATTGCCATTAACCGGGCACAAATTCCTAACTCCGAGCTGCTACTGGGAATTTCATAGAAAAACCCAATAACACTTTGCTCGACCTGGGAATCGAACCCAGGACCTCTAGCATAGCAGTCGCGCTCAGGACCACTTGGCTAATGAGGCAGTTTACAGTTTATAGTGTATAGATTAGTCCGAACATTATTGTATGTTTATACATAATTTTCAAACACATTGCTATGGAAATATAATATACACTCATAATAATAGTACTCTATGTTAATAATTATAGTTGCAGGTTATTTATTTAGCTATTAGCTAAGAGTCAGAGTACAATAGTTTCGTAACGTGTTAGTTCTGAAGTACAAAAAAGCGACAACGATTCATAGTGGACATTCCGAAAACCCAAACGAAACACTTTTAGCCTACTTTATCATGCGCTTCACCGAAATGTGGAATGCGCTTCCCGAGTGGATCTTCCTCGATAGATATAATCTGGGTGTCTTTAAATCACGAGTGAATCGGTTTCTTCTAGGCAAGCGCACTCCATCATAAATCGCAGTGTCGCTTAACCTCAGGTGAACTGGCGCGGCGGTTAAGCGTAAGCCTATCATGAATAATAAAAAAAACGTGTGTAATTTCACCAAAACAGTGACGAATCCAGGAGTCATAAAATAAACTTAATAATTATACACAAACCGTCACACTCGTAGTTTTTTTTATGGGATAGGGGAGCAAACGAGTAGACGGATCACCTGATGGTAAGCGATAACCGCCGCCCATGGACACCCGCAACACCAGAGGAGTCACAAGTGCGTTGCCCGCCTTTTAAAAGGGTTTGGGGCTCCGGTAAACTCATTCACTCGGCGAAACACAACGCAAGCGTTGTTTCACGCCGGTTTTTTGTGAGGCCGTGGTATAACTCCGGTCGAGCCGGCCCATTCGTGCCAAAGCATGGCTCTCCCACGTGAAAAAGTTCTCGAAGGGTTAGGCAGAAATGTACTGTTGAACACCGACAGCTCATCGGTACGTTTCAGCCCTACTTTATAGGTACTAAGTACCTATATATTCAAACTCTGAGCTACTGCTGTGAATTTCCAAACACAAAACCGTAGAACACCCCACAATGTGCAACAGTGATTATTAGTACAAGAGCGCGTGAGGCGTTTAGTTTTATGTCATTATCACCTTCGTGCCCTTGTAGCAATTTATTTGAGATCGGTACAGCATGTGCTTTTCTTCCATTCGTCCCTTTCAGCCATCACGATATCATTCACTCCCTTTCCTATCATATCGGCTTTTACACAATCCATTCCTCTTTTCTTTGGTCTTCCTATACCCTTCTTTCCCAGCACATTAAAAGACATCAGGTAGTTAGTTTTATGTAACATACCATCACGCCTGTATTCCCCGAAGGGTAAGGCAGAGGCGTACTAATGTACACCCACAGTTCGCCGGCATGTTTGGGTCCCATGTAATAGGGGGCGAGCCTATTGCCATAAACCGGGCATAAATTCCTAACTCCGAGCTGCTACTGGGAATTTCATAGAAAAACCCAATAACACTTTGCTCGACCTGGGAATCAAACCCAGGACCTCTAGCGTAGCAGTCGCGCTCAGGACCACTTGGCTAATGAGGCAGTTTTATGTATTGAACTTAAATTAGATTGTTATAAAACTTGTTGGTGGAAGTGTTAGCAAAGAGAAGTCAAAGTCATTATTGGTAAGTAAACTATTACCGTCACTAGCGCTTTTAGCAGTTAAGCCGTAACTTACAGCTTTACCAACATAATAAATCCAGGCGAAACTGTTGTGTATTCTAAGACAATTTATGAGCCACTTAAACAGTTAAGATCTGGTGCAAAGTGTATGACGAATTGTGCCGCCCCCCATCCGCTAGTAATTAATGCTATTGCGGTCCAAAATCTGAAACATTGGCTCATTTATCAGAGTTAAGACTTCATAATTGCCAATGAACTCGACCAGATTGGCCTTGAAATGGTATTAGTATAGGACGGAAACTGTTACGAGTTTGCAGAACTGTTAATTAATGGTGGAAACGTTTTAATGGGTTTGGAATCATTTATTTTCTTTCCTACATAGACAGATGCATGTAATGTCAGACTAGAGAAAAGCTTCACTTTTCCTTTTCACTTCTCGCATTTGTGTACCTATACATGTTGGCTGGTTAATCTTTGTCATCTTTGTTTAAGTTGGCCAATGTTTTGTGAAATGTGAACTTAACTTGATGAATAATGTCTGGAAAAATCTGCCGCATTGCTGGCTTTTATGGAATTCTTAGACTTTGATTGTGCTTGTGTATGTTAATGTTGTGCCTCACATTAGTTTAAAACAAGCAACATCAAAGTGCTCACTAGGAGTACCTACTCCTAAATAGGTCATGTCAAAGAAACAAGGTCGAGAGCAGTAATCTCAGTTTAACTCGTTAATCAAAGGTTATGGTATAGCGCAATTAAATAGTCGACACAGTCACCAGCCTTTGATTAATCGGCACTAAATAACCCTGGATCAAGCCAGCTGTTGCATCGATGCAACTTATAATAAACTTACTTCATTCATCAAAAACAGTTGAAGTTGTGAAACTTTAGTTTTAAGTCATTAACGAGTGAGGGGGAAAGATTTCCTTCAAGATTTCCTTCACTTAATTAACGTTGATAAAAACTTAATTGAGTATGAAATAACTAGTTATAGGATAGGATTCTCTTAAGGTTTATCTTATTAGCTTAATTATTTTCACTACTTCATCCTTTAAATCGTATCAGTATAAGCATCTACGGATTAGAACCAGCGAAGGAGATTCTCCCCGCAATAGAGACTTCGTTCAGGCACATTAGCCTTTTGGTTTAAGCGATTAGCCTCTTTGCCTCAGTCTTACCCTTTAAGTTCGCTCTAATTCGTACCAACTTAGTTTTACGTAACATTCAAGCAGGCGACTGGAATCCGACTTATTCTTGAGTTATGTGTACATTGTCCATTATTATTTGGAGAAACAAGAAAGAATAACTAATTTCCCTGACACCAAAAATATCGAAGATTATTGCATATATCAGCGAAATCTGGTTAAGCAGCATTTTGATGTAGTACCTGAGGAGAAAATTACAACAAATTGAAGCCAGAGTACATTTGAGCATGACATTAAACAGCGCTTTGTTGTCACATCAGTGTCACGGTGAGGACATTTCAGGTGCGCACAAAAGGAACGAATGTCACATGTTTTGTTTCTGTTCCAAAGGAGAGCCAGGCACCTGCCATTGACAAGTAAACAACTTTTGTAGCCGTTTATAAGGAACGTGGAAGGTTACAATTGCTGGAACGTGGAATAATATTCAAATATGGTCTACAAGTTTTAGTATTTACCTATTCGTCTAGTACTTTATTTATATGTACCAGTCAACCATAGCACTCAATTTAGTTTTAAATTAAGCAAACAGTAAGCAAAGAAGCTGTCTATGTGATAAAATCAGTCACACAGGCAATCGCCTGTTTGCTTTACGCTACTATTATCGCGCTTTACGCGACCTCCTGCTCCTCTCTCTCAGATCTGTCCATTATCTCAAGAACGGACAAAACGTCCGACAAAAAAATTATCATGGTGTTCGAGTCCTTAGTTTCCAGCCATTAGATGTTTTAGCTGGAGTGCAGTTGACACGAGGTCGAAGAACTCTTGAAGAGTAGTTTGTGTGAGCTAATTCCAGCTCAATGTTTGAAGCAAATACAAGTCTGTGGCAGCACTCAGACTATAAAGTGCTGTTGCCTGGAGACAACCTATGCTACACCTGTCATATTGCAGGTAAAAGACGTGACTGACTCGTCAAAGGTTCTAACTTTAAGGTTTTATGATAATGCAGATAAGATGGTAGACAAACAAAAAGGAATGACTGTAAAATTCGACCTATGCTTAGGTCTTAGTGTGATACCCGAAATTATTACGTATTATTGTGAGTACAAAAAGATTGGATCTTTATTATAACAGTCATCTATTTTCAGAAAGACGACTGAAGTTTCGCTTTGAAATAAAATTACTTTCACAGATTTTGTAGTTCGAAGCAAAACTATTTTGTATTATTTTGCTATGCAGGCGTATTTACTTTTGCTGTAATATAGGCGAAATCTTTTTGCTTATAAAGTTTGAATCTCGTCAGTACCGTATAACATGTAATATGTTTCACTTGGAATCCCCTACGCCCCACAAAAACAGTCGTTATATAATCAGAGCCGCACCTGTCCATGCATCCCCCGGGAGCTGGACATAGTAGAGCGTATGATTGTCCACACAGTCATACATTTTAGCGACATGCAATGCAATATGCTGGCTATATAAGTACATTGGGGAATTTCTATTTGAATAAGTTATCGTGTTTTTTCTACATGACTTTCTTTGTCGCAATAAAACATTACAAGTGGGAAGTATGTGGAACGCATCCATAAGTGTGAACGTAGCGTGAGTGGAACCGATAGATTCTATGGCTGATTGAATGAATGAGGAAGAACGGGAGGGGAGATAATATAGGACGAGGGCACTGTAAAGACGTGAAGTGTAAAAACTAGTAAAAAGTTGTTAAAGATAAAACTTAAAAGTATTTGCTGTTTCTATGTAAAAATATCCCACATATATATACATATAAGTCGGTTATGTTTACGACATCTAATCAGTAGATTATAGTTTTAGAATAAGCCTCGCAAGTCGAGTTATTTTTAATTTAATTAAAAACGTTACCCCGCACTAGGATTTTCTCCTGTACCGATCGTGGGTGAATTTACAAATACGAATTCTTACATACACAAACGCCCAGACTTGGAACTACCTACAGATTAAATCTGAATTTTTTGTTCAAATGAGAGATTTTGAGTTCAGTATGAATTTCATGCGAAAGACGACGCTGAGCATCGACTATTCACAATATGTTGAGAGAAACTCCAAAAATCTACCAACAAGCATTGGACCTTTTTACTACAATGGCCTAGTTACTTTTTCAGTCAAATAGTACCCGAAAATTAGCGCTCTAAATGATTCATTTTGACGACTCGTGCCCGTTTGAACGTAGAGTGCGTTCAATTAGGTCGCATTCAAGCCGTCATGGTTTACATTGACCGCTGAATTCAAACCGTATCGAGTAAAAGCGGATATCGGACAGCAATTTGTGTATTGTTTCTATTGGCGTGACCCACAGGTTAGTCTCACAGTTTCATTGTCTCACAGACCTGATGTGCGTCGAAAGATACCTTTGACGAGTGAGCAATGAAAACTACTTGTAGTATCTGAAGCTTAGTAGAACAGTTATACTATAAATATATAAGGCTATGCTAGTGATACTGTGGTGGCACTCGCAGCTTCGCGGAGGCCGCATTTCACACGGCGCGAAGTGCAACCTTTTCCGTCAAGAAAAATAAATGATAGGTGGTTAGGTTGCCTGGACTACGAGTGACGTAAAATAATAACTCATGTTTTTTCTTCCAATTTTGGTGTAAGCTAATATTGCTTTAATACTTACTATTGTTTATACAATATTTCTTTTATTTCAACTAGACTGCCTACCTACCGTCTCCCACAATACTATTATTAATAAAATTATGTGCCCTTTACTGTTATTGTTATCATGAATGCCTCTAAACGATAATAATTCTAGTAGATAGCATAATTCACAATCTATGCTATAATAGGTACATCTTAATACATGTATATGGAACGTTTAAACTATTCACGAAGCATTTCAGTATATTTTGAGGACTGTATAATAATTATATTTCTATGAATAACTAACATTCGTAAGTATTAAGGTTCACCAAATCTACAAATTATTTAGTGTGTAGTTTACTGAGAAGTACCTATTAACGTAGTAGCGATTGTTTCTGTAGAAATTAGAATTTCATGTTTGTTGAAATGTTAATAATTCTGTGGGTACACAATATTAACGTATTTCTAAGTACCCACCGTCGAGATTGAGAGACTCATCCATTATTCATGCAATTCTCTGTAAATCTTGGTATGTACTTAATGTTCCTAATGTAAATATTAATAGTGATGAGTACCTACTAGTACAACTCCAACGCGTTACCTTTATGGCAAATGTAGACTAGCTACATAACATAAACTGTGCTGTCCCACTGCTGGGCACGAGTCTCCTCTCGAGAGAGATTTGATTATGAATACAGCTACGCTAGCCTAATGCAGTTTGACAGACTACAACTATTCTTATTTTGCACATACCTACTTAAGGTATATGTTTCATTTTTAATTAAATGTGGTCTAAGATAATTATAGCAGAACGACTAATCAATATTTTATTATGTACAAAATAAGCAACATATTCAAGTACTGTATATCTCAGTTCAAATTAATTCGATTAGATCACATTGAACAAAGTATCATTTACGATTTAGGTAATTATCTCGTAGCCCGTAGTTCGTAGGCAGTAGAACTTACTTCGTAGGCCTTAACTTGTAGGAATTATTTCGTAGGCCGTAGTCCGTAGAGCTGCGCTCGTAGCCCGTAGTCCGTATGTCTTAGCTCGTAGGCCGTAGTCCGTAGGCTGCAGTCCGTAGCCCGTAGGCCTTATCTCGTAGGCTGTAATCGTAGCCTTTAGCTCGAAGTCCGTAGTCCATAGACTGTAGTCTGTAGGTCTTATGTCGTTGACTGCATTCCTTAATTCGTAGGGTTTATTTCGTAGGCCTAGGCTACCGCGCTTGAGAATGTCAAGACCACGTTCTTTTTACGACTTAGTATGCTCAAATTATCCCTTACGTTATGCTCAAATTACCAGTTTTTTTTAATGTAAATTGTTTACCTAGTAAATAACCTACCTTACCTTAATCTTCTGTATTTCTGAAGATCATTTCTAAAACGAATAAAATCGTTTTTATTTGTAGTCATAATATTTTTCTATGAACCCTGTTCATGCTCAGTTCATAGAAATGCAGTTAGTTTCAATACAGCAGCAATTAGTTTACATTTGAAGTGTAGTAGTTAGCTGTAGCAGCTTCTGTGAACCGAGTAATCACCTTTTGAAGGTTTTTGTACTTGAAACTTAATTTGTTCTGTATTTAGATAGCTTTATTACTTTTTAGGATTAAATAACATTGCTATACTTTTAATGTCTTGTATTCAATAATGTGTTGAGGCATCTGGATAAAATTTGGCACAGAGATAGATTATGGTTTGAAATAACACATACGTTAGCGGGGACGGGCTTATAGTCTTGTATTAGCAAGTAATAACCGTCTAAAACTTCTGTCACACCAATTTCTCTTACGTGATTTTCATTCCAATCTAAAGCCCTATTTAAACATACTAATAGCGTGTAGGTACATTTTCTCATCAAGTGTCGCACGTGATAGTGCCCCGCCCCCCGGCGCGACTTTATTACTCTGTCACAACACAATGTATTAAATCTACGTCCCGAACTAATTTATGACGACACCGGCTCGTAATGTTAGCAAATTATACGGTTTTCTTACTTGTTATTACTAGATGTGAAAATGTTCGCCTTATTCAACAGTAAGTAGGTGTTAAGATTACCTACAAGTAAATTAGTGTCACTATAACTACTAGAGAAATATCTTTGGAAGTGCCATTTCAAATAAATTTTCATTAGAGCCTTAGTTTATCAACTTGAATAATTTCAAATTATAATTATCAAATGAAAATAAAACACCTTGATGATCAAAACGATTTCGTCTATTTGAATTTCATCCAATAAAAATAGTTTTTTTGCTTTTGCATCGAACCATTATTTAAACGTTCAAGTGCATACTAATTTGTTTTCCTGCACAAATTGAGCTTAGCCTTGTACTCTGCGGCCCGCACCCCAAAGTGAGATACATTATGGGACTGTATCAACCTAGGTACACTAACTTTTTGGTCCACCTTAGGACTACAATTGTGATTATTTATGTTTCACCTGTCTGTCCTTCACACGGTGCAATACCTTAACTGCCAATTTTAATAATACCTTATAAGATAATTACACAAAATTTTGAATTTATTGTAACTTAATGTGCTTATGCACATTGCAGAAACATGTTTTTCGTAAACTGCAGCGATTAATTCTGCGTAGAATAATTTTGTATAGTATTTACAGAGCTGTATAGTAGCCCTCACGATATCGTGGCATTTTATCATTGTTTCAGTTACTTTTATTCACTTCTGTGAACCTAACGTGAACATGGTTAACCATGTAAAAAAGTTGACTATATTCCATCCTCTGGGAATTTGCCAAGCCAAGCAAACTTAAAGGGCTACCAAAGCAGTATGCACACTCTAAAGTAGAACACACTTACATTACACAGTAAAACTTCTGAGAGAATTATGAAATAAGTAAACTGCGCTATGTCATTAAAATTCCTATCTACTAGTACATCAGTCGTGGCGTGTTCGCTGGCACGCCGCACGCGACCAATGCCTTTATTTCAAAGTATTTCACCAATAAAGCTTTTCAGTAGGGCACGCACTCTATAAATTTCACCCTTTTGTTCGTTTCCAAATTATCTTCTGAGTATGAGTTACTGGGAGATACCTCTTTGATATATTGTGAGGTGATAACGATCGCCCGTATTTTGGGCGGCTCCTGTACGACTATGCAAGTAGGTACGTATAAATAGGGTTTTCTAGGATAATTCTTCGAGTAGCGTGAATTATTACAGCTTCACATTGGTATTTTGCTGTGGATTATGGGTACATTATTAGTTTATTTCAAGGATCAGTTTTGGTTTCGAAATGTTGAGTCTAAAATTGTTTATTTTATTTTATAATACATTAACCATAACCCCAATTCCTGAATATTGTTGAAAAACAAAACTGTTGCACATGATTTTCAGTTCGTTTGATCCATTCATGACTTCTTAAATAACACGCAACGAAATTATTATATTTTGTTCTAGATCAAAGAATATAATCATCATATTTTTAATAAGCTAGCCGTCATAACCCGTCACTTCTTTAACTAATCAACACATAAAATAGATTTCAATCAACTGTTCAATTTGTACTATCCTAAGTGACAGTTTAATCAACGGAACGCCTTTACACAAGATGCCATTTATTTAAACAACATAATTTTATACTGAATTTGAAATTGAAATAATAAAGGTTGTTTGAATATTGGGTTTAGAAATATGCTAGATTGCATTGGATGGATTGACTAACTAATATTTTTAGGCCACTTACAACACCTATTCCATAATTAGTTTTTATTTACTTAGATTAAATTGCGGTTCAAGAGTAGATTGGTTTACCCTCTTATAATATGTAAAATTTAAGCCCGATCGGATTGTCCGTATTTCCGGCATACCCCTTAATTATTATCGATCAAAATTTAATATTAAGGCCTTCTTTGTAGTTTGCATTTGGACATGTACTGAATTGCTACGTTAAATTATACTTCAGTTCCAAACACCCTGTACAAACAGCCAGGTAATGTTTAATCGTAAATAGACGCGCTACCCGCCCAGAGAGATAATAACCAACAGAAGGCTATTACGTCACAAACTAATAAAGGGATTATTTGGAAGTTGTCGAGGTATTACCCGCTCTAAGTAACAGTAATCATGTAGCTGTTGTGTCGGTGGATAATGAGGGTGACAAGGGAACTGATCGGTTCTGATCATTGATTAGAATTCAGTTCTGATGACTGTAAAAAGTTCTATAGTTTGTCTACAAAGTAAATTATCTATACTTCGTTCAAAATGATTATTTCTTAATAAAGATTTTGTAACAGCAAACGTAACTTACTTACCATCTCGCCTGTAGTTATTCCCCGGAGAGTAAGGCAGAAGTTCTCTAATGTACAGCTACAGTTCATCAGTATATTTATTTCCCATGTAATAGGAGGCGAGCTTATTGCCATTGACCGGGCATAAATCCCAAGCTCATATATCAACTTCTTTGCCATCGAAATTTTTGCCATTGCTTGGCCTGGCTTGCTTGGAAATCGAATCTACCTACGACCTCTAGCGTCAGTAGCAATTGGGACGACTAGGCTAATGAGGCGGCGGTTGTACTGTCTCAATTTATTATTGCTGAATCAATAAATAATAATAATCTTAATATTTCGTTTCTTATTTGGAATTAAAATTAGGATATTTTTTTAAAGAATCACTATTTTGAATTCGTGAAATACGTAGGTGATGCTTGATTATAAAATAACTTCAGCTTTAACTTAAGTCTGACCTAGTATCCTGATCTATTTAGAATTCACGTTGTTTTATGTAAGATTAAATGAAATGGAGCACAAAAGAAGAACCGCACATCTACTCCAAATAATGGGCTGTAGAGAGCATTAAGTAAATAAATCGATTTAGTCTCGATCACATTGTTTACCTCCCAAATTGAAAACGTAACCTTTTGCACAAGCTCATTACGACCGAAGGACCAAATTATTTGCTGCCGCAGAAAACGGCTATAAACTAAACCAATTTGTATTGTGCGTCCCAATGATGTTGTTTTGTACAAACTACTAATCTACTTGCTTACGAAAAACAAATGGTCCTCACGTTCCGAGTCCATTGCGCGTTGGACACCACTATACTGTTGCCATGTGCTTATTGCGCAGACAATGGAACTAAATAATTAAGTGTTTGGATAATCAATATTCATAGGGTGTGTTTATCGTCGTGAACAGTATCATTTTTTTATTTGCCTGTAGATCTAGATAAATAAAAGTATGTAATAATTGGCATATAACTACGAATTGGGACCATTTGTGGGCGAGCCCACATAAATCGCAATTCATAATTCATTTTTATTACTTTTTCTGTACTGTTGGGGCTTTTAGGCCTTGTTGACTTTATATTGCTACAACAGGCAACGTAATTGCCTTAGGTTTGATATTGAGAGTATTTTGTAATACCAATAATGTTTGATCATTGTGTCATTCCCACAAAATAAGTGTTATTACTGAAATAGTTTGGCGTGTGGAACATTTAAGGTCACATATTCCTATAGTGCACTCCTAGCATACAATTAAAATGATTCTTGCTTCCTTATATTTGCTCCGATTTTAATGTGAAATAAGAGAAAACATGGTCACCGCTGTTGCCCTTCACCACTGTTCGACAACGCTCGGGCACGTTCCGACAGCGACATAACACTCGTGCGCTAGAGTTGCGATTATCATGTTTTTGTGCACAAACAGACCACTCCTCGCAGTTTATTGTTTATTTTAGGGCTGAAGCAAACTGGGTCAGTATGGGACCGTTTATTGTTATGGGACCCCCAATGTTCCGAGTTTCCTGCTGTTACGTGTGTAACTACTTAAATTGTTTACAGTCATGTAGTTGCTCTTGTACTTTTCTATTTTATGTAGCAAATAACTTACCTGTTTAGCCTAAGGGTGGCAAATTAAGTTCAACTGAATAGTGCAAATAATTGAGTGTTAAAGTCGTCGTCATCTTAAGTAGTACGTAGATCTATATACATATAGGTACATAAATAAAACTTTATTGCTCAAACATATGGATACAAAAAATACATGCCTCCAATATAGCCTCCATACTAGGATACCATGTGTCGTAGAAGCTACTTTCTCCTAAGAAACGAATCCGGAACAAGTGCAATAAATATGTAACAGGCCGATGTCTGTACATTATAAGAAAACTAATACAGAGTAACAGAAGCGAAAACAATATTTTTTTCGAATTATTGTCTGTCTGTATGTTTGAAAACGCATCACGCAAACAATATACCTACTACTGGATGGAATTATGCAGTTTTCACCGATGTATTGCTCAGCTATAGGTGTAACTTGAAATCGGTGTGTTTCATTTCCATAAGAAGTAAATCTTTTAAAGCGAAAGCGAACCGCGGGCAACAGCTAGTATTATTATAAGACATTTTCCAAACAAGGCCCCGTGCTGCATACTTAACGAGCCCAGTTCCCCGGGACGTGAAGTGTATGAAAAAATCATTGTCAACAATGGTAGCTTTACATTTTTTTATTATGGCAACATTGGGTTGACAGCCAGTGAAATACAAATGCAGTCTATAAAATTGTTTTAAAGATTATTGCATTAAATAAATCCCGGTTATCATACAATCGTTGGCCCAAAAATTGGGTTCTGGAGCTATGATTGCAGCTGCTTCTCGTAAAACACTAATATTCAGTCGCCTCTTGTTTGACTAGTAGCCGATACCAACTTAGGAGAGCAGGCTCGGAGGATGAACTCTTTGCTATGTTCACGGAATTTTTGGCTAAATTCCTTGAACCGAATAGCCAATTACAAAAAGGTGAAATTCCTAACTACTTATTGCGTTCCAGCATTGAAAATAACCGTCTGAAATAATTACTTCGGAAGAGTGATTTCTAAATCTCACCGTAGGATACATTCCCCAACTAGATTGCTATTTATTTGATATTTATGGGATGAATTACATATTTTATACATACAAATTATCTTTGTGCAAGTTTGTGATAGGAAAAGTAAAATGAGTTTGACGAAAACCGGGAAACTGTAGTACCTTTGGGACTGCAAATAATGGGCAAACGAAGCCGTCACTATAGGGTCCCACAGGACACCTCTCAAAGCCATCAATTGTTCGTTTGCGTCGAGGGTACATACTAAGGGGAAACGTCCCCGCTCCCATTAAGGAATCCTTTTGGCACGAAAAAACTAAACCGTACTATATCAAATATTGCTAATGGAGGGAGGCAGAAATTCTTGTCGTTATTAAAATTTTCGGTTAAAACTACGAGTATTTAGGATTTGTATTTGATCACAAAAGTAAAAATTCGATCAGGTACCTTGATCGATTGAGAATTTCTCAACTTATTTTTCGAACACCGAACCAAGTTCATGGATCGAAGGACAGCTCGAATTCCGTGGTTGCGACGTCTTGAACATTTAAGGGAATTTTGTGATCTATAACACAAATTAACGCCACTTTAACTTCTTATAAAACGGTATAAGTATCCATTAAAATCTAATGGCGACACAAGTGGCGATTATGTATTTCTTCTTAATAGTGATCAATTACGGTATACACAAAACATTGTACCAAAAGATGGGCACTAAGCGTATTCTCTAAAAACATAGTTTACTTGCCTTCAAGAACTCGTACTAGCAGCCCTGTAAGCAGTTTATATAATTGAGCATGGCGTGAATCGCAACGCAGTGACGGCGCCTGTTTTACACAAGAACTCGGTCACCGGAGCGAAGCCACTGCTCTTACAAGAGCACTGGTTACAATTTATATTTAATGTTTTTTTTAAATACCACATAGGATATAACCTTGGCAAGACTGGACACAAAGCCGCTATAACTAATTGACACCATGAAATGATTGAGTTTCTGTAAAAAACGCTATTTCACACATAGGTCTTCTTTAATTTAAGAGCTCAGCTCTTGTCGGTGGAGCTAACGCCACTGTTCTCTATCTTCTGCTTTCCGTTTTACCTCTTGATACGACTCGATCGCAATCCTTTCCTTCACTTGTTCCACAAAACTTCGTCTAGGTCTACCCCTTCCTCGTTTTCCTTCAATTTTACCTTCTAGTATAGTTCTGAAGAAGTCGTCATGTCGTATCAAGTGGCCAAACATCTTTCCCCTTCTATTATCTATGGTTCTTAACAACTGTCTTTTCTCTCCTACAATTACTAATACTTCCACACATAGGTAAGTACCTAATGATAATTTTAAAGATCGGGTGCGGAGTATGTAGGTATGAGTGACAAGATCATGTAAATGGGAACGAATTTTTGTCCGGGGCTATATAGCAAGAGAAGACAGTACGAGTCTGATACCCGAATTTTCCGCAACACAAAAATATAAGAGAAAATTAAAACGTGGTAGCATGTTAGCTATAAACCGTGGGAGAGCCATCACGAATGAGCCGGCTCGAGCGGAGTGATACCACGGCCTCACAGAAAACCAGCGTGAAACAACTCTTGTGAAAACCACAATATCGACTTTGTCGTACAACTGTACAAGCCGGGCAACATTTTCGATATAGGAATTCTCTTGAGGCTTGTGTCCGTTTCTATGAACCGGTAATTCTATTATACTATTGATCGCCGGTAGATTCCTGTTGTTCTGATACATGAACATCTGTAAAACTTACCTGCATAACTACATACTCGTATTAAAGGTCATAGTATTAATGTTATCCTATAATTGATTTCGACCTGGCCTTTGTCAGAATATCTGTAGACTGTGTAATTATTTGCCAGTGCACCAACATATTGTAATAAACATTACTGCACAGTCAGTAAAAACGTCTGAGTAGTACACGCTCTTAATATCTTCTAGTTAATAGGCTAACAGATAATAAATGTAGACTAAAATACACATAATATGGCCCAACACTACATGCCCTGGGAATTGAACCCAGAATCCATAGTGTGGCAGTCACGTTACAACCAAGAGACTAATGTAAATATACGTAGGTATTATTAAATCTGTTGTACACGCAACCTTAGGAAGTAGGTTACGTTACTAATGCTAGCGTGTACGTACTTATGCACAATTATGGCTTCAAAGTGCAAATACAGCTACCTAACTCCCACTCCCCCACTTTACTTGCTCACTTTAATTTTACAGTATTATAAACCTACGAGACTACTGAATTCCTATGAATATAGAACGGGAATAAAAGGGGTTTGAAATAAAACCAAGTGGTCTACAAAAACGAAACGGCGTGTTTTGTGCGTCGTTTTAGCGGCAACTGAGGGTTTTTATACGTGATAGTCACCAGTCCGGTGACACGTTTGTATATTGCACTTTATTACAAATACTACGTTTATATTTCATATTTTACGAGTAATGGAGATTTGTTAGTATTTCTATGATCATATAACTTGTCTCATACCTAATTAGTTTCAACCCGATAAAATGTTTGCATAGTTTCGATTATCACCATAAAACTCAATGCTTTCTTTTCTCTGGAGTCCATCCAAAGGTTGTCTGTTAAGGGATCGCTTTTAGCGATAAGACCACACATTTTACCATATTCTATGATTGATAACATTAGTTTTTGGTGTACAATAAAGGATATTCTGTTCTATTCTATTCTAAATACTTAACTAGGTACAAATAAAATTCTACAAAACTAATTTATATAGGTACAAAATTCTTTCCCCATTTTAAACCCATACAACTATCCACCATATAACTTAAGATAAAAAGAAAAAAATAATCTTGAAATTATAACCCTTCGTAAGTACGTATGAAGTTTTTTGATTAAATTTTGTCGCGTCGGGGGACCGCTCTCTAATTATGTGAATCCTTTCCTTTCCTTTTGCTTCCCGAACGTGAATCGCGCGAATTCAGAATTGATGTGGATGGCGCGTACATCGCCGCGACGCGCGGGAGGGCGTAAAGTGGGCGGAGCGTAACATATTCAAGTTTGGCGACCCGAGCGGGCAGACACGCGAGAGCTAGAGAGCGGTCCCCCGACGCGACAAAATTTAATCAAAAAACTTCATACGTACTTACGAAGGGTTATAATTTCAAGATTATTTTTTTCTTTTTATAGGGATTCAGGTTTATTTTTGTGTCGGGGGTTTTTTTTAATTTTTAATTTAATTTGTTATTTCACACTTTTTGTAGGGACTCCTTAGTTATTTTGTTTAATTTCTTTTATTTTCTTGCGTTTTAATTAGGTATTTTCTTCGTTTAGTTATTCAACTTTTGTACAATTAAGTATTTCAAAGGTATTAGATATCTTATATCATAGTGTATAGTATTCTACTAGTCAAGCCCTTTCATTTGATACCTTTATTGAGGGAGTAGTGAAAAAATTTAATAAATTCATCATTTCGTGGAGGCCGCCATGTTGGATTTGAAATTTTTCATAGTGTATAGTATTCTACTAGTCAGGCCCTTTCATTTGATACCAATATTGTGGGAGTTGTGAAAAAATATGTAAACCGCCATCTTGTGGCGGCGGCCATCTTGGGCCGATTTTCATTAAACATAGCTAAGAACACTCCCCACTTATTCACCTTTCAAACAAAAAAAACAAAATCAAAATCGGTTCATCCATTCGGGAGCTACGATGCCACAGACAGACACACACACACACACACACACACATACACACACACACAGACAGACACGTCAAACTTATAACACCCCGTCGTTTTTGCGTCGGGGGTTAAAAACACCTGAAACAAGAAACAAAAGACCAAATACCAAGTTCCCCAGGAAAATAATCTAAAAGTTTTGAACATTTTGTCTTAATTTTCAAACAAAAAGCCGCATATCCGTTATCAAAGATTATACACTCCGAATTTGCAAACTTCAATTCGTTTTTTATCCTCTGAGGGATGTAAATACAAAAAAATCTTCCTTATTGAAATTTAATAAAATATCAAAGATTTCAATTTCTAAGCAATGTAAGGTTTAGCGTGAGTAGGTATATATTTTATTTATAATATGTGTAGATGCCGAATAATGATACGAGTATGTAGATATTATTAGAGATATACGTATAATTAAGATAAAACCGAAACAACACGATGAAAAGTCCCATTTTCCTTCATGTTTATACCAGCTGCCGTACAAATTCAAAATGGGCCAAGCATATCAGTTCGAATAACGATAGCAACATAGGAATAATAAAATTTCAGTGACTGACTGTTGTATCCGAATCTCAGTGAAGCGGAAAAAAGGGAAAAAAGTAAAACTACGTTTGCAATTTTTGCGAATGAAAAATTGCGATAGGAGCGGCGCGTGCGATACCACCGCGCGCCGCCCGCGGTGCTGAGTTATTGTGCTTTCATCTAAATTATTATATCTGCGTACTGTCGCGGAAGAAAAATGGCAATCTAGGCTTCATTATTAAAGACATTACGTTTTCTTTATGAGGATTAATATTCAAATGAAACATTATTATATAGGTCCGAGGAGTATACTATGTCTCGTAATCAGAATTCATGGTGACTTTAGCATTAACATAACAAACATTTAGAACTCACTATTTAATCAGACTTCTTAGTAGTACCTTTTTACGCAAACATTATAACACAGACAACCCCCAAAACGCCCTTCGTGACTTCACTAATGCTACGACTCGGAAAAGACGCCACGGAAGAAACTCCCATGAATATATGTAGTTTTGTCTGTTACGATAATGCAGTGACTTTTAAACTATAATGGTAGCAATAACTATGTAGGTAACTTTATAAAGGAACGAATGAAAGATTCACGACACAATTGAGTTGTGATGTGTCTATGTTACTTTACTACCATGCGACGAAATGAACTAAAAGCAGACTTGTATTTAAAAAGACACTGTTGCCTAAAACTCTGAGCCTTTAATTTGAGCCAGTGTTTGAAAATTCTGTTGCTGTTAGCTTTTGGACAGTCCTTACACGCTTTATGGCTGTGCTGGCATTCAATTTTGTCCTTGTTATGGACTGATGTATGGCTATTTGGGTAGAAATATTCCTTTCCAACGTATATCGGGCCTATTCATGTACATAATACACGCAATCGTAATAAAAATGTGTATTTTATGCTACTCCCATACGATTCCGATAGAACACAATATAGTTTCAGATAGTTATGAGTTCAACGACCACGAAGAAGCCGAAAATAAAACATTATTCTACTGCACAATAAAAATACCAACATCTATAGCTATAACACTCAAATGATAAAAATAACGACAACAAGTCACTACGAGAGTGCTGAACAAACGGCGCGTTAATGCCTTATTATATGAGCGACACGGCATTACGCGTACGCGACCGGCACGTGACCGTGACGACGACGACGCGAGACGGGGTCGAGACGATGCCCGTTATTAAATTTCCCATACGTAAATCTAGTATGACAGCAAGACACCGCTTTTGTGTGCGAAGAATATTGAGCGTCCCAGATTTTACTTCGGACAATAAAGGACCATTTTATATAAAGTTTAGCGTCGCAGGCAGGCTACATCGCATCTAAATTCGCATTACTTCCACGCGTCGTAGTTTATCAAATTATTCGTTTTATTTACAGAAAAGGGTACTATAATCCTAACCTTCACAACTCGTCAGGTAAAAGTAATTTTATGCTGCTTAGCCTGATAATAGAATTTGTTTCAGAAAAATAAAAATTTGGTGTTTCGCCCCGCGCTGCCGTTACTTTTAATTAATTGTAAAGTTTATTTTGTTAACTATTAACATTTTACGTGGACGTTTGAGTTACAGAAATATTTGTGTTTGAACCGTTTAATATTCTGTGCGAGTCGTAAAAGTCAAGTGATGGAAGTAGAATAATTACAGTAACCTTTTCCAACATTTCTATGTAAATACATTACCGGTGTCTACCTGTCGATACAATACATAAATATGTTATATTATTATTCGATAGTACTTAGAGTATATGCAGGTATGAAACGGTTTCCGAATAAAGTTACTGTTGCTTATCCGATTGTCTTAAATTTTATATAGGGTAATGAAGTCATATTGTAATTCACATTACATTAGAATCAGTAGTTGGATTATCAGTAGAACAACTTACTGTTATATAAATTGTAATACTAGTAAACCAGTGCTTGAAAGTATAATAAAGAAGCAGTTTTCTCCAAAATATGGAGAATAAAGTCTGTCTAGTACAAATTATTATTTTAATTTTACCAGTTGAATACCAGCCAGGTTGCAGCTCGTGCTGGACGGTTGGGCAGCAATCGTTTAATTATTTCATACGCGGGCTGCTCCTGAAATAGTTTCGTAATTTGAAATACTTCCCGTTTACCCTCTTTAAGAATTGGTCTACACCTGTGTCATAATGCTAATATATAGTTAGTAGGAGTAGTTATTGTTTCATATAGGTAGGTACCTACCTACGTTTCACGTCTTTATTTACAGAAAGAGTAGAAAAAGGTTTGTAGGTATTATTACATAGCCACAGTGCACTATGATAATAAGTTTTTTCGGCCTTCCTGGAAAATATCTGAATTCTAGATTACACTTATTTTCAATTCAGGATCCAATGATTTCGATGCTAGAATCCCGTTTTCCAATCTGTAAATGATTTCAACAATGTTAAGTCACATTTGCGCGCAATTTTGTGCAAAAAGTGAACTAAACTTTATTAAATAAAAATAGATACCGGAGAATTGTGGGTGTACTAATGTACACTAAGGATTAGAAATAATTCGGGAAATACAGCCGTACGATAGGTTGTGTTAGATCTTTACCGTTATATTACGTATTACGATGAAATATAAATATAGGATTGTGGTGAAATCCTAAATGTAAAGAAAGTAAAATGCTCAAAGAGCGACGGCAGGTGGGCAACAACTGGTGGACAAGCAAGCGAAACCGGGGACGACAGGGGAAAACAGGGGGACAAGCCCGGAAATCTTTGAAGCACGCTACGTTTTATTCCTTTGTTTATTACACGAAAATAATAATTACTAGATATTATATTTGCCACTTTGAGCTATGGAATAAATAAAATACCTATTGGTTATATTGCATCAGCAGTGCCATCTGACGACGACGGTAAAGAAAAGTAATCAAAGAATGAAGATAGCTGTAAATCGTTGGTGTTGCCACTGAACATAAACGGATAGTAGGTACCTATAGATAGTATTGCGCAACTAATGCATAACTAATTAAATTGGTATTAATAAAAGTGTTAAGCACTTACTGATTATAAATTTCTGTACCTAATCAATTTGCGTTGGGTAAAGAAATAAATCAGTAAGTATTTTGTCAATCGGCGTAGCGGCTGAGCGATAGGCTTCTACGCTACGTGTTCTCGATTCGATCCCCGCACGGAAAAAATATTTGTATGACCTACAGGTAGTTGTTCCTGGTCTGGGTTTTTGTGTGTGTGTGATAATATGTGTTCGTAAACGCAACCACGATACAGGATAAATTCCTAGTTTGGGGCAACGTTTATTTTAATTGAAAAAAAAATACTAGAAACTAAAACACTAGGACTAGCGCCAGGACTAAGTGAAAGTGGATCTGGTGGTCCTAGTTGCTTTCGTGTACTGCCTTTGGTTTCTAGCTTAAATGGTGTAATATTTTTCTTATATTCTTCAATATTTTTGTTTGTCACCGGCTTATGGTAGCTACGGCTGATTAAATAATGTAAGACGTCAATAATTAATATCAAGCTGGGTGGTAAGGAGAGTATTATAAAGTTAGGATAGTTGCCTAACAATAATAAAAAATAACACCCTCTTTTATAACCTTCGTGATAAATAATATAAGAAAGAACCGCATTAATGCTGATCGTTACGGATTTCTAACAAGTAGAACGAACTTAGTTTGTTACACAATAAATTGTACTGAATTTGACACGAAACAGACGTTTATGAACGAACAACTACTTTTATTTCCCAATACACGTAACGATTGTCGCTATAATATCGTAAAACCTGCCGACAAACATGGAAGAATATTTAAGCCAGCTGATAATATACCTTATCATGTATATCATAAGCTTGAAAGTATCGTGGGATCTTTGATGGGTTGTCGTGCAGACTGTTAGCCTCGACAAGGTTAAGACTATAAGACTTTAAAATCTCGCTAGAATATTACTATCTCTTGGAAGATTTGATGAATGTTTCCGATATGTACAAAGTTATGCCATACCAGTGTTGAGCATTAAATAAATACATAAATATTGTGCGACATTTTACACAGCACCATGTAGTCCTAAACTAAGCAGAGCTTGTACTATGGGTACTAGTCAATGGATATAATACTTATATACTTTTTTTTTTGTAAATACATACTTATAATACATAAGAAACACCCAGACGAACACAAACACTTATATTCATCATATAAATATTTGTGTGCTGTGGGAATCGAACCCACGACCCCGTGTTCAGCAGTCCGGTATTCGAAAAGGAAAGGAAACGAGTTCTCGAGAGGAGACCGCTAGGCAAGCGGTACCCCGACCAGCTAGAGTGACAGGAAACCAAAATTCAGGCTCTGTGGTGTTCGTTAGAAGAGGTCTACGTCCAGCAGTGGACGAATATAGGCATTGTAATATAGCTTCAGAAATACAAATATATAAATAATAGGTTTTCATGAAAGATCAACTTGCACATATTATTATATACCCCGTTATTTTATGGTAAGGACCAAATTAGAGCTTAAATAATGAAAATTTTGTTCAAAAGGTTTTGTTGTTTGTAGTAATTTCGTTGTTCCTAGTAATTTTCATCTTAGTATATAGATTCTAACTCATTTTATGATTAACTAGCTTCTGCCCGCGACTTCGTCCGCGTAGCGTGATGATATATAGCCTATAGCCTTCCTCAATAAATGGGCTATCTGACACTGAAAGAATTTTTGAAATCAGACCAGTAGTTCCTGAGATTAGCGCGTTCAAGCAAACAAACAAACAAACAAACAAACTCTTCAGCTTTATATATTAGTATAGATTATTTTCTTTAGCAGCCAAAACACTATTTAATAGATTATTTCGCAGAAAGGTATTTTGATTATGATTTGAATTTATTTCCGACTTGAATAAAAAGTCTCTTGTAGTGGTTATTACTAAAAGATGTACTTGCCTCCTCTCACTGTGACCACATCCGCTCGACACAAAGGTTCAGGCCCACTTAGGGTCCGCACTACTTTCTCAACTATTTTCCTCTGTTTCCAGTGTTTTATTGGCTTCGTCATAAATTACCGCCTTCCGTGAATGTCTGCCTGTAATTTATTGGTGTTTCTATTAATGTTTCTTCGTAATTTAAGAGGAGTTGTCTATTGTGTTGTGCTACGGAATTTCATAATTAGTTTCACTTATCATTAATTTTTCAGAACTGTGATTGTTGGTTAGGATAATTTTATATTAAACTAGCTTCTGCCCGCGACTTCGTCCGCGTAGCGTGATGATATATAGTCTATAGCCTTCCTCAATAAATGGGCTATCTAACACTGAAATAATTTTTCAAATCGGACCAGTAGTTCCTGAGATTAGCGCGTTCAAGCAAACAAACAAACAAACTCTTCAGCTTTATATATTAGTAGTATTGATTTGCGGACCCCGAAGACGTTGTCCTGACCAGAAAATAAAATCTAAAATCCGATTGCAGTGCTATCTGCCGGATCCAATTGTGAATTTAAACCACCGAGGGTCCAGATAAATTTACTGAAATTGACATATCCTATCCGCTGAGGAGTTCGGTAACATGCACGTGTACAGATGTATGTTTTTGGTATTCAGAAGGCAGCGAAGTATAATAGAACCTCTACGACAAAACAGACGTTTATTAAATTTTTTATTTATTTTATGCATATGTGATTATTGATAATAATTCATTAATAATTAATATTTGTGACTATAGATAAGTGAATATTATTAATTTTATTGTGATAAGGTAGTGTTTTTGCATGCCAACTGGCATACTATCTTTTCAGTTATAATGATATCAAAACAAATACGTTATTTAATATGTTGCTGAATTATTTTCAATATCAATGTAGGTCACATGAAAAAATATCACAGATGGAAGCAGAGTTTTGTGTGTTGCTCATTAGTATATTGAGTTACAACAGCTAAGGTATAAAAGCAACCAACGTCGTCATTACGTGCTGACGGATAACTTTCTCATTGCTAAGAGTAGTAAATGCTGACTGTTATAACTCGTTTACGCGTACATAAACCACTAACATGTTTTACAACCAGATTAAAGTAATTGCAATAATTTTATTTTCAAATTGCATTAAAAATTACTGCTTAAATTAATAGGAAGACATTTGTTTAGGTAATAATACATTTATTTCTTGTTTACAAGGACCAGATTATTACTAAAGTATTATATAGATACATTATCACAGAAGTGCGATACTTAAATGTAGTGAGCGGGTGAAGCTCTGTACTCCTACACAGGCTACTGAGGAACCTAGGTATATTACGTACTGTTAATTCTCAGCTAAATCAGGTTAGATTAGATAATGGCCCTCGCAAGATTGTGATAACGTAGAATGTTGGTTGATCACCATAAATTTATAATTTATGAAAATTAATGGCGTCGTCGTCACGTTACTAATTACTTAGTATGTGATTTAATAAGCCACATTCGTATAGTATCTATAATTACATATATCTAGGTCAGAACTAAGCCCTCAGACTTGCCTCTTTACGATATTAATTGCCTGATCATTAGGTAAGTTATAAATATATGATTATTTAAATTACGTTTCCATTTCAGTGAATTCAACGAATAATTTATTGATACAGCTAAATGTATATAATTTATTTGCGCGTATAATTACATGACACAAATACGTAAACCAAATAAACTGTGACGAACAAATATGCCGCGTGATGTTTACTGTGCCTCCGTCTATAGATACGGCCGTTAAAAATCCCGTGTGATGTGGGATGTTTGTCAAAATTTGGCTATTACGTATCGAATTTTTCGAAATATAGGATCTGGTATACCTACCTATATTTTTCAGAAATATCCTAGTTACTAATCTAAACTCTATTTGCATTAAGTAGAACCTAAATAGGATATTTCTACAATGCAGTTCAATTAGCGTAATTCATGCACTTTTTTGTAGTAAGGAGAATGTTAGCGACGACAAATGAATTATTAAGTTAAAAATAAATAAACAAATACAAGCCTTTATTTCCCATAACATAAGTTAATATAATTATGGTAGGTAGGTAGTTTGAATAGAAAAAGATTTAAAGTTGTAAGCGTGATAAGTATTTTGTACTAAGTTAAGAGATTATTGTCTAAGTTCAAATAAAGATATATTTATGTTGTCTTTTATTTAAATATACACAAAATAAACACTAATAATGTTATCTAAAACTAGGCCAAGTAGAAAATATCATGTAAGCGTTCTCACTCAAACGATAGGTGGCGCCACTTGTATCATTTTGTTGTAATTTACTAAGGTAAGGTGCTACTTTACCGTATCGAGAGCCGCCAACACATTTTATGATTTTTTAAGGGTTTAATTAAGGTTAAAGGTTGAGATATTTATGTAATTAGGTAGTAAAAGTTATTTACTATATTGTAAAATAAATATAAATAATGTAAGGTGTTCCTAACTACAGAAAACTGCCAAAATAAGATTCCCATACAAATTGCACATTAGTACCGTGTGCAAACTTGACGCGTTCTGATTGGTTGAGCCCATCAAGATTAGTGCCGTGCGCAAAATTGAAGCGTTCTGATTGGCTCCAGGAAAATATAAATGTAGGTGGGTTTCTGTGGTTAGGCATTCCGAAACCAGCAGTATTACAAGAAGCATGAAAAGGAAGAATAAAGAAAAATCTCAAGTACTCAAGCAATAGTGTGTTTCATTCGTCGAATCCTGCAAGTATAGGCGTCTTCCCGCAACGTATCCCGCCAGCACCGCTATATACGCTACATTTTATGGTCCTTCGAGCCGGATCGGGAGCAAGAAATTGAAGATGCCAACTACGAGATCAGGGTCAGCGCGCTCCAAGACTAGGGAAGAAAGTACTACATCGGATTGGAGTATGAACACACCAAGCGAAACTACGAGTGCGTCGGCGACAAGTCGATCGGCGATCACGAAGAGGACGCCGCCGCCCAGTGTACAGGGAAGACGATCGCCCGCACCCCATGCAAGTCAAGTTGTTGGGGAATCAACAACGGGGGAGGTAACCAGCGCCGCACCCCCAACCCGCACCGCAGAAGAAGATCGCGTCGAAGCCGCACGCCAGGAAGGAAGCCATCCTAAGCAGAAGGACAACGCGCGCCGGGCTGTGAGAAGCACGCCGGCGTCGAGAGAGGATAGTTTGCAGCGAACTCAACCTAAGAAGCCGACCCGCGAGATAGACAGTCAGTCTGCCCGCTCGTCGCAAAGGAAGAGATCAGAAGCGCAAGCAAGGATGACACTGGCACTAAGGGAACTGGAAATAGCGGAGGCACGATCAAGAGTAGCTCAAGCCGAAATGGAGCTTATAGCTGCCGAATCAGAAGAAGACGGTGCTGGAGAAGATGGAGCTGGAGAAGAGTTGTTCGAGCGTACACAAGAGGTCGAGAAATGGTTCTTTCAAAGTGGAGTCAAGTCAAATAAGGAACGAAGACCGATCGAGACAGGAGAGAAGAAAAGCGACATTCAGCAGTTGGCTCAAGCAATAATCAAGCTATCTGAAAAGCCACACGATGTAATCACATCGAAGCACTTTGAACTTCCTCACTTCAATGGGGCCTGTGAAGAATGGCTGGCGTTCAAGAGATCATATGAAGATATGGCCGCTTCTTTCAGCAACACACAGAACTTAGCGCGCCTTAGAAGAGCAATCCAGGGAAAAGCCAGAGAAGCCGTCCAAAGCCTGCTATTCACCGCCGAAGACCCACGAGAAGTGATCAAGGGACTAGAAGCAAGATTCGGCAGACCTGGAGCATTGGCATTGGCTGAACTAGAAAAGATGAAGAACCTGTCAAAGGTCGGCGAGAACCCCAGCGACATATGCGTGTTTGCTAGCAGAGTGAAGAACGCCATCGCCACGATCAAGGCCCTGAAGAAACCACAGTACCTCAGTTCGCCTGAAACTATGAAGGCAATAGTGGACAAGATGCCGCCCTCTATGAAGTTCCGATGGTTCGCCTACCATAGAGAGAGAAGAGAGGAAGACCTCCAAGAATTGATACTCATCGAAGCATTTTTGGAAATAGAAGCCGACATGTGTGGAGACTTTGCCCCGCCTGAGACGACTTCAGAACCCAAGAAAGGGATAAGAAAACCAGTTCACACCGTTCAGGAAGCTTCGCAAGACAGTTACAAGAAGACATGTCCTATTTGTCAAGAGGAACACTTCGCAATAGACTGCAAGGAGTTCAAGGAAGCGAACATAGATGAGAAATGGGATATGATCAAGAAGGCTAGGATCTGTTTCAAGTGTCTTCGATTCAAGCATTCAAGAATCAACTGCAAGGCCCCAGTCTGCAAGCTATGTAGAAGATGGCATCATACTATACTGCATTCCGACAACCCTCCAGTGCCAGTAGAAAAGAAAAAGGAACACAAAGAAGATAAGCCAGAAGAAAAGGTCGCCTCAATTCACAAGGCAAGAGGAGAAGAAAAGGCATATCTGAAGATCACACCTGTGGACCTATACGGGCCAAAGGGTCAAGTTCGGGTACTAGCGCTGCTGGATGAAGGTTCAACAGTCACACTCCTGGATGCATCAATCGCTGAGAAGATTGGAGCCGAAGGTCATTGCGAAACACTTACAATCGAAACAGTCGGTGGAAAGGTGATAAAGAAAGATGGCTCGCAGAAGATCAAGTTCAAAATAAAGGGGGCCCACAGAAAAGACAAGAAGATGATCAAAGCGAGAACCATCGACGACCTAAAGCTGTCAGAACAAAGCATAAGCAGGGAAACCTTGAAGAATTGTCAGCATTTGAAGGCAATTGAAGAACAACTTCTCTATGCTGGAGATAGACCTAAACTATTGATAGGTCAGGACAACTGGGGACTCATAGTAACAAGAAAACTGAAGAAAGGCCAGCCAGCTGAACCTGTAGCCTCACTCACAAACCTGGGATGGGTGTTGCATGGATGTGACACCGGAACAAACGTCGTGGTGAACTTCGTCAATCATGAAGAAGCTCAGAGCGACAAAGAAGATATAGAAGAAATGGTCCGGCATCACTTCCAATTAGAATCTATGGGAATTCAAGATCGACTGCCAAGAAACGATAGCGACAGAAGAGCACTCGAAGTACTTGAGAAGAATACAAGAAGGTTGTCAAGCGGCCAATTCGAAACAGGGCTATTGTGGAAAAATGAAAGTGAAACCCTGCCGAACAATTACAAACAAGCACTTCGACGTCTGACCAACATCGAAAGAAAACTGGATCGAGATGAAGAAATTAAAGAGTCGTATGAGAAACAGATACAGAATCTAATCGAAAAGGGATACGCAGAGAAGGCTCAAGAGACCGCGAACAAGGGGAGGACATTTTACTTGCCCCACTTTGCTGTGGTGCATCCAGTTAAAAGGAAGCCAAGAATAGTTTTCGACGCGGCTGCCAAGTTTGAAGGGAAGAGCCTCAACGACGCCTTGTTATCAGGCCCAGACCTACTGCAATCACTGTTCGGGGTATTGCTGCGCTTCAGGGAAGGTCCAATAGCTGTAATGGCTGACATCCAGGACATGTTTCTTCGAATCAAAGTGAAGGAAGAGGACCGGGACAGTCTAAGATTCCTGTGGCGCGGAAGTCAGAGAACGAACAAACCTGAAGTGTATAGAATGTCTTCGATCATCTTTGGAGCGGCATCGTCACCAGCTACAGCGATATATGTGATGAACAAAAATGCAGAAGACTCTAAAGAGACACACCCCGAAGCAGTAAAAGCAATCAAGAGAAACCATTACATGGACGACTACCTGCAGAGTTTCAATACGAAGGAAGAAGCCGAGAAGGTACCAAAAGAAGTGAAAGAAATCCACGCAAGGGCGAGCTTCCATCTGAAGGGTTGGGCTAGTAACGAACCAAGTATTCTAGCAGAAGTGGAAGACACCAATAAGGAAGAGTCCCTACAACTAACGAAGGAAGAAAAAACTCTGGGACTGAGATGGTTGGTGAAAGAAGACTCGCTTGCCTTTAATGTTGGTCTGCGCAACACACCAAGGGATCTGTTAGAAGGAAGAAGGGCTCCTACGAAGAGAGAAGTCACAAGCGCCGTGATGTCTACGTTTGATCCAATGGGCTTCGCGGCGCCAGTCTTGATACAAGGAAAGAAATTGATTCAAGACCTTTGGCGTAGGAAAATAGGCTGGGATGAAACAATCAACGAAGATCAAAGAGCAGCCTGGACTAGATACTTAGAAAAGGTGTCCGCACTAACCAAAGTGAAAATTCCTAGATGCGTCTCGCCTCATGCCAGAAAAGGACAGCTGCATATGTTCTTCGATGCAAGTGAAGAAGCGTACGCAGCGGTAGTCTATTGGAGGACAGTGGAGACTGAAGGAAGAGTCCATGTCTCTATGATTGCCGGCAAAGCAAGAGTAACGCCATCGAAGCCAGTATCGATCCCAAGACTGGAGCTGCAAGCTGCCTTATTGGGAAGCAGATTGTCAGCCACAGTGGAAGAAGAAATGGAACTGGAAGTAGAGAAAAGGACGTATTGGACAGACTCCAGTACAGTACTGCAGTGGATCAAGGCGGAACCAAGAAAATTCAAGACCTTTGTAGCAAACCGGCTGGCAGAGATTGAAGAAAAGACCAATTCTGAAGACTGGAGATGGGTACCGACAAAGGAGAACCCTGCAGACGATGCCACAAGGGGAAGCCCAACTGTATTCGATCACAACACAAGATGGTTCCAAGGTCCTAAATTTCTCTACCAACCAGAGGAGGAATGGCCGCTTCGAGACTTCAAATCAGAAAGTGTCATGATAGAAGAAAAGGGCCAACAGACGAAGGTGATGGTGATGAACACGAAGGAAGGAGCTTTAATACGTCCTGAGAGGTTTTCCAGCTGGGAGCGATTGCTGCGCACAATGGGAAGAGTGGTGGCTTTCGCATGCCTCTTATTGAAGAAGACCCGTAAAGCCACCACCACCACCACCACCGTTCGACGCAAGGAAGAGGCCTGGAAACCTCAAGTGAGATCCCAGAAGAAGAAAAAGGCACAAATCATTACCTCGCCAATTGAAGCTAGGAAGCGGCTGTACCTGCCCTTGGAAGAAGAATATTTGAAAAAGGCTGAAGAGTTACTGGTCAAAATGTGTCAGAAGGACAGTTTTCCAACAGAAATAAGAAATATCAAGAATGGAAAACCTTTGGAAAACGCTAGTCGACTTAAGAAGATCGACGTTTACATAGACGACGACGGGATCATCAAATTAAGAAGCAGAACCATGAAGTTTTGCGACGAAGAAAGAAGGAAAATGAACCCTATCGTCTTAGAAGGAAAGCAGAGCATCACACGTCTTATTGTGCTACATTACCACAAGAAATTTCTCCACGGTAATGTTGCCACAGTCATGAATGAGATTCGGCAAAAATACTGGATCCTGGGGCTACGAGCGACATTGAAGGCGATCGCATACAACTGCCAATGGTGCAAGACAAGAAAAAATGTACCGGAGATACCACCAATGGGAGATCTACCAAGCGAGAGGCTGCAGCATCACCAGTTCCCATTCACGTGCGCGGCCGTAGACTATTTTGGGCCGTTGCAGGTGACTATAGGAAGAAGAGTGGAAAAGCGCTGGGTGGCGTTGTTCACATGTCTCACTACAAGGGCCGTTCATCTAGAGTTGGTACCTTCTCTCAGCACCAGCTCCATGATCATGGCGCTACGTCGGATGGCAGCCAGAAGAGGAACCCCCAAGACTATCTTCAGTGACAATGGGACAAATTTTGTCGGAGCCAACAAAGAGCTGGAAGAGGCAGCGCAAGAAAGAGGCATAAAGTGGAAATTCATACCACCAGGAAGTCCGAACATGGGAGGCGCTTGGGAAAGGCTCGTGCGAACAGTCAAAACATCGCTAAAAGTGGTTCTCAACGAAAGAAGTCCTCCAGAGGAAGTACTCCACACCTTGATGACTGAGGTGGAACACATAGTAAATTCCAGACCCCTCACCCCAGTCAGTATGGATACAGAAGACGAAGAAAGTTTAACCCCGAACCATTTCCTCTTGGGAAGATCGTGCGGAGCGATGGCGCCGGGGGAATTCAGCGACACTGAATTGATTGGAAAGGCAAACTGGAGAACCACCCAGCGGCTTGCTGACCATTTCTGGAGAAGATGGGTTAAAGAATACTTACCCCTTCTGATGCCAAGAAAAGTTAGTGGCCGAGAAACCGCCGACCCAGCAGAAGGAGATATCGTGTTGATAGTAGACGCGACATTACCTCGAAATTCATGGCCTCGAGGAGAAGTTATTAAGACATACCCTGGACCAGATGGGAGGACCAGAGTGCTGGACGTGCGGACTTCAGGAGGAGTGCTTCGTCGTCCGACTCGACGAGTGGTCGTCCTCGTTCCTGCGGCATCGTCGCTTCGACAGGAGGATGTGCTACGCACCGTGGGGGAGAATGTTAGCGACGACAAATGAATTATTAAGTTAAAAATAAATAAACAAATACAAGCCTTTATTTCCCATAACATAAGTTAATATAATTATGGTAGGTAGGTAGTTTGAATAGAAAAAGATTTAAAGTTGTAAGCGTGATAAGTATTTTGTACTAAGTTAAGAGATTATTGTCTAAGTTCAAATAAAGATATATTTATGTTGTCTTTTATTTAAATATACACAAAATAAACACTAATAATGTTATCTAAAACTAGGCCAAGTAGAAAATATCATGTAAGCGTTCTCACTCAAACGATAGGTGGCGCCACTTGTATCATTTTGTTGTAATTTACTAAGGTAAGGTGCTACTTTACCGTATCGAGAGCCGCCAACACATTTTATGATTTTTTAAGGGTTTAATTAAGGTTAAAGGTTGAGATATTTATGTAATTAGGTAGTAAAAGTTATTTACTATATTGTAAAATAAATATAAATAATGTAAGGTGTTCCTAACTACAGAAAACTGCCAAAATAAGATTCCCATACAAATTGCACATTAGTACCGTGTGCAAACTTGACGCGTTCTGATTGGTTGAGCCCATCAAGATTAGTGCCGTGCGCAAAATTGAAGCGTTCTGATTGGCTCCAGGAAAATATAAATGTAGGTGGGTTTCTGTGGTTAGGCATTCCGAAACCAGCAGTATTACAAGAAGCATGAAAAGGAAGAATAAAGAAAAATCTCAAGTACTCAAGCAATAGTGTGTTTCATTCGTCGAATCCTGCAAGTATAGGCGTCTTCCCGCAACGTATCCCGCCAGCACCGCTATATACGCTACAGAGAAGAACGATCCAATTTGCGATGACGACATCACGTTTTGGCACAAAAAGAATATTTTAACTAAATATGAAATCTAAAAACACAGTCACTATAACATTAGAGTAACATTTTCTGGAATAGTAATTGTAGATTTCTTCAAATCCACGAGGTCTGTCTACTCATGATTTATCAAACCTACTAATTTGATCGAAAAATAGAAGTAAATAATTTTAGAGCGAAGAAGAAGGAACTAAGTAATTATTATGAGTTCAAATCACGAATATTTAAATATTATTCAATACGAACCATGGATAGTGTCTTGATTTCATCCAATTTTTTAATCTTCCCGTAAACATAACATTTCTTTTCCGTAAAGAAGAAACCTTCCGTAAAGAATGATAATTTTTCAGAAAAAAATGTCAAGGCCCTTCCCTTGCTAAAACTTCTTACAAAAACACGTTAAAAGCGGTGCCGACTATATTTTAGACACATTTTTACTACGACTACGGCGGTTATTTGCGATGTTAATTGTTTGTAGTTAACCAAAATGAATATATTACCGGTTATAGTTAACCTGCCATGGATTGTTATAAAAGTTAATTACAAAAAATCTAAATTTGTGACACGCACGATTCTGCACCACGATCTTGTACCTACCTATTTTTGAAATCCCAAGAATATATAAAATGTGGATCTTAATGGCATAACTTATACGGCATGATAAATGCTACTTCCATATCCATATGAGACTATGGAATTCGTTATGTTTTTGCAGTATTTACTAAATTAACATCGATATAATCATTTATAATGTTCAAGTTACTAATTTAAATAAATGAGCATATTTAAAATAGCCTCCTATCACTCACGTTCCATTTTCTTAAAACATATCGTGTAGATATTCCGAATAATTTACCTGTATATCTGGGTATATCTCCGTGATTGAATGTCGGTGCGGAGTGCCCGAACTGTTGAACCGGGGAAAATAAGATGAATGTCGGCCGGAGGTCTGAATAAATTTAAGGGAAATACTTTTTACAAATGGGATGGTTCATTACATCATTATGTGATGCTGATGAAATGAACTGTGGTTCAAGTAATTTAAATATGGGTAAATCTGCCACATGATGATTTTATGCTTCAGATTGTATTTCTTTGAAAGAAATAACGTTTTACCACGCTCTATACAAATAATATCAATATGTACCCGAATAAAGAAAAAACCACTTGGCTTTATTGATTTCTTATTTTCTAAAGTATCATTATATCCCGTGTATAATCTCCCGTCCGTTTTGATTATAAAACTGAATGTTATCACACAATAACGAATAAATTACTTTATCTCGGACTGGTAGAGGAATGCCGGAGTAAATTATTAAATTACGTACTACCGTAGAATGGCCTACTTTAAGTTGGAGAACGAAAATTAAAAACAATATTCTGGAACGAGTATAGCAGTTTGAACAAGTTTCATGGCCCGGCCACGTACTGGAGCGAGTTTGAAAGGTCAGTAGGTGAGTAGGAAAATGTAAATAATAGACTGAAGACCATGAGAAACTCTGTCATTAAATTTAGATGGGCGGATAAAACTGGAAAAAATATTGAATTTTGCAGGTATACAGGAAACACGTCTCTAAATATCTCAATGGGTTCTTTCTCAATTATTTTCCACATTATTTATTAGAAACATTAACAAGCTACTGAGGTGCCTCCAAAATAATACAGCATAGGGTTCTTCAGAAAAGGAGTGAAAAGGTTTACACGGGGTCGGCAACGCGCGCGAGCGACACCTTTGGTTTTGCAGACGTTTATAGGGTACGGTAACTGCTTACCATTAGGCCGGCCGTAAGCTTGTTGAGGTGTGGTGTCAACCTCAATGGTATAACAAAAATACAAAAGTTTTTGTGTTCAAGTGCATTAGTTAATATCTAGTAGGTAAATTGTGTCGCAGAGGTCAGCGTTCAAATTATTTACAATTTTAGAAATTTCATCTAAATAATATTACTAATATTTTAATTTAAAATTGATATACAAATTAGCTAAAAGCTGGAAATTCTACTTATTTTTCTATAGAATTAACAAATTGTAGAATTTAGCCAAAAACAATTAAAATTTGAGACAAAAGTAACTTGTAGCAATGTGTCAGGTAACGAAGTCACAGGACTTCGTTCCGGTGTCTAGATTCGGTAAAAAAAGTATTTGAAATACCAAAGGTTTAGGTACAATTATTTGAATTTTAGATAAAACATGTTGGATAACTCTTACAGAACTATTATAAATGTAAATCAGATTGTATGGTCGATGTATATTCAGTTCAGCTCTCTACGTCAAAGAAGTAGCCCAATAAAATATCATCTAAGACACTACACTTTCACAATATTTTTAAATTCAATTCCTATATCAATTTATCGGGTGTCGAGTGTGGTCCCACTGGATAGTTGCACTAGAATCACCTCCAAGTGTGTCCATTACAAACCTTTATATCTCATAATAAGGTTCATATTTGCTTGTGATAGATTTTAGTAAGGTTACCAATGGGCTATGCAGTTACTTGTCAGTTGATATCTCTATACTGTTGAAGTATAGCACCCGAGGGGAAGCCGGGGAAAATGGGACATTCAATACCTCTCATATAGTTATCAGTTAGTGAGTAACGGACGAGGAGGAAATATGACCGTAGAGGGTTTATAGGCGTTAGACATACAATATATATAGCAAGTGACAAGCTGTATGATATTATTGTAGGTTATCGAAGCTTTCAGGATATTTATTTGAAAGCATATTGAATGTTGTTATTACATATTATCTATGAGTGAAATTATTCAATTCGACTATGCCCTACCTCAAAATTACAAAACCGATAATTATACCTACTTAAGGTCATAAAATTTACATTCTTTACACTGTAACTAAAAAAATAATACCTACCTACACACAAATATACTGGACGTTTATATTTATTCTCTTTCAAGAAATTATTTTACGAATATTTACGATTAATTACCTACCTACTTACGTAAATTACTTCCGCCAATTAAGTCATATAGACTGCCTCATTAGCCAAGTGGTCCTGAGCGCGACTGCTACGCTAGGGGTCCTGGGTTCAATTCCCAGGTCGAGCAAAGTGTTATTGGGTTTTTCTATGAAATTCCCAGTAGCAGCTCGGAGTTAGGAATTTGTGCCCGTTTAATGGCAATAGGCTCGCCCCCTATTACATGGGACCTAAACATACCGGCGAACTGTGGGTGTACATTAGTACGCCTCTGCCTAACCCTTCTGGGAATACAGGCGTGATGGTATGTTATGTTATGTTAATTAAGTCATATTATACGATTTCTTTCAAGGAAACTTGTTTAGGAAAACTGATCTGTAATAAAGTATGCTTATTAAATTTTCGTTCAAAGAGAAACACACAGAAGTAGGTAATCAAAAAATGTGTTACGGGTGTTACGGTGTTGCGTTACTTTACGAGTACTTATTAGAAAATTAAATTAAAACGAGATTAATGTTGCTTTTTAATTTTCTTTGGGATTTGCCTGGCGTACTGAGAAAGCAATATAAAAATATTACATGTAAAGTATTCTAAGTGAATAGTTTTGTTTTACAGTCTGGCGCTGAATTTGAGAGATTGGTTGGTGCAGAAGATGTAGGATCTAAAGGTGTTTATTGTGTTTGTAAGATCTAAGTTTTCCAACCTAGTCGTAGTAATGTGCAGAAACATTATTAACCAACTGATATGATTAATTATATATTTACATTTGTTTGGAACAATACTAGTATTTATAAATGAGTAGGTCTTTAAAACCCATCCTTTCAAATTCAGTAGTGAAATGTAATTAGTTCTATACAATATTACATTGTATAACATTGTACTGTTGTTGTGAATCGTTAGCGAACGATCTATCTCTTGTCGACGCGACGTCGCTAATTGTTTTCTGTGCAGCTTTTATTGTAGGAATGTTTTAATTAAAACTTTACTGATACTCTCTTTTATTTACTGGGAAAAATGGAAAACGAGAAATATTAATCTATTTTTAATTAAAAATAAGCTAAGATTTACCAATGTTTTCTTATCATAAAAATAACAACGCATAACTTTACTCGATATAAAAGTAGGAAGAGAATAAGCGACGGATATAATTTTTATATAAATAACAAGCATTACGAAACATCATTTCACACTGCACTATACAAGCTGTTTATTCTTTACAATTCTGACCCGCTTCAGAAAGATTCAGAGCGCACCAGCTAAACATTTCCAAGCCACTTTGAAAGGCGCGTATATTGGAAGTCACAATCTGCGATCCCAGCGACCTCTATTTCCGCTTCTGCAAGATTCTGTAAAACGCCATTTAAGTTGAATAGAGCGGCCCCACTTACGCGTGTCGAACGAATAGCCTCCATTCTGCGAGCGCGAAATATTTTACTATTATTGTGCGATGCAATTCCCTAAGCAACTCCGGATTTACTAGTGCTTTTTAATAGCACTTATATTATCTGTATTTTTGTAAACGGTCGTTTCAAAATAAATATACGCAACTAAAGATTCGATATTTTTCTTAAGACTTGTAAGCTTAAATGAAATAAGTAGAATGTTCTGCTTAATTATTTAATTTTCTTGCTTTTGAAACTGTATTTTCAGAACCATGATTTGGGTAATGACTACATACCAGGTCTCCGTGAAAGTATTGGAATATACAATTAGTTTTGGTTAATTCATGATCTGAGATATGATTTATATTGGATCCCAATAGGAGATTATAAGAACCCGAAATTATTGTTTTATAATATTTTGGTTTTAATATTCAGAAATTCATTCATTCATTCAGAAATTTTGTTAGCAAATAAACTATCAAATATATCCACACATAACCATACCCATCGTACCAGTATCGCTATGTTGTGGTTCATCTTAAAACTGTTCATGAGTATAACATTACTAGCTTCTGCCCGCGACTTCGTCTGCGTGGATTTGAGAATTGGATCCGAACTAGATAAAAAATAGCCCATGTGTTATTCCAGACTTATAGTCTATCTCTGTGCCAAATTCTATCCAGATCCGTGCAGTCGTTCTGGAGTCAAAGAGTTTCAAACTTTCGCATATTTTTACAGTTTTAGTTAGTACATTTAGTTAGCTACATTTATAATATTAGTAGGATTTTCTGCCTTTGTAAACCTACGCTTACACTAAATTGCTCATAAAATAAACCAAAATCACGCTAAAAGTCGCAAATATTTGAAATCATGGATAGTGCCACAAAGTCACCAGGTTGGGGGCACAATTAAACTGATTCGCCGCGCAATCGGCAAGCAATCGGCTTATTCCGGCCATCGCCTTCGAACGGATATCGAAACTAACTGAAAACGTACAGAAGGTTCACGACAGGAAACACTATGTTTTAGTAACTTAGAAGCGGTGATGTTTGCAAGTTTTGATGGAATAATATGACAGGCAGGTATCATCATCCTCATTAGCTTGCAATCATCTACTTGTAGGTACACTTAATAATTACTATTATACACTTAATACTAACGTCACTAATAACGCAATGTATTTGTGATAATATAACCCCAAGAATCTAGATTTTATACATTCCCAGATCATGACACTTTATTGCTGACTTGTTTTAAATACGACTTCTACATATTTTACTGACTGGTAGCAGTGACGCCCCTAGCCACGTCGCGCGTCGTCTTCACTGCTTTATTAAAATGTTCCCAACACTTCTTTTTACACTATTTTTATAGGTTTTTGTGTGAAATCAACTCACTTTTATGCTTTTCTCAGTATGCTGGAGGCAGCGCGCTTTATCACCAGATCTGCTTGGAAACTATATAAAATCTTTGTCCTCTAGTTTGTAGGTGGTTTATAAGATTATTTTATCCAGATTTACTGATCATACTGATCCATCGCTGGGCGTCTAAAAGTTTGATATATACTTTTTTGTAATAAACTGTCAGACGAGCATATCAGCGATTGCCGTTTTTTTATGGGATAGGGGGGGGGGGGTTTCAAACGAGCAGACTCGTCGTCTGATGGTAAGCGATTACCCATATATATATTTTAGCTTAAATCATATTTGCTTGTATGGACGAAGTTAAAATAGTTACCTATATACTTTTGAGAAGAAGCAAGTAACTCAACAAATTGTGTAGTTTTCATACATGGCTGTGAAAGTACCTATAAAGGTTTCTTTCAGGAACGCACAAACATACATATGAATGACTTAAGACCGGCAGCGTGGCTGCTGCAAAGGCACTAATTAGTTCACATGGCACGCTCTAATTACCCGTTAAGACCAAGCAAACAATGTCCCAGTTTGCCACAAGTCAGGAGATACCAAGTAAAGCAGAACTTGGTACTGTGCAAGCAGATGATAACGAATGCTTGAGAATTAGCACTTTTGTCATAACCAGAAATTCATTGCATAACGCGGCGTTTACTATTTTATGTGCAAGAGTTAGGTGAAGCACCAACTAAATGTAGCCTATTTGTACAGAAAACACATCTATCATAGTGAAAATTAAGTAAATGAGTGAGGACACGGGGTGAGGATTCAAGAACCCTTGTTTTTCTTCTCTGTGATTTCGCACTTAGCAAGCGGACCGGAATTGAGTGTTAATAACTTTTTGTTGAGAAACCGGTAGAAACCATCTCTAGGACAGTCGTGGTGCAGTGAGATAAGTGAAGCGTCGTGCGGGGGTTGGTATGGGGTGGTCTTTTAATAGGACACAATATCCCGTCGATGTACTGATTGTGGCCACCGCGTAGTTTTAGTCGAAAAGATTGGTCATTAGTCAATAAAAATTACAGTAATTAGCTCTGTCTCGTAATCTTACAACATATAAATACCTATATATTATGTAGGTACTGATGAAAACTTCCAAATTGATGAATAAAAAAAAAGTGTTTTTGGAGTGTTTTCTCTTGACCGCTTTCTGTTAAACAACAGGTAAGATATATTTAAAATAAATCCGTTGGAAAATGAACAAATAATAAAGCAGCAGATGTGTTTTACGAGTGAAGGGATCAGACAGGGAAGGTTCACCCGAGGGTATCGCCGTGTACTAACAACTGTATACTTATACCGTGAAAAAAGACAAAAATAGCATAGTGTTGTATGTTTTGTGTGTTTACATATTAAAAGTATAGAAGACTCAAATAACATTTAAAGCTCTATTGCCGCAAAAGACTTCCGCACCCTGGTATGAAACGGGCTAATACTGGTATGGCTTATTAATAGTAATTAATCAGTAGTGTCAGTATCATTCAAAAACTTATAGCGATAAAGCAGAAAAGGCCAAAACGCTTCCTCAACAGTGACGCAACACAACTTTGTTATGTCATTTTTATTTTCAATATTGATATCAAAGTCCTTTATTCCGGATTGTTTACATAATGTACAAAGAGCTTTTGTTCTCTTTATTTTTGCGGCGGCGGCGCGTCATTACGGGCCCAGCACCAAAATAGCCGGCTCCATTGTGACGTTTATTTTCATCTCCCTACACACCCTATCAATGACGATACACTTTACCTTTACTAAGCAAAATATATCATCGAAAATATAGGGTGAATTATAAAGACGTTGCAGTTTTATTAGAAGAAATACAGCTACGTAGTTTAAGGCCGTGACAAACGATGTAAAAGAGACACGATCGAAATAATTGCTTGACGATTGCGCAACCATTGCCTGAAAGGTGACGTCACGGAAGGTATTTTTTTATTCCAAATGGGCTTTTACAATGAATAAATATTCCAATTAATCGTTATTTCACTCGTACCAGTGGTATTGCAATGTGTGTGTGTCGTAATTGAAGGCTAGGTAATTAATGTCCAAGATGGACCGAAGTTGATATCATTTATATTATTAAGTGTAACATTATTCTTAACATTCCCAAATATGAGTACCAGTCAGTGGTATGACCACATACGACTACACGTGGCCACAGAACGATCGCGCATAATTCAGGTTTATTTACACGGCTGACCGCGACTACGTTGTTAGTGGATGTCATAAATCGCGGGCTAGATGCGGCGCGGGCGTGCGTATGCGCATTTGTACTTCATCATGTATCTGTCGGAGTCGGATTGTATAACTCGCTTTTATACATAACCGCTAGGCGCTTTATAAAACACTGTTATGAAAAACAGTTTTAGGTACAACTTTCAGCTGAGAAATGATAAGATAATCTGATTTTTAACTGATGCAGATTTTTGCGGGATTCAGTTTTAATTTTGAATCCTTTCTGATATTTTTATATTATATGCTGAGTAAAAACCTTCATACTGTACCTACATAACTGCCTCATTAGCCAAGGGGTCCTGAGCGCGACTGCTACGCTAGAGGTCCTGGGTTCGATTCCCAGGTCGAGCAAAGTGTTATTGGGTTTTTCTATTAAATTCACAGTAGCAGCCCGGAGTTTGTGCCCAGCTAATGGCAATAGGCTCGCCCCCAATTACATGGGACCTAAACATACCGGCGAACTGTGAGTTACATTAGTATGCCTCTGCCTAACCCTTCGGGGAATACATGCGTGATGGTATGTTAAAAACCTTCATAACATTAATTAAAAAGTTTGTATTGAATTAAGTTACTTTTTACGGATTTTATCGCGTTACATCGATATTATTTAAAAAATAAATTGTAAAAAGTAGTTCATTTTTAATATATATTTTTTTTTTTTTTTTAAAAAAGCTTACTAGCAATGTGGGTCACACATTACTAGTATTCTTGTTAACCCCTCGTGCTAAGCTAAATGCTTGTGTTACGAGTGGGTTCACGTCGGTAGTGCAATGGGTGGGGTTCGAACCGGCAACCACCTGATCGCAAGTCCGACGCCCTAGCCATTAGGCTACCGCCGCTTTCGAATATATAATAATAATATTCGCTTAAGTGTCAGAAATCGGTGTAAAAGGTTTGTAATTTAGATAAGTCTGTTTAATTTTCTATAACAACATAGTTATTGAACATTATAAATCTACATCAATCTAAATCAGTCAACCTGTCATGACGTCACGGAGCCTCGACGAATTAGTGACGTCATTGTTGATAGTCAGTTTGATCTGTGAACCAATCTGTTGTTGGGTTATGTAACCGGTGTCCGTTAGAATTATGTCGTGGTGCTCCGACATGGGTCAGTTATGATGTAATAGTGCAACAAAGATAATGTTTGGAGTTAAGCGCTGTATGTATATTGTGGGTTTTTATGTTTGTGTATGTAATAATTTGTGTATTTTTATTAAAATAAAACTAAACCTCATATCTCCGGTAACAGTATAGCTAAGGCTTATACTATGTGTTTTTCATAATTATCATCAACTTGTGCTCAGCGAGTTCCTTCTTAGAAAGAGAGGCTTTTGAGAAATTTTCATAATTACTGACCTTTCTACACTGTCGGAAAAATCTCTAAGGTATGTATGTAGTTTCTCCACGATGTTTTCCTTCACCGTACATATAATCTAGTGATAAATTTAATTATTAATATGCACATAATTAGAATTTCAGTTTTTTTGATAAAATTCATACGAGACTCATACAGAATAACAAATATACGCTAAAATATGCACTACTTATTATTACTGTAAAATAAATAACACAAAAATATACTGACATGAATATTGAACAATTTAATAATTCTACAACTTATTTATACGAAATTGTTCTATCGTGTTTGTAACACACACAGTTAAATTCAAAACCAACAAAATGAATTGGCAATTGTGTTCTCAGTATTCCACTTAGAACTTGAAACAAATAATTATATTATGTATGTAAGTAAACAGATGTAACTCACATATTTTAAGATGAACATAAAATGTATATTACAGATTGTTTAGGGTGGTATAGGGAGTCTCATATCTAGATAAAGGTATAGCTATACACGGCAAATTGTTATTTTGTTTTTTTTTAAACATCGCCCTCACTTTTTTCCACCATTTTCCTGCATAGTGGGTGCGAATTTTTGTCATCCTTAGCCAAACGCTTATGTTATTTCAATGTTAGCTGGAATAACTCACAACTTGGTCTAGGCAGTAAATTCAACATGTAACAGAGTAAGCGCAACACCTCAAACACGTCAATTACAATATCGAGTCATAATAATTATAATAACGAAACCCTAAAATCATTTTGAGAAACGTTACCATATTTTTTTCAACAAATTTATTACACCAGCTTTAGCCAAAACTAGTGGCTGTACTACAATCGTACCCATAACGACCACGATATCGGCGCTTACACGAACACAATAATAATTTGTGGAAATAGGTTTTGGTTTTCCATAACTAAAGCCACTGGTGGTTTAGGGGGTCATAGTTTCAGGTAGTGTAATTATCTTTTTAGGAAAAATTAAAAACCACTGCAACCGATTCAGTAGTCGATTCTGAACAAACCACTTTCAGATTTTGCGCTTATTCTATTTCAGGTTGTATAAGAGACCTTAGTCATATAAACCTTAGTCCCATCCCATTTAAATATTCAAATAATTCATTCATTCTGAATTTCAGCTCTTCAAATAAAAATATGTTTAGCAGACTTCGGAAATGTAAAAATGATTATTAGTAAAATTAATAATTTAATTGGAGTTCTGACACAACACTGTAGATTCGCTACGTTTATCTGATCTGCGTAGTAGTATAATATTATTTGTAGTATAACGTAGCGCTACGCTGCTACGCCGTAGTACACGTAGCACTGTGTAAGGTAAGTGGTACTGCATATTGCGGTAAAATATGCTTGAAATGGTTTTTATAAATTGTACCGTGTGATATTTATGCTTGAAAACCATTAACTCAACTTGTATAATATTACACAAACATATACCTAATATGTATGAATAGGATTTTCTTACAAATTTAATTTTACCAGTTTCATGTCTGTTAATATTGTTGTGATTGATCGATGATTGCTGGCTGTGCATTTAGCTCATTATGGGTCAAACTATAAATGTTACTCTTATATAACCGCACATTGAGTGCAGGCACGACCGCATTTACGTAACTATTGCAAAATCAAGTTACATAAAACCAAAACTACGGACTCCAATATTTTTTATAACTATTTCATATTTTAAGTGGTATTGCTCAAATGTCTGACATAAAATGTATTTCTTAAAGTAAAAAAGTAATAAAACGGAAAATGGATCGCAATGACCTATCAATTTTATGTGTCGATCAACAAGAATTGCCTGGTCAAATAGCAAGCGTACGTTTTATTGAAGAACATCAAATATAATACCAATATACGGTAAAGGACTTAGTACATTTGTACAAAATAATCCGCAATGCGCTGGAATGAATTCAGATCTCATCTAAGCGATATTGAATAGAGCTTTGCCTTACCTGGAATATGTGAACGTGGTATTTAAATAATGCCATTGGACAAGAATTGTGATTAGTCTAGTGATTGAATGGCAGAAAAATTCGGAATGAATGTTTATATGGACTAAGTGTAAGAGTTTGTTACGCATTACAGCACGAACTGCCATCACAAAGCACAAACTGGAATTATAATAATTGTCTCGACACAGTAGAGACTTCAAGTAATTAGCCTCCTTGCATAATGAGCCCCTACAAACTGGAATGTTCGCCACCTTACCTCGCGCTAACTATATCGAGCAGTTTCTTGCTGGGTGTCGGGTGTCGGGTGTTGGCTAAGTGCGGCGGCGGCTCGATAGCTGAGAGGCCCATGTTAATAGTGCGAACAAAGAGCGTGAGTGCTCTACTAATGTCAGAGGTGTTCACACAGTATTCCGTATTACATCATTGACCGTAACAAAACATATGGCGATATTTTGGACACCAATTGTTCATTGGTGACAGAAAAGTACGAAAGACAAAGACAAATATTACACACATAAAAAATAGGCAGCGTAATGTAATATCTTTTGATGTGTTACGGTTGACTAGCATGGTACAGTGTAGTGGACGGTGCCCTTAATATCTAAAGTATGAATGGTCTTTAGTTACGGGTATAAACGTTACGTTGGATTTTGGTTTCATTATGTGAGTGAGGATGTTCGTGTAAATATAGTCACGTCCATTAATGTTGTGGGCGGAACCCATTACCTTGATCTGGGAGAAGCCGTGTCTCAGATCTAAAAATATGTTGACTTTATAGATTAGATATTCGTTGAAAAAGAAGTGTTGAAATGTATTACGAAAATATATGTATCAACTACGTGAAAGATACAACATAATTTATTATACGAGTAGTTTATTAAAAAAAATCTCATCCATAGAAAAAATATACCGTGCAAAAATTAATTTACTTTTTCGGATTCTTCAAGTTCAGGATTAATTTAATAAATGAATCACCAAATATTCAAATTAATATTGTTTTGTACAAGTAAAGATATGCTTGTATTTATTTTATAATTTAGTTACATTTCTTATGTAATATCAAAGGTACAGAGTAAAACATAATTAATCCAGACTACGTCAAGTTGTCGAAGCGTGAAGCAGCGACATCATGATCAGATTCAGGCCATGCTGTAATAAGCGCGTTAATTAGCAGAATATTGTGACAATGTAGTCATTATGTACATACACGTCGTCACTGAATATCGAGATAATGAGACACAGATGTGTTTCACGTTCTTATATGTAGCCGTCTCGAATGAACAAGAAACTTTTTTTTAAATCTTAATTCAAGTTAAAAGTTTAAAAAGCAAACATTTGAAGATATTTGTATGAGTTCAGACGTTGTGCATTAAAAGGATGCAAAAGTCCTAATAGTAAAAGGGAGAATACATTACAAACACATTAGGATAAGTACGATAGTTTAAAATAAAATAAATATATATAGTTAGTTATTTTATAGGAGAATTATCTGAGAATTATTGTTGGAAAATTTACAAACAAAATGATGTCGGAAAAAATACTGTTATAGGTCGGTACAAAGAAATATTTTATATTTTATTTTGGTAAGTAGCTTTTACCGGATTATTGGCGGAAATAAGGTACTGGGTGATAACAATAATAATTTTCCCATCAATAGTATTGGTATGTATCAACACTGTTTCTACAATTATTTAATACTAGCTTCTGCCCGCAACGTCGTCCGCGTAGCGTAATGATATATAGCCTATAGCCTTCCTCAGTAAATTGGCTATCTAACACTGAAAGAATTTTTCAAATCGGACCGGTAGTTCCTGAGATTAGAGCGTTCAAGCAAACAAACTCTTCAGCTTTATATATTAAGTATAGATATAGATGAACACAATAACTGCGTAATAACACATTATGCATCATCTCTACGATAAAAAATAACTTGATAAAAGTCTATAATTTACAATGATACGAAACAAATTTGTTTGACAAATTCACTGAAATAACTCTGTAAATACTATTAGTGTAATATTTGAACAATATATTTTCAGGTATTATACTATTACTGTAATATTTGAACAATATAGTTTCAGGAATTATTTATTTTCTGAAATTGTAAGGTTTTGAATGTAAAGAATTTCATGTTAATAGCACAGTTACACTTCACAAAAAAGTAGCTTTCATTTGATACATCACTGACTTGAATATTCCCACTGGCTGAAAACATATTCGACAAAAACAGTAAATATTTTTTCCTGTAAAATTTGGATTTTTCGATTACCGACTTATTTCTTTGGGAGCATCGAATATGTTCTACGTGCTCTTTATTTATTTAACAATAAGCACACCAACTGCATAATCATCGTCGCATAAATATCATCGTCCTTTTCCCTATTATGTAGGCCTATTATGGTATAGGTATTCCTATTATGGCTTCCAGTCTAACCAGATGTGGCTGAATATCAGGAGGAATACCAGAGGGGTCTCGATGTGTTAAGAATGACCACCCATCCACACATTGACCGTGGTGAGCGCAGCTTAACCTTATCGATCAGTTGATTAGCTTAGTTATTACTAAGCCACGAGCCCCTCTTCCTTATTTATAAGGTGATAACACTACCTTATTACAATAAAATTAATAATTTCACTTAACTGCCTCATTAGCCAAGTGGTCCTGAGCGCGACTGCTACGCTAGAGGTCCTGGGTTCGATTCCCAGGTCGAGCAGTGTTATTGGGTTTTTCTATGAAATTCCCAGTAGCAGCTCGGAGTTAGGAATTTGTGCCCGGTTAATGGCAATAGGCTCGCCCCCTATTACATGGGACCTAAACATACCGGCGAACTGTGGGTGTACATTAGTAGTACGTCTCTTCCTAACCCTTCGGGGAATACAGGCGTGATGGTATGTATGTATGTATTTTTTTTTTTAAAGCTTACTAGTAATGTGGGTCACACATTACTAGTATTCTTGTTAACTCCTCGTGATAAGCTAAATGCTTGTGTTACGAGAGGGTTCACGTCGGTAGTGCAATGGGTGGGGTTCGAACCGGCAACCACGAGATCACAAGTCCGATGCCCTAGCCATTAGGCTACCGCCGCTTCAATAAAACACACACACACGCACACACCCACACACACACACACACACACACACACACACTCCTAATTGCTTCTCTAACTGCATGATACATAACACCAAATAACCACTATGTAATAAACTATAGTTTTGGACCACCTTAAGTGAGAGAGCCCTGGCACCCATAACACAAGTTTAATCTTAGCTTGGGTGTCAGTGGTTCATAAGCAGTGACAACCTACAATTTATATAATGTATCCTGTACTACATAGTGATTTCTTTTATTGAATGTAAATTGTAATTTCAGAAATAAAGATTTCTATTTATTTATTTATATATTTTAATATTCAATCATGAATAGAAAATGGCGCACCAGAATATGCGCGCGGGCCTGTAATACTGGTGATACGAATATGCAACACGATACCATTTTACTTTAACATTGATATACCTCACATAAATCATTCATACCTCGCAGTGAGCCGATCTCGTGGTCTTAGGGAAATAATAAAAAAGCCGCTCAGCCGTGAGGCGCCGTGACGAGGGTGCGACCTGGCCAATGTTTCACACCGGGATGGATCGCTGGCCAGCTGAATTTGTAATAGCCCGATGGGCTCGAAGATACTCGGTCAAAGTAACTACCTGAGGTTTAGTGAAAGATTATATTGATTTGTGTAACTTGCTTTTCGATAGTTGTCACTGACGTCACTGGACGTTCAGAATGAAGGTAAATTCGACATGGCGAGTAGGACAAGCGGTGGGTCATAGCGTCTGGTGTATCTAACGAGAAGACGCAGGTTCGAAACCTGCCCGCAATCGAATTTTTAATTCACTAATATAAATGTTATTGATTTAGTTTGGCGATTTTCTTGAATTGACTTGCGTACATCATTTATGTACAACAAGTTAAAATGCTTTAAATGTTAAAGGAAAAAGGTAGAATCATGAAAACACCGTACTGTTCCAGATCCTACATATAGTCAGAGGGTTAAAACTTACAAGCATTTAAAAGGCACATTCATTAAACCACACTAGGATTAGCGGCTATCGGCCACAACACTAATGGCTATTAAAAAACACAGGCGACGCGATGCTCACCGCAACACGAGCAAAACACTGTTGACGTTTAGGCAAGCGAAAAAAGCGGAGACAAAGCCTCGCGGTACTAATATCGCTCCGAGCGAGCGAGCGAAGCGACGACGGACAGACTTTGAGGCTTACAATTATACGTTTTGCGAACGGATGACACACGAAGCGGCGCTTTAGACGAAATATGTTGAGGAAGTATGGCTTTATTTGCGGCCTGTATTACGAGGCTTTTAATTTATGCTTTCATATTTTTAGCGGACCAGCAAAAAATGTGTTTAATAGAGGTAACGTTGAAACATACTTGTTTATTTTCTACGTTTTATATTATGAGACTTATGGACAACAACTTGTTATGCATAAAGGTATAAAAGTACGCTGTGTACAATTCATATTAAGGACTTTTTCCCTACCTAAAGGCACAATTATATCTGCTTTAAATTAAAATAAAAAACTTCTGTTTTGTATAAACTGGAAAATAGAGTATTCAGATAGATAGAAGATAAAAGTTTTATTGAGTTTTTTTAAAGTATTTATTGTATATTTGTAAGTTTTAAATATACAAAAATTAGGCCATCCGTATTAGCAGAATGTAACATTTCCGTTATACAATGAATTACACGGTAGAACGGAATCTGATGGACGCGTCACATGACGCGCATTGGAGCGCGAGTATTGCGTAACTGACCATAAAAAGATTCGCGCTTGGAGTGCTCGGACACACGCACGGTAGTGTGTAGACATGTCACGTGATATGTTTAGTGTGGCATGTGTAAAGGGACACTGAATGTGAACGTAATAGAGTCCACTATTATGCTTATTTCAAACGTAACTGCAGGTAGGAATTGCGGGATTAACAGGTAATGTGTTGACAGTTTTCATTCGTAACCTTTATTTATAATGTTATCTTATTTTTAGTTAAATAGTCCGTTAGTTCATCTGCTGAGCCATTTTAGTGACAACGCACACTACAACGAAGTATAGTAGGGTATTGCGTTCAATACCCTACTATACTTCGTTGTAGTAAGTTAAGGAGGGGTGGATAGTGGCCGTTTTGTGCTTAGCAGTATTTGTTATATTGTATTGTAAAACTAAAATATTCCTACAGTGGAATAATTATAATAGAATCCTCATGGAATTTCACCCTCGAGCTAGCTCTTGATACCAGACGAGATCCCTGTAATGATTGTTAGTGAGATTTTATGCAAATTGTTCGCTACGTACATTGTACGTTACTAGCAAGTAACACAAATACCTACAGTTTCAAAACATTAATTTGTTTATTGTAGCTCGCATTATAAACTCCCTCGCCACGCATTCGTCACATTTGCGCGCTCGAGGCCGCGTTGCCATCACATAAACTATTTTGCATTGCTGACGACTGCATTTCTCAGTTGTAGATTTCCTACTACTAGATGACACTTCTTTACAATTAGAGATGTTTCTTAAGGAAATAAAGGTTAGCAATTTGATTATACATATAATGATATGGAATATTTAGGTCAAAAATCCGTGAAGCCATTGTCGTTGAAGCCAAATCTGTTGACTGTAAGTATAGAAACGATGTATTTTTATTAAATAATTGGGAAAATTTTGCACATTAATGTAGGTAATTTTGCGGAATATAAATATAGCCATGACTGCCCCATTACGTGAGCTTAAAAAAATATCATGTATACTTAATAGAACGCTTATTATTCCGGTTACCAACGTGAGCTTAGTAATTTAACTTTTCAACGAAATAAAATGTCCGGTAAGCGATGCCCGGTGTGTTTTATCGTCGCGGACTACCGTCCGTCCGGACAGTCGGACAAGTGGCTGCTTCCCGCAGATAAAATGTGAAAGCCACATACTCGGTTTCTGTCACAACAAACGGCAAACCTTCGATACCAACTGTATGCGTAACAATACAATGAAATAATAATAAAATATAATGAGGTCTAATTATGTGATTCGTTTATTTATGTTTATGTTGAATACATGGAACACATGCAATCACATACTCACACTATAAGACACTACTCGGCTATTTATATTTTTTTCCATAATACATTAAATAAATAATTTTATTACTGCTATATAAAACACACTAGGTAATCTATCGTCTTGCTGAAATCTTCGATAGCTACGTATAACATTCATAACCGATAGATGTGAAGGTCGTCCAGCTCAGTCCCCGCGGACGCTGACGGCGTGAATATCATATGTGAGGTGGTGCCCTAATGTGTCCTCGATAAACCTAGTTAAACATTTACATACAAAACAGCCAGGCTAATGGTCCGTAGTACAGGGCTGCCAAATTTTCAAAAAAAATATTGTATTGTACTATTTTCTAGCCCAAAACCGTTTATTTAGTCAATTGGCAATCAAAAACGCATTTTAGATCAAGGTTCATAGGGTTATTGTAATCATGTTTCAATAATGCTTTGTAGAATAGGAATGTTAAATACTACTAGTGAAAACTCTTGTAAAATCCTCTCACCCACTTCCAATGATACCTGCGATAAAAATAAAGTAATTTATTAGTCTGGCCCTTCACAATATTTACTCTGTCAGATCACAAAAAATGCTCGTTTACTTAAAGTAAAAGAAAGTACGTTATGTTATGTATAGTTAGGTAATTATAATAATATTGATTTTCAAAGTAGAATCGTAATAAGTAAAGCTTTTACTGACAGCCCTGCTTCTCCCTTGGGCGCACAAGAAGCGAACATAATTTATTCGCGGCTTGCAAGACACACGTAGCTATGTACGCAGGATAATAAAATATGTACGACGAATTATTTAACTTACTGCCTACACGCCGGAGGAATTTGATGAGACCTACAGCTGGAAAATGTGAGAATAAAACGTTTCTACATGAGTACCTATTGTCGGAAGGCCTTATATTTTTCATCTTGTTTTATTATGAAAAAAATTTAGAATGGTTTGGGTAATTAAATAATTGGCTTAAGAGTCGCCTCTAGTTAAATGGTTTCTCCTGCCTATTGTAGCAACAATAATATGATTTCATATGTAGGTTGCGCACTTGGTGCTGTTGTATCTGATTTTGAGGTTGGAACATAATTATAAGCGTAACTTATTATCATGTTTATTAGCAGCAGAAATAAATTTGATAGAAATTCCAAGAAAGAACTTCGCCATTACAAATTACTGTACAGTACCAAAACTTTCTCGGAACTAGACGCTCGCTTTTGACACGAACGACCTTTAGAAACCGGCGGGAACTCGTTATAGATATTAACTGCCCAAAAAATATCCTTTACTTAAGCTTAATTTTCGCCCCTCATAATCTAAATTTTGCTAAATGTAAGGACTCTTTTCTCTTCTAAAAATAAATTTTGCGTGGTAGTAAATATAAATCTTACGAAATCAAATCAAGAAATAGGTTCTTCATTATAATTAAATGAGTAATTTTCTTTCAACGGCTAATCGTTCCTAAGTAACGTTTGACTATAAATAACTACATTCCATCTACTAGTTGTTTTTGTCTATACGTTATCATAGGCCGCTAATACAAGTATACCGCGAGATTCCATCAAACAAAAAGACTGACATCATTATTCTTAGCCCAAAAATATAATATCTTATGCCTATTACGGCACTCAAACTGAATATCATACTATGTCTACATGTCAACGCATCCAATCGACAGTGTGTTAGTAAATAATTACAGCGAGTAGATTGCAGTGAGCTGGTGAGGGGGCGAGGCGTCCCGCGTCCGCAAATACGGGCGGCGCAAACACACTGATTGATGGGGCGATCACACGGCGCGATCAGTTTGTACGCCGGCACTGATGCGCTGCGCCCGCCGTGGACTGTTGATCCCAAATGTTGATGAAATGATTACATCCTCCTCTTTGTGAAACACTTTGTGTTATTTTTCTGCTTTCAAACATTTTTACTCCAAAATATACAATACAAAATCATTGTAGGGACGAGTGGGAACATCAATTCATCGTAAACCTGTTGACATTTGCCACAGCTGTCACGGTAATATGGTAAATAATCCCATACCTGCATACCTGATAATCAAAAATAGATCAAACGTATGGAGTTTACGTTTGAATATATAAATGAAAGTGGGTGGCTCGCATGCACTTATCTAAAATTCCGTAGCCGTCCATAAGCCGATCCTATTTTTACTATTTTCCTTTCCTCGCGACGTATTTGTGCAAGATGTAAAACTATTCAAGATAGATATTTTTTTATCTACAAATAGACCCCCCTATCACAATACCATTAAACAACAAAGCTAAGATAAAGTTCACCACATAGATCAAAACAAACCATATCAGTTCTCTCTCTTCAACAATAAATTATTCACGAAGTGGAAGTACCGCGAGCGATTAATTAGTGGAATTTATTGGCGTCTCCTCTTCAGCTATTTCTTTTATTTAGCTTTCGTTTATCACTGTCTGAGAAGGCGAAACGTAATTGCCGGAGCTCCTACATTCGACCCACAATAGGAAGCTATAGTAAAAAGTATATTCCGTAATATGATTGGTTACGCTATACTGAAAGTTTGAAAACAAAGCGTTTTGTAACTATCAGAATGCAAGGCTTGCCTAGATAAGAATGGCAAGATCACCATGCTATCTATTTATGTATTTTGCCATTTATATAATTAATTACTTTCGATATTTTATGATCGTACCTATGTCTTAAAATAACGTACAAGATTTTTTAAGGCATTTTGTCCTTTACAAATGACAGAAAATATGAATTTGAATGGCCTTGACACAACGATATCTGCCACTCAATATGGCGACTACAGAAAAACTCGGAAAGAAGTTCCAACTTTATATTTTTCTTCTATTTGCCGACCGGTCTAGAAAATATGTGCCTACCCAATTCTGTGTGTGAAGCAAACATTGCGGCTCCATATTTTTGTTCAAACTCGGGGCAAACGGTATGCCAAGAATGTTTTTTCGAATACTCTATCAACGCTAGGAGATATGTTGATATTTTAACAAGGCCGCTGTGGTATCTATATTGCGTTCGTATGAACATATTAGGTATTTATTTGTTAAATTATTTTATTACACACAAAAAATACAACTAAAACCAAAATATGTATGTATGTATCTCCTATATCGGCCATGAAAATGATTATTTTGTTTTATACGGGATTGGTCGTAGGTACAGTAGGAAACTAGGTGGTGTAGACGAACTTTTAAAATGTAAAATTCTTCAACTTACCGGTAGTAGTACAGGTGATAGTGAAGAGGCTGTGGAGTCACTTACCTGGAATATTGAAATATAATCAATATAATTATCTTGCAAAAGGTATGATTGGTTTAAACACTGGGAAGTGGTAAAAAGCGGGCATTTAAGGCCTGACTATCGATACTATATTCTCTGAAAGGTTAGACAAACAGGTACTAATGTACTGCCATAGTTCACCGGTAGGTATGTTAGATCCCATGTACCCGGGCTGAAACTGAACTTTAAAAAATCAATACTAAAATTTTAGTCTTAAACCCAATATAAGATGTTCAGAATCTGGGAATTGAACCCAGGATTGTATGCTCACTAGCCGCGCTGGCGAATTCTAGATTAACATTGACGTTCAAAGAGAACTTAGTAGCGCCATATTTGAATGTGAATGCTGAATTACTAATTGGATCTTCAACTAATGAGAAGATCTCAACAGTCGTGACAGGCTGATGAGAGATATTAGTTTGGGATCACACTGAAATTAAACGTGGATTCAAACACTGTTGTGGTTGCCTAATGGTTGGAAATGATTGTACCCAACATTACGGGTCCTAACATTTTAGTAAATGGCGGTAGCCTAATATTTTCCGCTTATAACGCTATAAACACGAATCACCTAATCCTTTTGACGTAAATATTAAATGGTCCGTGAATTTTGTTGATATAGTTACCTACCGACTGATATTTTTTTAGTAGCATACTTAATAAATGTATAAACTATGAATCAGAAAATCAAAATCAAAATTGTACTTTTTTTTGTAATTTTGAGAAACTAAACTCGGATTATTGAAAATATTTGGCGTAACTCGCAGATAAATACATACTGTTTATCTTAATTTTGAAAATAGCCTTAGAAAATCCATTATTTTAAAACGAACATTTTTTAATTTTCTCAAAAAATTCAATTGTAATTCGGTTGTAAAAATTCCTAGTATCAAAATATATTTTCTTCCTCAATTTATTTCGATACGACGCAAATAAAACACAAGATCTCAAATACGGCTTTATTACTGATGTATTGACCACAAAAACGTACGCTCAAGCCCGATAACCCGCCATGATGCATCGCCGCGGTGACAGTTATTGCTTCCACAGATTATATTTCAAGATGGCCGCGATATTTCACTGCGACACTACCGCCACCGTTTTCTGATCTACAAAATATATTGATATAATGAGGTTATAAAAATAAATTACTTTAGGGACGACACTAACTTCTTTATCCTGTATTATTTATTAACGATATTATGTACAGTGTACACATTTTTATATACTTAAAACAAAATATAGCTTAGCGTCTTACATGCCCCTCTCTTTTTTAGGGAGAGTTGAGACTCGTCGAGACCTACTATAACACCTACAAGTATTTAAATGGTTTGGAACATGTAAATATTATTATTAGGTATTTAGATTAGTAAGCTGTGCTACTGATCTCTCTATATAATCATCTAACAGCCAATTATCATCAATTATATACTCGAAGTGAATCGTATATAAAATACGTCACATAAAATTTCCCAGAATAATATTGATATTGATTTGATTGTGAAGGCTTACATTCTGAAAAAACCTGCATGCCTAAGCGAAAACTATACAAAGTAATGGATCGTTGAAATCCTACTAAATCGCTCTAAGACCTCGTTTTTTAGATTCGTAATTGTAACTACAGTGTGAGGTAATAGATATTTTTATGACTGAATAAATTAATTATAATAATATTTCAGAATAAGGAACGTACGGAAAAAGTCATAGTTTATGTTAAATGTTAGTATCAAATGAATGCCGTCACATAATTTAGTTATTTAATTCTTATTTGAATACCTGAAGCGCTACAAATAATTATTTTAATTGTAGTTCACATATTTATAAATTGAGGCTTATACATTTTAGACAGTTATAAACCCAATAAACAAAAGGGTTGGTGTTGTTTATTGTCCGCAACACCCGTTGTTAGTCAAAAGCCACGCTCATTACAGTTATTTTGCGTAATGACCAGCGATTGTGAGTTGATCACTACACCACTCCGCAACATTTGTTTTAAAAGCAAGATTTATGTGTATCGTACACTACTTTTAGAACGAAGGGAAGGGATGGGAAAAGTGGAATGTTAAAAGAAAAGGGAGTCGTTTTGCAAATTCATAGAGATGGACAACAACACAATATATTTTTATGGGCGCTGTCTCCGCTGCTTCTATTTATTTATTCACCTAATTTTATTAATATAATTATGCATGTAAAACTTATAAATGAATTTATTTTTGCATTGTGTAAAGAGAAACAAAGGTTTTTAAATGTTATGTGTGTAATTACCTATAACTTTAACTTCTTGGAAGAGTGATGAGATATATTAACTGTTTCGCATGTCGTTGGATTCACACCACTACCTTATCCACCTCAAAACCAAACTACAGGCTGCAACTGTATGTTCTAAAGAAAAAACCCGATAATATTTTACCCAGCCTGAGAATCGAACCCAGGATGAATGCACAACAATGAGGTAGCAGTACCTTTTTGACCAATTCTATTCAAAACAAACTTATAGTATCTATTGTCGAAATGTCGCTTATAATATGGGTGCGGTTTTAAAGTATGAAACCTTACAAAAAAACTGACCTAACTGACCATGTGTACCTTACTTTAAGACTACATTAAGGTAGGGGATTGCATCTACTTATTTTCTTTGTTATATTTTATGGGTCGGCTTCCCTAAGCTGTAGGGTTTCTTGAAATGATTACTGCACGCGGTAGGGGGTCACTGATCGAAATGTTATTACAAAGTGTTATGGAGCTAGCCATAATATGTGTATCGTATATTGGTTTATTCGCTACTAGTACGCCCATGGGAGCTGTGGGTGTGTCGGAATAATAGTATCTACGGCTGTGTATTTCTGGTAAAAAAAAACAAATGGAATTAAATCTTCAGTCAGTATGAAAGTAAGTACATTTTTGCATAGAAGTATTAATAAATTTATGAAGCATTGGCGTATAAAATGTTTTCATATCTGCACATTTTTTAAGAGCAGCTAGACCTACGGTCGGTATTAATGTCTGACTAGTTAAGATGGGAACATCTCTACAGGTGGCGATCAGTATTATTAATACAATTCTGCCATTACATTGTCATAGGAAACTGTATCAAATCATGCATACACAACGCACGCACTTCTTGAATTAATGTTACTATCTCTATAACGGATTTACACAATCTGTGAACACCTATCATAAAAGCTTGATGTCGATCGTGATTACTTCCCTTGTCCAAACAGTAATATTTAATCGTGCAGTCATAACACAGAATAAGTGCAGGCCAGTCTGTATGTTCTGTGGCCGTAAAAATAACAGCTTTTGCAAAAGTACATACCGTTTCATTTAAACGGGTGATTCGTATCACAGTTAAATTTAAAACGGCTCTCAGCTATCGCTGGATAGTGCTGATTTTAGTGGCTTTTTATTGAAATTTGCCTCACAGCGTGATGCAGCGGAATCGGTGACTTTGTCCATAAAAAAATAAATTTGCCACACATTTATACTTATCCGCTGATTCGGTTCGGATGATTGTTAATTCATTTTGTCTGAAATATATTAAGTGTCAAAAATTCTTTCCCCATTTGAATGCTACGTGATTCCATATTAGCATAAATGAAATGAATGAATATTTTAAAAAGGTTAGGGATTTCTGCACCCGTGCGAAGCCGGGGCGGAAGTCTAGTGTATTATATAACTAATTCACAAACTAACTGTGCTTATTTATAATAACAACAATATACTTTACTAAAGAAATAAAATATCTATTACAACGTTACGAGAACATTAACCATAAATAAAGGGAGATCACAATTTTTCCTATTTCCTTTACAAGACAAGAAGGGGTGAGGCCGATATACATCTTATTTGCGCCACCCCAAATATATCAGAAATGTAATATAAGGGTTTTAGCTATAATTATTGTATTTCTATTGTATATAATATGTGTGTCATTTTCGCAAGGAATCAATTTCGTATGTACTTATTTCTTCCAATTATTTCAAACTTGTGTGACAGTAGTTTGTAGATGTGTTCAAATCTGTGTTATTTGCTAAGTAAACTCCGCTCCACGGGCCTCGGGTTGGCCTGATTTGCGTACCACATGTGGACTTGGAGAACTAAGTTACTATCGGCGAGTGGACGGCCGAAGAATACTTATTCGTTCCACTGGTGAAGACAGTTCGTTAGGCGAGTAACTTTGAAGGCTATAGTTAGACTACGGCAGTGCTCGCGCTCGGGTACCTACCTACTTTATGATGGAATTGTACTGTGAGTTTAACCCGGTTTTTTTGTGATAATTTGTATAATATGATGTTATCAAATGAAGTCTCCAGTAATGTATTTGGGGATCAACTGTAACGTCAACTGTTAAGAGTTTAGGTACTTACAGACTTTTCAAAACTAAATAGTAGGTACCCGAATTTTACAAACGTAATCTACCTACTTCCACAAAGAAAGCACTTAATTTCCTTACAAAACCTAATTCAAACTTAAATCAACGGGAGCAACTGTGTTTCACAATTAATTCAGAATACGCGCTTATCGGCGCAGCTAAGTGACATTTTAATTTGTGTAATTTACTCCACTCCGGGTGCACAGTAAACAAAACCAAGTTCTGCGCCGTCAGTTTTTGTTAGGCGCGTGTTTTTCGCGCAAGACAAACACTCCAAGTTTGGCGGATGGTGGCGCAAGTTACCGGAGTTTGTTCCACCGTAATCATGGAAATTATTAAGAGCTTGCTTCAAAAGTTTCAAAATTATTCAGTGTTAAAAAACAAATTTTTCGTACTTTTTTGCTTAATTGCTTATTAATTTATTTACTTTAATCTTTTTCTAATCTTTTTCATGAAAATCAAAAAATAAAGCGAAAGCTGGAAATATAAGCTAGCTAAGTGAGATAAAATGACAAATAAAGGAATAATATATCTGGGCTCCCTTTTAATTCAGAAAGGTTTCTGAATGAAAAAGTTTCTTAAATATTAACTTAAAAATTAGTGGTATATTATTCACTTTAGCGTATATTCTTACCTTAGTATATTTACTTTATGATTTAATTTACAATATTTTTATATGTTTCGAATCTCTAATATTTTCGTAGTTGTAACCAGGTTAAGGAATAAATCAACAAAATCATTTTAAATGCTTCAACAAAAAAAAATAGAAGAAATCTTAAAAGCAACATTACTTATAAGATGACGAAGCAACCTGTATTTCTCATTCCTACTGAATTTGGTGACATCCGCCATATATAACGTTCCTAAGCGCGGGATAAACTCTTACGTTGCCAAGTTTGAAACTTGTGTCCTACCTGCACATGGTAAGTACGTTTAGCAAGTTTTAGTTTATGTGTGGCCCGACGAGCCGTGTTATTTATTTACCAGTGACTAGTTTAAATGTGAGGGCAGCTCTGAAGTGCGGAACTTAATGTCGCCATAGTAAACAACAGACTTGGCTCTAGCTTTTAGTTTATTTGCGAATTTCACAACTTTGTGTCGAAAAAATAAGTGTTGTTTTTCATTTCATGTAACTGTCCCATATTTAAGTGTATTTTAGTTGAGAAATATAGGTAATGATAATGATAAAATAAGACCAATATTACATAATTAAAACAATGTGTTTTTCAGTTATGTCTTGCAAGTATGAAATAAATCACTCCGAAATTTGAGGTGTGGTAATAACTGACCTCACCAATCCAATAGAGCACGCACAGAAGTCGCTTCACACATACACTTGAGCTGCCTAATTTCCCTTTCACTTAGGAATATAAGCTGTAGACACACTTCATAAATCAATGTCACATAATAAACGTCACGATAAATGTATATTTGTCGCCCGTCAAATGGTGGGAATCAAGAGGAAATGCGTGAAAAACTCACACTGTAGTAAAAACTTGGCCAAACGAAATTCAACTTAGTCCTATGACTATAGAGTTCAAAGCAGAATAAGTTGATAATAGGAATACTTTAGTGAATATCGAATAAGGTCGGATCAGTGATTGATATCGCTTTCATGTCGCATATATAGTAATATTGGGTATTTACCTAAATAATATACGGTCTAATAAACATAAATAAAAAGGGCATCGAGAATCGTTGCTATGCCGAAATGTTAAGTCAAGCGCGTACGTTCTAATGTAGGTATCAGAGAAACATATATTAATATATTTCAGAGATAGTTTCGGAACATAACAACCGCAACTCAATCACTTTTTTAAAAATTTCATCTCTAGAAATCAAAGGCAACATTTTACTTATAAGTTTTTGATTATAAGTCATATAAATGAGGCGAAAAAAACCTGCGTATATTAGAGAGTATTTTAAGGCGTCCACTTCCACACTTAGGCTTCCACAATTATTTTTGAACACGAACTTGGGTCATAAATGTCTGTAATATTTAAGGTATACTATTTATTAAAAAATCAATAATTTCCTATAAGAAAACTCTGGGAAAGTAATAATTGGATAGTTATCAGCAACTGTGTCCCAGCGGAACTATATTGGTTGCACAATCACTGATCAATCCAAAATTGCATCTGTCGGCTACCGCAACCGCTACGACCGCGACGTCTTGGCGGTACAACTACCGTGCACCCAAACAAATAGAAATCAAGCCTTAAGTGTTGCCGCATAGAGGCTAGCTAGCGGCAAATGTTGTTGGTATCGTGTAATGTGGACGTAATTGCGTGTCACAGGCACACATATCCATTACTGATCCAAGTAAACTCCAGGGACTTTTTTTTAAAAATTTTGTTAATTTAAAGACTACTAGGTATATATTTTATTCGTTATTCGTAAATTTACAGTGCCTACGCGTGGCGCCATAATATCGAAAATCCTAATAAATCGAATTGGAAATAAATATCGTTCATTTAATACTAAGTCTGCAGTGACTCTGCTTTTTACTATAGTTCTACAATCCTAACTGGATTGAATTTCAGAGAACAAAAACGTTTTTAAAACTGAAGCATCTAAGCACTTGGGAGTCGAGTTGCACTGTAATATAATAACTAATTCACAAACTAACTGTGCTTATTTATAATAACAACAATATACTTTACTAAAGAAATAAAATATCTATTACAACGTTACGAGAACATTAACCATAAATAAAGGGAGATCACAATTTTTCCTATTTCCTTTACAAGACAAGAAGGGGTGAGGCCGATATACATCTTATTTGCGCCACCCCAAATATATCAGAAATGTAATATAAGGGTTTTAGCTATAATTATTGTATTTCTATTGTATATAATATGTGTGTCATTTTCGCAAGGAATCAATTTCGTATGTACTTATTTCTTCCAATTATTTCAAACTTGTGTGACAGTAGTTTGTAGATGTGTTCAAATCTGTGTTATTTGCTAAGTAAACTCCGCTCCACGGGCCTCGGGTTGGCCTGATTTGCGTACCACATGTGGACTTGGAGAACTAAGTTACTATCGGCGAGTGGACGGCCGAAGAATACTTATTCGTTCCACTGGTGAAGACAGTTCGTTAGGCGAGTAACTTTGAAGGCTATAGTTAGACTACGGCAGTGCTCGCGCTCGGGTACCTACCTACTTTATGATGGAATTGTACTGTGAGTTTAACCCGGTTTTTTTGTGATAATTTGTATAATATGATGTTATCAAATGAAGTCTCCAGTAATGTATTTGGGGATCAACTGTAACGTCAACTGTTAAGAGTTTAGGTACTTACAGACTTTTCAAAACTAAATAGTAGGTACCCGAATTTTACAAACGTAATCTACCTACTTCCACAAAGAAAGCACTTAATTTCCTTACAAAACCTAATTCAAACTTAAATCAACGGGAGCAACTGTGTTTCACAATTAATTCAGAATACGCGCTTATCGGCGCAGCTAAGTGACATTTTAATTTGTGTAATTTACTCCACTCCGGGTGCACAGTAAACAAAACCAAGTTCTGCGCCGTCAGTTTTTGTTAGGCGCGTGTTTTTCGCGCAAGACAAACACTCCAAGTTTGGCGGATGGTGGCGCAAGTTACCGGAGTTTGTTCCACCGTAATCATGGAAATTATTAAGAGCTTGCTTCAAAAGTTTCAAAATTATTCAGTGTTAAAAAACAAATTTTTCGTACTTTTTTGCTTAATTGCTTATTAATTTATTTACTTTAATCTTTTTCTAATCTTTTTCATGAAAATCAAAAAATAAAGCGAAAGCTGGAAATATAAGCTAGCTAAGTGAGATAAAATGACAAATAAAGGAATAATATATCTGGGCTCCCTTTTAATTCAGAAAGGTTTCTGAATGAAAAAGTTTCTTAAATATTAACTTAAAAATTAGTGGTATATTATTCACTTTAGCGTATATTCTTACCTTAGTATATTTACTTTATGATTTAATTTACAATATTTTTATATGTTTCGAATCTCTAATATTTTCGTAGTTGTAACCAGGTTAAGGAATAAATCAACAAAATCATTTTAAATGCTTCAACAAAAAAAAATAGAAGAAATCTTAAAAGCAACATTACTTATAAGATGACGAAGCAACCTGTATTTCTCATTCCTACTGAATTTGGTGACATCCGCCATATATAACGTTCCTAAGCGCGGGATAAACTCTTACGTTGCCAAGTTTGAAACTTGTGTCCTACCTGCACATGGTAAGTACGTTTAGCAAGTTTTAGTTTATGTGTGGCCCGACGAGCCGTGTTATTTATTTACCAGTGACTAGTTTAAATGTGAGGGCAGCTCTGAAGTGCGGAACTTAATGTCGCCATAGTAAACAACAGACTTGGCTCTAGCTTTTAGTTTATTTGCGAATTTCACAACTTTGTGTCGAAAAAATAAGTGTTGTTTTTCATTTCATGTAACTGTCCCATATTTAAGTGTATTTTAGTTGAGAAATATAGGTAATGATAATGATAAAATAAGACCAATATTACATAATTAAAACAATGTGTTTTTCAGTTATGTCTTGCAAGTATGAAATAAATCACTCCGAAATTTGAGGTGTGGTAATAACTGACCTCACCAATCCAATAGAGCACGCACAGAAGTCGCTTCACACATACACTTGAGCTGCCTAATTTCCCTTTCACTTAGGAATATAAGCTGTAGACACACTTCATAAATCAATGTCACATAATAAACGTCACGATAAATGTATATTTGTCGCCCGTCAAATGGTGGGAATCAAGAGGAAATGCGTGAAAAACTCACACTGTAGTAAAAACTTGGCCAAACGAAATTCAACTTAGTCCTATGACTATAGAGTTCAAAGCAGAATAAGTTGATAATAGGAATACTTTAGTGAATATCGAATAAGGTCGGATCAGTGATTGATATCGCTTTCATGTCGCATATATAGTAATATTGGGTATTTACCTAAATAATATACGGTCTAATAAACATAAATAAAAAGGGCATCGAGAATCGTTGCTATGCCGAAATGTTAAGTCAAGCGCGTACGTTCTAATGTAGGTATCAGAGAAACATATATTAATATATTTCAGAGATAGTTTCGGAACATAACAACCGCAACTCAATCACTTTTTTAAAAATTTCATCTCTAGAAATCAAAGGCAACATTTTACTTATAAGTTTTTGATTATAAGTCATATAAATGAGGCGAAAAAAACCTGCGTATATTAGAGAGTATTTTAAGGCGTCCACTTCCACACTTAGGCTTCCACAATTATTTTTGAACACGAACTTGGGTCATAAATGTCTGTAATATTTAAGGTATACTATTTATTAAAAAATCAATAATTTCCTATAAGAAAACTCTGGGAAAGTAATAATTGGATAGTTATCAGCAACTGTGTCCCAGCGGAACTATATTGGTTGCACAATCACTGATCAATCCAAAATTGCATCTGTCGGCTACCGCAACCGCTACGACCGCGACGTCTTGGCGGTACAACTACCGTGCACCCAAACAAATAGAAATCAAGCCTTAAGTGTTGCCGCATAGAGGCTAGCTAGCGGCAAATGTTGTTGGTATCGTGTAATGTGGACGTAATTGCGTGTCACAGGCACACATATCCATTACTGATCCAAGTAAACTCCAGGGACTTTTTTTTAAAAATTTTGTTAATTTAAAGACTACTAGGTATATATTTTATTCGTTATTCGTAAATTTACAGTGCCTACGCGTGGCGCCATAATATCGAAAATCCTAATAAATCGAATTGGAAATAAATATCGTTCATTTAATACTAAGTCTGCAGTGACTCTGCTTTTTACTATAGTTCTACAATCCTAACTGGATTGAATTTCAGAGAACAAAAACGTTTTTAAAACTGAAGCATCTAAGCACTTGGGAGTCGAGTTGCACTGTCCATAAAGACTTCCTGATCGATATTCGATCAGGAAGTCTTGTCTTCTCGGTAAATCGGTGAAAAATAGCTGGAGCAAACTAACTCTGTAGGGCAGCGACACAATCAGGTGCTTCAGTTTACTAAGGCAAAATGGTGTCACAAAATGCCTCTATGTCTAAGTCCATAAATAAAATGATGTTTTTAAAAATACTGATGAAATATACCCCTTTAAAAATGTTGAGATGTCATTACGTTTACGAGGAATTTCAATCACGTATTACAAGCAACCCTTTGCAATCCGGAAATCTAATGGTAAATTATTCAGGCCTAATACAGGACTCAGATCTAACTAAGTACCTCTTTGACCTCACGCGGGCTGATGTTGGCCGTAAATTAAACATGCGACACCGTTACTCAATTTCGCCAGAAACTGGGACCTAGAGCCTGAGCGACCCTTATTAAACTTTTTACGATTTAACTTGGCTGGAACATTAAATATATTGGCTTCGCTTGGCCGGAAGGACGGAGCATCCAGTTATGAAACACTGTCTCGTCGACAGGGTGGTGCAAGATGACCTCACATATTGTACTACTCTGGTGAATAGATAGTGATTCTGCAACCAATATTTGGTCCTTAGGTACAAATATTGAAAGAAGAGTAATGAGTAGTATTGAATATGATCCCAATTTTTTTGTTCTTTTTCTACTGTCAATAAAATTATGTTCTGATATTGGACTTCTCAGTTTTTTATTGGAATCAGTTTTAATATTATTTTTCCAACTTACTTCATACGAGAATCAGAATGTTTAGGACATTTAACTTTTAACATTAATGTTGTCTTAAATTACGTATCACGATATTTTATTTAAAGAATTGTGAAGGCCCCATTAGTCCTAAGCGCAAATACTATGCTTAGGTTTCTGGGTTGGATTTAAGGGTCGAGCAAAGGTCGATTATTGAATATTTCTATGAAATGTTCAGTATTATATAAACGTTATTTGAAAATGTTATGGTCTGGTTGATGGCAATATACTCGCCATCTATTGACTATACGACATTGAACCAAAACAAGCCTGCAAAACATACTCATCGTGATGGTATGTAAAATATGATAAGTACAGCATAAAATAATGACAATTTGCTAATATGATAAAATATATTGTGATTTGCGGAAATGTTTAATATTATTGGCTAAGATAATAAAATGTACAAAACCAACTGGTAGTAGAAACAAAAGACTGGCATCCATTGGTCTGTCGCTAGCAGACATCCCGAGGTTGTTACTGTCGAGTCAGGGATGCCAAACGACTTTGTTTTTCACAAACGTTTTTTGTTTCGACTAGTTTTTTATTCCGTTTCAATTGACGTATTTTGTTACCTTATATATTTTCTGGCCGAAGGATATACGACGGGTTGTTTACTTTAGTGATTTCAGTCACAAATAGAGCATATTATAAGAGTAAAAGATTTTTTTCTCCTCTTTTTGAAGAGACCGTATCTGAGAAGGGACAAGAATTGAATTTCTTTAGATTGATACCTATTGATAATGTTTTTATCGACTTGTACGTAATATCAAAATAGATAAAGGACCAATCAAAAAGCAAGCTAAGCAGTAGCCTAATTGCTAAGGCGTCGCACTTTCGATTTTGAACCCACCCATTGCACTACCGACGTGAACCCACTCGTAACAAGCATTTAGCTTAGGACGAGGGGTTAACAAGAATACTAGTCATGTGCGACCCACATTGCTAAAATAACATTTTTTTGAAAGCTATACTTACTAAAATTCATCAGATTCGTTTTTGTGGTATAAACTTGTCCAGATAGCAAACGATACATGAGGTTTTCCTGCACCCTATAAAAAGTCGATTCAGTATGAGTAGCACTCTAAAATAAACATGAAGACGTATAATGTAAACTTTTGCGCCTCTTTGTGTTATGACTAAATAGTTTCAAGAAAGAGAGAGAGGAAATGTATCGTCTAAGGCACATCCTTTAACACCTAGGCCTTGGCAGCCCTACAGTCACAGCGGGGTTACTGTTTCCATGAGAAGTATTCATCGTTGAGTAAGATCTTCATTGGCCAGATTTATTGTCTCAAACATGTTAAAATAAAATAAATATATATATATACAATCACGCCTACATTCCCCGAATATTTTCACTGTGGGAGAGTCATGCTTCGGCCTTACAGAAAACTATACCATGAGGATACCGGAGGCCCAAACCCTTTAAAATGCGGTTTAACCCTTTAAATTTACAACGCACTAGCGACTCCTCTAGTGTTACTGGTAATCGCTTACCATCAGGTGATCCGTCTGCTCGTTTACTCCCCATACCATAAAAAAGGATTAGGCAGAGACGTACTAATGTACACCCACGGTTCGCCAGTACGTTTAGGTCACATGTTATAAGGGGCGAGATGTTAAAATAATTAAGTTAAACATTATTAGAATTTAATTTCTTTGGTACCTACTACTTATAGTGAGAAATAAACATTTGATAATTAGCTAAGATAAGTCTTTTTCATGTCCACGCCTCACCATATGGCGCAGTACAGTTACATGTTTGTTCTACATTTCTTATTTCACCTCGCAGAAAAATACTCTTCAAACGAAAGATTTATTTAAAAGATTCTCTCAAACAAAAATCCTACAGAAAATTCAATGTGCGCGTTCTTTAAAAATAAGTTTGTAGGCACATATAACAGTGAATGGCCGACAAGTTCGTTCATGCCTCATACATTTTACATGAAAAAACGGCTTAACTCGTGCATCTCAACCACTGCAACACACGCTCAACAATGAATATCACCAACACCGGTCTAACTTTGCAACGCCTCGGGCGAACTCCACAAAGGTGCAATACCTCCCCACAACTGTCAACCAAACATCATAACTTTCAAAAACTTTTCATCGAAAAATCTACGGTATCTTTTATGACACAAGATTGAATGTTCTCCGCTTGAGTGTTTGAAATGGAATGTTCTGGAATCTTTTGCGTAGCTTTGAAAGCGCGGTCTCCTGGCAGGCGTGTTTGCGCTGGCTCTCTGCGGCTGATGTAAGAATGACCTCAATAACCGACGGATATTCGTCTCGTGATGCACTTTGCATTAAAGTGTATTAACTTGACTCCTGACGTCATACAAATAGTAGGTAATGTTTACCATCAACCCATAAACATAACGTAACTATGACGTCAGCAGTCGATTTATATTAAAAACAGTTTAACAATAATCATATACGGTAAGAATAAAAATACAGGTGCATCATTATTGTATTATCATTATTGTCGTACCTATTGATGATTCTAACTGCCTCATTAGCCAAGTGGTCCTGAGCGCGACTGCTACGCTAGAGGTCCTGGGTTCGATTCCCAGGTCGAGCAAAGTGTTATTGTGTTTTTCTATCAAAATCCCAGTAGCAGCTCGGTGTTAGGAATTTGTACCCGGTTAATGGCAATAGGCTCGCGCCCTATTACATGGGACCTAAACATACCGGCGAACTGTGGGTGTACATTAGTACGCCTCTGCCTAACCCCTCGGGGAATACAGGCGTGATGGTATGTTATGTTATTGATGATTCTATTTTACGAAGATCGTGATTATTTATATGAAAAGAAACAAACAACTGTTATTAAACAATATTATTATTAAAACAAAAAAATACATAACAAATGTTCAACGTCTTGTTGAACTGCATATACATTTAGTAGCTATTAAGTTTCTGAAACATTTTCGAACAAACATCTCACGGAGTGGCAACAACCGGACCCCATACATCCGAGAGTTACGCCCACAATTGATTTATCCGCTCATCCTGTTTGATGGAACAAAACAAACTGATCCGCCGGATGATTGATCAGTGAACAAATACAATGACAAATATATTGGGTGCTTCACAAGCGACAGCGACGATATATTGTATTAGGAAAATAAACAAATGAGATTTTTTGCATTTGTTTACGCTTTTATTTTATTTTGACATGTTAATTTAGGAAAATTAAACAGCTACGTAGTGTTGTGTGAAGAGGACTATGTTTCTAAATGTGGAACGCTAGTGTTGTGAAAGTTCAAAAAGTTTAAATAGACTCTTGTCTTGTTCATGAAGCAGCACTCTGATGACAGCAAATCTTGTGTAGGAACTTAACATTTAATAAATTATCTCTCAGGCATGCAGCAAAATAATGGCATGGCATGTTTGGCCAACAAGAAATATGTACTTTATAGAAACACAGCATTTATATTACATACATTCAACAGCAAAAAGAGGTCCAGTAAATATACTAGTGTTACATCAAATAATATATGTACGTACGTACACAAGCTCACTAACTCATTTCCCCCGGCGCGGTTTACGACCCCCGACATCTCGACTACACGATAAACTGAGATTAGTACGCGAATAACAAATTTATATTCATAGATTTAACAAATCAGGCCTTTCACTATTCCGAGAGATCCAAGAATAAAGGATTGAACGGCAGAGCTTTTAATATTGAACACCATGTAACAAGGGATGACGAGTAATGTTCATTTAGTTGTAACCAATTTTCTGGGAACTATTAGTTTTATAGCAATACATCTTTACAGACTAAATTTATAAGAACAGGAGAGGCTTTATATATAGAGTAAATAAATTTATACAAACAGTAATAACTGGCAAGTCAAAATATATGTATAAAAAGCGTGTACACATATTTTAGAAATAGAATATATAACATCTAACTAGAAATTTCTAATTAACATGGCTATGAGAAAATAAATCTACTCTAAGCCATTATAAGACTGCGCAGAATAGATCACAAAAGTCTATATACCTAAATTTATGTTATTTTTCCCACAAACAGGCATCGGTTGGCGCACGGAGTAAATCTTTCATCAGTGACCCTCTTCAAGAGTGCTTAGCTGGAAAAGTCCGACGATCTCAAACCCACTCCACTTCATTGAAACTGAGTGTTAAGTGTATAAATCGACTCTTGTGTATTTTGATTAGGTTACTGAGAACTCTAGTAATTAATTGGATTTCAAGTGGTAAATGGCTGCCTTTTGTCCAAAAAATGTTAATTATTTTTGTCGCTAATGGAAAATGGAGAAGTGTTTTTGGAGTCTTGCTTGTTCTGTGTAAAAGCAAACGAGTATTTTGCTCAAACTAAATTAAATCGAAACCAATTATTGGATAATTAGACACCTTTCATCCATTTGTTTATGTCATATGTGCTACAAGACACGACCGGTGCACGGCGCCCGTAGCCATTCAATTGGCTTTCTATGTTACAAGTTGCAAGCTACATTTTCACTTGAAATATGTGTTTCTGTTTAAGTGATAGCTTAAACCGACTTTGTGAGTGTTGTTTTTCGTATAAGAACAGAATGTAACAGCAACGTTATGACACGTGTAATTTTCTGTGCACGCCATCAACAAATCCAGCAATAAGTCACCACGTACGGAATCACTGAGCATCAACTCTAGTTGCTATTCACGTCAGGAGGCGGACATTAGCGATGTAGGCACGGTGAAATTCGGAGAAGCTTCGTGGAACTTCGGACAATTTCGCCGTTCCTCGGGGCACCTATTCACATGGATTAGCGTTTATTAAGATGACCTAGGAACTGGCCCTTCCCTTGAGTTTTGGCTCAAGGCCAGTCCAGAGCTGTAGTGTGACAGAAAGTCTATAAATTAGCAATATATGATCTCTTTCATAGCACAAGTTAATTCTGTTGATATCTGTTGATAACTCTCCTTCTAGCGGTTCCCTGCGCAGTTGATGAGCGTATAGTCCTGTGTTCCATAGTTTTTTTTCAAGACATTCACAGTAGCAGCTCAGACGTAGTATCATGTGCCTTAATAACAGGGATTGCCCTATGATATAGAATTTAATGCATACCGGCCAACTTTTAATGTACTAACCAGTACGTCTCTGATCTCTATCTTATTTTTATTTTATTTGTTAGGGACAAAAAACAGTTACATGCCAAGCTTAACTAAAGATTCTTATATTAACATAATACTATCCCCTCAAGTTTACTATTATAAGCTATATAAAGTATTTTTAATTTTATTTAACATAATTAACTGGTTATATTTTATTTACATTTCCATAAAATAAACTTATTGACTGCCTCATTAGCCAAGTAGTCCTGAACTGCTACGCTAGAGGTCCTGGGTTCGATTCCCAGGTCGAGCAAAGTGTTATTGGGTTTTTCTATGAAATTCCCAATAGCAGCTCGGAGTTAGGAATTTGTGCCCGGTTAATGGCAATAGGCTCGCCCCCTATTACATGGGACCTAAACATACCGGCGAACTGTGGCTGTACATAAGTACACCTCTGCCTAACCCTTCGGGGAATACAGGCGTGATGGTATGTATGTATGTAAAATAAACTTTCTACTGCTTAATTAAATTCTTTCTATTTTTTCAAATACAATATACGATTCTAGTGAATGCTTCTTCATAATACATGAATACGTCCCTACACGTAAATTGTAAGTTCATGTAATAGGTAGTGCTTTGATTTATAAGTTTCAAAAATCCAAGATTCACTGTGCTTCCTTATATTACCTAAGGGTTGACCCTTTCAGAGAACGGATACGTTATCGGTCTAGCCAACTAATTTTGTAGATAACAGAGGCCGAATATTACCGAAAATGTTCGCGCTGGCTGTAATGTGGATTATGATCTGGATGAAACTCAATTTTTCTTTTTTAAAATCATGACCAATGTAATCGTAAAATGATTTAATATAACATTAAAAAACACCACGACTAAATGACTACTTATTTATATTCACTTACCAACAATAAAACCCATCGGGGCTGCAGCTATTTCTTTGTTTTTTGAATTTCAATACTATACTTAATGTTAAATGCAAACCCCATAGATAGATAGTCAAAGACCCCAGTATTGTCGAAATTTTTAATTTTGGATTTTATTTTAAAACTTTTATTGTTTAATGTGAACAAATCTATAGACCTACTAACATTCTGAATGCGAAGGTAAATTTGTCGGTGTATCCGATATGTTTCACACCAACACCGCTGAATGAAAACAAATTAAATTTTGGTAATGAGATAGATTTGCACTCCAAAGAAGGCTTTTTGTCTGAAATTCCATTTGGGATCTGAATGAAACTGAAATTCTGCCTAAACCTTTCTCTACTTAGGTATTAACCGTGTATACAATAAGCGTTATTATAAGCCTCAGGTGCAATATATGTGGTATTTAAAAACTAGAGAGAAATTCGCTATGTTTTAACGTTCCTATTTTTGCCTTATCTATGCAAGATCTTTTCAAGCGCTCTTCAGGCGCTATTTCCACTTGAGCCCGTGTTCCGACTTAGTGTACTGCGCTCGAGTGCTTACGTCACAGCCGGTTTATTTATTGTCCACTCAGCGTTATCTTCGGAACCACTATTTGCTCCAGTTATACTATCATTACTTATGTGGAATTTGACTGTACTATGCGTCATTAGTCTTGTGGACCCAATCGCGACTGCTAAAGGTCCCGGGTTTGATTCTCAGGTCGAGCAGTGTCATTGGGCTTCTTTATGAAATTATCAGTAGCAACTAGGAGTTTGAGATTTGTGATCGGTTCCTGGCAATAGGCTCGCATAGGAAATGAAAAAATACCGGCGAACTGCGAGTGTTCATAAGTATACCTTGCCCAATACCGGCCTGATAGTATTTATGTAAGTTAGTACACGTACTGCTTTTTGTACATCTGGAATATAAATTTCACTACGCGGGTCAATCTGTATTTAATTAAAAATAAATTGCCGCATGCAGGTATGACGACGCAGTTTTCGCAGTGCTTGCAATTATTCTGTACGAAAGAATTTTTTAATACCCACCAATGATGCCAAATGATGAGAAATTTACGGAGGCGAAACTAGGTTCGGGTCGCTAGTAATTAGGTAATAATGCAATCAGGATCAGCAATAAAAAACCATTTTGCAGATCGTTAAACATCTAATAAACTGATCATATTATTTGCTTTGATATACCTAGTCATTAATTTCTGGTAAACGTTAAAAAATGATATTTTTATCGACATCAAAGTAACCATTACAATATTGAAATCTCTCATTAGACTAATGAAAAGGAGAATATTTCAAAATTTATTACATCTGATTTCTAAAGAAATATAGGTAAATTGCGTGCGCTAAAAAAAACATGTCAACAATAAATGTTAAAATTGGCTTCGTAACACCGGAAAAAGTTAGGAACTAAGAAATGTGAAATATTTACCAAAAGTTGGTGCTTCTGGTAAATAATTTAAACTGTAGAAACGAATAACTTAATGATTATAAAGTAAGAGAAGAAATGATTTCTATTAGACCCTTTCGTGACCCATTTATCTATGTATATTATAAATATTGAAAAGTGTATCTTTCTGTCGAAGAAATCCGATTTGGCTAGTCAAAGGGTTAAGGTATGTACATCATCAGCATTTTAATCAAATTGTGCTATTAATGATATAATACATTAAGTCACTGTTAGATATCTCCCTGACCAAAGTAACCTTTTCTATCGAGCATACCATTAGACATCTTCTGATATCGTCTGAAAATCCTCATCAATACGCAATTACTTTCCTTCCCTGGTTCCACTCCAAGGCCTAAAAGTAGGTGTTTCATTTTATTATATGGGAAGAATCATAGATATCCATGTTCTCATCATGTTCTGCTCTTCATAAATGTGCTGTTCAATTTTATATAAGGACCAAATGATAACATTTACGGTAGTGTACAGCTGACCACGTAATAACTTAATAATGAACCAAAATGGAGTAATTGCGTTGTGGTGTACCACGGTGCACCGCGCACCTCCACCATTTGTAGATTAACCTCACATTTTATTAACATTACCTCTTGTGATTTCGATGCAGTTCGCCGATTACTACAGATTGTTCACTGTTTAACTACGGCATTAGTCCTGCGGTTGTAATCGCGACTGCTGAGCTGCAGTCTTAGATTCGACACCTGGATTCCTTTATCAAAAAGTAGAACTGTCTGTAACCCTTTGGAAAATATAGGTACGGTTTTGGTGTAAACTGCCTCATTAGCCTAGTGGTCCTGAGCTCGACTGCTACGCTTGAGGTCCTGGGTTCGATTCCCAGGTCGAGCAAAGTGTTATTGGGTTTTCTATGAAATTCCCAGTAACAGCTCGGAGTTTGGAATTTGTGCCCGGTTAATGGCAATAGGCTCGCCCCCTATTACATGGGACCTAAACATACCGGCGAACTGTGGGTGTACACTAGTACGCCTCTGCCTAACCCTTCGGGGAATATAGGCGTGATGGTATGTTATGTTTGGTGTAACTCAATGTTAGAAATAGTCCCTTATTAGATCGCAATTATCGTCGCGATATTGACTGAGATGTTACTAAGTAAATGAGTAACAGATGCTTAGGTATGTGCCTGCTATAGAAATATTAAATAGTTTACTGTCATAGACATTTGAATTAAAGGCCTGTGGTTTATCGCTTATACAAAATATTATTCATAGTAAGTCATATTGTCATTATGTCCCTCTCCTATCTCTTTTGAAGTAAAATTCATACCTGAATACTCTATCCACACATTCACGATTTCCGCGTATTATTTGTATACCTAAAGCATGCAGAAAATAGTGGTATTTTAGTTGAGGACCACTCGTTCGCCATAACGCCTTGATTGAGTGTTTTATGAAAACTACAGCCTATACACCCGTCATCCAAATACTGCCCATCAAAGTCAAGCCTCTCTCCACACTGAAATAAAGCCCCGTAACACAGGTATTCAATTCATTCTATTATACGCCACTAGGGTTCATTAACACCGGCGATGCTCAATGGGTCGGACGGGCTCCGCTCGATCCGACACGCCTCGTTAACGACAACCTTTCATCTGATTAACTGCTAGCCTTTTAAATACCCCTCTGTTTCCACATTTTATTGCCCGGATTCCGAGTACGCGGGACATGTCACGTCATGTGAGAGACGCGAATAAACCAGTTTTATAGCATCCCCAATGCCAGCTCCGAGTAACTATTGCAATAAAAATTAATGGATCTATGAATCATAGTACTATCGGTGCAAATTTAGGTTTGTATTGCAGTAATGAGTGTTCATTGTGGAAATGGACTGTTGTTTCCAACTAATTGGATTGACTGTCATTAATAAATTAAAACACATCAAACAATATAATGTTAATATTATGTATGGATTGAATCCGATTGTATATGTTAAATACATTAAACACAAAATATATTGTTGTCTAGTAAATGTAACAACCTATCAGTGTATTAAATGTACATAAAACGGGCTTATTTTAATAAAAGCAAATCTAATATTTATCCAAGAATTTATTGCTTGGAATAGAAAAACAATTTTATGAATAGTAAAACAAGTAATGTTTATATGCCGAGGTATTTTGATACATAATGTAATATATCATCAACCATACATAACGTAATATATCATCACGCCTGTATTCCTCGAAGGGCTAAGAAGAGGCGTACTAATGTACACCCATCATAGTTCACTGGTAATTGGATCCCATGTTAATAGGTGGTGAGCCCATTGCCATTAACCGGACACAAATTCCGAACTTCGAGCTACTACTGAATTTCATAGAAAATGCCAATAACACTTTGCTCGACCTAGATATCAAATCTAGGACCCCTAACGTAGCAGTTGCGCTCAGGACCACTAGGCTAATGAGGCAGTTTCTTTTATTATAAAATATAGGTATATAGATATATCAGAGTATAGACTATTGATTAAATTTTTCGTCTCTAAAAATTTTGTAAAGAAAGATGTATAAGTATTCAGCCGAGTAGCGACTTTCGTATGAACAAAAGACGAGATTTTTGCTACTAATGGCACTATTATCACGCACAATCTAATGAACATATAATAACACCGTATAAACTTGAACGGTTCATGCCATCTTGTATCATGCACTTATTAAAATAAAGCAGAATTTCCTTTGAAGATATTGTTTGGTTATTGAATAACTTGAGCTTACTGGTCTCGGCAGCAAAGTTCTATTCACGTAGTTTGTGAGATGTTTCTGTAGTTATTTGTCGATTGTACATTTGTGGGGGTGAGCTAATTGTGTCAAGGGCATGAACGACACAAGAATAATCTTAGTGACGTTTGATTTAATAAAATTTACTGAACTGTTTTACTTAGATAAGTAACCGAGAATAATAGCATGAACTTAAAGTAATTTTTGACTGCCTCAATAGTCTAATGGTGCTAAGCGTGTCTGCTACACTAGAGGTCCTGGATTCGATCCCCAGGTCGAGCAGTGTTATTGGGTTTTTCGATTAAATTCTCAGTAGCAGCTCAGAGTCTGGATTTGTGCCCGGTTAATGGCAATAGCGGGACCCCCTGTCACATGTAGCGTTTGGGTGTGGTTAAAATAAATAAAGGACACCCAACACTTTCTACGTTAATAAAATGTATAATAAAAAAATAAAATGTATAAATATTAAGTGGTGGTCGTGGGTAGGTCAACCCGCCACTATATTAAAATTTTTTTGCACTATGAGAGGCAGGCGCGCAGGGTACTCTCCTGGATCGACGTGAAGTCGCTGCGGTGGCCGAGGAGGTGCGCAAGATGGCCTTGTTGCGTGACGCTGCAGCGTGATGGTGCCAAGGGTGGACTTTGGACCCTGGAAATAATGTCCACCGTGTATATAACGGTCCTCTGCTTATCCTCTCCTGATTGTGGCCACGGCAGCGTAAGCGGAACAAAGCGAAAAGTACTACTGCGCTTATAGTGGGTGCGTGTGTGTTTGCCACAATCAGAATCGGAGTTTACAAAAAGAAATCGTTGGCTACATTCAAACATGAAACAGCAAAAATGGGCATAACGGTATTTGTTCAACACTTACCCAATATGGGGTTGAGACACTGAATTTATTTTACGATTGATGCAACGTATCACTCGGTAATTAGTGTAATTAAGGACGACACGTAAGACGACACGCGCTGAGTAACAATATTACTAGGTATATAAGGTGTACTAGTAGGAGTACTATATAAGGAGCGCGTGAACGTGCGCCTCCGGTGCGAGTAAATTCCAGTCTGCGTTAAGTGTTCACAACATGGCGGGCGAACCTTGCGACTGCGCCGCGAATGAATTTTGAACGATGCTCAGAGTGATAATAAACAACGATACGATACACTAGTACGGTTTTTAAGACCATTGACAAAAAGTTACTAATAATTAGAACGAACTAAGACCATCCTATAGTAACGTAAACAGTCTGTTATAGTTTAATTGTTGTGTAGTCTGTAGGTTAACTTTATTGTTAAGATTTTATTTTCATTTCCATTATGCTGTAAATATGTTTGTAAATAGCTTATTAATTTTGTTTTAAACCATATTGAATGTTGATAGAACTATACAACGTTACAATACCCCCGCGCGCAGTTAAGGATTTTATTATTTCTTAAAATCATAAAATCCGCCTAGGAGATAAGGTGTAAAGTTATTTGTTTACTCTTCCAAAACATCAAATCTTCAAAACTTCTTTCATACTTCTCGCAAACATAAGTAGCAGCAGTTACCGATTTCTCAATATCAACTAACTGACGCTTCATTCCATAATAATATATAGGTAACCAGTTATTTAACTAAATACCTTACAAATAACTGTTCCAATGCAGGACGAAATTAACACGCGAGAGATAATAATTATAACCACGGATAGTGTAGCAACTCTTTATGAATTAGGCTAGTAAAATGATATTAATTTTCTATTATTTAAAGGGTAACTAGTTTTAAATCTTTTATGTGCCATGTGCCTAGGTTTTTTCCCGACATGTCTTGTAGCACGTAAACGAGAGGCGACTTTTTGGCAATAATTTTGGCCTTAATAAACTTTGGAGCTAACTTTTTCGAAAAGCGGTTCTCCTTGTCACTTAAAAAATAAGCTCGTTTCATGACAACGTCTCCAACCTTAAATTCTGCAAATTTGCGTCGCAAGTTATAATGTGATGTATTTTTTTCATGAGCTTGCCATAACCTTGCCTGAACATTGTCAAAGATAGTTGACAGACAACCTAAATTCTCTGCGTATGCGTCTCGTGGCAAAAAAAGTATCTCATTTCCGAGTTCGATATCAGTGTAGTGAGAACCACACGAAACAAGTTCGCGTCCGAACACCAAGAATGAGGGCGTAAACCCTGTAGCCTCATTCACAGAGTTATTAATCGCGAACTGTACTTTGGGTATAAATATGTCCCAAGATCTATGATCGTTATCCACATACGTAGAAATACATGTAATTATTGTTCTATTATACCGCTCCACTAGATTTACCTGAGGGGTAGATTTAGGGGTATAATAGACATTAGGAATCTTGTATTCTTTAAATAAGGCATCCGCGACTTTACCAGTAAACTGGGTGCCGTTATCCATTAATATAGTTTGAGGTATCCCATGTACTAGAAAAACCGAATCTTCTAGTATTTTGGTGATAATTTCGGAAGTGGCCTTTTTAATTGGAAATATTAAACAAAATTTTGAAAAGCAGCATGTTACTACCAAGATATAGTTATTTTGCTTCCTAGATACTGGAAGAGGTCCCATCAAATCGATCGAGATCATTTGAAATGGTCGCGAACAATGCTTCGGGCGACCCATTTCTCCTAACATCTGGTGATTTTGAGATTTGTAGGCTAAGCATTTTTCACAAGTACCTATAAATTTTACGACATTTTGGTACATGCCAGGCCAGTAGTAACGTAAGGCAAGCCGTCGGTAAGTTTTGAAAATGCCAATATGTCCAGCAGTGGGCTCAGAATGGTTTTGATCGATAAACTTTTCGCGGAGTTCAATAGGAATGACTTCCTTCCAAGAAAATTCGGAAGTAAGTTCGTGTTTATTTTTAGATAGCCTGAACAATGTGTTATTTTTAATTATAAAATTTGGAAATTTTGATGGGTCGTTTAAGCAACCATTGTATATGTTTTTATACCAAGAGTCTTTAGTGTCCAAAAAAGAGTTGGAAGTACTAATGGTACTCACTGGGATGCTTCTGGACAAGGCATCGGGAATGACGTTGTCAACGCCGCGTCGGTGCTTAATGACGAAGTTAAAGGCTGACAAACGTACACCCCAACGAGCCAGACGACCAGTAGGGTTACTCAATGACAAAAACCACTTGAGAGCACTGTGGTCAGTGTAAACTGTGAATTGTTGGCCATTTTCAATATAACAGCGCCAGTGTTCAAGGGCAGTAATGACAGCTAGGGTTTCACGCTCAGTAATGCTGTAGTTCTTTTCAGCTGCGTTTAATGCTTTACTCATGTAGGCTATAGGATGTTCTTTGCCATCTATGGTTTGAGTAAGCATTGCACCAACTCCATAACTACTAGCATCCGTGTGCACCTCGAAGGGCCTGGTATAGTCTGGACATGATAAAACTGGAGCAGAGATCAAACACTCCTTTAGTTTCTGGAACGCAGAGTCGGCTTCAGTAGTCCATTTAAAAGCAGGGGTACCTTTTCTAGAAGAGGTTAGTTTATTTAAAGGTCCAGCTATGGTACTAAAGTTTGGCACAAAGCGCCTGTACCAAGTCGCAGTTCCTAAAAAACGCTTTAGGTCTTTACGGCATTTAGGTGTAGGGTAATTAAGTATGGCCTCAACCTTAGCTGGATCAGTACGAAGGCCAGAGCTATCCACAACATATCCCAGATACTTTAATTGTGAACTAAAAAACTTGCACTTCCCAAGGTTAATGGTTAAATTTGCTTGCTTCAGCTTATCAAGTACACGTAAAAGTAATGTGACGTGGCTGTTAAAGTCCTTTGAAATAATGATGACGTCATCTAAATAGGCAAAGACCTTGAGGTCGAATTCAGAAAATAATAGATCAACAAGACGCTGTTGAGTAGCTGGAGCGTTAGTTAGACCAAAAGCAGTCCTCTTAAAACGAAATGTTCCCCTTCCAGGGACATAAAAGGCTGTCTTGTCGCGATCCTCTTCAGCAATCGGAATTTGCCAGAATGCTTTTGACAAATCAATGCTGGACAAATAGCGTGCATCACGAAGATTGTCGAGAATTTCGGAAATATAGGGTAAATTATAAGCGTCGCGTTTAGTGACGGAATTGAGCTTGCGGCTATCCAGGCAGAACCGGGGTTCGCCATTCTTTTTGAGAACTATCAGAACAGGTGATGACCATGCACTCTCGCAAGGCTCGATAACGTCGAGTGAAAGCATCTCATCAACCTGTTCAACCAAAATACGCTGTTTCTCCGGTGATAATCGATAGTACCGCTGACGAACCGGCTCAGAGTCACCTGTTTGTATACGGTGAGTGATGAGACTTGTAATACCGAGGCCCTTGCGCTCAGCTGAAATGTCTTCGTACTGCCTAATAACATTATCAGCTAGTTGCCGTTGTGACTCGTCAAGGTTCTCATAACCTTGAATGAAGGTTCCGCGAGAGTCAAGAGAACAATTTTTCGAGTTAGCAAATGAAATACTGCTTACGTGTTTAGGACACAGCTTAAATTTACGCCAAAAGTCAACACCAAGAATTAATTCTGGTTTTATATCCGGGACAGCAAAAGCCTTTAAAATATGAAATTCATTTTCAAATGTAACAGGAATATTAATGTAACCTATACTTTTTATATTTTGACCGCCTGCCGCTATTACTGTTATACAATCTTCCTTGAAGAGAGGCAAACCGTACTTCTCCAGTACTGAATGAGCACCGTTGCCTAATATTGTGACTGCAGAACCGGAATCTAAAAGTCCCAAAACTTCCAGATCATTTATTTGAACCGTGACATAAGGTCTATCATCAAGATGGCACTTTTCTCCGAGAATTGTGAGGACATTGTAAGATTTAGAAAATAAACTTACTGTCTGCAACCAATTCTGCCAATCTTCAATATCGGTTTTGTTTTCTACACAATTCTCGGAAACTAGTTTTTTGAATCGGAATTCTTGTTATTGGCACAGTTTGTGCAGTCTGGTGTTTTAACACCTTTACGGCCACACTTAAAACAAATAATTTCGTTTTTATCACCCGTGCACTGCCTAAGATTATGTGTATTAGTACGACAACGGGGACAGTAGCGAGGCCTGTGGGTCTGGGAAACTACGGCATGTATATGATGAGAATCCGAACTATTATTATTATTTGTGTGAATATTATTATTTGATTTTTTGTTATAATTAAATGTATTATTATTATATTTAAATTTGGAATAATTTTTGCTATTATTAGAGGTACCAGCATACGCAAACTCCGGTGCAAGGGTATCTGTTGAAGGTTTTGGGGGTTCCTTAAACTGAGAAAAACGCGACTGAATACCCTCGAAGTTACGGCACAGAGATCGTAATTGTTCGATTGTTTTAATTTCGGAAACAGAAGATAACGTGTTGGCATAAATTGGTCGTATATTATGAAGAATAATTTCCAATTTATCCTCCTCTGATAATTGTTTAGATAGTCTTGAAAAAAGTCCAGACATAATGGAAAGATAAATCACTATACTTTCGGTTTCTCCTTGTGTACGAGATCTGATTTCCGAAAGTAGTCTATAATCATAATCGGACTGGTCAAAATCACGTTTTAATGATACTATAAGATCGTTCCAGTTCGACACGGAATCCTCAACGCTCCTGTACCAGTGTATAGCATCGCCGGTGAATATCTCTGTAGCATTACGCAATATTTTGTCATGGGAAATACTCTTTGCTTGACAGAATTCCTCGCAACGTTAGATAAACGCACGCACGCAGGACTTGCCATCATATTTCAATTTTGAATATTTATTAACGTTCCCCTCACAAGTAACAGCAACGTTAATTGGGGTAGACGTACTAACCGAAGATGGAAGCTCACTACTACCGATAGCCAGAGGATCTAAGGCAGAGTCCTTAAGAGAGTTAAGCTTAACAGAAGTGCTCTTAAAAAGGTTCACGCACTGGGTATAATTTTCCTGTAATTTATCATCGCACGCAATACGGTTGAGCCGATGATATAAATGGTTCAGCAGATTTTGTGTCCGAAGCAATGTATTTTTATCGATAGACGTAGATTCTAAACTGGTATTAACCTTGTCAAGAACATCTACTACGCCATTCAGATCATCTGCTGGGTCGAAAGGGCTAGTGAGAATATCCTCCGAAGGGAATAATGGTCCACACTTAGCGATTTGTTTGCGCAACTCCTGCACAGTTGCTGCAGGTGTTTCTCCCCTAATAGCTACTTCGTACTCAAGCTCAGCCTTTTGAAGTGACATAAATTTAACAGCATGAGCCATAATGAAGGAAAAAAAATTATATAACAGAAATAATATTAAAAGAGGGTAAATGTTGAACAATCCCGGTTGCGTGGAAAAAACAATGCGTTGAACATAAAATACTCCGTCTGTTACAATAAACAATTTAAATGAGCAACGTTTTGGTTGTTTTTCCACTAGAAGTATAAGATGATGATGATGATGCGTGAGAACAAAACTAAAATAAGCATGAAAGATAAAAAATTCCAACAATTAACAAAAGCAGAACAAAGAATTGCAACTAGTGTGTATGTACCTTTACAAAGTCTGTGGAGAGAGATAAAAATAATACAAAAAAATATTTTTCTTTTTTGCAAACTGTACTTTTAAAATTAATTAACGTTATTCAGTGTGAACGTAGTAACGTGAATAAAAGAGAAAAAAATTAAAATAATAATCTGAAACAAAGGTGCTAACAATTTTGTTTCGCCGATAGTACTTTTATATTTTCTTACAATAATTATTTGATATTATGAACTTTGATACAAACACCTTAGTTGCTGGCAACCAAAAAATAAAAATAAACGTTTCACAGAAATAAAAAGAACAAAGCACACAAAACACCAAAAAACACAACTACCTCCATAGTACAAAAAAAAAAAATGTGGCCTTAAAAAAAACCACGTTAGGCGCCAGTGTAGCGTTTGGGTGTGGTTAAAATAAATAAAGGACACCCAACACTTTCTACGTTAATAAAATGTATAATAAAAAAATAAAATGTATAAATATTAAGTGGTGGTCGTGGGTAGGTCAACCCGCCACTATATTAAAATTTTTTTGCACTATGAGAGGCAGGCGCGCAGGGTACTCTCCTGGATCGACGTGAAGTCGCTGCGGTGGCCGAGGAGGTGCGCAAGATGGCCTTGTTGCGTGACGCTGCAGCGTGATGGTGCCAAGGGTGGACTTTGGACCCTGGAAATAATGTCCACCGTGTATATAACGGTCCTCTGCTTATCCTCTCCTGATTGTGGCCACGGCAGCGTAAGCGGAACAAAGCGAAAAGTACTACTGCGCTTATAGTGGGTGCGTGTGTGTTTGCCACAATCAGAATCGGAGTTTACAAAAAGAAATCGTTGGCTACATTCAAACATGAAACAGCAAAAATGGGCATAACGGTATTTGTTCAACACTTACCCAATATGGGGTTGAGACACTGAATTTATTTTACGATTGATGCAACGTATCACTCGGTAATTAGTGTAATTAAGGACGACACGTAAGACGACACGCGCTGAGTAACAATATTACTAGGTATATAAGGTGTACTAGTAGGAGTACTATATAAGGAGCGCGTGAATGTGCGCCTCCGGTGCGAGTAAATTCCAGTCTGCGTTAAGTGTTCACAACATGGCGGGCGAACCTTGCGACTGCGCCGCGAATGAATTTTGAACGATGCTCAGAGTGATAATAAACAACGATACGATACACTAGTACGGTTTTTAAGACCATTGACAAAAAGTTACTAATAATTAGAACGAACTAAGACCATCCTATAGTAACGTAAACAGTCTGTTATAGTTTAATTGTTGTGTAGTCTGTAGGTTAACTTTATTGTTAAGATTTTATTTTCATTTCCATTATGGTGTAAATATGTTTGTAAATAGCTTATTAATTTTGTTTTAAACCATATTGAATGTTGATAGAACTATACAACGTTACACACATGGGACCCAAAACATACCGGCGAACTGTGGGTGTACATAAGTACAGGCGTGATGGTATGTTGCGCTTTGTAAATTTGTATTTTAATAGAAAATATTTAGCAAACACTGAGATATTAAAATAATACAATTCATAAAGAAATGTATGAGAACTATGTCCAATAGTAAGCCTACATTTCTTTATGAATTGTAATATTATTTAATATCTCAGTGGTTTCCAAGCATTCCGTAATAAAACAATACTTAATTGATTTAAGTAAGAAATTACAACGGAAACAGTAATGATAGATAGGATCAGAAATAAAACAAAATGAGTCACGTAGTGTACAATTTACATCGGCTGTGTAGTTGTGTTGTGACGTCGACGTCGGCTCGTGGCAGCTCTATCAATCTGAGATCCTATCAGTATGATTGCCGCTCAAACTAATAGCGCTTTACCAACTACTGTTGCTTTTTTTAGTATGGAGTAGGAATTTTTAGTAGTAATCCAGTTTCAAGCTGTAAAATAATGTCACTGGTTCAAATAAATATTTTATTTTAAACGGAGAGGGGCATTTTTAAAACTTATTGGAATATTTGGGCTGGGAAGGAACGGCATAACTTATCATCATTGCGTGTGATATTCATCCTGCATTGATCAAATCCCTATGTGTTCAAGTTTTAACCACCTTGAATATTACCAGGTGAATATTTTCGGGAATGTTGGAAGTCCACACCCTGAGTACCCACCTATTTTATTAAGACAAGATCATCATTCAATTTCAGAATGATTCTAAATTGAAAGTTTTGCGTACGAAATTTGACAATATTTGGTCAACGAAGCAGACAGATCAATAACTTATGTATACTGATAACGCAATCAATGATATCAAAACTAATAAAAAATATAGGTATAGGTATCTAAATGATATACTTTTATTGATATATTTGTTTGTTTTGATATCACAGATTTAGAATTAGAAGCTTAGCTTGGACTGAAGAGGTTAACTTATTTTTTAAGCAGTACCAATCTAGTAATAATAATAAATATATTTATTACGAGTAACGTGAACTCATAGCGATAGTAAAAATTTATTATTATGTGATGCCAAATCTCCAAGAATGAAAAATGTGAGGTACCTAATCCATTTATCACACATCTTCAATTCGATTTATCTCGAAATTAAAAAATACACACCTGGCGAACAAATCTCGTTACTCAAAAGGCTTTTAGATGTATAAAGTGACAAAAAAGGTCCTTTTACTGAGTAGTGCCCCGGAGCAAATTAAATTCAAATTTATTAAGATTTTTTTTAAACCATTACAAAAAACCTTTTCATCACGATGAGCAGATTCTTAATAGAGGCGAAGAAATGAGCAACTGTAAGCTCAGCCAACGTAATACATTTATATTGACGACATTATAATGTAAAGAAGGCTTTTGAATTAAGCTAAATTATTTGGGGTAATTCCCCGACCTCTTGTGGAAAGCCTATGAATACTGTATTCAACATTAGAGTGCTATTGAATTCAGATTATCTATTGTTTTATTTTCTAGTTACCTGACTAGAATGTTTATAAACGAATTACAATAATAATGGACTACAATGTGTTATTGTGTACAGTTTTTATTGTCACAAACAATAATTAATATGAAAGATAATTATTAGGTATCTACTCCTTTCTACTACTTTCTAGACTAAAAAAGTCCCTAAAATTTGTACATCTCTTTTTGTGATAAAAAATGTAAAGTAATGGATATATTTTAAAAGTCTGGAGTAATCTGAAAAGCGAAATTCATAGGTAATAAAATACACATATAATTTTTCTTAATAAATCCTAATAATTTCAAAAACCTCAATACCTTTGCAGCCTAACATAGCATGAGGGATATCCGTCGGTGACATCCGCCGGCAATAAATCTGTATCCGTCACATCCGTCATGGTGACGTCAGGCGCGGTGTCACCGGCGCGGGCGGCGTCAATTATTTATGGGGAACAACGTGCCGCTAATTGTGTTATAGGCACTGGACACACACTTGTGCCTCTGTTGACAACTTCATATAAAATAAACATGTTTTTGCTCCCCATTTTTGGACTTGAAACTGAAAATAAAACAAATAAAAATAATTGTATCATTCACACATACAGACACAGACACAGACACTCACAGATACTCGTTTAACGCGAATATTATGTGTGTGCGGACATGCCACTAACCTCAATTATTGGTTAATGTACTGAGATCATATTATTAAAAGATTCAGCAAAAAAATAACATGTTATACAATAAATATATCCCACATAAAAAGTTATTATTATTATTATTATAGGTACCTAAAATATTGGACGGATTACGGTAACCTACCTACCCGAGCTTACATAATATAATCTGTAATATAGTAAGTAATATGAAAATTACTGTCTACCAGAATGTCGGGCTAGTGGCTTCGTTGCCCTACACACTGTCAACTAATATTGCCCTACACACTGTCAACCAGTAAAGTGTAAACTACTGAAGATGTTACGTTTAGATTACTCACCTAAAAAAGAACATAAGTCCAAAAAGGGTGTACGTGATTTTAGCGTACCTTTTAGGGCCTGTTTATACGACCACGCGGCGGCCGAGCGAAAACATACGCGTCGTATAAACGCGCCCTTATCGGTACTCTATCTATTTGGTTAAAAGGTAAAAAATACAAGTGGCTTAAAATCATTTAGTAAAACTTTTAATACAAATAATTCAACTGCCCAATTAATGCAGTCAACTCAATAAAATATCTTCTTTCAATACATCATAAAGTAAAATAACTACTTAAAATACTCTGCTTGTGTGTGACCTGGATCCGGAATATAATAACAGATTTTGGTCTAAATTACTAGATGAAAGTCCCACTATTCAACGACAATAAGGGCTCTGCCGCTCACACCGACATTTAATTTTACGACATACATATTCTATATTAACCTTTATTACGTTGTACATAAAGTTGATGCCAGTAGCAAGGGAAACTTGGCAGGTCATTACTTCCAGGATAGTGATATTTCCGCGGCCATGCATCACACTGATATATGACATAATGAGGACAGGAATTTAGTGTCATAAAAGAGCTTACTTGAACTTTATTACGGCGCTGAGCTATGTTTTGTTCCGGACAATTTTAATATTGTAGTGCCAACAAAGAGTATTAAAACGTTGCAGTATTACGAAACTGAATTTAATTTTAAACGTGTTTTCTTTCGACGAGTATTTTTATACTGCTTTGATAAAAAATATCTTATAACAAGCATTTCTTTTAAAGATACCTTTACTTACATAATTCAAGAAGATTTTGCTACAATGCAATATCGCGTATTCCGTATTAGTTTAAATTAAATATCGTTATAAATAAATCTGCCAAGAATTATAAGTAGAATCGAAACTTTTAAAATTAATATTTGTACGCACTTTTATTGATAAGTTAAAATAAAAATCATGTTCCTTATGTTATTCTACATTATGCTAACATTACCAGAGTTTGCTGCTATATGTAATCGTCGGTGAGCCTATTATCCAAATTCCAGTTGTTACTGAGAATTTCATATGAAAACCTAGTAACAATAGGATATTAGTCGCGCTGACGACCCCTTGACTAATGAAGTAGATTTACCATACCTACATATATAATACAGAACTAAAAGAATGAGTGAATATTTGAGAACTGTATGTTCATTCCTGCATGGTCATGAATTTTCCTTACAACTTGAACTCTGCTCAATTGCACCTTACGCCAGAGTCAGCAGAACGTGCAGAATTTTAAATTGGTGTGCCGCAGTATATCTCGGACGGGGTGAGCTCAACTGTGTTCCCGTGGGCCACGTGAAGCCACACTGTGATTCTAAGAGGACAGCCGTACTAAGTGCTGGTACCTACTATATTACATTACTTAGGGATTTGTATATTTTGTATATTGTACATACCTAGACCATAGTATGAGCAAACACTTGTAAGGATAGCACATTCAAAACTGTACCCATTTTCAAATTTTAATCTGTGACTTTTGATGAAATAGTATCATTACTTTTACCAAAACTATCAACCATAAAGCTGGTCAATAGTTTTGTTAAAAGTAATGATACTATACTGAATCAAATCCAAATAAAGTGATGAATTAACAACAATAGATTAAGAAAAATGTAAAGGTTCTTCACAATAAGCTCTAGAAGCACCATACTCAATGTCTTATAGCCATTAAAAGTGACATAAAGACGTCACACATTACCATTCACGCGGCTGCGGTGGCCTGAATGCGAGGACTTTTAATAAAGAGCTCCCACTGACGATATGCATGCCATGCGAGCCTGTGCAGAAGGCGGGCCATTCATAACGACAAATGATAGCGCCGAAGTACGATAAACCTAGATCAGAAGTTTATAATAATAATATGGTAAGCTAGATAATATTTAAATTGTATTTAAACACAATGAAAAATTGTATTTAATTACAATTTAAACATATTTATAAAGTTGGTGCAAGTGGGCAGTCTATTGTCAAGTCTAGTTTATCATTTTATAAAATTCTGGACAAAAAAAAATTTGGGTAAGTAATTTTTAAGCTTTGCTTCTTAGTCGCGAGTCTATCCGTCATTTGTAACCCGTCGACTGCTCAGGTACGTACTACTTCAACTATTATTTATTACAACCTGTAACACAATAAGCGCAAAACCTAATAAATCGGTTACAAATGTTTTTTATGTGTTAATTATTCCCGAAAAGAAATTACAATAGCTGAAACTATGACCCCCTAATCCATCAGTGGCTCAAGTTATGAAATACTGAAACCTATTTGCACAAATTATTACTGTGTGTGTTTGCGCGCCGATATCGTAGTCGTTTTGGATACGACTGTAGTACGGCTAAGATTTTCGTGAAGCTGTTAAAACTAATTTCTTGAAGAAAAAAATGCTTAGGTACGCGTTATTATGATTATGGCTCGATATTCTAATTGACGTCTTTGAGGTCTTGCGCTTATTATGTTACACGTTTTAAAGTTAGTAGTTAGGTCTATATGGTATCTACAAATCTCTACTATTATAAACTGAAAAACTGAAAAAATGCTACAACATTATAAACTGGTTCGGTAAAGAGTACCCTAGACCGACGTTCATGTATGAAAAGATTGATGAGTGTGGATAAAGCTAAAGAGGTATGTCAGCATCGTAGCAAGTGGAAGTCTGTGGTCTCTGCCTACCCCCACTTTATGTATGTAGGTATGTATGTATAAACTTGTAAAATACCTGTGTCTGTACATTGAAGATATTTAAAAAAAAAGAAGTGGGTTAGGGTATATAAAAGCCTCCGAACACAAACATGTGATTTTTTAAATTCTTGTATGTTTGTTACGGGCTGGTGCAAAAACTACTGAATATATTTTAATTTTGTTATCACTGTTAGAAAGCATACGCTTCAACTTAAAAACTGGTATACTTTTTATCTCAAATAATTAAACGGAACCTGAGATACAGCTTGACCTCTCTAATGTATAGACACCCATACAAAGAAGAGATCATCACTGTTGGTTTTTGAAGTTCAAGTGAGCGAAGCCGCGGGCAGAAGCTAGTCTATAATAAAATTACTTCAAGAAAAGATTCATTCATGATAAGCACCACCACAAACTTAGGGATAAGTCTAAGTCTACGATACCGTATTTCATCAAGATATTCAGCATACAGATTCGTAATGGCGCTGCAGCGTCTGCGAGGAATATAAGAAGAATCCCAGTAATAAATGAGTCTAATCGTAACATTCCCTGGGGGAGGGTTATGTAGGCAATTGCTCCGGGCTAGCAATACGGACGGCGCAGTGCTCCGGGTATATAGCAACATACACTAGGTCTACCATACATCACACACAGTGACACTCGATTATCTCTGGTAAGCCCCGGGGGAAATGAACAAGTATAATTATCGTCATTATATTTGTTCATTTCCTGTAGTGTGAGAATCAGTTACAAAGATTATGAAAATAAAATTATCAATTCGACTACAGTGTACTCAACCAGCTGAGGTGAGTTAACAGTGAGACACATAAATAATATTGTTATATTATTTATGTGTCCAAACTTACCTACCATCACGCCTGAATTTTCCGAAGGGTTAGGCAGAGGCGTACTGATATACACCCACAGTTCTTCGGTATGTTTATGTCCCATATAATAGGGGGCGAGCCTATTGCCATTAATATCAAACTCCGAGCTGCTCCTAAGAATTTCATAGAAAAATTTTGGGTTTGATTCCCAAATCAAACCCTGAACCTCTAGCATAGCAGTTGCGCATGGGACAACTAGACTAATGAGGCAGTTACACGTAAATACAGCTCACTCACTAGGGAACATTGCGTCGCGGGAAATTTCACAACCATACATTTATAACAAGAAAAATTGTGTAAAGCTACTCTCGTCGAAAAATACATTCACACATTGCACAAACAAATTCATTAAATCGAAATCAAATTGTAACGTTATTGAATTTGTTCTACATTTCCCCAGGAAGCGAGATCAAAGGGGTGCGAAGAATCAGCCCAAACGTGTGTCAATCGCGCGCCGCGGAGACATCTGAAACCGCGCCGCCCCCGCCCCCGCCGCCATCAAACGTACCTGTTATTTGAAACCGCCGCCATACGTGAATTCTTTGACATTTATCTTTTCCGGTGTTCGTTTTGTCGCCGTTGTTTTTAGAATTTGTTTGTTATTTTTCAAAATAAAAAGAAGTATTCTGCTTTTTTTATTGATGATGTCGGCAAACGATCTAATGAGCCACCGGTTAGTAAGTAGTCAATGTCACACATGCCAACATGGACACCTGCAACATTGGAGGAGGTGCTGATGTATAGGCGAGCCCCTACGGACTGCAGACTACCAGACGCAGCAACCGTGGGGGAACTGGCTATTACGCGTAAAAGCCAAAACACACACCAAGATGTATTTTTTTTCTTTCTTTCTTTCTATATGCCAGCCAATCAAACCCCACAAGATCCCAAGGTAGCCTCTTACGATATGGCTTTCTGAATGTCAGTGAGGAACAGTATTCTAAACCATCCCACACGGGGTATCTTACCTTTAAGTTTAACAGTATGTCGACATCCAGTTTTAAACTTACCTGTAACAATAAAAAAAAAGAAGTATACCACAATATTTGAACTATAAAACTATGTAAACAATTCACACTCACCTTCATCCATATTTTTGACAATAATTTTACGCATCGTACATCACCAGATTTTCATGAAGGACATTGAAAAACGTTTGTTTGGCTAGGAAAGAGAACAAACATTGCCTCGATGAAAGAATAATGTTTGAGCCAAGGGCCGCTGCGTCAATATTTGAGGGACATTATATAGGACAAGAGTCTCCAGCCGCGGGACGCTCAGCAAACATTGTGTATTTCTAGTTTTATGTCGGCCTTTTAAATCTTTTGTTACATGTATGTCATATTTAAGTGGCAGTATTTCATTCTGGAAGTAAACCACGGACATTATTTATACCTAAATAACATATGAAATCAAATATTATAATGTGTCCCACTGCCGGGCGCGGGTCTCCTCTAAGATTGAGAACCTTTCACGCCATCACACGCCGCGTTGCGCCGTCGTGATAATCTTCCAGACATGCAGTACTATTACGCCCATAAGTTCGAAAAGTCAGGGGTGCATCTTGGATTTTTCGAGACTTTTGACTTGGCAGTCAAATTAATATTATAACATCTTTTGAATTATTGTGTATATTTTTTATTAAAGACAGCCTGCTATACTTGGCAGCAAGCTCTGTATCGTAGGGGACTCACAAACATACAAGGCAGGAACTATAGACCTCCACTTGCTGCGATGCTTGCATACTTCTTTGCTTGCTGCCACATTCATAAATCTTCTCACATACGCGCCGATTGCGAGTATTACCGCACCTGATATTTTTGAAGGACCTCGCCAATAAGATCGGCCTATATCATTCTAGAGCGATCTCTGTTCCTCTATCTATCATTTGTTCGATTCACCTTTCCACTTCAAATACTTCAATACAGTATAGTACATACAGCCGCCGCCGTCTAAACACGGCGCCAGTACGCGGCTGTCCTTTGTGCCGTCAATAAATTTATAAAATGCCCTACGTTTGGTGTCGATCAATCACGAAGGTGAACACAAACCACCACGTTGCCTTTTATTGCATCAATATCGTATTGAAACTATGAAATATTAAACCAAAACACACCATACAAAATTAAACTTTTTTCGATAGGCTTTAAAGTTTGAAATTTTATTGAAGATCTGGTTTATTCGGAGGTTGAATATTTCAGAAGTTTGAAAGTACGATGCAAAGTTTATCCCCGAAGAGATAAAGTGCTATTGGGCATTATAATGTTCTGCTGCGGTTGAGTCACGGTTATAAGCAACAAGTTTCTAATCCAGACTTATATTCGTTCTAGACACTGGTAGAATTTAATTCAGTTATTTTGGTTAATGGAAAGAAAGCTGTAGAATGAGCTCATCATACTCAATATGATCCTTGGGACCGCGCCAAAACGTCGATCTTATTTGAACATAAACCGAATACATTATTCAGAGATAGACATCAATTATCAGAAAGTGATTACTGAAAATTGATGATTGATTGTGAAAATTGCTTCCTTTGCAGGTTACAAACAAAGTTGATTCGCAACAATTTTAACCCCCACAACATCGATTAAACAATAAAGTACACGATCCTTACAACAGTACTATTTGGCCTCAAACTGCTGACCTGTCGTTAACTGAACGACGCTCGTTAAAGCTTGACTTTCGACCGACACTCAAACTATCACTTAATATCTCACAGATATTTCTGCAAGAGTGCTCCATTAATCTAGATGCCGCAAGTAGGGCTGGTTACATTAAGATCCTAGATATGACTTCCGGGTCGGAAAAAAAGTATTTAAGTGTTACCTTGATAGCAAACCTGTCATGATATTACGTTTGTCTCTATCACATAACATAAAAAAATATACCTCGTTGAAGTACACACGGTAGGTACATAACTGCTTCACTTTCGTGAAAAGGAAGTAATGCTCTGCTAGTTTGAATTCGATATGTAGTAATAATCATTAGCTTATAGCAATCCAGTGATTCATGCGTGTCCAATCGCACATCAGTGAGCACAAACCTCGCCTTGTCTCAGTTGCCTGTTCAGCTCCGATTGGCTGAGTGATTGGTTTCCGCAGTACTAGCCGTGAATTCTCCTTGATTAGAACCTTTATATACCTATCAAACGCAACCACTGGTCATTTCTGTAATGACCGTTAACTAAAAAAATTGGACTAAAAGAAGCACTAAGTTTGGCGAGGAATTACGAGAATTGTCATAGTGCAAAAGGAACGTGCACATCCAGCTTGCATATTTTATTTACTAATACAAAATAATTTGAGTCGTTCCAAAGAGTTAACTTATAAATATCTTCTATGGCTTTGATTGCGTTCTCTGAAAATTATTATTTTGAATTATGTATCTCCTCAATATAGTGACTTCATAACAAGATTTCCTCATTCATGAAACAGTTTCAGCTTTATTTCGTAGAATAATATTCTTTCTGTGCAGCTAAAAATTGTTTTTATTAACATGGCTCGTATTTTTCGTCGACAGAATTGAGCACTGGCTAACCTTTTTAGCTTCCTAAAACACACGCTTTTTATGCTGTAAACCTTTCCGCTTGGGTTTTTTTTTATATTTATTATTAAAATAAGTATAGATACGTTGCGTGTTTAAAATATTGTTTGTTTTTAGACACCAGCATGCTATATAGTATCAATGAAAATATTACAAAGTGTTTCGCCGATCAGCTGAACAAACACATATTTAAATACTTCAAGTAAAATAACTTTACAAAAAATTATTCCAATGTAAAACGAAAAAAAAAAGTAGCTACAGAAAACTTGTTCTCCGAACAAAAATCTCGCAATGGCTTATACATTTTTAAGTCAGCCAGTTTAATGCTATTCTTCATCACAGCGTCTGAATCTTTAATAGCGACAGCTAATTTAATTCCTCGTTGCTGCGAATAATTCAAGGTAACGCCAGAAAATATTGTTGCTTTCGCCCGCCCTTGTTGTACGCGGATTATTGTCTTAATGCGGATGTAAGGTACATGTAGCGCGGATAATACTTACTCCGCTTTGCAGAACTTTGTACGGATGCAAAGCTCAGAAGTGCATGCGTTGTTCTGCATAAAATACTGATGCTGATATGTATTATGAGTAATTTGTAATAAAAGTTATAGGTGATGCCATAAATGATGCAGTTATGTCATTGATAACACTTATTGCAAGATTTTAGCTTAAAATTCGAAGGGAAATTACTGTTATGATGTACATTTTTAAAGGACATAATTTCGTAACAAGATTATTCCTACAATATGTACTGGATCTTACAAACACCTAGATTTGAAACTTTACGACCCAAATACCCTCTGTTTGATGTGGGAATTGTCTACCCGTATATTCTTAGCATAACGTCAGCAACATCGTGTGGAACCGACCTTAAAATCGTTTTATTTCGGTCAGCATCATTATTACTTCGTATTCGGACCTGAACCAGTTTCTCAGCCCCACCTTTTTACGGCACGTTCTGTTTTATGACTTTCAAGTACGATTATATTCCCTAAAATACCTTCAAAACTTCAACACGGAGAAGGCGTGTTTCGGCAGAGTCAGATGGCAAGCGGTCATCATATTCGCCAACTCAAAGCTTCTGAGCAAAAACTTTGCGATTATAGTCAGAACAAAGGAAAGAAGAGCAATAACGATTATAACTCGTAATCCAATTTAACAACGTTCATTTTGCTTCGTACAAAACATACCTTGGTAAAGCAATCAACTTTTAATTTGTTCTGTAAGTTGTTGGAAACTGTACAATAGATGAATTGGATTTATTCGAAGTGTTTCAATTATAAACGGATAAGTCCAATGAAAATATCGAACCAGAGTAATCCATCGTACTGCGTTTGCTTACAGTAATATTATAATATTTTCTTGAAGGCCGTAGCCTAGCAATATTCAGTGAACGAGTTTAAGCTTTTGGTATCAAAAATTCTATGCTGTGGACGATGTTGATCATTTTTATTACGCCTACTTTAGTAAACATTTCGTTCTTTTCAAATATTGAAAGCTTTCGTTTCTCCTTTCCCTATTTTTCTTATCAAACATTTATTATAAAGATTGTTCTTATTGGGTTAGGGATAAAATACGGTTCATGTACCTACATTGCATGATATAAAGCCACAACTTGGAGCTGTAGCTACAATATGATTTAAATATTTCAATAGTGCACAAGTAAAAGCTTTCTGGCCGACTTTTACGAACACGATGACCCACTTTCGTTTTCCACGGGAACAAACAGCTGACAGCAAGTCTGCTTTTTCCTATAGAGAATCAACGAGAATGTAAACAAATACATGACTGTTAGACGATAGTTTCTTTTTTGTCCAAAGCACTTGATATTTTATTACGTCAAGTTTGTAGGAAGTAGTAAACTGTATTCGTCCCTTACGCCAGTTCAGTGTCGCGTTCAATAATTCTGGTAAATAAAAACTTGAAGACAAAGTTTGTGGACGGTCACAAACTTTTTTCTAGAATATTTGATGTGTTTTCTTTGGAAATTAACTAATGATCTAAGTTTTTTGGCTCGTTTATAGTTAATATTGTGAATAAGTTGTAAATAGAGACTTTATGTGGGTTCTTACCGCTAATTTGTTTTCCAGAGACTACCAAGTTTCTCGCTTCTGTCCCATTTACGGATACTTTATCGGACACGCCCTGTAGATAAACCGTGTAATTGCGATTCCCTTTCTAATGTATTTTCTTTGTTATATTGGCTGTGACTTTTAATTGCAATTTTATGATCACACGAATAGTGTATCACAGCACCAGTAGGTACGTGATATTAGTGGATCATGGCTATAAGACTAACCAATTTTAGTGCAGTTTCATCAAAATAAACTCATCAACGGCAATCTGTAGTTAGGGAAACATTTTTGACTCGCGTCTTAGTATAGAAAATCGGTCCTAAACTAGTCCAACGCATATTTTATGATAGCATGTATATCAAAGATGGCTTAACTTCACAGCTCTCGTCTAAATAATATTTTTTATTTCTGTAATCAAAATAATGAATTGGTTAAATATATAATTACCTATAGCCAGATAATACATGAAATGCTATACAGGTACTAATGAGTACCAACAAAACAAACAACTAAACAATCAAGCGAACCTGACACATGGTAACGATATTAACAACCTTCGCCCCAACTATGTCACTTAACGTTTGAACTAGTTGCGCTTGTTGGGACTGTTCCTAGCTAATTAATACGAGAGACAATCACGAGCGCTGAACTTACATCGAACTTACTGTTTGCTATTGAAGTATTTGCTACACACACATACACTCAGGATAGGTCCATTAGCAAAGTTAGGGAGTATTGTGGTGAAATTACAGATGTTAGAATAAATACTTTGATTAAAGTGTTAATTATTTCCAACACGCAAAGGTTCACTTAACTAACTGAACCAAAAATATCGAAAGCAATTAAAATATATTATTATGTTATAATTTATATAAACAGCAAATTATTCCTTTTAGAAATTCAAAAATATTAAATAATCTATACAGAAAAAAAATTTTTTTTCTTAATTAATGTATTTGATAAAGTAGGTTAACAAAATAATATTCTAAGGGCATACCAACTCTAGGTCCCCAAATTGCACGACATCAGTGTTTGAAAGAAATGTATCTATGCCAAAGAAATAAACCACAGTGCAATACCAACGCACAATATATTCGAACTCAAAATATAGAACAACTACAAACTTTTCAATATTGTACAAACTATAGTAATGGTCAATGGTTCCACTCGACAGTATCTACATATAACTCAGGAGCTCGCTGCAAGCTGTAGTTGTACAACGGTGCATTTATGCAAATGGCCGCCGCAAATCTGATGAGCCGCTCGTTCACTGACGCTTAATCGCTTTCGTCGCCACTGTACGGAAAATTTGCAATTTCATTAAATAAGCTGAAAAGTCTTTAAATGTTCGGAAGTTGCGAGTAGACTGGCAAGAGGATTACGGTTATTTCAAATAAGCTAGTGGCTTGCTACAGCAATTGTAACAGTGTTTAAAAATGTTCTGTATGAATTTACATAAAGATTAAGATTTGTAAGAAAATCATGATCTTCGTCACATTAGCTGAATTGTGAAGATTTGGTCCATTGTATAGTCTTACTGACTAATCGGATTTAAAACTATCGCACACCATCAAATTACCGAAAATACACTGAACCGCCAATAAAAATCCAGCAATAGTTTATTCAGTATTTATTACTTCTATAGTAAAGATATCGCGTCGAATTTCTACATTCAAGTTTAAGATATGTTAGCATCGCTTATCTGAATTTGAGTCTGCGAAAATCTTGAAAATCTTTCAAGTTCTTTTTGAATATCAAAATAAGAGAGCAGATGTACGTATTGAAATGTAAGGAATATGAATAAGAAATGGTTTTCCAATACCTGTGTGTTATTTGGATTCTGGATTATTTAAATGGTTTGCTTGATAAATTATGATCTTTGAAAGGTATTATTAATATTTATTTTAGGGCGGAGTGTTTTTCTTTTTGTGTATTTACTGTAACGTTACTGTCTAGCAACAAATGGATATTTGTAGGATATTTTTTATTTGAAAGAATCTCGCTTTTTGTTATTTTGTCCCAGAGTTGCTATCCTAGTTAAAGTTATGTCTGACTTTTACAAATTAAAGCAGTTTGATAATGGAGGTGATTTTAAACCACCTCTCACTAGTATAATAGAAGTGCATATTAATTTTCTCAATCATGTGCATTCTGAGATAGCAGTTTTTTTCCTTAAAAGGCTTATTAGCAATGTCGGTCGCACATAACTAGTATTCCTGTTAACCTCTCGTACTAAGTTGCTAAATGCTTGTGTTACGAGTGGAACCACATGATCACAAGCCGATCCGACGCCCTAGCCATTAGGTTAGGCCAATAGTTTAAACACCAGAATCTCGGGGAAACGGGGCATGTCTTGGCAGTTCTTAGTTATACAGAATTACCTAATTAGGTAAATGAATAAAACTTGGCACACATATTGTGACCCATAAAAAAGGTATTTATGAAAACATTATGTGTTTAGTCTCAAATTTCATTCTACGGAAATGAAGTCTGGTGGAGACTAATTCTCATTTATGTCGTAAGAATTACAATGTGTGTGCAGTCTACTTATAATGGAACCTATTATTTTCAATATCTTATTTTAAACACAGAAAACAAAAAGTAAATAAAGGAGGTTCGTGTTTCGCTTTTAGAAGGAAGCAGAAAACGTAAAAGTGCAGGGAATCGGATTCCGGTCACTTGTGGTATTGCACCGGAAATAAACAAGCTGCGACGCGGTCGCTGTTATTCTGAACAGAGACACTTTCAATTTATGTTTTAAAATAATAAAATCAATACAATGTCTTTGTTCGTCTGTCTTTAAATATTAACTTAGATACGTATCGCAGCGTTCAAAGCGGCTCAAGAAAGAACCTATAATCTGTAAGTCCTCTAGCCTGGTCTGGGAAGCCTCTAGCCAGAAGAAATAAAAACGTGAAAATAACACTTATTCAAATGAACAATTATTTGTAAACTAATTCAAAATGCGTGTTAAAATTATTATCATTCCATTTTCAATTTTCTAATGTTGATTAAATGGTGTCAAATTTAAGTATGAAGATAAAACAAATTAATAATAACGTGTCCAGCTGTTTTCTTGTACGCAACTCTCGTATATATAATTACACAAAGACCAAACCCATCTGTTTGTTTCACTTTGTAGCTTGAAGCCTACCTAATAATGAACGTTACTTTATTGTTAAGAACTATTTATTACCCGTATTAACACTAACAGTTACAATATAATATGTATGTCAAGGCGATATGTAGTGCTTGACAATGTAAAACATTACCTAGCAAAGGGACTATGTGAAAACTCACACACGAGTAAGAGTATACAAGGAAGAAATGACAAGTTTTCAGCGAGCCATAACAAGTATCATATCTTAATAAGGTACTAACTTAAGTTCATAAACTGTTAGTTGTAAAATTTTACGCTGAGCTCGTAAGCAACAGTGTAGCTAGTACATTTCTATTACAGACACTAAATATAAAAACGTAGTGAACGTCACTTCAGTGCCACTAACGCTATATTTAATGCGCATCAGAGTGGTCGGGGCTGGTGGACCATCCCGTCATTTCCCCTGGGTACAGTAAGGAGGCAGGGATTATATTTATTATTGTCAGGAGCTTGGACAGTTCTAGCTTCTTGGGTCACACACAAAAAAATGATCCCCAAGGTACGATCCTCATAACCGTCAATATAATAAGTTCTTTATAAAATAATAACGATATTTTGTGATGTCTCCTAAATCTCCTCGAGTCAATAGTTCACATGTAATGCACACAGGGATCCGTGATTAGTGAGCCAATATAAGAGTTGTAAGCAACAGATAAGTTAGTAAGTTTGGGTGCGACGCCTTGACCATAGCAAGTAATTTATAAAATTAGACCCTAGTCAACATTCTCATTTGGCTAATGACAGTAATTAGTGCTGTAGCAAAGAAGTTTATCATCGTTTACCGAACATAATTTTCGCTCAAATTAATGTCTCTTTTCTGACCATAAGGGTAATATTGTAATCCAAACAATATTTTATCAAATTGTGTTATTATCAAATTGAGATACCGTTTATCTAGGTTCCTACCGTACCATTTCGTACTTACTACTCCTTCACTGAAATAAGCGACCGGAAAATAGTTCCAAACTTGGTAAAGTTATCAAGAATTACATTCGCTTACATTTATTTCCTGTGTAGTATTTTTGATGAAATTGTAGAGCAGGAACCTATATTAACGGTATCGCAATCCGAATATTATCACACTTTGTTTAAATTGTATTTTAATTACGATTTATTTTGATATTAAGTTTATACTTATTGAAAATTCGGTCCGCCCGCCGGGACTTTATCTGCTTCTATTTGACCAAAAAGACGTTGGTTTGAATAAATAACAATATTCATTATTATGTACATTGCACTTGGACCTATCATTTCGCCGGCACACCTGACATATCAAACTAAACAAGATGAATGCGTGAATGCTATTCCTGTTTCGCTGTATTTCGGTGAATGCTCGAAAATTTATGTAGATTGTCTCTTACTCGGCCACCCCTCCGACCTCCATACCATCCTTAAGGAGAATAACAAAATAAGATCATGCCGTATTAAATGTCAAATTAGGGAAAAGGAGATAATACGTGTGGCTTGTATTTTTAATTCGTGAAGGAAAAAATGTGGTAGATATAGATGATAATATTATTTCGTAGCTACATAATTTAGGTATCTATTGTAAATGATTGACCCTAGAGCTTTTGCTTCAGATTGGATATTACGTTTGTCTGAAAAATAATAACTATAATAATAATAAGGGTTGCAAATAAACAAATTAATTAATATTAAAACAGATAGAACAATAGTATAAATAGTGGTTTTATTTAAGTGAGACCAATATTCGCGAAGTCTCAAAACTATAATAAACCAAAAATACATATAATAAAACAGGTTGTGTTTTTATGCAGATACTTTTGGTGTCTCTGCCACACAAACTACCATTATTCATAAAGTTAAGTAAAGTATGTAGCCGAGCCATTAAATAATTATAATATTAAATATATATTTAAATCCTACTAAGATTATAAATACGAAAGTTTGTGAGAATGGATGGATGGATGTTTGTTACTCTTTCACGCCAGAACAGCTGAACGGATCTGGATAACATTTGGCACAGAGATAGATTATAGTCTGGAATAACACATGGGCTACTTTTTATCTGAAGTCCACGCAGACGAAGTCGCGGGCAAAAGCTAGTATATAAATTAATCCCTATTTCCCATGGTCACGGCATCACGCGTGAACGGCTGCACCAATTTCGCTAATTCATTTCTTGTTGTGTTTGTTATTGAGAAGGTTCTTACGAAAGAAAAAACTAAGAAAAAGGCGCAAAACGTTAAAAAATTTAAGAAAATGTTTTTTTTTCTAATCAATATTCATGAAAATACTGGACAAAGTTTGTCTGGTCAACTAGTAATTATAATAAAAAAGAATGAAACCACGAGAAGAAAATCGAAACCTATTATTTAAAGGAAATGTTAGAATGGCTGGACAAACTGTGGTGGAGGGGTGGGCACCGACGCGTGTCCAAGCCAATTAAAAATAAATTAGAAGCCACACCAATCTCCGACATATCTCCGACCTCTCAGACTCTCTACAAAGAATTGCCTCTTAGCATAAGTAATGGTAAATTCTTTTGTAATTATAGGCGATAAAGTATGCAAAGATACGAAAACGAGTGATTCTGTCCTTTCGGGAGATATAGAAGGTAATTAGTATCAACGCCGTATTAAAAGTACGTGTTACTGAGGACATAATTAAGTAACACTTACGAAAATAAAGCAAAGAAATATTATATATCAATAGTCGGTGAAGAATATTTAAGTAACTTCTTGGAGGTCGTCGACGAACAATAGGGCTGGCAAAATACATGAAGGATCATTTGTGGTGCAATAAAATCCTACTTTCCGCGTCAACCTTGAGTTCAAGGCGAGAGTGAACATAGCAGCCTGCACACACGTTCTCTCTTGATGTTATCAATGACTGTGATAGATCGATCTCACGCGAGTCCCTGTCATCCATCCAATCTGAATACTGATGAGGCACATAATACACGCCGATTGATCAATGTTAATACCATTATATAAGGTATCGGGATTACTATTGAATAAGAGGAGAGACTTATAGAAACACGACATGCTTCATGGAGTATAAATAAGTACGTCAGCTTTATTTACCACGGGGTTTGTTTACCCTGACGTTTGTTAATTTCAGTTTGTTAGCGACTTGTTAATCTGGGATTTCTCGTGAAAGTATATTTCGGACACTGAAAGTAACTTGAACCTAAAAAGAATAAAAATAAACAGTTGTCAAACCCGGGCATTATATTTCAAATCAAATAAAATTATTTATTTGCCTGAAATATGGTAGATACATAAGATGTTATGGTAAGTTATAGCTCAAGACATATTTCACTCTCATTGTGGGCATGCAAAATTATAGCTAATTTACATCAAATGATATGAATAAAATTACAATTATTGAAACTATTTAAATTACCTACACTTTGGAATATTACAATTATTATAATCATTATTAAATTTATTTGAATTACAGTGATTACAATTACTTAAATCATTGAAACAATAAACGGTTTAGGAAACGGTTTCGTGAACTTGTGGGTCCAGTATGAGCCAGTGTTTTTCTATGAAATTCTCAGTAGCAGCTCGGAGTTTGGTATTTGTACCCGGTTAGTAGCAATAGGCTTGCCCTCTACTACATGGGACCTAGACATACCATACGAACTGTGGGTGTATATTAGTAGATACGCCTCTGCCTAACCCATCAGGGAATACAGACGTGATGGTATAATTATATACATTAATTAATCTATATTTCTACATATACATATATTACATACAGCATACATCACTCTTGAAACGCATTAATATTTCCGCATTTGGAATACACAAATAAAAGCTTTTATTACATTACGTCCGAAATTTACATAAATCAGTTTGTTAAAATTAAATAAAATTTCGTGCTCACTGAATTTATTGATGTGAGTATCTTAAATCGGAAATGAAAATGATTTTACTAATGGATTTGAATTTAACTGAAACTACTACAGATAAAATGTGATATTAAAACATGAAACATAAACGTGTTACGCAACAATAAGGTATTTTAGGTAAAGACTTTTTCACGTGGGAGAGCCATGCTTCGGCACGAATGGACCAGCTCGACCGGAGTGATACCACGGCCTCACAGAAAACCGGCGTGAAACAACGCTTGCGTTGTGTTTCGCCGAGTGAGTGAGGTTACCAGAGGCCCAAACCCTTTTAAAATTCGGCCAACGCACTTGCGACTCCTCTGGTGTTGCGGGTGTCCATGGGCAGCGGTTATTGCTTACCATACCTTACCACGTCTGCTCGTTTGCCCCCCTATCCCTTAAAAAAAAACAAGACGTATAATTATTAAAAATTATTGTTAAAAAAAAATATTTATGACTTGTAGCATTAGGAGTTAGACTTAATTGTATTACGTATTTACTATCACAAAACTGGAATTATTTTTCTCATTTTTAGACATTGATATAGGTAGACATATTCATTAAAATAATAATAATAGCAACACAATACCAAATTCAACGATATTTTAAAAACCAGCTATCGCCCGCGGTTCCAGTCGCATCACAAAAAGATTTCTATTTCCTTTTTTTGAGACAACAGAAATCAATTTCCTCTTCAGATGTATCAGATGCTATGTATCTCCTCGCCAAATTAGTATGGATGTGAGTGCCAAATGAGTATACAAACACAATGTTTTCCATGTACGTCCCATTATTTACTGTGACATGCCATCAGCTGTGTGAGCTCGCATAAAAATCATTGATTAGCGAGGCTTTGTATTAATTCCACCGGCCTTTAATAAAACCTTCGTTAAATGTAACAAAAATCCGTCGCGCTATTCAGAGCATTAAATTGGGATCCATTGGAATCCGCAACTCGCTCTAGCCTTTTGTCAAATTAAATCGTACATTTTGTTAAATGTCTACGAGGATTTGTCGGCAGTTAACACCCTGGTTATAAATTGTTAATCGTAGGAGATAATTTATTGGAAAACACACTTTGTAATATTTCTTCATTTTTTTGCAGGTTAAATAATATTATTTTTCTTTTGGTATTCTCTGGACATTACATTGTTTGAATCACAATTCACACGTTCTCGTCAGCTGCTTGAAACATAGTAGGCTAATAAGGTATGCTTCTATCATACATGTTTAATGAAATCTTGATATGTTTTACTCATATGCAAGTTCCTTATTTTAGCCAGCAACGAGTTAGGCACCTATATGAGTCAGAATATGTCAGCATCGTGGAATAAAAACATCACAACATATTTATTCTGGCAGATTGAACATCGAAAACACTCCATTATTGTGAAACTAAATATAACGTCACCACACATTACGTTAACAGACTGGTTGATCTTATTATCCGCTCTCCTCGCTCCACGTGCTCTATATCAATTTCACACTTAAAGTATTCAATATTGAAGCTTCAGCGCTCATCGTACCTAAAACCTTTTATTCGATATAATCGAATACCACGCTGAGTGTATGATTACAGTCGTAATTTGACATTGATCGCTTAAGTTAGATCTACGCACTACTTCTTAATTAACAACAAATTTCTTCACGATTTGTCGAGTAAAAGCAGCAAGATCTGCAGCAGAGAATACTAGCGTTGAGCTGGAAACGTATCGCTAATATTAGTATTATTGTTTTCCAGTTTGGAGGGTAATGTAACCAGTGGCATTACTAGGCATAATCATTATTATGAAACTACAATTTATATCTCAAGATGATAATGCGCTAGTTATACCTATTAGGTTAGTGGTAGATAGGTGTAACATTTTTTTATGGGATAAGGGGTCCAAACGAGCAGACGGATCACCTGATGGTAAACGATTACCGCCGCCCATGGATACCTGCAACACCAGAGGAGTCGCAAGTGCTTTGCCCACCTTTTAAAAGGGTTTAGGCCTCTGGTATACTCACTCACTCGGCGAAACACAACGTAGGTAAGTGTTGTTTGACGCCGGTTTTTTGTGAGGCCGTGGTATTACTGCGGTCAAACCGGCCCATTCGTGCCGAAGCATGGCTCTCCCACGATGAACATGTGATTACATGTCTTTCATTAAGTCGCAAACATAGAGATGATTTTTATGTATAATAGGTACAAAATTTCACAGTGCAGTGGTAAATAATATTAAAGCTATTATGATTATGTCGTCTACACATAATTAAAAGCCTCCAGGCAATCGTACCGTAACTACTCCTAGCTCACAGTTTATGTTTGACATGTCTGCTCTAAACGGTATATTATACCTATATGTGTTTCTCTAGGTTACTTGAAGTACGTGACATCAGTTGTCCTTTATTATGGATAAAGTTTTGTGTAAAAATATGAAATATCAAAAAAGAAACAGCGCACGTAAGCTGTTAAGAAAGTTAACAAATAATGTCTAAGTAGTAGTCTTTTTATTTGATAACCGCATAATGTAGTAATTTTATGACAGTATACTTATTTATGGGATAGGGAGAAGAGGAGACGGATCGCCGAATGGTAAGCGATTACCGCCGCTCATATCCATGAGCGGGTATTGCGGGTATCCACCCGCAATACCAGAGGAGCAAATGCGTTACAAGCCTTTTAAAAAGGGTTTGGACTTTTTAAAAATTCTTACTCACTCGGCGAATCATTACATAAGCATTGTTTCACGCCGGTTTTCTATGAGGCCGTGGTATCACTCCGGTTCATTCGTGCCAAAGCATGGCTCTCCCAAGGTATAAAACTATATTGGTAAATACTACTAATTATACCATATCGAGGTCTTCTTTACGAATGAAATACCTTTATTTTCTTTCTATGTTAAATATTTTACAAAAAGTATTGTAAATTATTGAATAATAGTTTTAGGTAAGTATAATAATATCGATATCAATATAATTAATATAAATTGATATTCTTACATCGGCTGTAACACGAATCGATAAAAAACGAACAGGATCATAGAATTCCGAATTACGTTATTAAGAAAATAATTTATAAAAAATATAATGCGCGAACATTTCCTGCTTTTATGAAAGAAATTGAATTACCGTCTTTCAAGTTCTAAATATATTTAAGCAAATCATCTCGTTAGCCGATTTGGTTTGATTGAATTTATGTGAAATTGTATTAAGCCCCAGAATTCATAGGTAGGTACGGTAAAGTAAAAAGGGAATCGAAATTGAATCGAGTGAAGATTTTACGATTCAGTGCATACAAGCTTTACATGATTACTTACGTAGGTAAGTATAGTCCGCTTACGTTTTTTTATCCCGCCTGATTTTATCGAATCCATATCTTTATTTTTGTTTTCGAATTGGGCTTAAATTGTGAAAGTAACATCTCTTCTATTATAAAATATTAATAAAGCTGTGTCTGTACATTGAAGATATTTAAAAAAAACAAGTGTGTAACGTCGCCGAACCCGAAAATATGATTTTTAAAATTCTTGTCTGTTTGTCTGTTTGTTACGGGTTGGCGCAAAAACTACTGAATAAATTTTAATTATTCACTAATCACTGTTAGAAAGTATGTGCTCCAACTTAAAAACTGGTATACTTTTATCTCAAATAATTAAACGGGACCTGAGATACAGCTTGACCTCTCTAATGTATAGAGACCCATACAAAGAAGAGATCATCACTGCTGGTTATTGAGCTTCAAGTCAACGAAGCCGCGGGCAGAAGCTAGTAATTTAAATTATAATTCAATACACCCACTTTTGTGTACCTACCCTTCCAGTTAATAGCGATGAGAATTTATTTATTTCAAAATTTTATGAGTAGTTTTATAAATATTCATTTATTATGTTATTTGTAAGTAGATAACCAATATTAATTAATAGCAATACTATAAAAAAGTAAATTCACTCTACACTTAAAACAATTAAAGATAACACATCGTCGAATGCTTCCTGTATCTATTCTTCAAAGCGATTGCATCACCGATATCAAAGGATTTTTACAGCAGTACAAGAAACAAACTGGGTCGCGGACGCCGCGCCGCTCCGCGCCTTCGAGACGCTAACACCGCCATTACCCGCCATATCTTCGTATTGTATCGTCTTTGATCCGCTACCACGCGACGATAATATGTAGTCTTCGGCATACCAAATATTTGAACGGTATCAATTTATTATACAGTATACGTTTACTTATTTTGCTGTATTTCGGGATTGAGGAAATAATAATTAAGATAATTAAGATCAATACAACGCGATAAAATCCGTAAAAAGTAGTGTTATTCCAATGTCTAATATTCGCGTAAGTGTAAGAAATCAGTAAACATTTAGATTTCAACGTTTATGGAAAATGGGTATTGCATTTTACTGCTGTGTATTGGTTGATTATAAATATGTAGAATGATTAAATAGTCGTTGTTGTAAATAAAGAAAACATGATAGGAATTGTCTCTTGAAAACCCCAACTGCATTTATGTAAGTGTGTGAGGTCCTCTGGGATTGAATCCGAGATCAAGCTGGAAAATTAGAGTTTGGATTTGTACTGGAACATTGGCAAAACTATATCACGATTTCATGGGATCTACAAACATACCGACAAATTGTGTGGAGCACCAGTATAACTCTGCTACTCTGGTTACAGGCATTACCAATAGATGGTAAAGTGCATTACCAAAGGCCCAACTTTTGATGCTATTTCAGTACCATCAAAAGCTGATTAAGCTTGAATTATACCTACTCGTAGATAAAATAGTCTATACTAATCCAGATTGACAGACTATAGCCTGGGAATTAGAATAATAACACATTTCTGATCATGTCACGAATTAAAACATAAAGAAGTAGGCTCCAGTGAAAAGATGAGAAAATGAACCGTTTCATTAATTTACTGACTCGCTATTTTAAAGCATACATTCATAAATTCGTTTTACAGAGCCAACGGCTACTCAAAAACTAAGTGTCCATGTTGTGCCCTAACGAGAATAATAAATAGCATATTAGACAATACACACTCAGGGCGAAATTGCCAATGCGTCATATTTGAGCAGAGATTTATGTCGAGGCCGGCCCTCCGCTCGGATTTATCGTCTCTTTAGGAACACCTTTCTCTGCATTTCTGTACTCTGTTTCATCATTACCCTGTGACTTTGCCTGCGATGTAATTATAAGATCTTAAATTCTAAAACAATTTGGAAGCGTTAATTTAAGATAATCTACATATAGTTTAAGGAAACTCGTTTTGCATACGGAAAGGAGCAAACTTCACACATCGTATAAGAATATTGAAATATTTAACTTGTTATCAGTAATTATAAGAGTGATTTCAAATACCTACAAATTCCCGGCAAACTTAACAGACCCACATTTAAACTTGGTAAAAACCATCGTAAAATTTTTCATCCATCAACATGAAAGATAAAACGGTTCACGAGTTTGGACAGTTTAACGAGCACATTGAACTACTCAGCGCGGATGATGAGCCGCGGTACACACCCGTCGCGTCAAACAACTTTACTACAAGTTGGAAGAGTTCTAAGCTTTATGTATTAGACACTTTCATAATAATATGATTCAGATCTTTCCACTGTTCCTTCGATATTTAAGGTTGTCGGCGCCACATCTAGCGCCATCTATCGTCGTATCGTTTATTGTAAATGAAGCGTAGACGAGGGTCTGGCAAGTGGGCACTATAGATGGCGCGCGCCTAAAATTTAAATCATTGATACCATAGTAACCAGCTGAAACAAAATTATCTATGAACCGTTTCAAAAGTGGAGCCGGTGTTAGAAGCCTGTCGTTGCAACGGCTCTCACCGACGACTAGCGCATATTCTTTACTTACAACTTTTCCATATTCTTAATTCTGTCAATGTAACGCAAAATAAACGTATTTTATAATTTGAATAACAAATATTCATTGGAGAAGCCCTGGAAGATCCCCGTTGCCTGAACATTGGTCCTTCGGCCGGATCTCCAACCAAGATCGGGATCAAGACTCTTGGACGAGATTTGGAGCTTTGAACGACATCACGAGAGGAAGATCATTGAAGGACGCAGTTACGAAAGCCCCTTGTCTCCTCATCGCATCGTGATTCGGCATTCAGCAGCTCAACGGTCAGGTCTTCCTACCCATATCTTCTCCTCTCCTATACGAATCTGTGTTAAAACCGTGTCGTTGTGCATTACAGAATCGTTACTGTCGTGTCGTGGTTACCGTGCAGGTGAAAACCGTGAGTACCTTGTCTTTTCTTTGCTGTAGGCCTTCAAAATGCTTGGTGAAGATAAATTAGTTGTGCCTTCAACTGGCTCATCAGTTTCTCCCACTAGAAAACGCTTAAGTGAACTTTCCGATCTTAAAAAACAACGGGGTAACGTTAAAGGTAGGTTAAACAATTTTAAAAAGTTTTTAGAGTCATTTGAAAACGTTATCCCTTCTCAAATTCAAATTAAAGAAATTAAATTTCGAATGCAGGCAGCGAATGAATTTTTTAAATCATTCAATGATATTGAAAGCCAAATTGAACTTATTTCTCCTGAGTCAGATATATCTTCTAACATTGAATACGTCGAAACTCTTGAGGGTATGTATTTCAACGCTTTGGCTACTGCTGAAAGTTTAGTTGAGGGTGGGAAGGCTGGTGATAATACTTGTGACTTAAATTCAAATTCCAACGTTCGTATGTCTCGAGCCAATATCAAGTTGCCCGAGATTAAATTACCTACTTTCGATGGATCATACGATCATTGGCTTGAGTATAAAAATTCTTATATCACTATGATCCACAAGCGTTCAGATTTAGATCCAATACAAAAGTTTCATTATCTGAGATCTTCACTCAGCGGTACAGCATTACACGTTATTAGTGCTTTAGAATTCACGGCAACCAATTATTTGCATGCGTGGGAATTGCTAGAAAATAGATTCCATAATAATAGACTTTTAGTGCATAATCACTTAAAATCTCTATTTACTATAACGGTTATAAAAGAGGAATCAGCATTACAAATAAGAAAATTAATCGATACTATCTTACGGAACTTACGTGCTCTCAAAACATTAAATGAGCCCACCGAGTCATGGGACACAATAATTATTTACTTGATCGTATCAAAACTAGATTTAAATACTGAACGAGATTGGGAAAAACACAAGGGTTCCATTATTACTGATTCCTCTCATAAGTTAAAGTTGGACGATTTGCTCTCATTCCTTAGAAATAAAGCGGACTTGTTGGAAATGATTAATGCAAGTCATAGTCATATTCATCACAAATCGCAGAATAAATCAATTGCGTCCGAGTCAAAACCTACTCAACATAAAAATAACGCGTCGGTACATAGCTATGTATCTACGAAAACTAACGTTTCACGAGGCAAGTCATCCAATAATAACACGAGTAACCGTAGTCGTAGCTGTCCCTCCTGTAATGGTGATCATTTATTATATGCGTGTTATAATTTCCTAAATTTAACCATTAGGGAACGAATTAAATTTGTTGACGATAAACAAATATGTCGTAATTGTTTACGTTCAGGACATTTACTAGCGGATTGTCAATTTGGTCCGTGCAAGATTTGTGAACGTAAACATAATTCCTTACTTCACATAACTGGTTCCGATAGTAATACGTGTGTGCGTAGCGAGAACACAGCTGATCATAGCGTGACTCATCAAGCTACCACGTCGACCATGTTGCATTCCTTATCTAATGATAACTACGATGCGAACTCATTAGTGTTAGGGTGCACCGGCGACAATACTACGGAACAAGGTACTTTGCAATCGGTATTGCTTTGTACAGCGTTAGTGGAGTTGGTTGACAACCATAAGCGAGTGCATACAGCCCGAGCGCTGTTAGACAATGGAAGTCAACACAGTTTTATTACGGATAAACTGAGAAAGCGAATTAATGCGAATACTATACAGTCCACTATTCAGATCTCAGGCGTCGCGCAGTCTGTGACGCAATCTACACAATCATGCGAAATAATTATGCGTTCGAAAGTATGCGGATATAATACAAAGATTAATTGTTTTGTCTTGCAGCGTATTACAAACAGTATACCCTCGACGAGCATTGATAGTAATCTGATATGTATACCGAATAATATTCAGCTGGCAGATCCGACCTATCACATTCCTTCGGAAATCGATTTATTAATTGGGGCGGATCTCTACTGGAAACTACTATATGACAATAGAATTCGATTAGTTAACGGGCCTTATCTACAGAACTCAAAACTAGGTTGGTTGATAGGAGGTCCTGTTATTAACTGTAAAAATACATGCATAGACAAAGAGATTTATTGTAATTTTAATCAAACGTTAAGCGATCAACTTCAACGGTTTTGGGAGATAGAAAGCATCCCACAGCCAGGTACAGTTCTTACTCACGATGAACGAATATGTGAGGAGTTATTTGTTACCACAACAAAGCGAACGGCTGATGGTAGGTTCTCTGTCCGCATTCCGTTGAAAGAGTCTCCTGATACGTTAGGTGATTCGTATATCATGGCGAAAAATAGATTTATGTCGTTAGAACGTAAGCTAGAACGTTCGCCTGATTATAAACGGTTATACTGTGATTTTATGCGTGAATACGAGAACTTAGGTCATATGACGCGTATTGATAAGTTTGAGACCCCTAATTACTTTCTACCTCATCACGGAGTGTTCAAAGAAAGTAGTACCACAACAAAACTGCGGGTGGTCTTCAATGCCAGTGCTCCGACTACGTCACATAGGTCACTTAATGATATCCAGTTGCCGGGGCCGGCGCTTCAAAACGACATCTTCTCTATACTGTTACGATTTCGGCAGTACAAATACGTTGCCTGCGCTGATGTTGAGAAGTTTTTTAGACAGACGTTGATCCAGCCCGATCAAAGATCTTTACAACTTATTCTTTGGCGGGAAAACGCGACAGATCCTCTGAATGTCTACCAACTTAATACCGTAACATATGGGACCGCATCAGCACCATACCTAAGTATGCGCTGTATACGGCAATTAGCTATGGCATGTAATGATGACGTAATATCACGTGTTCTCGTTCAGGATATGTTCGTCGATGACCTGATTCTTGGTGATGATGATTATCTTGAATTATTATCAATCTGTGAACGCACATCTAAAGTATTGCAGTCTGGCTGCTTCTCCCTTCGCAAGTGGACTTTCAACTCAGACGTGACCCGCAGCGCGCGTGTTGATATGTTTACGGGCGACCATACTCAAAATAAAACCCTTGGTATCGGTTGGCATAACGATACTGATGAATTGTATTACGCCACAAAGGTCGATGAATATTCCAAGATATCCAAGCTAACTAAACGTGTAATGTTATCCACCATTTCGCAGATTTATGATCCATTGGGTCTGCTTACCCCGGCAGTAATAATTGCAAAAATATTAATGCAGAAGCTATGGCTTACTAAGATTGACTGGGATACCCGTGTGTCACACGACATTGCCTTGACGTGGAACCACTTTATCAATACATTGCAATGTTTGTCCGAATTAAAAGTTCCTCGCCATGCAATGAGTGATCATGGTCAGTATAAGGAGCTCCACATCTTTACCGATGCATCTCAAAATGCATATGGAGCCTGTGCCTATACACGCACATATAGTGATGGGTCGGAATTTACTGTAAAACTACTATGTGCCAAAAGCAAAGTAGCACCTTTGAAAACGATTAGTATTCCTCGTCTTGAGCTTTGCGGTGCACTGGTAGGCGCTAGGCTTTATAAAAAAATTATCGATTCGTTAAGACTGGCGTTTACCAAAGTATACTTCTGGACTGATTCAACTATCGTCATTGGTTGGGTCCGGATGTCACCGCATCGCTTGAAAACGTTCGTTCAAAATCGCGTTACGGAAATAAACGAACTTACAGGTGATTCACTTTGGCTACATGTTGTTAGCAAAGATAACCCAGCTGATTTACTGTCCAGAGGTTTAAGTCTTGATTTATTGATAGATAATTCGTTATGGTGGAACGGACCATCTTTTTTACAAAGTTATAATAATTTTAATAAGTTTTCTTCGAATAATACAACAGATACGAATAATTTGCCAGAATTGAAGTCGAATAATATATTAAATTTAGTTTGTGTGAGTGAAATTAATTCCTTTAACTTTAATGATTACTCATCATTTGCTGAAATTAAGCGCATAGGTGCTTATGCATTACGATTCATAACATATTTACGCAACTCATTAGCAGTGCGACGCGGTCGCAGCGATGAATCAAACCACCAAACCGGTTCGTTATATGTGCACGAGTTGAACGCGTCACAGCGCATGTTAGTTCGCCTCGCACAACGGCAGTCATTCCCAGATGTTTACGACAAATTAGTGAATAAGTTGTCTTTAAATACCAATAGCAAGGAAAATAATCGTATAAGTGGGTTAAACGTGTTTTTGGACTCTGATAACATAATTCGAGTGGGTGGTAGACTTTCGAATTCTTCTAACTTTGCTTACGAGAAGAAACATCCAATTCTTTTATGTGGTAAACATCAGTTTACAGTTTTATTAGCGCGACACGAACACAAACGATTGCTACACGCCGGGCCGCAACTTTTATTGGCTAGCCTGCGTGAGTGTTGGTGGCCACTGAGTGCAAGAAATCTGGTTCGGAAGATTGTACATGAATGTTTTGTGTGCACCAGAATTAAAGGTAAAACGTTGACCCCAATAATGGGAAATTTACCATCTGAACGCTTGGACCCTGGACATCCGTTCATGCGAACTGGCGTAGACTATGCTGGGCCAGTTTTCGTATTGTCTCGAAAGGGCAGAGGAGCTCGTTTAACGAAGGCCTACGTATGTTTGTTTATTTGTTTCCTCACTAAAGCCGTTCATTTGGAACTCGTAACCAGCCTTTCAACTAACGACTACATTTTAGCGCTAAAACGTTTTATTAGCAGAAGGGGTAAACCTAATGCTATTTACTCCGACAATGGTAGGAACTTTGTAGGAGCAGAAAAGGAACTTAGTGGATTTTTCCATATTAATTCCCAACAAATCTTAGATTTTGCCGCTCATGACGGCATTGAATTTCATTTTATCCCACCTTATTCACCACATTTTGGAGGCTTGTGGGAAAGTGGGATAAGGTCTTGCAAACATCACCTGAGACGTATTGTAGGCAATGCTAACTTAACTTGCGAGGAGCTCAGCACGGTTTTGACACAGATCGAAGCTGTCCTGAATTCCCGTCCCCTGTCTCCACTGTCCGCAGATCCTCACGACCTGACCCCGCTAACCCCGGGTCATTTCTTCATCGGCCGACCGCTGACTGCGCCTGCTAGTGAGGACCTGACTGATGCAAAAATGTCACACCTTGACCGCTACCGCCGCATCGAGCAACTACGTCAACACTTCTGGCAGCGATGGTCCAAGGAGTACATAGCTGGGCTGCAACAGAGGACCAAGTGGAAGGCGAACAAAGACGATATCGCCTTGGATAGTTTAGTCCTCATCAAAGAAGATGGTACACCGCCTCTCAACTGGAGACTGGGACGTATTATCAAAGTGTTCCCAGGAGCTGATGGAGTCTCACGCGTCGCTGACATACGCACCGCTACTGGGACGATACGGAGGGCGTTTTCGAAGATATGCCCGCTACCACAGCAGCCTGCAGACAACACCAATGATGCCTGAGCACTCTTGGAAGCCGGTGCTTCCAAGGCCGGGGGCATGTCGGCGCCACATCTAGCGCCATCTATCGTCGTATCGTTTATTGTAAATGAAGCGTAGACGAGGGTCTGGCAAGTGGGCACTATAGATGGCGCGCGCCTAAAATTTAAATCATTGATACCATAGTAACCAGCTGAAACAAAATTATCTATGAACCGTTTCAAAAGTGGAGCCGGTGTTAGAAGCCTGTCGTTGCAACGGCTCTCACCGACGACTAGCGCATATTCTTTACTTACAACTTTTCCATATTCTTAATTCTGTCAATGTAACGCAAAATAAACGTATTTTATAATTTGAATAACAAATATTCATTGGAGAAGCCCTGGAAGATCCCCGTTGCCTGAACAAAGGTTCATAAACCACTTCACAATTTAATTGAGTTCTTTCTGTTATTAGAAGTAATGAAGAAATGGGAAATGTAATCATTTATATCTATATATAATAAATAGCGATTTGTGATTTAAATATTACGTAAACAGATTTTGAAAGTGGTATGTATTCCAAAATATGGTAGGCAGGTACCTATCATTTCCTTTACTGTTTTTTATAATGTTAGAAAGACGAACAAGGAACCAGGTGGTAGGTTGACATAGATGCCTACCGTGAGAGCTAGTTTGACGTGTTATAAGAAAATAGCATCTGGAGGAGGCATTTGCCCAACATCGAGACTAGAAATAAAATATTTTATGTCAGTTTTTGGATTCAGTGTAAATAAAACAAAAAAAAAAACTGAAATCCTTTCTTTACGTAACAAAAAAATATAATTTTTTAATCAAAAATTTTCCCTTTCCTTACTTCACTTTAAATTTATAAAAAAATGCATTCTGGCATTATTATATTAATAAAATAATCCTCTTCATCATTAATGTCTTGTTTCTGCGTCCTGTGTTTTGCCTCCTATCAATGCCCACTCTATTTGTTCCACCGTCTTGCCTTTCGTTTCCGGTAGCAATACTAGAGTGGCAATGGTTCCTATTATATTAATTACAACAAACATGAAGAAAGCAATATAGGCTCCATAGTTGCTAGTGACTGCACCAAAAACAATGAGCTGGACGAAACTCATGAACCACGCCATCATCACCAGGTAGCCCATGAGTTTGGCTCGTATCTGTAAAGAATAAAGATTACTTGTTCAATACATTATTTTACTCAAAATAGCGGTGCACAGAAAATAGGTGCGACTACTGGACTTCACTCTCTTGTACAAAAGATGTGTAGGTATTTATGGTCACTATTTACCTAACAAAATTTTACCTTCAAAAGCCATTGAGTGAGTATTCAAAGTGATTGATAAAATTTTGTCTGTCTGTCCATCCGTCCATGCGACTGTCTTTCAAATTCTCTTGGGTCTTCAGTGTATTTAAATACACAATACAAAAAAAAGTTAATGTAATTATTACTTTTTATGTAGTAGGTACCTAAGCTAATACGTAAGTCATCAATCGGTCTGTAATTTATCATCGTAATCCAGAGCCTGAATCTACCCATTGCTATTTATAGACCTTCTTTTTTTATCTTACTCTGATAGACCTTCCCTATAAGAAAGTATGCTTTTTTACGACCTCTGTGGCTTAGTGGTTCGAGTACCGGACTGCTGACCATGAGGTCGTGGGTTCGATTCCCACAGAACATACAAATTTATGGGATGAATATAAATAAGTTTTTGTGTTCGTCTGGGTGTTTCTTATGTATTATAAGTATTTATTTACAACAAAAAAAAGTATATAAGTATTATATTCATTGTCTAGTACCCATAGTACAAGCTCTGCTTAGTTTGGGACTAGATGGTTCTGTGTAAAAATGTCCCAGAATATTTATTTATTTATTATATAATATTTGTTTACCTGTAAATGGAAAATCTCAGGCATCACTATGAATGGTATAGGAGAGACGCCTCCACCGTAACAGCATATTGATACCATCAACATGGTCACATTAAGCCACCCAGGTGTATTCCCCCCCTTTTTTTTGCAGTAGTGTTGAAGATGCTATGCACATGAAAGCAATTGCAGAGGCACCGAAAGCCGTAGCCAGGATTGGCTGTTGGGAAAAAAAAGAACACATAAAATGATCGCTTTTTATATTTTTTACACATTCAGTCAGTGAGTGGCATCATGCTTACCTTTCTTCCTACTCTGTCGATAGTAGCCATGGTGATCAAAGAGCCCAATGTCATGCATATCGGTATACTGAGGGACTGCAGCTCTGGGCTGATTTTTATTCCTGAGTCAGATAATAGTGTGGCAGCATAGTTCAGTACAGAGTAACTACCATTTGTAGCATGCACGAATATTATTAGAATCATAACAATGAATGCTTTTCGCCACGCTTTTGCTTTGACTGTAAATTTAAGGAAGTATTTCGTTTTGGTTTTGCACAAATTGGAAAAATTTAAGTAGCATATTATATTACTAGTAGGTAAAATTCGAAATGGCTAAAGCTGTGCATTTAAAGTAGTACTCACAAACAGTAACAATAGAAATGTTGGGTATAGATTTATAATATTCGTCATCTTTCTTCATAGCGTCAACTTCGCTTTGTATTTCTTTATGTTGAACATCCAAACCTCTTAAAAATGCTAGAGTAGCAGCAGCTTCCTACAATTTATTAGAATAATGATAAAAGTGCAAGTTAAACAATCTGTAAGCAACCACAAAATGTTTATTGATTACAGATCGAAAAATCAAGGAAAAGACGAAATGCATGAAAAACTTACATGTATTTTCCCCTGCTTCACTAAGTAGACAGGCGACTCGGGAGCTTTTAAAAACAGTCCAAACGTTAATATTGGTAGTCCAACAACGAACAACAGCACCGTATAATAATCTAAAAACCCTCCCAACGCATACATTAGGAGGTATCCCGCGCCTTGAGCAATCACCAGTACCGATGCTAACGTGCCCCTGATGTTATCCTGGGCGATCTCTTTGATGTACATTGGCACAACGTGGAAGCAACCTCCACCTCCAAGACCGCAGAATATTCTTGCAATGATCAGGCTCGTTGTACTAGCAGGTAGCATTGTAATGATCCAAGCTAACTGAAAATGGAAACGCAATGTTATTTAGCGAAATTGTATTCAGTTATTTCATTGTAGAAATTTTATTATATCTATATACTAATATATAAAGCTGAAGAGTTTGTTTGTTTGTTTGTTTACATGAACGCGCTAATCTCAGGAACTACTGGTCCGATTTGAAATATTCTTTCAGTATTAGATAGCCCATTTATTGAGGAAGGCTATAGGCTATATATAATCACGCTACGCGGACGAAGTCGCGGGCAGAAGCTAGTTTAAAATAAAGATGAAATAGATTAATGAACTTACCGCTTGGAAAACAGTCAAAATCAAAATACTAATTTTCCTTCCAAATCTGTCAACAATTTGCAAAAAGATGAACACGCCTACTACCCCTGACAATGATGGTGAACTAGCTATCCATGATATTTCACTGTCAGTCAGTGGTCTCCCAGTAGGAGATTTATCTGACTGCAGTATTTTTGCCATTGGTGATATCCAGCCGCATTGGAGAGCGTACGTGAGAAGTGACGTGTTGGCTGCAAAATTATGATTTTAATACTCACTAATTACTAAACCTCACGATGACAGAATCCCACCAGAAATTGTTTGTGTTATAACACACAAGGACAGTCAATACAAGGAAGTTACGAATATGAAACTGACAAAATACGAGTCCATATTATATTCAGGGTAACTTGTAAAAATCAATTATTTTACTAATTCATATTGCAATAAGATCAAAAATATGGCATATATATCATATCATTATCTTTCGACAGTTGTGTTTGACATGGTCCAGCTTATTACTAAACTTACATAAAATTGTGATCACCCATTGCACTCTTACATGTCCTTTAGACTCTCTCATTTTGACTCATTTAAATATAAAATGAACAACTGAGGTGTTGTTTGCCAACTCAGCTATGTCACATACCGACGCACTACTCCGACGAGACCGAATGAGAATAGTACAGATACATTTACGGATGTTCTTTTATTACATGATTTAGTTTACTTTTGAGGTGTGTCCTAAGATTACTATTGTTTACTAATATAAACACACTGATTTTGTTTGATTAAGCACATGACATTTATTTGCTGTGCTGTAACATCTACAATAGAATTTATAATATTTTTAACATTCAAGCATCAAACTACAGTTCTTATCCTATCCTACTAATATTATAAATGCGAAAGTTTGTGATTATAGATGGATGTTTGTTACTCTTTCACGCCAGAGTTTATATACCTTTATATAAAATTATCTTATTATAAAGTTATTTTAGTGAAGGAAAAATTCGACTCGCAGGCAGGATCTTCGACGTATTCCACATTGGGCACCCGTTTAAACGGCACCTGAGTGAATGGCACCTGAGGTATTCCACATACGGCACCTATGGATATTTTTCGCAGGTGCCATTAGTGGAATAATTTATTATTTAAAATTTTATTCCACCAATGGCACCTACGGATTAGTAGGTACTAGTGTTGGGATGTTTATTATTTTTAGGACATCAAAATCAATTATTCAATTAAAATCAGTAGACTATAACATAATAAAAATATAACTTCTTTGTTTTTAAACATTTTAATATCACAATCAGATTCCTTAATCACATATAATATTGCAAAATCAGCCTTGAGTTACAATATAATTTAGAAACAATACTTTTTACGTTTATTTATAATTATTTATCTTAGTTAACTTTGTCATATTAATGACATATTTTTTTAATATGACACAGTCGGTAAAATCAGTCTTGAGTTATTTATTATGTAACATCTAAAGATATAACATAATATTTACTTAAATAGGCACAAGTATAATTTTTAAAGGTCAGCGCATAACTTACTTGTGGCTAAAAATGTTCAATAGATATTTTATTAAAAACGCAGTTTTTCCATACAGTGACCAATATAAATAAACCCATTTTTGTACTCTTCTACTATATTGATTAATTGTTTCCTACGTTCTGCATATTTTTGTGATTTTGACTTTTCCATTTTTCGCGGATTTCAGCGTAATTCTTGCAATTTTCTTGAAGAATCCTTAAAATCTTTGCCAGATTCTTGCTTTAAGAAGGATTGAGTGGACATAGTTCAGATGAATTAGATAGATGGCGCTTAGCTAATCATATTATAGTTTTATTATCATGTTATTATATTAAACCTACGATCGAAGTATTAAACTTACTACTGATTTTAATCGATTTTTTTATTTTGACATCCTAAAAATAATAAACATCCCAACACTAGTACCTACTAATCCGTAGGTGCCATTGGTGGAATAAAATTTTAAATAATAAATTATTCCACTAATGGCACCTGCGAAAAATATCCATAGGTGCCGTATGTGGAATACCTCAGGTGCCATTCACTCAGGTGCCGTTTAAACGGGTGCCTAATGTGGAATACGTCGGATCTTCTTGTTATAAGTTTATAAAATTCTATTCAATTTTAATGTTAATTTTATATCCTTAGTGCATTAGTTCTACTTTCTGTTTGTTTTATATTACTGCAAGACATGGTCTCCTGTAATAGAGGAAACAAAAGGAATACCTTTTATTGTAAACACTACTATAGCACGTAAGGTGAATTCTTTATTGGAGTTCCAAATAAAATAAATTTTAAATTGTTCACTTAACGACGGGTAGTCTGTCGGGATCGCGGTTGATGTAAATGTGTCCCGTGGTCTTAGACATAGAGCAATGAAAGGTGAGTCTGGTTTTTAATTTCACAGGTCCGTATCATCTCGCTACCTCAACTGATTGTCACCGTTCCATAATGATTTTCCGTACTATAAAAAAAGCGGTTAGAAAATGGTTTATTTACTCATATCATTGATAAAACTACACCTTATGCCAGCTATAACACACAATAGATATAATTTCTAAAATAAGATAAATAAATATTAGTTTGATGTAAACTAAATGAAATGGAATGGAAATGTTTTCATTGTTTACATTTTCATAATAGCTAATTTTAGTGCCATATCTCGTGGTTAGCAAATACTTTGTTGTCAGAGTGGTACATGGGAGAAAGTGCGAGAAATTTATTTTTAAGTTATGTTTGAAACCACTGTGAGCTGTTAATTTGTATTAAACAGATATGTGTTTGTAACAATATCATAAATTTTATGGTTTCAAAACAGATGTTATATTGCAAAAATATACATTCAGACAATACTAAATATCTAGGTAAATGTCACAATCAAAATGGCTAAAAAAGTCTAATAACTATTCTCTGCGACTGAATATTTATGATTCTTAGGAATAGGGCTAGAAGTTTCTATTAGAAATGCAAAAATCTTGAAGCCAATTGAAGCCTGACATTATTACATGACTATTTAACTTTTATAACTGCCTCATTAGCCAAGTGGTCCTGAGCGCGACTGCTACGCTAGAGGTCCTGGGTTCGATTCCCAGGTCGAGCAAAGTGTTATTGGGTTTTTCTATTAAATTCCCAGTAGCAGCTCGGAGTTAGGAATTTGTGCCCGGTTAATGGCAATAGGCTCGCCCCCTATTACATGGGACCTAAGCATACCGGCGAACTGTGGGTGTACATTAGTACACCTCTGTCTAACCCTTAGGGGAATATAGGCGTGATGGTATGTTATATATCTTTCCGCATATACTAAAACTAATGTTGTATAATAAAACATACTACCTTATCTGTACGTATGAATAACAGCCGTATAGTTTTCTACTTATGTGTTAATTATTTAGTAGTCTTTAATAATTAATAATAATAAATATGATTGATAACTTATCTATATTTTAATATATAAAGCTGAACAGTTTGTATGTTTGTTTGTTGTTTGTTTATTTGCTTGAACGCGCTAATCTCAGGAACTACTGGTCCGATTTGAAAAATTCTTTCAGTGTTAGATAGCCCATTTATTGAGGAAGGCTATTAGACTATATATCATCACGCTACGCGGATGAAGTCGCGGGCAGAAGCTATACTTGATATTAGTTTTTGGTGAACTTTGAACCGAAAATACTAGCCGAGTTTTACTTTATGGAAAATCAAATGGTGAAAAAGTTGATCTATCGTTGGATAGTCACGAGAGTAAATGACCAGAGGGCACGACTGCAAGGTTTCGTATCGAATGTGAAAGATACATTTGTTGTAAATGTTCGCTAAGTGCTCTCGCCGAGTGCTTTCTTGTACAGAAGTAGATTAGTATCGATTCTCACTCAACATCCGTTTGACTTGCTCGAAGGTATCTAGTTTCCTTTTTGAATTTGTTTTACAATAAGAATAAAGTTTGAGTTTCTTTTATAAATTTTATTAGCTCCTTCTAATCATATCATCACGCCTGAATTTCCTGAAAGGTTAATCAGAAGTGTACTAATGTGCAAGCAAAGTTTACCAAATGTTTAGGTCTCATGTAATAGGGGGCGACCTTATTGTCATTAATCGAGTACAAATCAAAACGCTGAGCTGCTGTTCAGAATTTCATAGAAAGGTATCATTACTTCTTGGTCGACTCTAGCAGTCGCACCTACCATTACTAAACTAAATAAACAGTCTGACATGCCTCCTGCCATATATTCCTTTTTGAAGACAAGACAACAAATTTGTGAGACGAGATGCAAATACAAAAACATACCATCACGCCTGCATTCCCAGAAGGGTTAGGCAGAGGTGTACTAAGGTACACCCACAGTTCGCCGGTATGTTTAGGTCCCATGTAATAGGGGGCGAGCCTATTGCCATTAACCGGGCACAAATTCCAAACTCCGAGCTGCTACTGAGAATTTCATAGAAAATCCCAATAACACAGATGCAAATACAAATTGTTGTAATTCTATTTATAGGTTGGCAAATTTACCAGAATGTCACCCGATCTGTAAGATACGTTGTGTCTACGATAACGGTTATTGACTTATATGATTAAGTAATTCTTAACGTTCGTCATCGGTGTTTCGTAATAAATAAATATACCTAGTTAATTTATATTACCGAGGAAATCAAATATGATGTTGTGATCTTGAGTTACATGTTATATAAAAGGCAGTTTAACAATATGTGTATTCCAGTAAAATCCACTAGGGAGCAACTATTTTATAATACGTCAATGACCTGCTTCGACATTAATTATAATTTCATTATCCGTCGCCCGTCAGCTATGCAGCATGTGAACCCGTGATGTCGCGCAGCCGCCAATATCCTGTTCTCCACCGATTTCCCTCATAATTTCCGGTGCTTCGGAGTCACATATTGCAGACGTGCGCCGGATATCATGAGCGTCACGTTTTCCAGGAACAAGCCACTTTTCATGTACAAGTATGTCGGTCGTAAGGTCAACGTGAATCCTGAACTACTTTCTGTGTGATGTTGTCAATTGCTATTTCGGCCAGGATCGCTGTAATGCTGAATATTTTTCATTCTCCTCTTTTAAGGAACTGAGTGTCGACTTAACGTACTTTTCGAGGATCGGTCTCATCGGTCTCCGATCAGATTGTAGATTTACAATGATAATACCTAATACATTCAATGCGATTTAGAGACTTGTACAGTTAATACAGAATCCCTCTAACAAAGGCTCGCTCGCTACTTCCACACATATCAGATACGTGTACACTTGTGCGGTAACGTGGCTGTTTTACAAAGGCTTCCAATACTCGGGCATAATTCCCGTATCGCGCGTACAATCGCGGCCACACGGCATTGTTATCAAATATCATACACACAAACAATCTGATTGATTTTATTAAAGCTTGGCACGTAACTGTACTGTACTGTACTGTACATATTGTGTATACTTTATAGGTATATTAAGTGTCGCGTCAATGAGAGTGCATTTCGTTATAACTATTTCTAAACTATGTAATACACCTACAAGTAATGAATTTTGACTTTAGTGTACTGTGAATTTAGATATTTTGTATAGAGGTAAATAATATAATATTGAACAATAACATCGATTCATACGAAACCTTATTTGGACGACCTCTGTGATTTAGTGGTTCGAGTACCGGACTGCTGACTACGAGGTCGTAGGTTCGATTCCCAAAGGACACAAATATTTATGTTATGAAATAAATTTATGTGTTTGTGTTCGTCTGGGTGTTTCTTATCTATTAAGTATGTATTTACAAAAAAAAAAATATAAGTATTATATCCATTATCTAGTACCCATAGTAGAAGCTCTGCTTAGTTTGGGACTAGATGGTGCTGTGTAAAATGTCGCAGAATATTTATTTATTATTATTTGTGCCCGTTTAATTAAAATAGGCTAATACTTAAACACACCGGTGAACTGTGGGACTTCATTAGTACCTATAATTCTGCCTAAGCCTTTAGGGACTATGGGCGTGATGGGATTTGCAAAAAGAAAAACATTATTCCGTAGACCAAACGCAATAAAACAGTGCGACAATCATTTTCGCAGCAACAATAATATAACGAGCGGTATAAAAGTGTGCAATTAGAACAACCGCCGGAAGGGTCAACAACTCGCGTTAGAGCCCGCAGAGCCCTCGATTAGTGTCCCCTTGATGTAGGCTAACACTACACTGTAAACTATACTTTATAGTATAAAATACAAAATACAAATACAATACAGCTAGTGTGTACAGTAACGAAGACAGATCAACTGATTTGAACTGCTCATTGCCAACATAATTCAGTAACGCGCAGACAGCGAGCCGTGCGCACGCATACCCTCTTAACCGCTCGTGCTTATACTTACCTATACGCTTTTACAATGTTTACGTGCAAAAGGTGTGAAGTTGAAGCAACTGATGGTGTTATATGTTCATTATGTGAGGGTCAGTTTGATTTTCCCTGCGCTGGAATTAAAGAGGCTGGTTGGAGAAAACTTGGGGATCGGAAACTAACCTGGAAGTGCAGTGACTGTAAAACTTTGTCAATAAGCCCCAGGCCTAGCTCTTCCAAGACTATATCGGCAGATATTGACAGTGTATTAACCGAGCTTAAACGATTATCCACTCAAATGGAATCGTTACCTACTATAATGGCGAAATTAAAATCAATTAACGATGAGTTGGTCGAGCTTAAAACTATGCGAACTGAATTTTCAGACGTCAAAACTTCTATCTCAGATATGAAAATATCCATTGAATTTGTTCATGGCTCAGTCACTGACCTCACAAATAAAGTGACAGGATTGGAACGGGAAATTGAAGATCTGAAAAAAACCAGAGATAACTTTTCGATTTTACAAGATCGTTGCAGTAAACTAGAACTACTTTGTCGTGAAACTGAACAGCGAGCCAGAATGAATAACATTGAGATCAAGGGAGTACCTGTATCTAATTCTGAGGATCTGTTTAATATTGTTTCCAGAATCGGAAATAAAATTAATTGCCCCATTCCTAAAGATAAAATAAACTATGTAGCAAGAATCCCAATGCGAAATAATACCCACACTAAAACAATAATATGTTCGATTCACAATAACTACCTCAAAAACGACTTTATTGCTGCCGCTAGAAGCTACAAGACATTATGTGCTGCTGATCTGGGACTTCAAGGCGAAAACAAAATTTATGTAAATGACCACCTTACGCTGGATAATAAAACATTACTGAATAAAACTAAGTTATTGGCGAAAGAACGGGGTTATGAGTATATATGGGTCAGGGGTTGCAAAATATTTATTCGAAAAAATAATTCTTCGCCTAAATACGAGATTAAATCGGAATTTGATTTAAAGAAGTTTTTTTAAATAACACGTCAGGTCGAGTTACCGATACTCTGCAGTTAATCGTCGATTTGACCGTCTCAGTAAATTTAAGTTCATGTAACACAGGTACTTGTTGTTTTTTGCAAACATTCCATTCTCGGCTGCCTTTTGTTGTCTTATCGCTCGATGTCACCTGTTCATTAGCCTTAGCTTATAGCAATTTTATACCTTATTTATCTACTAATAGTGAACAGGTTTGCGTACGGCTAATGAAGTTTTTAAATTATTGTAATTATAAAATCCCCATTTTACATATTATGACGCATGGCCACGCTTCGTATCATGTCGCTAGCTCTTTGAACCATAACTTTCTTGGCACTTCCATTTTATACTATACCTTAGTTTGTTTACACATTTACGTAAGTTACCTTTTTATTATGTATGAATTATACTTATATAGAGCATATGTTTTTCTATTTGTTATTTTAAGATTTTTATTGATTCTATATGGCGCCTATTAGCATATTTTACCAAAATGCTCGGGGACTGCGGACAAAGACAAATATTTTTTACAGAAATGTGTGTATTAATTGTTTTGATGTGATTTGTTTAACAGAGACGTGGCTTAATGAGGGTATATAAGATAGCGAACTGTTCGATGATAGGTATTTGGTTTGGAGACGCGACCGGAATTATTCACTTACGAACCAATCCATGGGTGGAGGAGTTTTGATAGCTGTACGTCGTGAACTTGCAGCTGAGGTACGAAGTGAATGGTGTTCGTCCGCCGAAGACATGTGGGTAACCCTCACTTTGTGTAAATCTAGACCCAGAGTGTCTTATAAAATGCACATAGGTGTGGTTTATATTTGTAATCAGCACAGTGGTAACTCCTTGATGATTCAGTTGAACAACTTTTCCAATAACTTATCAGATATTGTTTTGAAAAACCCCACAGACAAATTTATCATTGTGGGTGACTTTAATCAGTCTAATATTCATTGGAAATCTGCAAGTAATGGCGATTGTTTATATCCTAGTAATTTAAATAGTGTTATTCAAACTAACTTTTGTGATAATCTAACTACATGCAATTTATTGCAATATAACTGTCACTCAAATGATAATGATAGGATCCTGGACCTTGTTTTGTCTAACAATGATGTTGGAGTTGCCTCCAGTCGGGACCCTCTGGTGCCGGAAGATCCCCATCATCGGGCACTCTGTATCTCGGCCGATTTTGTGCAGTTGCATCTATTGCGTTCTCGACCTCGAGTAAAATTCTTGTATGATCAGGGGGATTACGATACCATTATAAATGAAATGAGTAAAGTTGATTGGTCATTGCAATTAGGAAGTAGGTCTATTGAGGATGCGGTAAAGTACTTCTATGATTTTATAAATAAACTACATAATATGTACATACCTTGTAAAACGGTGGTCCCCAGGTGCAGGTATCCTCCATGGTATAAAGGCCCGCTTATTAAAATTATTAAGGAAAAAGCCAAATTTCATTCCAAATACAAAAGATATGGAAATACTTTTGACTATCTCTCATTTATTACTTTGCGTCAACGAGCCAAGGAAATAGAAAAGGATATGTTCGATAGCTATATCAAAAATATTGAAACAGCTATTTCTAAAAATCCGAGAATATTTTGGCAATATGTCAAATCCAAACAATTAACTAATGCCTATCCTTCAGTGCTCCGATTGGGTGAAATCGCATCTAATAATGGAGAGGATATTTGCAACATGTTTGGTGACTACTTTTATTCCAATTTTCAAGAAAGACAATGCAGAAATTATGATTTTGAGTCCCTTTATACCGTTGATGATCGTACTACTGGGCCCATATCTGATATATGTTCTGTAAATATTCAAGAAGAAGAAGTATATAACTTATTAAATCAGGTAGACATAAACAAAACAGCGGGTCCTGACAACATTCCTCCTATTTTTATTTCTAAGTGTGCGAAGTGCTTATTTATCCCTTTAGCTTTTTTATTTAAACGGTCATTTGCATTGGGCGAGGTACCTATTATTTGGAAGTCAGCGTATATAACGCCGATCCATAAAAAAGGAGCTAAAGATGTTGTTGAAAACTACAGACCAATATCAAAACTATGCGTATTTGCTAAAATATTAGAAAAAATTGTACACAGACAACTTTCCGCGGCTTTAAAATTAAGCTTTACTGTAAACCAACATGGTTTCTTGAAAGGTCGTTCAACAACATCTAATTTAGTGATATGTAGTGATTTTATCTCAGAACATATGTCTCAGGGGTCCCAAGTCGACGTTATATACACTGACTTCAGTAAATGTTTTGATCGCATAGATCACAACATATTATTGCGTAAACTGATTTTGATAGGTATCAGAGGAAATCTGTACAGATGGTTCTCTTCATATGTGCAGAATAGATGCCAGACTGTAGTACTCAATGGTTATACCTCTAGAGCAGTTTTTATACCTTCTGGAGTTCCCCAAGGTTCCTTATTGGGACCATTGTTATTTAATGTATTCATTAATGACGTCGCTATCTGTTTTCAGAGCTCTAAATTTCTTTTATATGCAGATGACATGAAGATCTTGCGAAACGTCACATCTATAGATGATGCGTGCTCCCTGCAACAGGATATGGATCGATTCCAAAATTACTGCTTTAGAAATAAGCTGGACTTAAATGTCTCTAAATGTTACGTTTGCTCATTCACGCGTAAACCGAACCCCATTATATATAGATACAAATTATTACATACGTTCATCGACAGGGTGTCTGTTATTAAGGATCTTGGCGTGACTTTCGACTCTAAACTTATTTTCGATTCACACATAAACAATGTTATTAATAAGGCCTCTAAAGCATTGGGTTTTATATTTAGAATATCCTCAGATTTCAAAAATCTTAAAACTATGAAAATATTATATTGTACTTTTGTCCGCAGTCACCTTGAATATGCTTCTCAAATTTGGAATCCCGTCTATAATATTTACATTGATCGCCTTGAGGGTATACAAAGAAAATTCCTCAGATTTATTCAATTTCGCTCAAACACACATTTCCCGAACTATTTAAGCCGTTGCAAAAAATTTCACATTCTCCCGTTATATGAACGAAGAAAAATTGCAGATCTTACATTTTTAATTGGTGTTTTGAATGGATTAATAGACGTTCCGGAGTTGGTTGCCAAGATTGGATTACGCGTTCCTTCTGCATTTCTAAGGAAACCGGATATTCTTTACGTACCTGCAGTTAGAACTAAGTACCGTCAAAACTCTTACACAGTTAGGGCATGTCGCGTGTTTAACGAGGAGTGTTGGGAGCTCGACTTGGACATATTCGGATTAAGTTCCCGTAAATTAAAAAAAAAAGTGGGTGAAAGGTTTTTTTGTTGATTTTTTATGTAGTTAAATAACTATTGTTACTTTCTTCGGATAACTATTTAACGCTGTTTTCTATCATATGCATATTTTGTGAATGTCATTATTCATTTATCTGTGAAAACTTTTAATTGGCCATTTTCTATTACTTATATTGTTCTTGTTTGTATTAGCTGTAAGTTTTCCTAAAATAATAAAATAAAATAAAAATAAAATAAATAAAATATCTATAATTCTACATAATTAAGACAAATTGTATCGTCATGTAATTCCAATAAAATAACCATTATTATCTGCAAACACGTAATTATAAGCGTGAATATCAATAGGTTGCTAAGTACCTGTAAAAGTGGGCAGATGCAAGTCATAACGACGATTACTTTTTTTTTAGATCGGAGAAAATGCCTAGCCCTTCGGGGAAAGGTGAAGTTATGTGGGACTCGCACCCACTAAAACTTCAAGGCTATTAATAGATTTACAAAAGTAGACATCGAAATATTTAATTATAGTGTCAACAATTTTGTCAATTAAGTCGATAATCAAATAGTCTTCGAAAATATGGCATACACGTTTAATAAGGATGTTCACTGAAATTAATTTCGTAATTGTTGAGAACATAATGATTATCTGGGAGATTATACGCTCAAAGTCGGAATTTAGGATAATATTCAAATATTAAAAAGGTATATCTACACTGGGTGTATATTAGTACGCCTCTGCCTAACCCTTCGGGGAATACAGGCGTGATGGTATGTTATGTATGTTATGTTATATCTACACTTGGCCTCAGCAGCAACAATTTTTATTCTTCATAAAAACCATATACTGGCGCTTTTTATATATCCAGCCTAGGTGCACAGTTCCAAATTGCTAATTTCTTACGCAGACCTCATTATGTCTAACTCTAAAATGAAGTACTCTGTAACTATGTTTATGTAAAATATCTTTGACTTTGACTTTGACTAGTTAAAATATTATTAGTAGCAACAAGTTGTTCCCCCAAGTTCTGCGCCATGAGTCCACGAGCACTACAATGTTCTATTTTGCGAGCATCGATACTTTTTGTAAGAAGACAAGCCGGTGACAGGTTATTTCGGACTGTTCGCCGGCCAGAAAAATATTATTGTTGTAGTACTTTCTTTGGTGCGCTTCAAGCAACTTACTTTTAATGTTTGTTTATAATGTTAAAGATTTTAAATGTATGTTTACGTGATTTGGGTGTGTAGAGGGATGGATAGACAGAGATCGACGAAACAATTGTATTCATTGCGACTATGGATACAAGAGTTGGAAAGGGACGCCCTCGGTGAACGTATCCCATCCAAATTGAGTATACTCTCAAAGGTACATTAGAGCATCCTAAACCGATAGTCAGACATGAAGAGGTTAATGAACGTAGATGAAACGAAAGTGGTGTGCCCGGAGCGTAGAAAGTGGAAATGTAGCCCTACCTCTACTAAGCCTACACCAGTAACTTAAACATGAAAATGGGAATGTATGTTGAACTCTTTGTAACGTCTGTTACAAACTTACATGTTTTTTTTTGAGAATTTAATTAGTCAACTACTTTAAGAAACTTAATACCCATCAATCAAACAAAAAAAAACAGCAGTAGTTATGTTCCAAAGAGTATCAGAGTGTATGCCACTAGATTACTCATTAATTATGTACTAACATATTTCACATTACATGGTTTTTACACTTATTATAACCACAACAGAAATCCTACTAATATTATAAATGCGAAAGTTTTTGTGAGGATGGATGGATGGATGTTTGTTACTCTTTCACGCCAGAACGGCTGAACGGATCTGGATAAAATTTGGCACAGAGATAGATTATAGTCTGAAATAACACATGGGCTACTTTTTATCTGAAGTATACGCAGACGAAGTCGCGGGCAGAAGCTAGTATTACAATAAACACCTATTAAAATGTTATTTTTCTTTTAAGTGTCCATGTAAAAGTGGTAATATTGTAGCACAGGAGCTTACGCAATAAGAGATTTGCGAACATGTAGAACGTGTATTTCTTTACAAAAAAAAGTAGCTGCAATTTTTTTTTAATTTTCTTTCTTAATTGTTGGTGCGATATAATATCGCTGCCACTACGCGCTGACTCTTACCTCGCAATATCACAACAATAGGTCAGTAATGTCGGCGGCATTCCCGGCTGGAATCCTCTGCGGTTACAACCCACTGTTACGAATACTTCAATGATCATAAACGTTAGTGGGATACCTATTGACAGAAGGTGCTTCTATGCCATCGTTTTTGTTGGTAAATATACACAAATTTTATCAAAATGTCCGCAATTTTGACGTTGGAATTTGCTAGAAATATTTTAACCTCAAAGCATTACTTGTATGGGGGATAAAATAAAATAATAGTAGGTAGATTTTTTAATTAACGGTTCGATGCAGCTCTATGAATAAATTGTAAATAGTGATTAATATAATATTCATTATCTAGCTGCACCTGGTCATGCATTGCTGTGGCTCATATTAATATTCATAATTATCTTCTGAACCTTTCAAAATATCGAAATGCTTTTTTTAACCGTTGCTGTCCTATTGTTTGGCAAAGGCCTCTCCCAAGTCCTTCCAAGTACTGTTTTCTTCCCTTCGAACCAACCACGTTACGCATCACAATCATCCCGCCACCTTTCTGGGCCAGCCTCAATACCGCCTTCCATCTTCAGGCACCCGTTGTGTTGAGGGTTTTGCCCAACGGTCACTGAGCATATGGCTGGCATGACTTGCCGAAACCCAATATTTTTTTAAACTTTTCAAATCCGTTGAGCAGGTTGTCAGTTGTCAATGTCAGCAGTTGTCAAGAGCAGACAAACTTTCAGGTATTAGAACTATTGTCTCCCTTTCAGATAAAGATAGGGTGACAATACTGCTAAAAAAGGTCACATTTTAGACGATACAAAGCAGGTTTATTTCACTTTGGCCTTTGTTTTGCAACCAAAGACAGACTGAATATTTTATTTATTTTTATTTAACGACCTCTGTGTTCTGTTTAGTGGCTGACTCTCTGTTTAGTGGTTCGAGTACCGGGCTGCTGACCACGAGTTCGTGGGTTCGATTCCCACAGGACACAAATATTTATGTGATGAATATAAGTGTTTGTGTGTCGTCCCGGTGTTGTTTAAATGTATTATAAGTATGTATTTACAAAAAAAAAGTATATAAGTATTATATCCATTGTCTAGTACCCATAGTACAAGCTCTGCTTAGTTCGGGACTAGATGGTGCTGTGTAAAAATGTCGCAGATTGTTTGTCGTAGAATATATTGATGATTAAGAATAATTTTAAGTAATGCTTTTAAGCACAATAACAAAAAATCAAGTTAAAAAACAAAGCTACGTAATAAAACAGTAACTGAAAGCAAATAAGACGTTAATTTACACGACCACATACCTATATTTTATTTTTAATGATATTTACCGAGCGAACCACGACACCAAAATAAATCGCATGGGGATTATTTTACAAATTACGTTACACATACGGGATTTAATTCCCTCGAATTCAGCGTATAAAATGAGATTAAATGAATACCCATAGAAATCGGGTTAATGGGAAAAAAGTAGGAATAAATGAAGTAAACACAGAACGGAGGCAGATCCTTTTACGTTCTTGCAATAAGATTTTCCCTTATAAGTCTTTGGGGAATACAAACATCTTTGTTCTTTATTGAATTTTAGAAGAGAGTTGTTTCTGAGGCGGCGTAAATGATCGTATTGTACCTCTAAGTAGAATCAGACAAACTAAAGAGCACGCTCAATAAATAAACAAGAAAATTACCATGTCTAATGAGACCCATATCTATTCAAAATTAAGTTTTTTTTAACCCGTCATGCATGTAAAAAATTTAACATAATAATTTTAATGATTAATCATCTGTACTGATAATATTATTATTAATGGACACTTTCAACCTGCAACTTGCAATCTAACCTGGGTGGGTGGATTTTAAAAACTAAGTTTTGATTTCTTAGAAAGTTGCGACTTTTATGTAGTAGTACCTATTATTAGTTATGTGATTTCAAGTTCAAATAAGCTTTTACGAGCGTTTATGAAACGTTATGATTCTAGTTGCACGGCTCCAAAAGGTTTATATTTTAAAATAAATGATGTTACAATCTTCACTGGTACAATATTGCGACAACAGCTTGTGTGAACATTGAAGAATATCGAATTCGGTCCCACTTAGACATTATGTCTAAGTGGGACCGAATTCGATATTAATGTCATTATAAAAAATCATCAGTCATTGTTTTGCTCAAGCATTTTATTTAGGGATCACTCAAGCTAGTCGATATGGCGCTCACCGATACATTTGATAGCCATTTTCCCGTGCATTTAAGAAAAAAATAATGCATTTTGTATAACTCAAAAACATTGATCTTTTGTCAGGGTTGAACCTTGCCGTTGTTATCCTAAGCTATAATATTAAGGCGTTTGAGATCTTACGTCAGAGGTTCTTATAATGTAGATGTGTAGTCTTGTAATGTGTTGTAGTCTAGTCAAATTATGAACTCAAAAACGGAACATAAACTATGGCAAAAAGTTATATATTTACTACCAAACAACCTACTAATACTAATTCTTACATCTAGTCCTTACCACCCACGTTGTTACTACACCTCATGCTACCGACTTCCTACCGCACCTACAACGGAAGCTGTCCTAACCGAACACTCATTTAGGAAGCTCTCATTTTCCACCACAAAAGGGCAATCTAAATCACTCCCACCTGATTCTTCGGAACTCATATAAAAACCGGTTTTACGGGCGGAGGTGATAAAACGTTAATTGCTTCTATTGTTGGAGGAGGCCCTCGTAAAAAATTGTGGCCCTCTTTGTACCGTTTGATGTTGAACCCTGTTGATACTAATGCTTGGTTCTGTGTGTTTATGGACATTGTTTTATTGGTTCCAGATGTGTTCTGATGGAGATGTCATAATTTTATTGTTATTTATCTGCTAACAGAATGTTGAACTTGGCTCTAGAGTTGGCCTAAAATATTTTATAAAAAACGAAGTAAAGATCAAATTCCTTTTTATAAAAAACATTCATCTTGTCAATGGGGATATTAATGAATTATACAGTATTTTATATTTTATTTAACAGCAACCTATTTATGAATATAGTCACTAGTGTAGGTATTTTAAGTCAATAAAGCTAAAAGATAATCAGAATCTCCATAGGATGAGAAATGGAACCGTGCAACTAGAATCATAACGTTTCATAAATGTAAATTGTAAAAGCTTATTTAAAATAAAAACATTTGAATTTAATTTGAGAATTATCTACTTGCCTACTATCTAACTGTCAGGGAAAATGTTCAAGAAGCACTTTCCTGAAATTACTTCTTTTCATGATACTTACCGTTTTGAAACTAGGCTTCCTGAGTCACAATCGAACAACCAATAGAGATACGTCTTCCACGTTCCCTCCAATCGTGACCCTTCTCACTATACAGCTCGACATTGAATTATTTAGACAGATACCTCAACAAAGAGCCTCAAATATACATACAAAAGGTCAGAGCAACAAAGAGGCGATTGTACCAGCTGATTACGAGATGTCCGCACAATGAACTCGTCAAAATGCTCGATAAGGAGCTAGATTATGTACAAGTGAAATGAACTGAAGGAAACGTTGTGGAAATGGTTATGTTTAAGTGAATTGTAGGTACTAATACATACTTTTATTGTCAGAGATACAAAACCTTTTTTTGGTTTTGTGGCCTTTTTACTAGGTCGTATTCCAACAAAGAATGGACGACTTTCAGATGCAGTCTGAGGTTTTATTTCAAGATAAGCCACAGTGTTTAAATTTAGTAGCAGCTAGTTATCTCAGAGTGAGTCTTATAGGGTGGTAAAACTTTTTTTATTCTTGATAGGTTTAGGCTTGGTCATCAGTTCGGTATCCGGTGGCATGTACGAGAATTATATAATAAACCCGTATGAGAACACAACACGGGGTAAAAACTATTTAATAAAAAGGGCAACGTGCACGTTTTTTCTCGCACTCACTTTTCTTCTCTTTTCTGGGTATGGAAATAATGTGTATTTGCATTATGATCGAGCATAAGCTCATTAAAAAGTCCTCTAGGCACTCCATCTTAGGTCTACATCTTAGGCGCGCTCCATCTTAGGTCGCAGTGTCGCTTAACATCTGGCGAACTGGTGATCAAGCGTCAGCATTTCAAGAATTAAAAGGAAAGTATACCTACTTTCCTTTTAAAAGTAGATATTTCTTAAAAGGAAATCGATGCGTTTTGTCGTAATCGGCATTATGCTGAGACAGAACCGATTTGTGAAGCATGCCCGGGTCCACAGAGGAATTACTAGCACCTAATATTAGCTAGTGTGTAGTTATTAGTAAGTGTTTTATTTTCTGTGTACCGGGGTATTCTTGGCAAATAAATTTAGTTTCTTTCTTTCTTTCTTTTTAGAATTCAAACAGAGCAGTGTATTCAATAAATATAAATTGCCTTACATAAGGCAATTAATTCTAAGGTAGGTGGACAGGCAGGTAGATAGGTGCTTATTATTGATATGTTTATCTCATAGTTGTATATTTAGTATACACGGTAATCCATATTTCTGCTTTATTTAAGTGTAGAAAATTAAACTTACTTTGAGGGCACACAATAAAGTATCCATGTTCAAAGTTTACAGCTGTAGTTTATCATAATTGCGTTCAGTTGTAACGCTGCCGCCGCGAAACGTCACGTAAACCAAATTAATGTGATTCATTGTTCTGTTGATTAGTTTAGATAAACACAGTTCTTATAAAATAGGTATCTAAAATATTGTAGAGGTAGGGAAATGGATAAACTTTAGTAGTAGGTAGGTAGTTTGCTCAGTTTATAAAACTTATAGCTTGGTTCATTAATAATTAGCGATTTAGGAGAAAACAATACGTACGACATATAACGAACCTTAAGGTAAGTCATATCGGTTGGGAGGCAAAGTAACTTGCTTTCAATAGATGTTACTGATGGACGTAAGTTGTTGTTGATGTGAAGGAAAATTTCGACATGGCAGGTGGAACTCGCGGTGGCTTAGAGGTCATAGCGTCTGGTGTACCTAACCAGAAGACGCAGGTTCGAATCCTGCCTCCGAGTCGAATTTTTCACTAAATAACTTTATAATCTTAAGAAGAAAACAATGTTTCTCAAACACAATATTTTCTATGTGTATTGAGTATTTTATAAACTAATTTTAATAAAAGTAAAAAATAGAAGTAAAATGATAATTTTAATAAAAAAGTAAAATATAGGTCCAGTATGGGTCATAATAACAAATGACCGTGAGCGATCATCAAAAACGAGTTGTTGGAGCCACCACGAAGAGTATTAGGGTCATCACGTACCAGTTATTCAATATCCAGCCCCTTCGCCCCCGGGGACAACCCTAGATTACGTTCTCAGAAACTGTCCCAACTGAAAATTTGAAACTGTGTTTATTTATATCTTATTTTGTTGGTAGTATTGATTTTGTAAGCTTACTTATTGGTCGACATCGGCAATGTATGGTTGAATGAGTCCCAAAGAATTTATTTAAATATTATGTATAGTTGGTATTCCTGTTAAGCTTCTGAAAGTTACAATTATTGTACTTGTGGCAGCAGTATCTAGCAAGTAAAGACTAACTGTTGCTTATGGTGATATCTTTCACCCGTTAAGTAACAAAATTACAGACACAAAAAATAAAAAACCGTTGTTTACTTTTGATATTGTGTTCTTTACAGTCGATAAAACTTAAAAAATGTACACAATTACTCGCCTTGTTGAAAATTACAGACATTGAGACATTTAAACCAATTAATTCCCTTCCGTACAAATCTGAAATAAATATTTTTATACCTATGTGGGACGTAGGGTAGTCCCGAACATTTTTATAACCCCAAAAAGGAATTATCACCAAAATGTAGCGAATGAAAAGAAAATATTGGATAGTATAAGCGTTGTATAGATGACCGAGTTAAAGGTCCAGTGTGAGGAGGGCACCAATTGAACTGCCAGGTTCAATAGGGAGGCTGATAGTTCAAATAGGCATCAATGGGATCTGAACAAAGGTATTACTGACCTGAAAGTGCGATGTTACGTGGTATTTTTTATTCAGATATAAAATATTGTTATTAATAAAAAAATATATACGGCAGTATTATTATTGGGATCAGGATTGGGCCGCAATACCAGTCGTAGATATAGCATGTTCAAGGAAAGTGTAAACTATTGAGCCTTTTATTAAATTAATTAGCTATATACATCTCTTCTCTACTATCATAAAATTGTAAAAAAACAATTTCCATACATGAAGATATTAAAAAAATGGTCGGTAGCCTAATGGCTAGGGCGTCGGACTTGCGATCATGTGGTTGCCGGTTCGAAACCCACCCATTACACTACCGACGTGAACCCACTCGTAACACAAGCATTTAGCTTAGCACGAGGGGTTAACAAGAATACTGTAATGTGCAATCCACATTGCTAGTAAGCTTTTTTTTTAAAAAAAACATATTAATATATTGTGTTATATGCTCGGTAGGGCCTTTGTGTGATGGCGTTGTGTGCATTGTCTGAACTCCTAAGCGGCTAATGTGATTTTGATTACTTTTGTGTGTGTTTGAGTCCTTGGATGGTTTATATTCACAATTTGAGCCGGTAGCCAGTAGCCGGTAGCCGGTAGTCGGAACGGTCATCGGGTTTTACGATCGTATTTTTTTAAATTTTCAGGGTTGGACAACGTTTGCGAAGCCCGCTAATAAATACATGATTAACCCAACGTAACATAATAAAGTCTATTTACTTAACATTTATGTCAACACTATCCAGACTTAAAATCCCTCGAGTGTTCACAGTTACTTTGTACAAAGAAAGTCTACTTTCACACTCAACGCAAAAGCTCAGCGCAGAACAAAGTCCGTTTACAGTGCAAAAATGGTTGCATTCAGTAAATTCAATGAGGGAAGGCTTGGAGCCCTACACATGAATAATATTCTAGGTAGGGCTGGCAACACTTTACCAATACCTTTTTCCTATAATGCGGGCTTCTTTTTATTTTTAAGACGACGACCTGGGCAACACTAAAATAAAAAAAAAACCCGAGTATGTCGTTCACACTCTTTTTTATTTCCGTGACCCTAGTGAACTATTATTTTCCTTAAGAACTACATATTTATACATATTCTAATTTTAAACGTATTGAAATTACGGATCTCATATTATGTTCCTATTTTTATTTTTTAGGCATCGTTACCTCCTATCTCCGACGTTGATCCACAATTTTGCAAGATTTCAATTAGAAGAATATAAATTATTTTTATGGATTAGCTACCTTGATTAATGCTGTATCCAACATTAATCATGGTAGCTAATCCATTTCATAAGGCATTACTTTTGTTCATGCCACGCATCCCATCGCTTCCTCATCCCTATCGCAGAGCCTGTTCACTCAGTATTTACACTGTCTCCCTAGTCTAGACATTGCACTTCAGCTAAGAGCAAAGAGCGCGATATTAATTTGTCGCGAAGAGTGGAGAATATTTTTCCTCCTATCCTTCCTGTTATGAAAGTTTAAAGGTTACACCTTGTACGATATGTGAGATGTTTTCATCTATCATCGTATGTGAGACGTATACATCTGAAGATAAATGTTTAGTTAGTGTAAGTGAAAATATTCCATACATTTTACGTCTAAAAGAGAAAAATCACTCCCGTAATTCCCGTGAGAAATTTGCATTTTAAGATTTAAATTTAAGAGCTACAGTCTAATTGAAATATGATTGAGATAATTATATTAAAATGGTACAAGTTCATTGACGTTGAAAAGCAAATCAACTTAAAGCATTTAGTGCAACCGAATGTATGTTTCACCAACGCTAGATAGTAAAAAAAAAATGTCTGAATTACAAACAACAGAGTTATTGGTGAACACTCATCAAAATCAAAACTTCAACAAATAGAGATTTTTAAAAGTATTTTTTTTTGTCATAAAAAGCTTGTATGCATGTCATGGTACTATGCAGTGTACAATTACAGTGTAATTAGCGGGGCACAATTTTCAAACTGCCTCGATAGTCTAGTGGTCCTATGTGCGACTACTACGCTAGAGGTCCTGGGTTCGATTCCCAGGTCGAGCAAAGTGTTATTGGGTTTTTCTATGAAATTCTCAGTAGCAGCTCGGAGTTTGGAAATTGTGCCGGTTAATGGCAATAGGCTCGCCCCCTATTACATGGGACCTAAACATACCGGCAAACTGTGGGTGTACTTTAGTACACCTCTGCCTAACCCTTCGGGGGATACAGGCCTGATGGTATGTTACAATTACAGTACAGGTTCTCATCTAAAGGCCACATAACTAGTCTGTCGACGTCATTCCATCCCCACGAATATTTTTAACAACTCTTGAGCCTCTGTTTAGAAGTCAAGATTGAATCGAAAACTCAAATAAAAACTTTTTATTGGCGCCTCAGTAGTTGGACCTTCAAAGGTCTTACGAAGGTCTAACTAAATACTTGAAATGTTTTCTACGAAAACTTTCATAATATGGAGTTTGTATACTTGTTGATTTAGATTGAATGTTTTGGCTTTTTCTTTGAATTTATATGTTTTTATTAAAAATAATATTACGAATATAAAGCCAAAAAAATTCAACTTTGATTAATTTATTTGCGTATTTTACTTAAGTACTACGTAGTACCGTAATAAACACACGGCCGTTACATTGAGGTATAAAGTTAGATATGACAATAATATTGCAACGATAAGATTGTATAATGTCTATGTGTCACACATGTACATTATACAATTGTTTCATTGACCTAATAGTTCATGATTTATCAACATGTTGTATGGCTAATATCACTACATATTATAAAACAAAGTCGCTTCCCGCTGTCTGTCCCTATGTATGCTTAGATCTTTAAAACTACGCAACGGATTTTGATGCGGTTTTTTTTAATAGATAGATTGATTCAAGAGGAAGGTTTTAAGCTATTTAACATCACGCTGCGACTCTTAGGGATGGGGCAGCGCGGGTGAAACCGCCGGCGGGTCGCTAGTAATAATTATACATAACTTTAATTTTATATTAAAGCTTATGAACATTCACAGTTCGCCGGTGTATTTGTCCCATGTAATATGGGTTCTATTTTCATTAACCGGGTCAAATCCCAAAATTCGAGCCACTGCTGAAAATTTCATAGAAAAACCCAAACACCTCGACCTGTGAATCGAACCTACCTTTAGCGTATTAGTCGTGCTTAGGACCACTAGGCTAATGAGGCAGTTTGTATAATATATATTTTTAGAATTTGTTAGATGCACTTTATACATAATTACTGTAACTTTTGTTCTTATTTATTATTGTATCTTTCAAAACGAAAATCGTTTTTGAAATCAAATTTCCAACAAATGTCTGCTTCTGATGGCTAAAACTTCGTAAAACTGCAAACTTCCAAACCAAACACGGCTCATAATATAAGGATTCAAAATAAATTCAAACAGTATGGATGCATAGTAAAGTTAGACGTAACTGAGCTAACATCGCGATGGCCCAGCAGAGATAAGCGATGTTACCGGAACTGAAAACCTTATTTACACAGTAGTTTTACAGAGATTTGCCCTTAGTTAATACCACTGAAACTATGTAAAACTTTTTTTTAATTAACGAGAAAAGTTTTTTTTTACTTTACACATTACATTACATTATTTGATTTAATTGCAATATGATTTAATTTAAAAGATTGGTAGCAAAATAATCAAGTACATACTAATCTAACACTGGAACTGTGTGCTCTATTGAAAAAAATACAGTTTTTTATTTTTATGGGATAGGGGAGCAAACGAGCAGACGGATCATCTGATGGTAAGCGATAACCGCCGCCCATGGACACCCGCAACACCAGAGGAGTCACAAGTGCGTTGCCCGCCTTTTAAAATGGTTTAGGCCTGCGGTAACCTCATTCACTCGGCGAAACACAACGCAAGCGTTGTTTCACGCCGGTTTTCTGTGAGGCCGGAGTTTTCTGTATCACTCCGGTTGAGCCGGCCCATTCGTGCCGAAGCATGGCTCTCCCACGTGATTACAATAAAATGACTTTTTAATCTACGTGTCTAAAATGTAAATATTTCTTTCGCTAACTAGAACGACCAATCGTACCTATATAAAAATGCGGAGGGAAATTTGAAAATCGAACCGTGGTATTTTTAATAGGGTATTACACCTTTTTTTGAAAACTGTTTTAAATTAATCCTTAGATCGTAATGAACCAGTAGAATTTTTATTTCAATTTTATACAACCAAAAAATGCCATAAAAACGATTTTTAATTTATGATTTTGAATACACGCACGAAAACGCTAGCCGCCATGCTACTTCGGCTCGTGACGTCACTACTGCCAGACCAAGTAACACGATTTGTGAAAATAATGAGTTATAATGTTTATCATTGGTGTCTTGTGCCTGAATGCAATAATACAAGTGTAAAAACTCCACAAAAATTGTGGATTCAATTGCTTTGTGTATCATTCAATAAATGCTTGATTTAGTAACGCACATTTTCGACATTTTCGTCATGGGACATATCCTATTTTAAGGCGGATCGTTCACCTGAGCCCGCCAAATTCAAATTTCAATTGGTTTTTCGCAATTTGTAGGTCTATAACACATTCTAGATTCCTAGCTGTAGTAATTGCGGCATTAGCTATAAGTACAATATTCACAACTGAGCATTAAAAACTTTGCTTGTAAATCGATATTGTAGCTAAAATTAGGTACAATCGTCATTTTTGGCCAAAATTAACGATTGTACCTAATTTTAGCTTCTATAACGTTTATTAAGCAAAGTTTTTAATGCTCAGTTGTGAATATTGTATAGCTAATGCCGCAATTACTACAGCTAGGAATCTAGAATGTGTTATAGTCCTACAAATTGCGAAAAACCAATTAAATTTCAATTGGTTTTTCACAATTTTTGGCGGGCTCAGGTGAACGATCAGCCTTAACAGCTTTGTTAATTTTAAATGCTGATTAGTTATTGCCTTGTTACATAGAAATTGGTGAAACTGGGTCTTATTGTTAGACAAAACTTGATACGATCGTTAGGTAGGTACTTACATTACTGTTTTAATATTTTTCAACTCGGCAGAACAGAAATCGGGATTGAATGCAAAAAAATTTGCCACCATCAACGTATTGATCATTGGTAGATTTGTACTTTCTGCTTTCACAAAACCGTCTTCCATGATGCGATTTTAATCAAACTAACACAGCACGACAAACAATGATTGTTGAATTGTTACTCTGAGACGACAAACGTCGTCATCGATCGAATGAGTGACGTCACGTCGATAACCAATATGGCGGATGGCGTTTTAAAACAGATTAAAAAAGACGATTTTTGAAATTGAATTATAAAATTTACATTGCATTTTTATTAATAAATACTAACGTTTCTCGTTTACTTTTTTCAAAATCTATCATAAAAATGCATTTTCATATTTATTTTTACATGGTGTAAAATACCCTATTTAAATAATCGAAGTTTTCAAAATAATTACAAGTGGCTAGTTTTTATGTATAGGCTAGTAGCTTATACATAAAAACTTTTTGTCGCAAAACTTTCTGAGTGGCCTGGTGTTAGATGTACGCAACGCAAACCACACGTGATTTTGCGTTAAGAAAGTTCACGTAACTAACATTACTCAGCCAAATAGCTGAACGTATTAATAAAATGCTTAGTAAGCCATTTAATTGTTGTGAGGATTAGATGGCTGGTACTAAAGAAAACTAAAAGCTCAAGGGAAATCTATCTCCGAAAGTTAGCTTGGCAAGTAATAAATAGTGATCCCAGGTAGATAGTATTGTAGTAGTGGAGTTTCATCAATCGTTTGATTGCAGGTATTGTTTTTGCGATTAGTGCAGGAGCGGCAACTGTTTTGACAGATTGAGTTTTTTTATTGTGAGCCCGTTGTACACACTGTTTAATTCAGCAACGCCCATAATACCCACGGAGACAAAAACAAAATACTGGATTGTGTGTTTAATACGGAACTTGACGGGTTAAAGGCCGTCAAAATATCCGAACTCGCAAAATACGCGCTTTGTCGTGGAGTTGCGGAAAATAGCCCGCTATACCATACCATACCATATCCTAACTGCTGAAACTATCAGTGCTGAAAAAAGACAGTTGAACCTAGAACTAAGCATCAAAATCTTATTAGTTACTCCTTGTGTCTCTCTATTCAAAGTGGTCGTAATAGCACAGGGTTACATTTTTGACGAACCGCCACATATGGCTCCTCATGTTATTTATCCAAGTTTATAAACAAAATATAAAACGTATAGTTTTATAAAAAAATTTAGAAACCTCTTAGAGCTATAATAGATACGTATGTTTTGTCTTGTTTTCATGTGATATTGTGTTTATTTACGGCTCGCCCCCTATTATATGAGACTTAAACATACCTGCGAACTGTCTAACCCTTTGGGGAACGCAGGCGTCACGATAAAAAATATAATAATCAAATAAATTGTTTAGTGCTGTTAACGTTTTAATGGGTTCCATTAAAAATAGTGGATGGTCACGGGCACCTGAAGTTAATGGGTGCGAAGACTTTGCCAATAAACTATGTAGTCATAAAGTGGTAGATAAAGTTTTACTATTAGTGAAGAAACGTCTGTTTCTTCGTCTTTATCACATCTTTGTCGGTAGGTTGAGGTACGAGTATTTTGCTATATGGGTTTTATAAGAGATAGTGTATTTTCATTTACCAAATCATTCAATTCTGGTACTAGACTAGCGTATTTAGTGTATTTGCCCGCTGACGGTCGAGCCAGCCCATTCGTACCGAAGCATGGCTCTCCCACGGTAAAATTTGCTTATAATCTCCATCATGTAAGACAATGGTCATCCGTAATAAAGTCAAATGTAACAAATAACAACAACAACGTTGCGTAATCTGGAAATCGAGCTTATGATTGTTCAGTTGGAACCGCACAAACTATGGCAAAGGATAAGTCTAATATTGTATGACGTATGGATACGTTAGCCGGCAGCGCCGATGCCTCACGTAAGTGTTGCTTTTATTACTCATATTTATGAGTGTCGTAAAACAAATAAGATATATTCCAGGCCACGCTTCGGAACATAAATGGGTATTTATAAAACAGCTGTTCTATCCTTTGCTAAAATATTGAGTGAAATCTTTAAGGAAACTCTAACCACTATGAAAGATTTTAATGACATATTCATAACCTTATCCAAACAATCTTAAAAATAACCTCGTTTTTAAATAATTAAAGTAAATTATAAATAATAAGTAAGAGTAGAATAATACGTGACGGTGTAGTGTGCAAACTCCATAAGGGTGAAAGCCACTGAAAAATTAAAAGGCACTTTTATTATTTTTACATTATTACATGCTTTCTCAGTTCGCTTCCTAGTTAAGTATAAACGAGTATCCTTCATCATGGTTGCGGCCACAGTGAAAAATATTTTTCAACATTATAAAGCATGACATGACTCCTTCCCACGCTGGGCTAGATTGAAGTAGATTTCTTAGGAATACCATCCGCCTTCCGTCCGTGGGAGGACCAATAATAAACTGAGACATTTCCAATGAAATTTAACAAAAATATTCCTACTTCCATAGAAAATAACCAGTACCCACATCACATTCCAAAATACATTTTGATCCAGAAATTACGCAAAAACATTCGGTATCTACTCATACTAAGGTCCATTCACACGATCCGTTGGGATTACAATTCCGTCCCCGTTCCTTCTTGATAAAAATAAATAAGGCCAATGTATGAAGCGAGGATGAGCCGGAATTTCATAATAGGGTTATCATTCCATTTTTATTGTATCACTAATGGAATGGCGGTAATCTTAATTGAAATCTCAGGGAGTCAGCGGAATGTTGACGAATATATAAAGCGTAATGCGTGTGTCATGTGTGAGCTAGTCTGAGGAATCATTCGTTTTGTGTTCGTAGTAGTTTTTATTTTGTTAGAAGGGATGAATGTTTTAATTTAGGAAAAGTCCAAGCCACATAGTATCAACACAAAAGACACGTAGTTCTTCTGTTTTTTTTTGTATAACTATAGGCCTTCCTCCATTCCTTCTTATTTTTAATTTAATAATTTAATTAATTAATTAGTTGTAATATATTATCTAGAATTTAAGTCCTTATAAATAAGTCTTTAAAATTATTCATCAGATGTTGATACAGAGAAAATTTTGCTTGTGCAGTTACATTTAAGACACAAATACTTATACGTTCCTATCTATATTTATCTGTAACAACTGTTGGTGAACCATAACTAAATAAATAACTTCATCCACGAGCTTGAGGCTCTTGTATGATACGATTTTTTGATACGATCTAAAACTTCATAAAAATTTTAAACGACACGAGTTCTTTTAGTCTCTTGTAGTTGCTTATCTTTCGGCTCACTACGGCTTTGCCCGGTTTCAAAATCACGAACAAGTAATCAGTGGCAAGCATGCGACTGCCGTCAGATTGCCGCGATTAGACGCACAACGGACCACCGCCGGACGGTGGACGCCGGACGGCATATTTTAGCAGCACCGGAAACAACGTGCACAATTGAGTGGCCTTTGCAATATTGATTGCACGAAATATAAACGTGGCACGAATATGAAATGGGGACTTTGCACGAAATACTGCTAGTAATAATTAATATACTGCTGTTATTTATACAACAACAATGGTCTATTTCTTTGTGTATGTTAACGTCAATAAGACTGCAATGATTGGAAATACCAATTTTTTTTTAAACGGTGGAATATTTTACGTAAACAGTTATAGTCACCAAAAATATATAATATCTAGGATTTAGGTGATTCGCTTATATCAACGACCCAATTTAGACGTATATACCTACCAGTAATTATTATCTCTTCCTCTGTCTTTTTTATCTTGAATCATATACATAAACATATTTCTGTTCTATTTGCTGAACGGACGGATAAGTCAAATTTACATATTATAATTTTTAAGGAACAAAAATAGAATTTAATCCGTCTGGTCGTGACCAAAAAGCGACTATTTTTTAAGCTCCTTTTAAATATTATTTTTGTTGAGGACCGTACACGGAAAGGTTATAAAGGGTACGTTCCTACCCTTAATGAAGAGCTGACCTTTTCACCTGGTTACTCTTTTAACTCATTATGTTTGGGGCACGAGGGCAACTTAGAGATAAATAAAGAAACATTCTTGTGAGAGTTCCACTTAGATATAATAAATGAGTTTGGAATTTCGTTTTAAAAAAGAAGCTTTTTTTGCAATGAAAATACAACGGCGAAATACTTTTCTAACATATTACATTATCTGAAAAGTCGTACGATGTACACATTTAATTTTAATAAATTTGAGATTTTCGATTTTTTGAGACACTAGGATTATGATGCAGAACTGTGTATACTGTATGCTTGTTATGACAAATCAATTGAACAAAGGCTTATGAACGGATTTTTTTTTACTATTTTATTCTTCTCAGTAATTTGTTTCTTATTGTATATATGTACAGTGCATTCAAATTATTCGAATGTATACACTTGCATTTAATTGAACATGGTAAAGCAAAATATTGATGTTGTAATTGAGCTTTTAGACAAGTTCTATTCTCCCAATTTTTTTTTATGGGATATTGGAGCAAACGAGCAGACGGATCACCTGATGGTAAGCAATAACCGCCGCCCATGGACACCCGCAACAGAGGAGAGGAGTCACAAGTGCGTTGCCCGCCTTTTAAAAAGGTTTGGGCCTCCGGTAACCTAATTCACTCGGCAACGCAAGCGTTGCTTCACGCCGGTTTTCTGTGAGGCCGTGGTATCACTCCGGTCGAGCCGGTCCATTCGTGCCGAAGCATGGCTCTTCCACGTACAAAAAATTATTTTGTTTATGACACGTGACAGAAAAAAACATAATAATAGACTATAAGAAGTCGTTTTATACTTTTATGAAAACGGGGAAAATGTTTAAGCTTTGAACAAATTGGGCGTCCATAGAATATGTAATTTCTACATTTTTTACGGCTTTTATCTCCTCAAAAAAATAATGCAAATGTTCGGGATAATGTCAATACATATCATTTTAAATAGGTTTCTATCATTTATGCTAAGGAGTACTCATCTTATTATGAAAAAGAGAGCTTTTATCTTAATAAGTACCCTTTAAACATCAATATAGCGTGGTTAGCCATTTTCCAAGTACTAAAAAAGCATATAAAAGGCCCTATTTTTTTCATAAAATAAACACAACATTCTGAGCAAGTGCCGTTTTGTATCCTGATATAAAAGTCTCACTTCCACAATGAAAACATGAACATCCTCTGTAGAAAATAAATCCTTTCTTCCCGTAACTCTAAAAAGGAATTATTTACACACACAACGGCAGGAAAGTTCCAGTTCATTTGCAACACCGGCATAATACGCAGATTACGGGGACGCTGACGGGACACGACGCGGGTTTTCATTAGCGAAGGACTTTCAGGGGATTACCGGAGAGTGCATTGTTCGAGCACAAAGACGACGCCAAGATGCGCACAGTAAACGCCACGCAGTAAATCTATCATGAATTTGATATGTTTAAGATAGTGGTTATTACTCTCTTTACTTTAGCGAGTGAGAGTGAGAGCTGAGGCTTGTATTATCTATCGCCCAGTTGGCATTGGACTTATGTGCTTAAATAAACAGTCGGCTAGCGATTCCTTCGGATACAAGATAATAAAATTATATACTCACTTGCATTTTCTAGAAAAAAAGTAACGGAAAGATAAAGCAGCCAAGTTTTTAAAAGTTTATCAGGAGTGCGTCAGAGCGCACTTTCTAAAAAAATGATACAGTAAAAATTAATTTTATATTCTAAACGCATTGACGGTCGGCTTTCACTGCTTTTGATATTTCTCACGAAATTTGCGCGCTGAGCCGAGTGTATAGTTGCATGCAAATATAAGCTTTAATTGCTGCAAAAGACACACTTATTCCCTTTACGTCGTAGAAAGTGCGCTCAGATGCGTTTCTATCGGTGTAAATCGTACCTTACTGCGTTCGGAGTCACCATTTCAAGGGCCACGCGTTGTGAACTTTCTGCATTTATCGAACTGTGGTATGCGCTCAGTGCTCGTTGCAATTACATTTTGTCTTAGTTGACTGCGTCTGTGAATCAGCTCTAGTTAAAACTTTAATTTTATGGCTCGATCGTTAAGAAGGTTCGAGTTCACGGTGTGAGGAACTTTGCCACTAATTGAAATTACTTTGTAGGTCGGGAACTGTTTAGAAGTAGGTTAGTGGAATTGTTATAGAAACACGTTGTAGCGGGGTAATAATCAGGTTATTCAATTAGCGCCTACCAAACCAAACCAATCACTAACTTTGTATATTATAATAATAATATTCTTACATGAGTTCTGAGACTGTTATAATGTAGTTATCCATTTCTCTGATGATCAAAAATTTTAAATACGGCCTGATCACTTGATATCAAATTTGAAGAGAATTAAGATAAATTTATTACGAAGGACTTAATCATAATTTATTAGAAAGTTTGGAATATTTTTTAGTAGCTGAGCTATCTACATACATAATAAAGAAATCTTACATATAATAAGAATGTAAGTGAGCCGTGTCTGTACATTGCTTATATTTACAAAAAACTAATTTGTGGGACTCAGAATCAGTAACACAATCCATTTCTATTATTTTTGGAACTTTTGTCTGTCGGTTTGTCTGTCGGTTTGTCTGTGTGTTTGACCACGCATCAAATGATAGAGATTTGGAGGAATTGGATAGGAATTCATAGCCTGTTTCTTGGATTAACATTTAGGCTATTTTTAATTCAAATCGGTTCTCTCTATCAATAGTTATTAACATTTTAACCATTGAAAACATTGAATTTGAAAAATAGCCATTGAAGTAAATTTCTTTTTCAAGTATTTCTGTACTAAAATAGCACGGGTTAAAAAATTATAACAGAATCAAGTAAAAAAATTTAAAAAATATGCTGACTGGGACTAAATAGGATAAAACAAGAAAATAAAGCAGATCAATCAGAAACCATTAATGTGACCAGGAATGGATTATTAGTACAGTTATTCTAACTCTACTTTTACAAGGCATCACAGTACATACATAGGATTTATCCACAGAGCACCAGCCGGTGTCAAAATTATTTTCTAGCGGACTAACACGACATTGTTATTACTTCAATGAAATTTGATTCGATAACAGGTGTCATTTTGAGTTGACAATTTTGACAATTATTGTTTTCTTCTATAAAGCATCCAGCCATATAGTAACTCTTTTTATAATGTGAAACCTACATAGTGTATATACAGTGCGCACACTTTATTTGAGAAACTAAAGAGTTTCCATTTAATCAAATTATTAGTAATCTATGTAGGTATGTCTGTGTATATTTCCATGCTTCACGTCAATACCATGTGAACAAATTTTTGAAATTAAGTTATTTATAGGTCAGTAATAAGGTATTCAGAGGTCAATGGCGCTAAGTATATTAAAAATATGGAAAACCAGATTTTTCGAGGTGGTTAGTTGAAACTTGGAGAGGACAACGTCTGTCAGGTCAGCTAGTATTCAATAAGACTGAATTAATTAGCATTCTGTTTCAATCCTGATTAAATTATAGGCTGACCAAGCGTTGTATAAAACCCACTGCCAATTCAACTTCATGTATAAAATGTTATATTCTGTTGCTCGTTTCCAATAATTGTATTAATGAGATACTGTTATACCCCATTCACTTTAGCTTCGAGGAGGCAATTAGGAAATCATCGGACGTTTGCGCCTACATAATCGAACTCAACGATTTGGTTAGATACTATTATTTCTATGTTGATCGTTCGTGATGTGTTTATTTTCGCTTTCTGATGCAGTTGGGATTAGCGGCTAATGTTTTGTTATTCATTAATATGCATGGTAACTGGAGAAAACTACATTCCTGCTCAGGGTACCATCAGCAAGCTCGTTAGTCTCCTTCGTGTCGAGGATATTATAGGATTTTTATAGGATTTTTATAAAGTTGAAACTTAGCCACTTCTAAAGCATTGTCAGTTGCACCACAGATACTGCAGGTTTGTCTAATAATTATAAAAAAAAAGAACTTAAAAACCCTCTACTCCTCTCTTGACAATCAGCTTGTATGGTAGTTACAAGCGAAGACGGAGATAAGCACTCTTGTGTCGTACTACTACATGTTAAAAAATGCGACATAATAATTTCTCAGATTATCAAATAAGTTTCAAATTTAAAAGTTACAATTATATAACATTTTCAGATAATTTTGCCTTGATCTCACTTTGGGTTTACCCTTTCCTAAAATTGTAGAATCTTTTACTTTTGTAAGTAGCTACTTTGTTTTCTCTGTAAACTTTATTCTCAGGATGGAAATTTGGGTTAACCGAGCCAATATTTGATTTTAGTAAAACATGCTCCAGTCGCTGTGTTGCGTAGCAGCCGAGTGATAAGATTTAGCACCACGGGTCGGGGGTTTGATCCCCCAACGAAATAATATACACAAACACATCATATACGATAGAATCTTAGTGACCGTTAAAAAATCGTTTATTTTCGGTTTCGCTGTTAACTAGGTATAAGGTCTTAGGTGTGATTACAGCAAATAATCTTGCATAATAATATCATAATAAATTCTTTATGAAATTCACGAAAACCATTTAATCGTGATCATACATACGGCGAAGCAACTAATTGAATCATAAAAACGAATGCTTCCCCAAAGTAGTTATTTAGAAACCTTCAAAATTCGTAGTAAACACCTTAATTCATATAATCTTATCTTAATCTAACGTACAACATTTTTAAGACGAAATTTATTTCATTTACTTTGTAACACTGTGTACTTAATTAGCGAGCTAAAATCAGTCTCATCTCGTTTTAATTTTTGTTGGCACAGCCTTTTGAGAAGCTTCGTCAATCTCTAAAATTGTTAATCCGTGGATTAATTATTGAGAATAACATATTTTATGAAGTAAGCCTTACAACTCTGTAATGATGTTGTTGCGTTGTTTTGGTTACTTGAATTAATAATAATAATAAGGGCGGTCTATAGATTCTGTCTACCTCTGGTGGGAGAAAGGTGTGAGGTATGTATGTATGTACTAGTTGTATAATGAAATAAAGAATCCTTATTATCAGCGGGGGACCACAATGGATGCTACGAATTATGATGTAGTCGACTAGGGTAGTCAGAAACCAATCTTCTATGGATCATTACCTCTTTTCATTACCTCTTCGTTTTATGACAATGAATGATAAAACGATACTCTAATATTTATCTCTTCTAAGTATTTAATTGATGCGCCTAAATAAAAGTTTAGGCAGAAGCCGAGGCTGAGCCACAATAAATCTAGTCGATAAGGACTACCGAGAGAAGAGATAAAAATATAAATCCTACGCCTGATTTATTGGCCGAGATATTTCAATGCTTTGTTTTAAAGATTTGCACGCTTAGATGTTATTTATTGGTGTGTAAAATATTCTACCCTAGAACATTAGCAAAGAAATCAATTATTATTATCTCAAGATTTTTTAAAATTACATGTCTTGACAATAAATAAAGTCAAAAAAACTGTATTTGTTTAGCTTATTTACTAAGCTACCAAGAGTTGCAAGCTCAAGGTCAGTCGGTGACTCAATTTTTCTTTTTTCAAATATAGTAACTTTAATATGATCATGCATAAATAATAGTTTTTCAAATTAAATGATGAAGAGAAGCAAACGTAAGCATTTAAGGGTTCCCTTAATAACTGCGTATCACGAGTTTTCCTAAAAGCTTAAGTAAAGGAGTTTTGTTTCTGAATAAAAATAACTGACTTTAAAAAATAAAAATATTTGTTATCATTGTATACTACCATTAAATAAATCACCACAACTTTATCATTTCGGAAAATATTCTTCCGAGTTTGCTCAACACGCCATAAAATATGATTCCATTAAGTTTAAAATTAATAAATGGAATTTTCATCACGTCATGCGATGGTCACACAATGCGACAGAGGACGGAAGATGAATAACATCACCCCACCATTGTCACCAAAATAATTGTGTGCCTACGGCGCTACGCCGCTACGCTGCTACGAAGCCTACGTCGCTACGGTCACCAGCACCTGACCACTCACAAATTAGAATCATAACTTTATTTGCATTGTAATAAAGTTGAATTTTTATTTTCCTGTTACATAAAAGAGGGTTTCTGGGAAGGTAGACCCTTGTAACGACGCTTGAATGATTCCATTTATCTTTCTTGTGTTATTATTTTAGCGTGATACCTGCGATTATGACGCTTATGTGTTATATTTTAGAGACTAAATTAATGTGTAACATGATAGACCGTACATAATGTTGTTACAGGATCTGAGCTGCAGAAAATTAAGCAAATAATTGCGCTATTAAAATAAAAATATCGCGTTTTTGTTGGTAAAACGTGTTGTTAAATTTAAATGTTTGTAGAAATACACTATTGTGTTTATGTATGTTATTACCTCTGAACGACTAACGGTTTAATAAGGACTACTTATGATAACATTTTAATTTAATCAAACACTGTATATACAACATATGATTCCCTTCGTATAACATTCTCTTTTTCAATAAAGAATAAGATGATGTTTCGACATTTATTCCATAATAAAAAAAATATAACAATAAAAATCCTCCAGGGAAATGATTATTTTTGCACAAAAAGAAAAAAAAACGGAGTTTCCTTTGAATAAATTTTCAATAGAAACGAGAGTAACAAGCAAAGTCATTAAGTGTAGTCATGTAAAACATAAACAAGAAACCTTCATTGTGCGTCTGCGATGCTTTCAGAATATACCTAACGATGAATATTTAAGAATAAACTATTTTTAGAACTCAATTTAAGGCTATAACGATCATTCTCTACTTTCCCAATAAAAATCTGTTCTTTTTGAAGGAAAAAATCGAATTGCAGGCGATTTTTTTCTGTTTAGATACACCAGACACCATGACCACTAAACCACTGCGAATCCCACCCGCCATATTGAAAATTCTGAATATACGTCTTAAAGGTGACGTGAGTCAAATATTTCTTTAATAAAATAACTTTATAATCTTAATATGGAAATAGCACAAGAAATACAAAAAGGTAATCTGTGTTCTTGTATGTAGATTTCAACACGTCCTATTTTTTGCAGAGTAAATATATTTATTTGACTCAAAGACCTCATAATACCGATATCTTAATATAATACCGATACGACTATGAATATATAAGAAAAGGGTTCCCTCTTTTACAATTTATAGTCGTAGTGCGTGTTAGAATTTCGTGCACTCAAACTGCTACTGAGAATTTTATAGAAAAATCCAATAACACTTGATAATGCAGTGTATTGATATTTTTATATAGGCTCGATTGACGTATGTAACTATATATAATAATTATCATCTTTTTAACGTTGATTTTCTCCTGTATCGTCGGTGCGTTTACAAACATTAATTCTCAAATAAGCAAACGCCCAGACCCAGAACAACTACCTCTAAGTCATACAAATAATGGCTCCGTATAGGGATCGAACCCACAACACGTGTCGCAGAAGAATATCGTTCAGTCAAAATCAAACAATTATTGTTTTGAATAAAGTTCTTACCCAGCACGAACTGTGCAACATAAGTTCTTGCTTACCTCCTTAATAACTAAAAAACACTAACTACCTACTCAACGATTTTTTTTTATATGATTGTTGAGGCTTTTTTATCTGACCTAATTAAATTAAATTCTAGCTCTAATGTTATATATTGTATATACTGTAGCCCAGGCACGAACAACTTGTGAAAAACGCATTCGTATCGAAATCGAGAATAATTTGTATGAGAAGGAGTTTAATGAACGTAGATGAAGCGAAAGTGGTGTGCTAGAATTGTAGCAACTAGCAGAAAGAAAGAAAGAAAAATGGTTTATTCAGCACAATTTTACCTTAAATAGAAATTGCGCTGAAACGCCGCTGGTTCAGCATAAGCCACACGGAGTGCCTGGCGTTGGTTTTCAACCAGACCTATAATGACGAATGGATGGTAAACCAGTTTACAAAAATTAAAATTAAATATATGTGATAATATACATAAAAAAAAACAAATAACAACTAGCAAGTGGAAATCTATAGTCTCTGCCTACCCCAATGGGAGACAGGCGCGAAAATATGTATGTTTGTAATTCTCGATACGTTTACGATACGAATTCGATAGTTCTTCGTGGTTCGTGTATTTGTCTGTGTCGACCACTACTAATTGACGGTTGCCTGTTGATTCAATTAATCGCGAGAGTGTACGTGGTGATTAGCTCAAAGCCCTCAATATTATCGAACGGCTACTACAAACGTCACATCACATTGTATTCATTGCGGGAACAATAACGTATTGTCCAACAGTAATTGGCAGATAAATAAACATTACGAGTAATCATTAATTATTACGTTGGTGTGTGTTCGAATTCGTTTTAGCGATATATTGCCTCATTGGCCTAGTGATCCTTAGTGCGACTGCTACGTTAATGGTCCTGGGTTCGCTTCCCAGGTCGAGCAAAATGTTATTGGTTTTTTTTTATGAAATTTCCACTAGCAGCTCGGACTCTGTAATTGGTGCCCAGTTAATGGCTTTAGACTCGCTCCTTATTATATGGGACCTAAACATATCAGCAAACTCTGGGTATACATTAGTACGCCTCTGCCTAACCCTTCAGGGAATACAGGCGTGATGGTATGTTATGTTAGCGAAAGACTATTTTTAGTTCAATTTTATTTTCTGTATGTGTACCTACATACATAATATATATTGCGTTTCTGATTGTCCCTTTAAAATATTTTCTTTAATTATTTATAGCATGGAGCTCTTTTAATTCTATTTCTTAAATATAGCCCATAGCACACCAAAGAAAATTACTAAGCCACTACATGGTTCGGGCCATTATTTAATAATTGACGTCATCAATCTTTATATACTTAAATTGAATTAATCAATCAATTTGAGCCATCGAAATCCATTACTGGCAAGAGGCACTACTTGGCATCAAACTTGCGTTTTGATGTTCTGCTCAATATCAATGATGTCCATTTGTCTCTTACACCTTGTAAGACCAAATCAAACTGTAAGCTATGTAGTGGTTGGTAAAAGATTCATAATTCGCAGGTATATTTAGATCCATGCAATAGGGAGTGAAACTATTGTCATTAGCCGAACAAATGCTAGATCGAAACCCTAATGCTACCGAAAAAATCATAGCAACCAACTGCCTCATTAGCAAAGTGGTCCTGAGCGCGACTGCTACGCTAGAGGTCCTAGGTTCGATTCCCAGGGCGAGCAATGTTATTGGGTTTTTCTATGAAATTCCCAGTAGCAGCTCGGAGTTAGGAATTTGTGCCCGGTTAATGGCAATAGGCTCGCCCCCTATTAAATGGGACCTAAACATACCGGCGAACTGTGGGTGTACCTTAGTACATCTCTGCCTAACTCTTGGGGGAATACAGGCGTGATGGTATGTTAAAATCATAGTAAAATAACACTTTGCTCGACCTGGCAACCGGACCCAGGACCTCTAGACTCATAAGGTAGTATTTTCAGACTACTGAATGAAATCCAGTATTTTAATTGCATATCCACGTTTTGGTCTTTACATTAATTATACCTTGCACAAATGCAGCCAGCCTATTAAAGGTATCTGTGCGTTTAATCTAGTCCCCATAATAAAACACAGTTCAAACTAAATTACATTTCAAAATTCAACCCATTTACGTGCATGTACGTAAATTGTTTCAACACAAGGACAATTTCAAAGCCTAATTTCAGAGCATTTACTCCAAAATATTAATAAGTAAGTACTCCAACGTTTCCATTGCGTGCCTTAAAGCAATTTGCATGAAAAATAAGCTACCCTTTATACAAGATGAGTTTTGCTGGAAGCTGCAGAATTCTTATTTGTTTTCGTGCTTTACCGCGAAGTCCGTGTCAATATTTTGAGAGCCGTTTGAGGTTTCAACTTGTGAAGTTGGGGAGTGAATATTAATCCTTTTTGGGAGCGACTTTTTCAGGTTTTTGTTTTTGTGTTAATGTGGCTTCTGCTTTGCTTTCAGTCTTGTTTACTTTGTAACTGAAAAGAGCATGATGCTAGGCTTTTAGTCTTCAGTTTTGTTAAGTGTTTGTTAAGTTCCCGTATTGCGTGTATTAGTTGTTTAACCTACGCTTCGTAAGTAAATTGTGATAACTGAGATGGGCAGCTCCGTTTTGCGCAGATTTTAGAAATCTATATCTATACTATAAAGCTGAAGAGTTTGTTTGATTGTTTGTTTGTTTGCTTGAACGCGCTAATCTCAGAAACTACTGGTCCAATTTGAAAAATTCTTTCAGTGCTCGATAGCCCATTTATTGAGGAAGTCTATAGGCTATATATCATCACGCTACGGGGACGAAGTCGCGGGCAGAAGCTAGTTATATAATATACCATCAGGCCAGTATTCCCAGAAGAGTTAGGCAGAGGTTTACTAATGAACACCCACAGTTAACTGATATGTTTATATGTATGTAACCACTAACTACTCTAACGCAGCAGATGCGCTTCAGACCACTAGACAAATGAGGCAGCAGACTTTTATAGTTATACCAAAACCATCTATAAAAATGTGCTGTACATAATGCCATTGTCTATCTGCATTCCTTATATACTCGTAGTTTGCTTTAAGCTATTTTTCTTTCCACCGACACCAGCAAGGACGGCGGAAATTCACGTCCCAAAATAACAAAAAGTCACACGAACCATAAAAACCAGTATAAAGGTTTTTGCACAAAAGCTAACTCAAAAAACAAGGTATATCCAGCGCTGATTCGTAAGTACGGTGTCCAAAAGCTGAATAAAAATCAACCATTCGACGAAAAAAATGTCCGGAACCAGATCAATGTTCGTCCAGTACATTTAGTTGGGATTCACTCGGCCATTGGGCTTTGTTTATAGGGGTAGTACGTAATATAAATTAATTATCTACGACGGCTCTTTGCCGACAACCCTCCCGAAAATATCTCGCCGTGAATAAAGAGCTGGGTATTAATTTGGGATATCGTTAAAAGCAAAATAAAACGTTAATTGCATATACGTTTTGTGGCTTTTGTTGATATTTTGGACGCGTGTTATGTAGGGATGGGTGGGTTTGTTTGTTTTTGTTTGAGAAATAGAGTACTATGGAACCTTTAATATTTGTTGGGACTATTGTGTTGCTAATATTTATTATTTAAAACACAAATAATTATCTGTCACCGGCACAGCGTGGCGAGAACTTGGAAACGTAATTGTAGAACAAGAAATATCAACCATACACAAAATTATAATTCCGATTATAATTTTGTGTATGGTTGAGCTCAGCAGTAGCAGTTCCACTATCTCAAAAAATCCATATAGTGTTTTATTTTCTCAGCTCAACATCCTCTACCTTAGTCGATGGCCAATCTAAGCTCAGTATGATTGTTTTAATCATAAATAAATAACTGAGCTCTCAATTTTCCTTCCATGTTTTCTTTTGTTCAGAATTCGACGTAAAGTTTTATTATTTCATCATTAACTTTCCGTTGGAGTTGCTGTTCGTTAATTATTTGTTTGCTAACCAGTTTTACATGAAATCTGTTTTATTTATAAATGTTACTTTGACATATTATCATCTATTGATTTGACATATACTATGAATAAACATGGAATAAACGTAGAATAAACATATCTTACCGTTGAGACGTCAAATATTGCAAATCAACAATGTTGGTGCTTCTGAGAGGAGACCCGTACCCAGCTGTGGGACAGAATATGGAGTTAATTATGTATGTTATGTAATATTGGTGCTAAGAGCCAATATCTCCATTGTCAATAAATGTATGTGGGTCTCAGACATGATAAATATCTTTTGTATTTTTTTTATTAAGATTATAAAGTTATTGTTATGAAGGAAAAAATTACTGCGTGTAGGATATTAATCTGTGTTCTGATTAGATACACCGAATGCTATGGCCACGGCAAATCCCACCCACTAGGTCGAAATTTGCTTTCACATTCTGAATTTACGTCTTAAAGGTGACTTCAGTGACAACTATTGAAAAGCAAGTTTCTTTGCTTCTCAACGATGTCGATAGATATAATGACATCATTATCTTTACCTTTGAATATTGCATGTCAATACGTTGACAACGACAAGGTCGTGCTATAAATGCTTTTGATGTCTCAAATGAAAGTTTGAGAGATGATATTTATTTCTCCGTGGAAGGTTAGGCAGAGTTGTAGGTAGCAGTTACCTAATGCTGTATAGGTAGGTATCCATAATTTAAAATGTAATTATATATTTCTTAATAACTAAATAGCACTAACTGTCTGTGTGGTTTATAGTTAAATATAAAATTGGTAATTAGGTACGAAAATTGCTCATGCATATCGGTATATCAGAATCATAATCTAAAAAAATATACACTCCATCCCTTGTTCCATGGGGCCATGCCACAAATGGTTCTATCACCACAAAACCAAAAAAACACTGCTGCTGCTTACCTACATCTACACTAATATTACAAAGCGGCGGTAGCCTAATGGCTAGGGCGTCGGACTTGCGATCATGTGGTTGCCGGTTCGATCCCCACCCATTGCACTACCAACGTGAACCCACTCGTAACACAAGCATTTTAGCTTAGCACGAGGGGTTAACAAGAATACTAGTAATGTGTGACCCACATTACTAGTAAGCTTAAAAAAAAAAGTAATAGTAAATAGTTTGTAAAATTGTGTGTAATGGATAAACTCAAATACTACTTGACTGATTTAAACATTCTTTCACCTATGGATATCTATATTATTCCACACAGATAAATTAAACAGAATTAAACATAAATCCGCGGGAAACAGCTAGTCATTAATAAGTCTCGTAAGATACATCAAAACTTGTTGAAAGTAAACTTGTAACTAGTACAGTTAGATGCTGGCTAAATCATGACGTCATACGTGAAGTTCTCAGCGCGTGAGAAGTTTTCTCATCTGGGTAATGAACACGCGTGCCGCCACCGGCGTTCACTTGTGGCTGCTCCGTTTATTTACTTTACAGCTGTTTGAAGTCGTATAACAAGTAAATGAAAAATGCATGAGAATAATGTTTTCGTTATAACCGACTTTGAGAAAGGAGGAGGCTCTAAATCTATTATGTATACTGAAATAAATTATAATAAGTAATCAAATATTCACGAAAATTTTATGAGCCGATATATTTTTTAAATTCATGGAATTAGCAAACAAAAAGCTGGATGAATAAAGCAGTTTGTAGGTCACTTAGTTATTCCATTACAAATTTTCAATAACAAGTTAATAATTAAGAAACTTGTCCATGTTGTACCGCAATTTCTAATGAGATTATTTTTAGGTTAAGAGGAAGAGATGGCGATATTCAACCTATTGAAAACCATCCTTAGTATTCATCACGAAAAATTATTGCGTTAACATGATGTGGTACACTCCCAATAGTCTACTTACGGATGGCAGCTGTTATGTATTTTATTCGAGCCGACATTTTTTTTTGTATTTGCCTTTATTATATCTTAGGATTACTTTTATATTTATTATAAAGCATTATTTAATCCGTTTTGTAAGGATATTGGAACTTCTATATACTAAATATTTGTATCATTGAAATAAATTGAAAATAAAATTAATAAAATAAACCACCATCAATGCTAGGGTATGAGTAAATACAATCTAACAAACAAATAAGTCGACACATTGTTTGACATTTGCGCTCATAACAAGTTTGTCGCCGCTTGTCTCATAAACTGCCCGCAGTTGATGACTCTCGCTCGGATTACAGGATCTTATTACAGTTCATTCCAATCACAATATTTGCTCACACGAGAATTATACTGGTATGTGCTTATAAGAGGTTTTTCTTGAGAAATTACTAGCTATTTTCTGTTTATTGATTTCTGACACTTACGCGAATATCCTACATTGAAATGAAACTACTTTTTAACGGATTTTATCGCGTTATATTGACGTGACTATGTATACGTATAGACGTAAAAGATCCGAAACAATATTGAAAACAATAGTATTAGGTATTATATCCGTAAAGTTGTTTTACTTCAATATTTCTAGTATTCGCGTAAGCTTCAGAAATCACTAAAACAAGATGTTTTTTTTTATAATCAGTTTCTTTTTTCTACAACTAGGTACCTAAACTATTCGTTACTTAGATATTGTAACTGATATAAGACATAGGTAAGTGTAACAGATGAATATATTCATAGTTGACAGAACTATGAATAAAATATTATAGCTAACCAAAAGAAATATTATCGCAATTTAAGGAACGTATTTATGCTTTAAAAAACAGTTTACACTGGCAGCTTCAAAGCAGGTATCCTTTTCTCCCAAACTAAATCAAAACAGAATACCACAGCAGCACTAGAGTAAGTGACTAAGCCTGTAAGGCCGTACAAGGCTGCGTGGGCCCGGGGCTAACAAAACTACCAAGAACCAAATCCTTTCTTACACCGCGCAGCTGCCCCGAGGGCGTAATGTGCTTTTTCTATTTGTTACATTAGTATCGGATTCTGACGGCATCATTATTTGCTCTCGCTACTAAATGAACTGTTCTTTCATGGAAGAATTTTCTATTTTCTTTTGCATACCTACTCTATTGTTTCGTTACTTATTCCTAAGCGACCAGTAGTATTCTATTTTTGAAGCTTTATTCTATTTAGAGAAACCACATGTTTTTCAAATATCAGCAGATAATCAAGTCATAAAGTGTTTTCTTGATCGTTGATTAATAATAATTTATGGACATCTCTTTCAGTGTAACGTTCAAAAGGAAATATATAAAAATGCTTGCTTCATTATCAGTCATGTTTGTAACAACCGAAAAACTGCCAACAAAAAAACTTCACAGAACGTAACATTATTTCCCGACGCTGATTCCCACGTAAGCTTCTTTGTATGCGGCACTCGTGGGCGACTGAGGCAAAAGTGAAGTAATGTTAGGAATCCAAAACAGCTACTGTTTGCGGGCCAATGTAACGCTAATTACCTGCTGACCTTGTTATCTCTGACGGGCGTTATGAGATTTTATATTTACGACGCAAACGTAATCGAGTTTGGGGGCGAGAGGATTGTTTTTTATTTTATTCTTGGTGGTTTGAAAATGGAATGTTATTTGTGTGGTGCTCCAAATTTAAAAAATCTTTAGCCAACACACAAATTCTGTTCTGAGTGGATAACCTGACAAAGCATGACAATGCATTTAGCATTGCATTACAGCATCCATGGTCACGGGTAGATTGGAAAGGATCCGAAACGTCGGAAGTTAAATAATATCAATACAGCGCGATAAAATCCGTAAAAAGTAGTTTAATTTCAATGTCTAATATTCACGTAAGTGTTAGAAATCAATAATATTAATTCATGTCTAAAAAACAATTCCCAAAATATAGTTAGCGGCATATTTAACGGTACGAATGAAAATCACGACATTGTTACAGGAAAAATATGTCCGCAATTTGTAACATTACATCAGAATGAACGGAGTTTAGTGAAAGCTAAAAAGATTAAGGCCGTTTATCACTATACCTACCTACATGTACACATGATATCTGTCTTTTCAGCTAAATTGAGCAGAGAAATGGCTTAAAAAATCATGAGGCTATTCTATTTGGAGAAACAGACGGCTGGGCAATATATTTTATTGCTGTTGCTGAAAATATTAGTCCGGGGTGTATGTCTAACGCCTTTTCAGTTCATATAAATGTTGATTTTCGTTTTATTAACAACATGTAGACTTAACAGAAACGTGTACCTAACTTTACAGATGATGGGTCTCAATCGGTGAAACCCTCATGAAGATAAATTTAAATAAGGTACTACAAACAAACATAAGTTACTACACTGAACATACACCTGCTCCCTTCAGTCGTGTTTAAAAAATATATATTTTATTCGATAGTCTGTTTATTTCAAGGGATTGCTAAATATTTAAGCTAACATCTTTTATGACATCTATTTCTCATTCAATCAAGTTTGAATTTAATACAAACTTTTATAGTAAATACTTTAATTTAATTATGGGATCTGTTACAATAATTCGCTTGCAAATGGTTGAACATAATCTAGATAAATTGAAATTATAACTCGTAAATTGATGTTGTGTTTTTTATGGGAGAGGGGCAAACGAGCAGACGGAGCATCTGATGGTAAGCGATTACCGCCACCAATGGACACCCACAATTCCAGAGAAATCACAAGTTCGTTGCCTGAAGCCACATAAAGCTGTCACTATCTAATTGCATCACTGAAATGGAGAAGGAAACAGAATGCAGCCAAAGGGTCAAAGCAACAAGTCTGAGGACTTACCGAAGTCAAAGTGGAGAAGATTGGGCCCTTTACGAGATAGGTATTATCAAATAAAGGGATCATTTTCAAATCCCTTATCCAATAAATGAAGTATGATTTGATTCGCGATACTTTAAATTAGGTTTGGTAGGTAGGAATTGAATATTTAAGCTTAGAATGGTAACATATTAAATACATGTCTCATTAGTCGAGTGGACGTTACTGTTACGCTGCTCATCACCGAGATTTTGGGTTCGATTCCCAGGTCGAGCAGTATTATTGAGGATACTGAGGGGGGGGGGGGAAACGAGCAGACAGATCACCGACTTTTAAAAGGGTTTGGGCCGGTGGCCACTCACTCGGCGAAACGTTGTTTCACGCCGGTTTTCTGTGAGGCCGTCGTATCACTCCGGTGCCGGACCGGGCCGGGGACGGACACATTCGTGCCGAAGCATGGCCCGCGATAAAAGATAAATGTCAATAGGCTGGTCCATGTGTCGTAATTATCTGTTTAACCGTTCTGGGAATACAGGCATGAATGTATGTTATGTTATTTGTACGAACTGGACCATAATAATAATAATAAATAATATACTGATTTCGGACACTTACGCGAATATTAGACATAGAAATAAAACTACTGTTTGCGGATTTTATCGCGTTGTATTGATATAATTTCATTCCTGACGTTTCGGATCCTTTACACTGTGTCTATACCCGTGACCAACCAAACAAAATTCGCTGTGGCTTAAATTTGGCATGGACGTCATTTGTCCAAATAATGTTTCAAAAGTGAATCCAGATTCACCACTTTCTGCATTAATTCCGTGGCTCAACCGCCATTTAAAACCTTCATTAAATAGATGTAAATCGTGGCTCATATAAATACAATTATTATTACAATATATATCACAAATATTATCCTGAATAATATATTTCAGTAAAAACATTATAATTCTCAAACAAATTACTGTAGTCTTAAAAAAATACTTGTAAAATTTTATCATCCTCTCTACGATTATAATTCTCACAATACTTTCATAGCATTTTACAATTCCGCACTTAGGTCCCGCACTAGCATCACGACCGTCGGTGAAATATATAGTGTTGTCCCGGGACAGATAACTCGTCTCAACACTTTACTACAAAAAGGTCACATTTTCAACAGCTTTATATTTTAGCTACTAGGAAATTTTATATAATTCTTGTTAAGTTTTTAAGGTTTCGGTTGTAAAAAAGGTTTTGTAAGCTAGCAGTTGGAGGATATTGTTACATCAAAATCTTAAAGGCTAAACACTTTATAAAAACATCAGGTACTCTACTTTTAGCATTAAAAGTTATCTACCGTATTATTTGATTTTTTTTTTCCGTACATCAAAAAACGGATGGGTAATGATTTTAAAAGTCTGTGTATTTCTTTCTTTCTTTCTATATACCTAAGTATGTATCGTTGTATTGATATTTGATCGTAGTTCAAGGTCTACTTACTGATTCAGTCAGAGTCAGTCAATCACATTTTGACAATGAGGTGTCAATTAATTCGTGTTTGCAGTACAAGTGTCATAGGCTATGATTTTGAAACAAGCCGTATCATTAATTACTGAAGTACAATAATTATATTTTGTTCTATTAGGAAGGTGCCTATTTAAATAGATAGCGAAACTTGCACCAGATAATCAATGAAGTAAGCACGAGTCATAAAAAAGTGTTAATAAAAAACAATAGCTTAAAAAGCTAAACCAGCCTACAAAAAAAAACAACAACAACAATAAATAAATATTCCACGGATATTATTAATTAATGCTCATTTCTCGTAGTTTTATGGTTAATTTCTATATCTCAAAATATTGTGTAGATCAAAACATGAGAAAATTTATATTGACTACATTTAGTTATCTGGTAATTATCCGAAATGTACTGATTTCTGACATGATTTAATTTTAAAATAAGATCAATAATCCATAAATCTATAATTATTATATAGGTATGTAACATGCAACAATAGATAAAAGACAATCAAGGAATAAAACTGCAAAATTTTACACCTTACCTCGATAGATGGCGTTGGCGTCGAATTAGATCGCGCTATGGTTTCGTTACATGCGTTAGTAACTTAGTCTAAGCCGCAGCGTTGTTAAGTTTACCTGAATCAACAGCTAATGTCAGTGTCAAAAAAAAATGATACAGTGTGCACGATTCCGGGCCCTGTAACGTAGCTCTCTCCCCCTTGTATTATTAAATAAATAAAAGTCCGTCATATTACAACCCTTGGAGTTTCTTATCTACATCTCCTACAGGTATAAATACGACAGTTATTTTGGTATAGAGATAGATAGTACCTAGGAAATATTGGAGAAATATATTTGCTACCTTTTGTGTCAGTTTTTTGAGATGTGACGGAAATTGCGGGCAAAAGTTAGTTTTAAATTCTTGACTTCTCGCAATGCCAATAATAAGCTTAGTTCCGCCGGTGACCGCTGCGCGCTGGTGGCTAGAGACGCTGCGCGCTATAAACAAGGTTATAAGTTTATAAGGCAAAAATATTGGACATTGACCCACTTATAATAATATGACTGTATAATTATAATATTATACAAATTATTATATTTACAACTATTATTTACAATATCTATCCCAATAATAATTATTAAATTATTAATGCCAATACTAATATTAAAATATTACGTTTTCTAATTTACCATACAATACAGCCATACACATACACATTAAGAAAAGTCGAACCAAAGGTTCCTTGCCAAATTTTGTCAAAAATTTCACACCAGACGGACGTGGCACCCATTTGTGTGAATGTTACATCCCACATACTTTCACACACATGGGTGCCACGTCTTACAATGGATTTTTACGTCACATTCACGTTAATAAAAGTTGAACCAAGGGCCCAACTGTCAAAAATTTTTTACTACGACCTTAATTAAAGATGTAGTGAACGTTTTCCAATATAACCTTTTCACGGCGTGCTATACTGTGGCGCGTGTAACGAAACCATAGCGCGATCTAATTCGTTGCCAACGCCATCTATCGAGCTATGAGGGCAACTTTAGGCAAAAGCCAAGCAATTTTCACACGCAAAAAAGGTATATAATAAGCAACTACTACTATTATAAATATAGGTATTTATTGCTATTAAATAAAAACCATTCATGTTGTCTCAACTAACACGTTTTGCAAAATATGTGTATAAATAAAATAAGTGAAACAGTTGAAAAGTACACGGCGTGTTGGCGTAGTGGCTGAGCGATCCGCTGCGACACGTGATGTGGTTTGTTCCCAACTCCCCACACAGAGCAAATATATGTAAGTATAGATCTTCCATTAGTTATTCCGGGTCTGGGTGTTCGTGTATGTGAGAATTTGTGTTTGTAAACGCACTCACGATACAGGAAAAATCCTAGTGTGGGGCAACTTTAAAAATAAAAGAATAACCTAAATCATATCATTTTGGTTCTTATTAGAAACAAAACCCATTGGATTAGTCCAATTAATAGAAAAATTATCTAATTAAAAGTTAAGTAAATAAAAAAATATAATAAAACGAAAGTTAATAAGACTAAAACCCGACTACAAAAGAAATCTACTGAAAAGCATTTTGTATTTGTAAAAGCAATCACATGTAAGTACAGGAGGAAATCCCAATTTATATTTATTTTTTTTAATAAAGAGAATCTAGACCAAACATAGAGGCATCGATTTGTCGGTATCAGAGACGCGTCACTATATCAACTACAAAATGTAATTACATAAAATTTCGTTTTTATTAAAAACGATAATAGACTTTTATAGTGATTTCGAAGCAGTTTTTGGTGTAATTTAAAGTGTATGTGTATAATGTAAGTGTTAATAAAATCGTTTCCTACATCAAATGCGTGATTAAAGAAAAACTTGTGATTTTCGCATCGGCAAGGGTTTGTTTACCAAAAAAGACAACTCCAAAAAAACGGACTGTACATAAATTCGTAGCACTCCACGCTCAAGGGATTGAAACAAAATTTTAGGCAGGCGAAAGAATTGCATATATTGCAATTTACTTATTGCAGTTATTATAATGTAAACTTGAGTGGAATTGTTGCTACGTGATGTTTGGATTTGTGGTCCAAACATCACGTTTCTACTGAATCCATAGAATCCCCAATAACACTGCTCGACCTGGTTATCGAACCCAAAATCTCAGGCGTAGGTAAGTCGCACTAAGGTCCACTGGACTAATGAGGCTGATATTTTTTCTGTATCAAATTAGCATTTTTAGCAACAATTCCACTCAAGTTTACATTATTAATGTAATTTGCATTAGTTATTGGTTCCATTATTACAGTAATCGTAGAGAAAGCTCTGCTGCCAATAGCACTAATAAGTTCTTTGTAAAATTGTCTTACAATGCAGTATTAAAATGATAGTAGTATAATAAAATCACTTAGGTCACGTTCGAGGTAATTTTTATTGTAAGTAGTTATTTTGACATAACACCTGTAAATTGTACTGACGTCATTTGTCCAAATAATATTTCAAAAGCGAATCCAGATTATACCATTTTTTGCATCTAAATCTCTATAAATCTTTAATCTAATTTAATAAAAAAACACGTGGATTATGGTATATAAACGACTCCGAAAATCTGATTTTAAAATTCTTCTCTGTTTGTCTGTTTGTTACGGGTTGGAGCAAAAACTACTGAATAGATTTTAATTTTATTATCACTGTTTGAAAGTATATACTCCAACTTAAAAACTGGTGAAATTCTTATATCAATTAATTAAATGAATCCTGAGATACAGCTTGACCTCCCTGATGTATAGAGGCCCATACAAAGAAGAGGTCATCAATGTTGGTTACTCATTTTTACTCCTGATATAGCTCCACGTGTGCGAAGCCGCGAGCAGAGGCTAGTCTTACATAATAATAAGAATGTAAGTGACCCGTGACTGTACATTGCTTATATTTACAAAAAAAACTAATTTGGGGGACTCAGAATCAGTAACACAATCCATTTCTATTATTTTTGGAACTTGTGTCTGTCTGTTTGTCTGTGGGTTTGTCTTTGTGTTTGACCACGCATCAAATAATAACTACTGAAAAGATTTGGAGGAAGTGGGCAGGAATTCATAGCCTGTTTGTTGGATTAACATTAAGGCTATTTTTAATTAAAATCGGTTCTTTATATCAAAAGTTATTAACATTTTAACCATTAAAAAAATGAATTTTAAAAATAACCATTGAATTAAATTTCTTTTTCAAGTATTTCTGTACTAGACTAGTACGGATAAAGAATTATAACAGAATCAAGTAATAAAATAAAATACACTTACAGAGACTAAATAAGATAAAACAGATCAATCAGAAACCATTATTGTCACCAGGAATTGATTATTAGTAGATACAGTTATTCTAACTCTACTTATACAGGGAATCCCGGGACATACACATAGGATTTATCCAGCGAGCATACAAGCCAGTGTAAAAACTAAATATTTAAGGAGGTTAAAGAAGTAAACAAAGAATGAAAACTTATTTTCTAGCGGACTAACACGACATCATTATTACCTTAATGAAATTTGATTTTGTTCAAGTTCAAGTTCAAATGTTTTTATTTCAAATAAGCTTTTACAAGCGTTTATGAAACGTTGTGATTCTAGTTGCACGGTTCCAAAAGGTTGATCCTATGGAGAAGAATCCGGCAAGAAACTCCATGGACACTCTTTTAAAATAAATGAATTACAAACTTCACTGGTACAATATTGCGATAACAAGATGTGAGGACGTTGAAGGATGTCCAAGTTTGACCGAGGTCGACTATATTAAACGTAGATTCACGTTATTTGAGAATCCGATGTCATTTCTAAATAAAAAACTATGTGGTAAAAACGCACACCATCAAAGCGACAAATAAAACTAGGTGTCTACTTAGACAAGCCACAACGTACACACATTTACAGTTTCTGCTGTGGTAAACAATACTTTCCATATGAAGACATCTCGATATGTAAATAATATGGAATCTGTTAAAGCTATGTCCATCTACTTATAAGGTTCCTACTATAGCTACTAACTGACCAACATGAAAATTAATAAGCTTATATTAGTCTCTAATAATCAACAGTTTCATTTTGCCAGGGAGGCCGCAAATGCATCCGTATCTAACGACCACACATTCTTATCGTTAACATAGTCCTTGGTTTTGTAGTAGGCTTTCTTAAGAAGAACAGATTTGACGTGTCTTTTAAATTTCTTGTCAGTGAGATCGGTGACACATTTTGGGAGTTTATTATAGAAACGCACACAATTTCCTAGAAATGATTTATTTGTTTTAGTTAGTCTAAATTTAGGTACCACTATTTTATGTTTATTCCTAGTATTAAGGTTGTGAAAGTCACTATTGACACTGAACTTCTGCAGGTTTTTGCGCACATACATTATGTTTTCAAGGATGTAGAGTGACGGCATCGTAAGTATATTGATGTGATTCGATAACAGGTGTCATTTTGAGTTGACAATTTTGTCAATTATTGTTTTCTTCTTTAAAGCATCCAGCCATATAGTAACACATTTTATAATGTGGAACCTCGATAGTGTAGATATAATGCGCAGTTTCCATCTAATCAAATAATTAAATAATATACCCAAAGAGTATACCACGTATGTATGTATGATAATAAAAAAAATGCAACGTGCGTTAATCTTTACTGATGCCGAAACAGTTACTTGAGATTTTTATCTATGCAGGTATGTATTTTTATATTTCCATGCTTCACGTCAACTGCATGTGAACAAATTTTTGAAATTAAGTAATTTATAGGTCAGAAATAAGGTATTTAGAGGTCAATGGCGCTAATTGTATTACAAATTGGAAAACCAGATTTTTCGAGGTGGTTAGTTAAAACTTGGAGAGGACAACGTCTGTCAGGTCAGCTAGTTTATTTATAAAATTATCGTACCTATAGATATTTACTTGTAAGAAAAATAATAAAACCACTGTTTGAACTTTTTACCCCTCATCTATGGCGCTCTGAAATTACTTAATTTACGGTTGAATAAAAACAATAACCCACATAGAACTATTCAATTCATTTATTCAAATATATTTTGCTGAATAGCAAGTTTCTGTGTGTCGCATAATTCTACGAGAACGAAAATAAATAGGACTCAGCAGTAATGTAGGACTAATTAGCATACCTAGGCTACACAGTATTTATACAACGATAAAGAAATTTAGAGCTCTGAATAAATAATTTATGGACGCTTGAAGCGGCATACTTTATTTATTACGACGTTGAGAATTTGAATTAATTACGTTTATTTTAATTTCCTTTGAATAGGAATATGTAAGTATATCATATTTTTATGGTTGTCGGCACGCTATTTGTTGTCATATTAGGCATAATAACCTGTTTGAAGTAATTATTTTATACTTCAGAGAGCACGTTAGACGGTTGCCTACTTACTGAATAGTAGAAAATTTAAGTTTAGCTTTTTTTAGTAGTAGTAGTAAGTTAGAGATAATGATAGTCTAATAAATCATTAACCTTCCATTTTGTATGTGTTTAAACACAGCGAAGAAAATTATTTATTTATTGAAATTTATTATTTGAATTTGAAATTTGAAAGATTGGTTTAAATAACTCAAAAAGTCATACATTATTGGTGAGACATTTTAATTTCTTTGCTATCCCTTAGTTATTTTTATTGGTTATTTCAAAAAAGCGACAAACTGAAACCTACAGATAACTAAAAGTGAAAGGATGAAGACTTTGAAAGAAGATTGAACTTTGACGCTAGGTCCAACTATATATGTATGTTGCCGTGAAGTTCGAAACTTACATCCAATCAATTACAATGTTAGGACTCCTAATGATGATAGATGGAATTAATTTCCATACAAGAACAGACCTCAGTTCAAATCTATGCATAAGTTTGACCAACTGAACAGAGGCTTAGATTTAGGCTGACCAATGAAGCGAGTCTGACGTTATAATGGATGGTCATATGTAATGTACGTAGGTACTTGTTGCTCAATGGTGCGCTGAGTTAATTACTCCCAAGACCAATACAATCAATAGCACAGCTTAATGTTCTCTCGTTGGCAACACCAAGTGTTGGACAGGAGGTCATTAGTTTATGACTTCGAGAACATCATGACATGCCCGTGTGGTCAACAGACAGATGGTACCGACTGCTAATACGACAGATGGTACATTTTAGGTTCGTGCCATTAAAAAATATGCAGCGATTCCTTAGCAAACTCCAGTTAACTGGACGAAAATGAAAACAACTTTTCATTATTCTAAAACATTCAATAAAAAATCTACAGTTTTTTTTTTCTCTTCTACGATTGTATAACATACACTTAGAAAGATTTAATAATCTTAATATAATCAATCAACATAATAATAATATTTGAATCAATTCATAATTCAAGATTATCGCTTATTTGTGACAAAACTAAAATAACATACAATAACTAAATAGAAACCCAAAATACATTTTACAGACACACATGTACCTACATATTTTTGTATAATAATGTAATAATAATTTGAATAATTATTTTTATTTAACTTTAACCGACCAAGCCTCGTAATATAATTATAAAAAGTAATTTTTCTTCGATAAAATTTGAACGATGTCGAACAATAAGTGTCTAAAGCCATTCAGATTAAATCGTAAAATATTATTTATCATAGTCTAGATTTTTGATTTATCACAATTATTTATTTTAAAAGAGAACAAAATCGACGATTTTATTGAAAATCTTAGGTTAAAAAAGAATTATTATAATATGAGAAACCTTTTTAATATCGTTAGAGTTTTAATCTTGACTGATAATTTATATTTGAAATTGTAAAGTGATTATTAAAACTGATGGTCCATTCCCTATCCACGTATTGTGGCCCTAAATTAAAGAGTTTTATACAGTGTATAATTATGGTGGGCGCGCAATTATATTTGTTGTATCATAAGTAATGTAGCTTAAGGGTCCGGCGGAGCTTAAATTACGGAATACCAAAATAAATCGTAATACTAACAATATGTTATCAAATTGTGTTATTAATAGGATTGAGATACGGTTAATCTAGGTTTCTACCATACCATCATTGATTTCATCTACTACTACTTTACTGGAAATAAACGACCGGAAAATCGTTTCCAACTTAGTCAAGTTATCAAGAAGAAATGAACAAAAGAATTTCCTGCTCTTCCATTGCTGTTATGAATAATAACACATTGTGATTACCTAAATTTTGTTCGAATTACGTTTTTTTTTGGTAGGTATAACATTATACTAACAATACTAACCTAGTATTAAGCACAATTGTTACTAACAAAAATACAAACAAAACTATGGACTTTCTTTTTCTATGGTCTGAAATAAACTTATAATAATAAATAATAATAATAATTACGTTTGTGTCATTGTTAGGTTAGGACCTTTTCCTTATGCCTTCATTTAAGTTTCTCGTTCCTGTGGGAAATAAAATCTCCAATTGGATTTCTTTAAATTAGAATGTTATAAATGAAGAAATCTTTATGGGAAATGGGATAACAAAGTATAAGTGCTGGGCTGCTATAACAATCAAATCATCTTCGGATGTCTTTTGTTCTTAAATTTTAAAAATTCCTCTATAACAAATCTTAACAGTTTAGCAACTTTCAAACGTGGATCGCACAATGATTCATCAAAAGGATTCTCAAGAAAGGCTCAAATAAATTTATGGAGCACAAAACAAAATCTATACTTTTTTTTAATATATAGAGCTGAAGAGTTTGTCTGTCTGTTTGCTTGAACGCGCTAATCTCAGGAACTACTGGTCCGATTTGAAAAATTCTTTCAGTGTTAGATAGCCCATTTATTGAGGAAGGCTATAGGCTATATATCATCACGCTAAAACAACTAACAATTCCACGCGGACGAAGTCGCGGGTAGAAGCAAGTTTAATTATAAATGGTGATATCGAGCTCGAACCCCCACATAATACTGGCGAGTCGTCACGTACGTTCACGGCACCGCTCCAACTAATTCCGCTTTATGAAAAAGTTCCTCACATTCCTCTGGTGATTGTATCATTCGAGTCGCGTGACAGAATCCCTGGTGCTGTCAACCGTGTATTTTAAACGACTATGCACTATTTATGTCATAATAGAGTAATAAACGGTTATACATAAATGTGGTGAATTAAATTAAGCTAACATTTTAGGCCCAAACAGACATCTGAATGATGGATAACTTAATATAGTTAGTGACAGTTTTATTTGAAGTTTCATCTATTTTATTTATACTTTTTTATACCTACAGACAGGTATAGGAGTATGTACAATAATTTATAACCGAATGATAATAAATAACTTTATGTCACAGTACTATTATTATATGTTATGCCCACTCATACTACATAATCAACTATTACTATTACATTAAGAATTTAATTCTTATCGTAGTCCAGTTCAAACAAAGCATTAAAACTTAAAGTTTAAATAACTATATTGTTACAAAAATAACATAAAACTACACGTGTAAGTTTATCGCTATGTTTTAAAAACATTTACATGAACTCAACACGTTATAACATAAAAACATAATAAATGTATTTAATATGAGAATAAAATCTGTATTGTTTGTAAATTTAAAGTAAATATTACAATAAATTAAGTATTATTGCTTATGTTTGGTTTTAACCTCAAATTTAAGTTCGTCACAATCAGATTAATAACAATCATGAGGATTCACCATGCAAGGTTGCTCTTCATGCATGAGGAGGTTTATAACCGTGGATGAAACGAAAGTGGTGTGCCAGAATCGTAGCAAGTGGAAATCTATACTCTCCACCTATTTTTCAAGTTCAAGTTCAAATGTTTTTATTTCAAACTAGCTTCTGCCCGCGACTTCGTCCGGGCGTGATGATATATATATAGGCCTATAGCCTTCCTCAATAAATGGGATATCTAACACTGAAATAATTTTAAAAATCGGACCAGTAGTTCCTGAGATTAGCGCGTTCAAGCAAACAAACAAACAAACAAACTCTTCAGCTTCATATTATATTAGTATAGATAAGCTTTTACAAGCATTTTTGAAACGTTATGATTCTAGTTGCACGGTTCCAATTCCAATCCTATGGAGGAGAATCCAGCAAGAAACTCCATGGACACTCTTTTAAAATAAATTACCTACTTACAATTGTTAGCTGGTTCCGAAAGTAAGAGTTGTGTTTAATGATCTAGAGACCTACGATTTGACAATCAACTGGTCATACCACTATATGCTACAACTGCTAAATTAAAGTAAAACATTGCGACAGTAATAGATACTATACTATGCTTTGCCCTTACCCGCCAAGGGAACTTAATTCATCAAACACAAACGAGTAAACCGAGCCAGTTGGCTATACAAATGTGAGCTGGAGTCCGAGGTCTCGCTGGTCCAATGTTTGTCGTGCAAACGCCACAGTGACGTAACACGCGGCTCATCAGTTTGCACAGTACAATATTTACACAAACGTTGGAAATGGACATGGCCGACAATTTTGTACATTGTTTGAGTTAATAATGACCTATGTAGATGATTGTAGCATCACATACCAACATGCTAGTATTTTCTAAAGAGTAAGGCAGAGTAAAGTTATGCTGCTGGAAAATTTGCAATGTAATAGGGAGCTAAATAAGGGAGTTAGGTACTACGTAATGGAGGGCAGAACAGGCACAAATCTAAACTCATATAATTTCAATAAATAACATTGAGAAGGATATTGGTGACCAACTGAATAGAAGACAAGATTAGAAGAAAAAAAACATCTAACAACAACTTTCAAAAATAAAATAAACGACTAACTTTCTATAAAGAGTATTTCATTGAAACTCGAAAAAATACATAATTACATTGCACATTACATAATTACAGACAGACTTGAAAAAAAACCTTTGAATCTCTCGTAATGTTCTGCAAGTATTGTTTTAGAATTTACACTTTTCCACAATCAAAATGTAACATACTTTTTGCAAAGTCAGAATATCGAACGGTAAGAAGATCTAGTTCATTTACATTCAGCAAGCGTACGACATTTTATCGCCGGTTGAGTCTGACAACTGAGCTTCAAGTCTGCTTACAGATACAATTGGCATTATTTACGTTGAAATTTTACAAACATGAATATATTTGTCTACGTGTTTCAGTGTTCTCCTGTGATTACTATTTACGATAGATGTGTAACGAGTAAAGATGACATATTTGTTCTTCAGTCAAAGTTACTCCTAGCTAAGCGAGTAATGTATTAAACTCTCTCATTAGTCTAATGGTATTAGTGTAGTTAAGCGTGAGGACCTAGGTTCGATTTCCAGATCGAGCACTATGTTATTATAGTTTTTATAAAAATATCTGGCACCTTGAAGTTTAGATTTGCATGGGAACTTCAAACATACGGGCGAACTGTGGCTGTACATTAGTACACCTTTATCTAACCTTTCAGTCATACAGGCATGATGGTATAATGAAAATTATACTATATTATCATATATATAATTTATTATCTATAGAATTTAACTAACGCTTACTTAAAAATAAAAATTCAAGTAACAGCATATAATTTTTGATTTGATATACTCATTCAGTGTTACAAAGATCTGTTGTAAATACATCAAACAAATGCTACAAAAATTCTGCGACGCATCAACGATTGTTTTATTAAATGTTGTCAACTTCAAATGACCCGCATGCTCCCGAGCTCTCAGATCATTTTATAATAAAGAACGAGATCTCCTGCTAGCGACGTGCGTTTCTATTCAAATGGAACTGAATTAATTGGAATTGCAAACTTACGCACAAAGGCCCCACTTGCCAAAGTCACGCACCAAATTAAGTTGGTTATCCTCTAAGTGAAAGTAGGTCTGTTTACTTCAATTACAGAATGTTTATTCAATTACTGAAAGAAAAAGAACAAAAAATAACGTCAATTTTCAGATAAAAACATAACATTAAGATCACATCACATCAACATCATCATACTTGGACTCCCCAAGGGATTAATACGGGGCGAGCCTAAAGCCATTAACCGGGCACAAATTTAAACTCTGCTATTAAGAATTTCATAGAAGAACCTACTAAAACTCGACCGAACCACAAAAAAAATACTAAATATTTATGTGCTGAAACCAATTTCGGAGAGATGATATCTGGGTTTCATTATGCCACTGTATTTGAATGATTTCAGAACAGTTGAATCGCGGAGAGAAACTTGATATCGAAATCAAAATAACAGTAAAATCATTGGTATATAGAACATCTAAACAATAACCGCGCAACCAGAGCACGGAGTTGGTTTCATTTGAAAGTTTTCCGTTTTTCAAGCGCACGGCACACAGTCCCAAGTGGGCTGACCTACTCTCTTGAATTCGCGATAGGAAACTTTTTTCATCAATAGATTTCGCGACGAGAGCAGGAATAGTGGAGTTGACGCACTCAAAAATCATTTGAATTGTTTGTTTTATTTCTGGAGATTTTCCGTGCATTGCTCGTGTGTAAGGTTTTTGACATTGATCTGTGGCGGCTATGCGTGTCGCCAAGTGGTATAATCTCATTAAAATTATTTCTTGGCATGGAAGACCTTCAATCTGTCATTCCGACTAAGAAGAAAACGCTGCACGCTAATTTCACGATCTTGACCATATCTACAAGGAATACGTATAAACCTCCGCCTGACAGCACGAATTCATGAATCATGTCAAACTAATTCGAACCGCTCATATGTAAAACAAAGACGATGACGTCATAATAATTAAATGGTGTATGAGGGAGCTTGAAAGGAAAATAATCTTATGTTAACCTCGGTCAAATATTGATGTGATTACTTATATACATATTTCCCTGAAAATAAGAAAATCCCCCAATACATACCTTTTTTCCAAGATTTGAAGAGCCTTTTCCTAAAGTAAAAAGAATTTTCCTTACCTTTTGAAGATATTGTGTCGGTCGTTACATTTTCTCGAAGATGTCAGGATTTGGGAATATTAATACCGAATATTTGAGAAGCATATAACGGAATATTATTTTAAAAGTTCATACTAATAACAGCCGCGCTGAGAGCTTTGTCCCACTCTTTAGTTTGACGAAATTTTCCATTCCAATTATCCATTAGGTCCGAACAGATTATCAGGTAAGAAAATCATGAGACTTCAAAAAGGAAGACACGCTTTTTGCTCCATTTTGTTGCTTTCCATCAAGCATAGACAACTTACAGACATCACACTTAGATCTACGTGAAAAATGTAGTTCGATAGGTGCCTACTTATTTTTCACCTTAGCAAGGTGAATAGGCTGGAGTTGTCATAGAAAACGTAACATCTAATGTTATAGAACTTAAAAGATCGAAAAAGAAGAAAATTAAAAGAAATTCCATCATCATTTCTGTTTTAATCAGCCACATATATACGATTATTCTATCTCACTGCTCGGCGGGGGTTTCCTCTCAGAACGATTTTTATACAAAATTATTGCTACGTATTTACCAACGCGTTAACATAAATTCAGTGTTCAACCCTCTCGTGACATATAAACTTAAACAATACCTCTTAAGTTAATTTAGTGAAAGAAAAATTCGACTCGCAGGCAGGATTCGAACCTGCGTCTTCTGGTTTGATACACCAGACGCTATGACCACTAAGCCTTCTAAAAAATCACAAAAATATAGTTAATAGGTATGGTAGCATCGTACGACATAGAACTAACCGTAAGGTAAGTCATGTCGGTTGAGAGGCAAAGTAACTTGCTTGTCAATAGATGTTACTGACGTCACCTTTAAGACGTAAGTTCAGAATGTGAAGGCAAATTTCGACATGGCAGGCAGGACTCGCGGTGGCTTAGTGGTCATAGCGTCTGGTGTATCAAACCAGAAGACGCAGGTTCGAATCCTGCCTGCGAGTCGAATTTTTCTTTCACTAAATTAACTTCATAATCTTAGCATGAAAAATGCAAAAAAATCACAAAAATATAATACCTCTTAATATAAATCATCCTCATTTTAATCCTGATGCAAAAAAATTATAAAAAGTTTCCTCTCGAGGTTGCATATAAAAATAAAATTGTGTCATAAACGTATAGTAGTGGACTCGTGGCGTATAATTAATGGGGCTTGTAATATAAATTGATATAAATTGTGTCTCGACGGACGTCGGCCGGAACCGCTACGGTAGTAACACGAAATTATGTTGTTTTAAAGTGAAGTTTGATCGAGATAGCCTTTGGTGGAATAGGTCTTACTATTTTAGTAAATTATGGTCAATTAGCCCGTTTGTTTATTGAGAATCTTTAAATTGCCATTGATCTACTGGTTTAAAGCCCCACTGATAAGCCAATAGATCTTGGTTCGATTCCTAGGTCATGTCATCTGTTATTGGGTTTTTCTTTGAAATTCTCAGTTCGGAGTTTATATTTCGTGTGATGTTACTGACGTCACCTTTAAGACGTAAAATCAAAATGTGATGGCAAATCACAAAGAAAATGTCAAGGCGGGTGACACTCGTGCTGGCTTAGTGGTCATATGCCTCTGTTGTATCTAACCAGAAGACGCAGGTTCAACTCCTGCCCGCAAGTTGAATTATTCCTTCACTAAAATAACTTTATAATCTTAGCATGGAGAATGCAAAAAAAATCATCAAAAGATACTTAAAACATGTTTCAACAAAATGACGTCACAGCATCAACCCGGATCGAGAATCCGTAGTGATTCGTACGCCTCATGATAATTGCTAAGCAACAATTAATATTCATTAAGATATACCCGGGCCGGTCTATTAATTCAAGAGCCGCGGCCGTTCGATCTAGTTCGAAACGCTTTTGTTTCTATTGTGCCTAGTTCCTTTAAGTCTATTAGTGGTTTAAAGGAGAGATATAGAAGAACATGATTAATGGTACAGATTAGCTGTAACTAATGGAGTAAATGGCTATTCAGGTGCTCTTACTGTCTATAACAATATCAAGTTTTTATGAAGGAAATAAATTAATTACATACCATCATTTCTGTATGAGAGCTACGCTTCGGCACGGATAGGCCAGCTCGACAAGAGTGATACCAAGGCTTCACAAAAAACCAACGTGAAGCCACGCTTAAGTTGTGTGTTCGCCGAGTGAGTGAGGATACCGGAGTCCCAAAGCCTTTTAAAACCCACTTGTGTAACACACTTGTGACTCCTCTGGTGTTGCAGGTGTTCATGGGCGGTAGTAATCGCTTACCATCAGGCGATACGTCTGCTCATTTATCTCTATCCCATAAAAATCTAATAGTATAGAATAGAAATCTGTTTCCAATTTACTATAAAAGTAAGGCAAGAATATATGCGATATCGCCATCATATTATCACAACCTTAAGAGAGAGCATAAAACTTTTAGAAGCCGACATCCATCTCACTTTCGTAACTATGACACCAAACAAAGTGGCCATATAAAATATGTTTCTACTCCACACGTCGCCATAGTCACTCGTTAATAATTCAAACAAACTTTGTAAGACTCATCAGGACTCGGATTACTGGCTCCAAGTTCTAATATAGTTTCAGGAATGTGATGAACAAATTTATTTAGTTCATTTGATTTGGTGGAAGACTCATAGTCCAGCGAAGTATTACTCGCTTATACAGGATTCCACATCACAGTAACGTTGGTGTAAACTTTTGTTTAGAATTTTCATTAAATTGATTAAAATACTCAATTAGTACTTAATAAATTGTACCTACTATTCTAAAGAAGTTTTGACACGTAATATTATACGGGTACTCGTATTATCAACATTAAAACATAGTAGACGTAGGTAATATTATAAGGATTCTGTCATCCTTTTGGGAAAAAAAACTACCAAATTTATTTTCACGAAGAAATTCTTCGAAAATTGGACCACTGAGTTGTTAGTACTTATTACTCGGGATTTGGCACTGCTCTGGCAAATGTTACGCCAAATACGCTTTAAAGGGCACATAACGTTGGCGTTTGTCATGTTATTATCTGCGGAATGTTCACCGCTGAACGTAAGCGTTATTTTAAATGCATTTGGAACGATTAGTTGGTAGTAGGTATAGCCGTATTAAGCACAGTGGACGCACGCATCGGTTATATAAAATGAGTTTTGCATGAATAAATTTTCATGACTAAATAGCTAAATATTAACATCCCTAGTCTACATTGTCATGAGTATACTAAAATATCTGTGCATCACAATCATATTTCAGCATGAGTATTTCATTGAAAATCACAATTCTAGCAACGAATTTTCGTAAATAGGTTCTAAAGTAAAAATGTAAATGGTGTCCTGAAAATTTTGTAGCTCTTTCAAGGAATTTATTGAACATAAAGGTAGATAAAACGTCAATAGATCCATTATCAGAACGTCTGTTCACCGAGGAAGAATTCATAAAACTTCGTCTGAATACCCCGCCCAATTGTCCGGGCCGTGACCTCATTGTGTTACACAATAAATTGCCTCAGTACCCCTCGTCCTGTCAGCGATATTTTCTTCTAAATCGTCACTGTGTTTTGTTAACGCTTCACGGGACACGATTTGTACACTTAGAGAATAAATGGAGCGTCAAACACTCGTGCATTCTGCGCAAAAAGATGCACTGCGATACAGAATAAATCGAGCTTGAAGCGCTCTTTGTGCTAGTCGGAAAGACGTACTGGATCGCACGTAGATACCTAAATCGTAACAGTTTAACTTTGTATTTCAAAATCATCACGCCAATATTCCCCGTAGGACTAGGCAGAGGTATACTAGAGGACACTAATGTATATCCACATTTCGCCGGTATGCTTAGGTCCCACGTAAGGAGGTCAGTCTATTGCTATTCACCGGGCACAAACCTAAACCTTCTTCTCTTAGCAGTCACGATAAGAAAGCCCAACACAGTATTAAACAGTATTAGAAAAATACAAATTAACAAAACTTGAATTCAAACTGACTTCTATAAATAAAACTGAATCTTATTTGCATACATTATATATATTATAAAGTTATTTTTACATTTTCTGTGCCCAGCATCTCAATACAGTTCAGATTTTAGTTTTCGCAAAGTTTCATTTGATTTGCGACCACCAGGCTCGTGCCAAGCGAGAGATCTGTTTTGGCAGTTACCAACGAAACTTGCTATATTTCAAAGTTTTCAAACACAACTTTGTTGTATTTGGAGTAGGAACAACTCTCGACCAGGAAAAACTTGGCGAAGTTTCCAGGTGGGTTTTTTGCCCTCGAGAGCTGAAGTTTTTGTACTAATCGAAATAAAACATCGATGTAACAATTTCCTGTTCTCAAGATTTTGTATACGTACCTAATCTGAATATCGGAAGTAGAATTATGGAGGCCGTAAATGTTAGATGACTTTAATCAACAGGAATCTTGTATTTGTTCACAATGTCTAAAAAACTTTTCATGCTGAAGTGTTAAGAAGAAACAAAGGGAACATTGTAAAACAGGACAGTTTCAGTGAGGCGTTACTTATTCACGTCGTTTGTCGGCGAGGTAGTGCTGCTCAAATATTCAATGCCGCCATCTTGTGCTTGCGCTAAGCTACCGGCTTAACTACAACCGCAAATGACGTGAGCAGAATGGAAAATGAGAGAGAAAGGGTATGTGATAGCTATATTGAGTGTGGAACAGGCCATCCACTTCTATTACGTCTTGGGAACCGGGAAATAGATACACATAGACATAGATACAGTTTTCTAGACATTTTCTTGTAATGGATTTCTTAACAAAGTCCAATATATATTATGGGAGTTATGGTAAAATATTTGAAGTTGTGATTATCATTTACTGTCGCACTCAGAGATGTCAATTAAGGTAATAAATCTAATAGTACACTAACCACCTCAAATGGCTGCGGGAACAGTGAGCAAACTGCATAATTCTCAGCAACTATCTAAAACAAAGTTGTAAAGCTTAATATTTTAATTGTTTTTTTTTTTTAAAGAGTATCAATGGAGTTTCTTACCTGCTCTTCTCCATAAGACCCACTTTTTGGACTAACTAACTAGTTTAAACTTTTCAAAAGTACCCTTTTTATTGGTCAAATATTGAAATAAAATATTTTGAATTTGACTTTGAATAACGATTTACTAACATTAAATGACGTCTTTTAGAGCAGTGAATAACCTGAAGTAAATGTGTCGTCCACAAATAACAGGTGTAGTTTCAGAAGCACTTACAACTAATCGTGGTTACATGTTTGCCTCTGTCACACCTTGCACGTCCGACACTCTCCATTATGACATTTAGGATATTACTAATATAATATACTTCTTATAATAAAAGTAAATAAGAATATATAAAAAAACTATTACTACGATATGCGATCTCAGATAGCTTACCAAAAAATATTGTTGGTTCGCTAAGATAAGTGATAACTTCAATTCAATTTTTATTTTATAACTCTATCCCTATATTTTATTTCATCAAACACACGAAAGCTATTGAAAGAAAAGTATATGAAAGATTTTACGACAATATAAAACGAAGCGAACTTTAGATAAGAAAGTAGAGTGTTGTATTTTTATCGTTAAAACCTCGCTGGTAATGTATTCGATACACTTCGATATATCCAGCTTCATGTTAGAGTGGCAAGTTTCTGTAAACTTCTGCTGACTTTGTGTTTGCAATACACTCAAATTGGGTCTTTCACTCACACCTACATATTATATTCTACTAGTACGAAGATTGTCAAAAAAAATAGTTACCTTATTGGCCAGTTCATTTTTCCGTGCTAAGTTTCGGACGGGGAAATTCTCTTACCTGAAAAAAAAATATAATTAATTATATTTTCATATGACTTCAACGTTCTTTAATAGGTGTATAGAAAGCTTTTCGAGCTACTTCACATTATTTTTATTTAACAAAATTGTTTCATAATTTCCATGCTTATTTTTTTATTAATTGAATTTAAACAATAATATATAATAGTACAATAATCAAAAGTACAAAAATGACACCGCAGGTTCCAGTTCCTACGTAAAGAACATTGGAGCGTCTCTTCAATATTTGTGGCATTGTGATTGACATGGTTATGATTTTTTTCCAATATTGTCGGACTGTTTTGAGAATTATTATAATGGTTTCACTGAATTTTTATGTACGGATTCAAAATGAAACCATGTTAATTCGCACAATTTATTCTTCTTTGAAGTGGCATCAACTTTACTGTTTAGTGTGCTTAAATTTTCGTCACCACCCATGTACAAAATACTAAACATTTATGTACACTCCTCGCTATGTTTTGCCGTTTAACTTATATTGGCGCGGCTATAAAACATTTACGTGAAATTGCGCCGCATAATCGTCGGTTTTCGATATAAAACGGGGCTTTGTGAGAATTTTCTGGCATTTGCTCGTCGCTTCAAGCTGCGATATGAATATTATTACATTCTTCTGTTCTATATTTATTGTGAATTTTCTGTCAATAGCTGTCTGTTTTGTATATAGGTTAGTATGCCACACTATTTTTGGAATAAAAAAGCGCACGTACAATTTATATATTTTTGTTTATTTGTATTACGTATAATATTTACTTACTTATATATAAAGAAGATATAATCATACATAATAGATATTTAAATGTTTTAAAATGAAATACAGGGTTAACAAAGTAATAACTCTACTTTTAGGCCGGTTGTAATCCCGAGAGTAGTAATTAAAATTAAATTTCTTCGCGCTCCGGGACGATTGTATTTCAGGATGGGTACCTCTCTAGAGAATTACCTCGAAGACTTGTTATCATGAATTATTAACCAAGATATATTTTCCAATTTTAGTATTGAATAGATGTTAAGACTACATCAATGTCGCCTGATGTTAGGCAACTATGGAACAATCTTGAGTATCGACGAGTGTATCTAACCTAAAAAAGTTATAAATCTTTGTCCTTAGACATCAAAACTCTCAGGGTATTCCGCGTTTCTAAGAGATATTTTCGAATAAGTAGGTATGCATCGCAATTGGAGTATGTAAATTATAGCATTACCAAACATAGAGACAAAAGAATAATTGTGACTACGCTAATAAGTTTAAAACATTTTAACTACGAAATACAAAACAACGTATTAATCAGAACATTACCGCTAATCCTGGCAGTACCAAAGAGCTCTTTACCATGGCTTGTCAGTCCATTGTTCTCGCAATCACAACGCGCCTGTGATAAACGCAGCCACTCTGATTTACCGGCCGAAGCCACGCCATTAGCGGCATTACGCTAACACCAGGGAGTTACCTCACGAGTTACGGCTGATTTGCAACTTGTGTGAGATATGCTTTGGTGGTAGGGGCTAGATTATGTAAGATGCTTTATCTTAGATGAGGGTATTAAAAATATATCAGTTTCGTTGAGGCACTGCATTATTCGAACGTTATAAGAAACTGAATCAGGTCTTAACACCGTTTATATTAAACTCGTATACGTTTATATGAGTTTTAAACCACGTTTCTATGGTTTTTATTATAAAATTACCAAATTTAGTGTGTGTTTAATAGAACTGGGCCACCATTTCCTTAGAATTATAATAAAAAGGAAGCTGCCCGTGGTTCCATTCACATCCCAAAAGACTTTTGAGACAAAGGGTAACCCATGTCCTTCTACGAGGTCAAATATAAGTATATCTGTATCAAAATTTATTGAAATTGGTTAAGCGGGTTAGGGTCGATAACGTAACAAACAAACAGACGGAGTTGCTTTAGCAATTATAGTGGTATATTGAAATAAACCGAGATTCTATACACCTGCATCTTGTAAACAAGCTTGACTGTGATTGCGGTCTCTCATGTATAGGCCAAACAAAAAGAAGCATAGGAAAGGAGTATATATAGTATATATAGTAGTTCCCCGTGTAAAGGAGCACATAGCTGATGTCAAGCACCGCCGTTCCAAGAAGTCAGCAGTTTGTGAACACGCACTTGGCATTGGCTCAGCACTATATCAGATTTGACAAACCACAGGTCCTTGCAAAAGAAAATTGATTCCTACCCAGGATATTTCGTGAGGCCATTGAAATTAAAAAGCACCCCAATTTCAATAGAGAGGATGGATGGGTATTGGCACCTGCTTGGAACCCTATTATAGATTCTGTTAGGTCTAAATGCACGCCCAAAACTGCAAGATACGGTGAGCTCATTCTGCATGAATCAAATAACAAATGATTAATGTAAAAGTGAAAGGGTTAATGGAGGGGAGCTGTTCAATAAATACAACGATAAGACGCATGACACCTCAGTCTGCCCGTGACCATGGACGCTGTAAAGGGTCCGAAACGTCGGGATTTGTATTGTATTGTATTGTATACTAATATAACGCGATATAATCCGTAAGGTTGTTTTATTTCAACATGTCTGATATTCGCATAAGCTTCAGAAATCAATAAATTATAGTGGTAGTTTGAATTAATTTCATGTAAGCATGAACAGGATCTAGAAACTCCATAGAACATAATATTCATGCTGACTTTCATGAATTCACTTATCTTACAAACAACAAGTAATACAATATACTGGATTCCAACAATATACAAAAATAATCTGTACGCTCAGGGATGGAGTACTAATAAATAATACATAGCAAAAGTTCCCGGGTCGGCTCACACTGAAGATTGATCCGCGCGTTCCCAGTACATTTACATGTGGGAATAAATCATAACAGGTTCGCGTCGATGCTCGTGTACTACATGAGTTGTAATTTATATTGTTTGTTGCGTGTGTAGGGTGAAGTGTTGTTATAGATTTATATTGATATTGAAGTACTACACCGACAGAAATCCTCTTCTTCATTTAAAATTACCGAAATACATCGCATGAATATACATTTTCTTCCAAGCCATCATAATTGTGTAGTAATAAATTAATCAGATACTTAATAATATCACATAACATACCATCACGCCTGTATTCCCAAGACCTCTAGCGTAGCAGTCGCGGTCAGGACCACTTGAGTAATGAGGCAGTTAATTTAATTTTTAAATTAATAATATCAGACATCTACAAAACATAATGTCATTCGCATAAGTGTTTTATTTCCAGTCTAGGTCATTGTACGAAAATCATAAACCACAGCCTTCTAGCACTTTTTACTCTATCTAATAGAATAACAATAGAAGTGATCCAAGCCTTAAGGCTTAGGGTAATAATGGCCCAAAAAAGTACTACTTGAGGGTGATTCGGCATATTTTTTCACTGAAGTATAGCGATGAAAGAAAGATATTGCTTCTAACTTTTTGCTATTACTGGGAAAAACTTGAAGAGAGCTGGCTGATTGAAACAATAAATTCGAAGGAATACTTCACGACTTAGAACACTGGAGAAAGATTCCGAATGGTATTTCAGCGGAAAAGTTTTGGTGGCATCGATAGAAAGAAGTGATAATATCTAGTTGAATGGAAGAATAGATTATTAGGATCATTCAGGGCGATTAAATGTTGATAGTGACCTTTGTCTTGAGGACTGTGCTTACCTACCTGTTATATAACACCTTAGCAAATATTATATCAGGAGACTGGTTTGTCTCGTTTATCTATGTTAGAAAATGTTTAACGTATCGTTAGTTACTTCGATTCATTTGAAATCACACCCATAAGTTGAAGTTAAACTCTAGTTTGCCATCAATGAACCAGTAAAAGATAAGGCTACAAATAAATATTATATGGATTAGTGAAAACAGTTTAAAATAATGACAAGTTTGGCTTAAAAATATTCACAACATTTTCTACAAAACTAAAAACTATTAAATTCGCTGAGGTTAGTTTTAAAACATTTTTGTTTTATGAATGCGGGCTTAACTAATTTACGTCAATTTTGAGAGAGTAATAGGCGGCGCCTGTTAGCACCGAATAAAGTGTAGAATCCATTAACGCGGCTCGCTGTAAAACTGTTATTTTATCAAATAACAGTTTTGAAAATACACTCCATCAGAGTCGGTGTTTACACGTCACGGTACAATATGCCTAATTACATTATATAACAAACTATGCTTTTCAGAATACATGCATGTTATTATTTAAATTGAAAAGAAGGCATTATTAACCGACTTCCAAAAGGAGATTCTCAATTCGACTGTATTTTTTTAGAATATGCTATTAATATTGTTTTATTCCTAGCTAATAGCTTAGTTGGTTAATATTAGAGATGTTCCAAGGTATGAGGTTAAATTTTCAATATTTTAGATAAAAGGAAGCTATAGCCTTTTTTTAAAAGTCATTCGGAACATAGAGCAGGCGGGCTATGTCGGTCGGACTCGTAACGAATAAAAACCTCACTTGCCTTCCCTTGCCCTTTTATTGTCATGGGATTATAGTTCAGCGTTCGCTAGATTCCTTCAAAGGAAAAAAGGAAAATCGCGTGCCTAGCCAGCAGTAGTAGCCATTGTATGTTTGGGCACGGACTTCTCAAGTCAGCTCATGGAGCCACCTACTCACGCGATAAGACTGATCTGCTATTACTGCGCTGCTCTGCCTAAGTTGAGCATACCACCAGCTAATGCTGCGCTATGTCCTCAGGGCAGTCTGCAATCGTGACAATCGGGTGTTTGTTGCCTATGTGACACAGGTATTTCCTAAAAAAAAGTGTCCTGAGAGCACCTGCGTCAGTCAGAAATTGAGGAACTATAACACTACAACCTACACGTTACATAAAAAACTGTCATGGGGTATTTCCGCAGCCGGACAAGTTTGTCTTCGGTACGTTTTCACTGTACAACATTTATATAACGGAGTCTCCTTAAATTTTTCCGTCTTTATCTCGAGACAGGAATAAACCGCCCGGATTAGGTGATTCGCTTTGCAGCGTCTGGACAAATCGCGCGGTGATTCGTTTCAAAGCGTTTACTGTTGACGTACTGACAATTTTCTTTATTATGGAAAGGGCGAGGAACGATTTAGTTAATTATTTTAAACGACTCTGATTTGAGTCGGAAATTGAATTGTGTTAGATTTTATTGTGATTCACTGCGGTTTTTTTGTATTATTTTGTTTTATTGCGATCCCAATCGATCTCATTTTAATAATTCTATCAATAATACTTTTGTACAGCCTCGTTAGTCTAGTGGTCCCAAGTGCGACTGCTACGCTAGAGGTCCTGGGTTCGGTTCTCAGGTCGAGCAAAGTGTTATTGGGTTTTTCTATGAAATTCTCAGTAGCAGCTCAGAGTTCGGAAATTGTGCCCGGTTTATGGCAATAGGCAATAGGCTTTGGGGAATACAGGCGTGATGGTATGAATGTATGTATGTAATATTTTTGTATAGGATCGACGACGTATAATTAAAAATAACTGAACGATAATAGCTACGGACAAGTTTAACTACCGGACTACTAACTAGAAATAAAGAGATTTATAAAGATTAAAGAGCAAACATAAGGAAGACTTTTTGAAGGAACATTTTTTATAAAAACTTGAATCCCCGATTTGATAGGATTTCTTTCTTAGTCTGGCCGACGTATGGGACTAGGCATAGGATTTGTTACCTTTGGATAACAAGTAGTAAGATTTTAATTTTATTGATAATTTCGGGTATCGCTCGTAATATTAAAATGTGGGTCTAAAACGAGCTAACTTAATACCGAATGAAAATAATAGGCAAGCAATTTACTAAGGAAAGAAACACAAAATCCAAACTATTTCAGGACTACTATGAAATAATTCTATCACCCATCCAATTAAAGAAACCACTCACAAAGGAAAAAGTACCTACTCAAGATAATCTTCATCACGGCCTCATCTAAACCAATCTCATTATACAACTCGAAACCAGTCCATTTTCTAATTCTTCAGGCAAAAAAGGTTAGGTAAGAGTAATCCTATGCGTGTCTTCATTACCCTGCATTAAGGCGATGACTCGACTTGATGAGCTTCTTTGTGCCAACCCGCCCGCACCTCCTCCCTTCCCCACTGACGTCACGCGAACGCAAATTTTAGCCAAATTGTAAAGATGTTGCTCTTTAATTTTGTTTGTACGATCAGGAAACGTTTGAGAAATGAAATATGATTTTATGAACAATTGTGTGATTATTACGTAAACGTTTCATTTGCGTAGTAACCGCGAGTGTGATTGCAGAACTTAACAGCCAGGGATATTTTTAAGGGAATCCCCGTAGCAGCAAACTAGATTGATACTCTGTACCTAATTAGCGTATTTTTTTTCTTTTGATCCTAAATGCAACTGTTACGCTAGAGGTACTGCGTTCGATTCCCATGTAGAACATTGTTATTGGGGTTTTCTATTAAATTCACATCAGAAGTTTGGAGTTGGGTATTTAGTTATTTTATCACTTAAGGACAATAGGCTCGCCTTCAATTACGTGGATGTATATTACTACACCTCTGCTAACCCTTTCGGAAATACAGGCGTGATGGTGTTTTATATAAATAGTGTAACTTTTTAGTATTACATGTGTGATATGTAACTCCCTCCTATATAAATTAATCTACCCTTTTTCTCTGGTGTCGTAAAAGGTGACACAGGTGTTAATAACAATAAATTGCGATCGCCAATCAAGATTCGCCGTTCATCTTCTGACCTTTCGCTGTCCTGTTTACCGATATTTTTTGAGAGCGGGAAGGTGCATGTATGTATTGTGGAACTGCATAACTGGCTTGGACAGAATGCCAGCGGTTATAATGCTACATGGTGTCGACCATCGAGCCGAGTCTAAGAACATTTTGTCTTTTTGTATATCTGTTAATTTATATTTTTATGTAATTTGTATGGTTTGTCTGTGTTAAGGCAAATACATTTCTTTTTCTTTCTGTTAAAGATAATTCAATTTTTTTAAATAATTTATTAAATTATTCTGACTTTTCTCTATTTTCTGAAATTCGCACAGTGTAAGGACATCTGCATGTGACTGACTTGCTTTACATTGCTTAGTGGTTAATCTTGTGATTTAAATTGAGGAGTTATGCTTTGAAGTTTGATTTAGTGGAACACGCATATTACCTGATAACAAATATCCTAATGTTAATGTACAAGTGAATTATGTAATAGTAATACGGTAGGAATAATTTGATCTTACAGGCTTATTAGCAATTAAATTTATCACCGTTTCAAATATTTTACTTCAAGTTAATAAGTAAAAAATAGGACACAGGTACGAAAGAAAGTTCCCATGTGTACGGCACGATGCGTGCGCATAAACTAGACAACGGGATTAGCCGGCTCAGTCGTCGGCTTACACAACTTGTAATCGTTGTTGCTCGCCCAGAGTTATCTGTATCACTAGCAGTCGAAACTACACTACCCTGTTTGTGCCTAAAGATACATTTTGGAACACGTTTTTACAGGAGAAAGTTTCTTCGAATGGGGTCATCAATTTGTTGTACTAAGGGGTTTCTCAACTCATACACGCGACGGCGAAAAGGAAGAGTAGGTAATGATTTTAACAGTATATGCATGGATCTGAAGCTCAAAAACTACTACGATTTTGAGCAAATAAGATGTCGACTGATTCCTCTTTACAGGAAGTGTACTGCAAAATTTATATAATTTTAACAAATGAGTTGTCTTTGAATTCATCTTAATACAAAAATCGTTGTTCGGTATAAAGTATTACTCAGAATCCTTTATTGGAAACCTAGACAAAGAAAATTATAAATATGGTCTATGAATTTCTTACTACTAGCGCCATCTCTTTATTTGACGATGTACAATTTTATTTATGTATTGTGCCATTATAATAATAAATAATAATAAATCCATTTATTCCCAAAAAGAAGAAATACACATTACAAAACTAACTTGAAAAATATAAGAAATAAAAATAAATAAATTTACTTTTTGGGCACCCACGATAGGGCAAAGGCCTCCTCCTTACATTTCCAAAAGCTCCTATCCTTAGCGAGCCTGGTCCAAGTGTGGCCCGCGGCTCTCACTAAGTCATCACTTCAGCGTGCAGCGGCGGCGAGGGTGACCGCGTCGGCGTGCGTCACCGCGCGGCCACCAGTGCAGGGTGCCGAGTCTACTATTCAGTTGTGTCAGAATTGTGATTCAGTGACTTCATAATGGTTGAATTTTGACAGTTTTCTCTACGAAATCTGTAATTTCTTATGTCATTTAGTGCCATTGGACGGTCATTCTGAATCAATTGAAATAGCAGACTAGGGCCCCAGCACGCGCTCACTCCAGCGCCCGTCTTCAGAACGCGCCACGTGACCATCCCATCGCCATTTTAGCCCGCAGGATAATTCTGTATTGTGCCATTACTGATTGATAAACGAACTTGATAAAATCTTTATATACCCGTCCCTATTTCATTAGCTTCTGTTGAATATTGTACCATGCTCAAATAGTTATATATTATTTTCGTTCTCCTACATCGATGATGATTTAGTTCAAATTAATAACAGCAGCTAGGTATTTACATCAATATAAAGAGGCACTAGTTTCGCATTGCAGTACCTCCAGTTATAAGAAGTTAGGAACACAATATTATAACAATGTAATCGCGTGTCAGCCCACAAACACAAATAGTTTATTATGCTAATGGATCTTTTTCAATTTGAATGCAAATCCAACGACGATTACGCTTAACTGCACAACATTTGAGGGTATTTATTTTCTTTACTCTTAGGATAGAACGAAGTAAATAGATTAGAGTTAATAGAAGTAAAATACATATTTGTTTCTGGGTTTGAAACACGGAACATAATTCTTTGTTATGTGGTTTGAAACACCAGCTTGCTTGCGTAAGGTAAAAATCAAAATAATATTCTTTAAGGATTCAATGAGCCAGAGGCTTCGGCTTCAAAATTATTTATTATTATAACATAACTTAAAATTTGCACCTACTACTAAAATTTGGTTTGAAATATACGTACTCGTTCTTATAAGTATTTTCTATTTCAGAATTTCTGTATACAAGCGTATAAATGCTTTAGAATTGTTATAAATATTTATGAAGATTGTTCAATAATTCATTATTCAACAGCTTTCAGCAAGTTGACAGTGATTCTATTGATTACATTAGCGATTCAGTCATTTTCATACTACCAAGGTCTGCTATACCTACTTGCGTTTTATTATCGTATAAAATAAATAAATAAAATAAAAATAGCCTTCATTCTACCACAATTATACATTTATATTCATGCATTATTATTCATTTATTTACTATATTATATTATTTATTTGCTTAATGTTGAATTAAATTGATTTGATTTATTATCATAAATTATTATCATCATGCATTAATTTGTGGAAGTCGCCTCTTTGGCGTAGGCCTCCCCCAGCTTCCTCCAGTTGTCTCTGTCCCTAGCTAATCTTCTCCAATCTGGTCCACATCTCGCTTTAAATATGTCTTCCCAACGTCTTTTCGGTCTACCTCTACCTCGTTGCCCTTCTCTTGGAACCCATTCTGTTACTTTCCTGGTCCATCTGTCGGTATCCAATCTGCACACATGACCTGCCCATTTCCATTTCAAATTTTTTATTTTTTCTAATATGTCAGTTACTTTTGTTTTCCTTCTTATGACTTCGTTTCTGATTTTATCTGATAGTTTAATGCCTAACATACTTCTCTCCATTTTTCGTTGATGTATAGCTAATTTATTTTCATCTTTCTTACGTAACGCCCACGTTTGGCAACCATAAGTTAGGCATGGTAAGATTACTATTTCATATAGTTTACATTTAATTTTTATGTTAACGTCTCCATTCTTCATAATTTCTTTTAAGTTCCAATACTTTTTCCAAGCAATTGCAATGCGCCTATTTATTTCTGTTTCTGTTTGGTCAAGAAACGAAATTGATTGACCCAGGTAGATATATTCTGTAACATATTCGATGTTTTCTCCGTTTGCTCTGATACTTTTATAGCTACCATTAGTAATAATTTTTGTTTTTGAGGCATTTAGCATCAATCCAACTTTATTGCTCTCCCTCACTAGGTCGTTGATCATATTTTGCAGCTGTGTGCTCTCCTCGGCAAATATAGCAATGTCGTCTGCAAATCGCAGGTGGCTTATGTATTCTCCATTTATTTTTATTCCTTGGTTTTCCCAATTGATATTCCTGAAGACCATCTCAAGAACAGCTGAAAATATTTTAGGCGAGAGTGGGTCGCCCTGTTGACACCTTTTTTTATACAGAATTCTGGTCCATCTCTTTCCATTCGTATCTTAGCCGAACTCATCGAGTATATACTGTACAGTAGCTCTATGTACTCAATATCTACATTTTGCTGTATTAGTGCTTTCCAGATAGCATTGTGTTCTAAAGAGTCGAAGGCTTTACTGAAGTCTATAAAACATATGTACAGAACCCTCCCGTATTCTTTGCTTTTTTCTATGAGTTGTGTCATGACGTGAATGTGATCAATAGTTGAAAAGGTTTTTCTAAATCCTGCTTGTTCGGGTGGTTGGTTCTCGTATAATACATAGATATTACTGTAAAGTGCTTTTAGATTAATCAAGCCGCTCTCTTTTCATGCTAAATCGGATAATAATGAACATAAATACGGGCAATTATTAGTAGTTGTTTGGCGTTTTGATTTGAAGGTTTCTTGGTTAATGGATATAGGGTCAGTCCATATTACATGGAATATAAAAATATAAGTGCACTTCTACCCAAGCCTTCCGGAATATTACGAACAACTACAAACAATAGACGCCATCTTGAGACCTTGTAAAAAAAAATTTAGTGATTTTTGTAAAGTTGGTGCCACACTATTATTTTCTTCTACAAATTCGCACATATACATACGCCCAGAATCGGAAAAACTGCCTTTAGATTATAAAAATATTTGCTCCTTGTGGGGATTGAACCCCCAACACGCAGCGCAGAAGCCGATCGCTTATCCGGTATGCCAAACGTGTCGTTTTATTTTTACTTTATGCAGATCTTTTACGAATATATTTGCGTTACTTCTCGATTCCGTTACAGCAAAGTTTCAAATTAAAATGAAACTCGATACTTTTCGCGCACTCCAATTATTTCGTTAATTGGTCCACCGGTATTCATGTTTATTATTGTTACTGTGAATCCTTTTTAATGCAAAGATGTTGGACCGTGAATATTGGAATTCATATAAGTAGCGATATTTTGTGTTAATTAAAATCTTTGCTTCGTTGGTTATTCTTTCCTTACCATTTTCGGTTTATGTTTTCAGCATGCGTTTAATTAGCAAGTTAAATATAGAACAGTTATATCTCCACCACTGCTGTTGAAACTAGCAAGCGATGTTTGTGCTTCAAATGTTTATCTAAAATATAACCTGCCAAGGAGAGTTCAGTAAGCTACTTAACATTTAATTACTACATCAATTATATAGTTCATAAAGTACTGCAATGAACCACGTGTATGTTTTTATATTAGAAGCTTAATTAGATTAAGATAATCTGAGGCAATGAATAACTTTCTAGACTCAGTCTGCAAAGTTTTATCTAACTCTGGATATGCTCGGAATGTGTTATAATATAATATAATATACAACATTATGTTTGGTACCTTTATGTGAAACCCGAATATAGTTTGATCAAAATAAGTAACTGAATCGATTCAAAAAATGTTTACATCGTGTTATATTATGTGCTAGAAATATTTAAAAAAAGGTTACAAATAGGACACCGAGCGAAAAGTATCTTTCCGCAATCATATGCGCAAAACACAAGTCATGGCAGGTCATAGCGGCCATAGGCGCGGGCGCACAGCAGGGCGGGGGTAATAAGACGTGGTGAGCATGTTTTTGTATAGTCAACCAGGTAGGTACCATAACATAGCATAATCAATGTGTTATTTATTATATGTCATTATATGTTATTATATGTCATGTCCCATTATATGTCCCACTGCTGGGCACGGGTCTCCTCTCACAATGAGAGGGATTAGGCTATAGTCCACCACGCTAGCCTAATGCAAATGGCAGACTTCACACGCCGTCGAGAAAATCTCTCGGGCATGCAGGTTTCCTCACGATGTTTGCCTTCACCGTTTAAGCGCGTGATAATTAACTATTAATACGCACATAACTTCAAAATGTCAGAGGTGCATGCCTTGGATTTGAACTGGTCATATGGTAATGGTCATATCACTAGGCTATCACGGCTATTGTACAAGATTGTACCATAACAAGCAAAAGCATAACTTCGTGATTTTTCGTGACAGCTTTGAAATTTTGTACATAGATTCTTTACATAAAAATACTAGACACGTGTCTCGGGTAAATACTAAAACTAAGGTTGTATATAAGTTCGGTTGCTTGTATTATAAAATTGTAGCCACAAGTTAACACAATTAGCTGTAAGCTGATATACTGAATGTCCAGAGTTCTCGACGATATTTTTAGATGTCCAACACCGATTTGCGAGATATGTACATTTATCTTACTTACAAAATTGATAAAACGGTATCGATATTATTACAGCGATCTAAAGTACTATTAAAATCGTAGTGAACAATTATATAAACTTGAACATTTCAACAACTAGACGCGCTGTTGAGTAGGTACTATGATTCATTTAAAAATATGCGCCCGTCCGTACCGACACCGAATGGAGCAACTCGATTTAAAAATCGGGTATTTCGCACCTCACTGGCCAGCACTGGTTCACTTTGTTCAGCGAATGTTCAATAAAAAGGTTATTGAATTAATACCAGGACTTTGTGCGAAATGTAGATTAATATTGGTGGTTATTGCTAAAGTTCAGAGTTATGCAATTACCTTGCCGGAAAATTGTAATATAAATGTAGCGAGATTTTTATGGTATATACTATTTTAAAATTTTGTTGTACATCAGTGGGACAACGTGCAGTGTATTGGAAAAGAATATTAATTGATAAAATATGAAATATAATACTCCAGATGAAACTTACAACTTATAAAGTTTACTACATAACATACCATCACGCCTGTATTCCCCGAAGGCTTAGGCAGAGGCGTACTAATGTACACCCACAGTTCGCCGGTATGTTTAGGTCCCATGTAATAGGGGGCGAGCCTATTGCCATTAACCGGGCACAAATTCCAAACTCCGAGCTGCCATTGGGAATTTCATAGAAAAACCCAATAACACTTTCATCGACCTGGGAATCGAACCCAGGACCTCTAGCATAGCAGTCGCGCTCAGGACCGCTTGGCTAATGAGGCAGTTTTTTTTTTAAATTATATGTCTAGGTAGAGGCATCTACTTGAATCTACGGACTTAATGGATGTAAAGGTAAAAAAAGAGATAATCAGAGCCGCAAAGCGTAAGTAATGTAGGCTAAGGCTAAGGTTTTAAACTCAAAATAAAAAGAAACATTTTTATTCTTATGATTAAAAAATTAAGCGTTGTATATAGACCGCACAATAATTTCAGCCAGTTATAATTACCCTACAGGGAAGAAGAACTTTTCTCGTTCCGTGTGAAGAGGCCTTCTTCACACGGAACGAGAAAAGTTTCATCCATAAAAATATATTTTTTAGCGTAATTAAAAAAACATTCCCCGCTTAAAATATGGGTGGAAAAAAATGTGAATGCAAATGAAAATGAAGTGAGTTGTCGCGCGCCGGCGTTGTTTATACCGGAGCAGTAAATTTAGATGTCACTGTAATTATACAGATAATTTAATGATAAAAAGAAATACCGTATACCAACGGCTGTAGTCTTCAAAAAGCTAGGCTGGTACGCAATATAGTGCTGTATACCGCAAATAGCCGCTAGCATTATTTTAGGTAGGTTATAATAACCTAGTAATACTTACCTATGTACATATGTGTGTGCTCTGGCTTGCAGACTATTCGATTGGCCTATAGCAGTAAAGAATTATGATAAACTATTTCTGTGATTATTGTTTTCTTTGCTTTATAGTTCATTTATTACTTTTGTCTGCTGCACCTGGAGAAGGATGATGCTAGTGCTAATACATCTATCAAAAGCTTTCATCCTTTACTTTTCTTCCGAAAATTGATGTTTTGAAGTAAACTTTAATACTCCAGAGTATTACTCAAAAAATTAATTGAGGTCACTGGGTCATTTGACGTAAACAATTGCGCATTTTTGTTATCACGTTGATAAAATGTATTTAACATTTTCTCATTTTCTTTACCACAGGTACAACTTTCCGTGCCGCTGTCAACTTCGACTTTAATATTTATTTTATCTGTTCTTAATTGTACTTTAAGTATTAACTTTCTTTTAAAAATTTCAATATGGCTTATTTTCTTTGCTTGTCTCGTGAAGGAGACTTTTAGGGGACAAAAAAACATGATTCACAGCTCGCCAGTACATTGAAAGTAATTAATAGATGGCGATTAATGGTGTTTAATAAAGGTTTCAAAGTATGTACATTTAAATTTGTTTTATATTCTAAAAGAATATGATCTGATATGTCATTTGATGTATTGAGTAGGTACCTATGTGTTCTACCCATAAACAAACAACTTCTCCACTCAGTCGTGACTATAAGGAGGCTTAAGCCAGCTCTAGGCAACCAAGCAGACTGTGTTTATAGAAATTACGAACAAAGATCCAAATATAATAGCACCATAGAACATTACCACATAAATTCATCAACCAACACACACGCAATATTACGGGATTGACTGCCAAAGTTCTCAAGCTAAAAGCCCAGCTAAACGAAGTTTCCTTACGTGTTTAAATTACAAGATAAATGTAGCAAGTCAAGTGTGTAAAGTATTTTATCTGTGTACATAAATATAAACTACAAACAGACATCGGGGTAAGTACCGGTAAAAACCCAGAGGTAGGTCCGCGCAAAGGTTCCTTCGCGGGATTTATATGTTTCCGACTTAAAATACCCATGTTCCTGATTAGTTGTTGTTTACCTTTGAAAGGTCCCGGCAAAGAGAGTAGTGACGTGGGTAAGTTATCTATATACATGTCCATTTATACCAGTCTTCTGGGATTCTCCCATGTGTTCTCATCAAATTGGGCGGACATAATGCATATTGGGTAAAAGCACAGAGTATCTATACAACGTTATTATTTTTAGTATAATATACGAAACCTGAGTACGGTTTGTTCAGAATAAGTTACTGTATCGATTCCAATATTTTGTATCAAAAATATTTTAAAAAATTAGGTACATGTTGGACGCAGGTATCTTTCTGCTGTTATACGCGCACAACACAAGTCACAGCAGGTCTTAGCGGCACTAGGCGGGGCACACAGCGGAGTGGAGCGATCATGACGCGGTGAGCATGTTTTTGTACGGACAACCAGGTAACACGGTAGGTAACAAGCTTATAGCTAAGTGATTTTTCATGATACAGTTCTGAAATTTCGTACATAAATTCTTTACATAAAAATACTAGACACGTGTTTCGGGTTTCACATCGATACCTACCAGTAACGCCATCTAGTGACTTTTATTACAATTTATTTTCAATAACACTGCTAGCTTATTACTGAGTTTTTAGATTTTACTTCTATAATACTGCTAGTCGTTTAATCGAGTTCGTTTTGTCTAGCTCCCTAAATCCATCCACAACAGAATTTACCTTATCTCTGCCTATTTTTAAGTTTGTAAACGAACGTTTGCAAGATTGCGTGAGCGAGTAGTATTGCACCATACAACGACATTTTACAGCGCCCATTTCTATCGTGGCAAGCAAACATTATTTCTATGATTAATAATTTCACCGCCCACACAAAATATAGGTATAGACCTAAATAGCTCAAACATTAGCCATTCACTGTTAATCTCCTTACTAGTCTAAATCGCTTCAACGAGAATGCTAATACTCCCAAAGGTTTAACCCAAATGACACTTCTAATTTCTAACCCTTTGTAGGCCAAGATTAGTTCCCCACATAAACTTAACGTCGGCCATTTTGGATAGATATCAAGGTACGCTTTTGATTAATACAATTTGTAGCCGCAAATTGGTGATACCTGTGGAATTGAATATCTAGGGAACAATTAATAATTGCTTGTACTTAGCTTCCATTTCAATAAATTCAATATTAATAATTGTATTGTTAACTTAGTATCTGACATTCTCTTGTATTCTATTAGAATAATTATTTACATGGGTTTTTTTTTTAAATACCTTATTTGGTTGTGAGTCACTTAATTTTGAATGAAAATACGGTTAAAGAATTTATTTTCTCAAAAAGAAATTTACACAATTTCACTTATATGAGAACAATTTTATCTGAAATGTAGGTAATTAGAATGCAATCAGATTTTGTAATACTTAAAACACTAATACATGATACGTTACTACTTACATGAATAAAATTCTACACATAATTAGTATAAATATAAATATAATAAAAATAGATTAAAGCAAGTAAAATAATACATAAAGTGGCAAAACATTTTAACTAACATCTACCCTCTAAGCAATTCGATTTGAACAATCATTAAATGTTCTTTGCCATAGTATAGACAAGACTACGAAGTACAACTTAGTTTATTCGAAAAAAAATCGGTTATTGAGAATATGTTTTTTTAGTTTACACTTAAAAATGTTAAATGAGTCTACGTTCTTCACATCTTTTGGCAGTTTGTTGTATAACTGAACTCCTGCAAAAATAATGGAGCGTTTACCGACATTAGTTCGAACTTGTGGGAGTAAAATGTGATCTTTTCGACGACTGCTACGGCTATGCACCTGATGAACCTTGGTGAACGAGATGTGTGACTTTATGGTTTTATTAAGAATTTTCCTTATGAGTATGCATGTAAAATATGTGTGCATTTGCTTGATGTTCATTATTTTTGTTTCCTGGTAAATTGAAAATAAAACTAATATCCATGACTAATCTCACAAATATTTAGTAGTAAGTGTAGTATTAAGTAGTAACACTACAATAGGTATATTTCTTTCATTTCCCAAATTTCTACTTCATTCAGATAATTTACCCCCTCTGTGAGATTATGAATCTCCAAAAACGTGAGGTCGGTGAGTCAATTACGTAATTATGAACCCCAATGTTGGCTACCCATAATTATGACTAAACTTGTTCAACGGGAATTTCGCTAGTAAACGTCAAAGTTTGAAAATTCGCTCAAATAGTTAGTCGTTCAGTTATTTGAGCTAGATTCGGCCTGAAAATACTAAGGTACAGTATTATCCATTAAATAAGTTTATATTTCTGTAAGGAAAAGGGAAATACAATATTACTGTGTATTTGAATAGGCCCAAACCATCTGCAAGAAACTGTAGGGCAGACGGGTTTACTGATATCTCTTACCATGCATTCCTATATTATTGGTTGTATGTTTTTTTGGGATAGGGGAACAAACGTGCAGACGAATAACCTGATGGTAAGCGATAACCGCCGCCCATGGACACCCGCAACACCAGAGGAGTCACAAGTGCGTTGCCCGCCTTTTAAAAGGGTTTGGGCCTGTTATGTTATTGTTATTGCAAATCTTGATGGATTGAAATGAAGTTTTCTGTCTTTAAAGGTGTCGTAGAATAATAATGATAACTTAGAGTAATAATTATTTACTTTTAGTTATTTATTATACCTATAGAAAAAATATAAATTCAACCACAACCTGCAGCACCATGTATTTATATGTACAAAGTTACTTAATTTCGGGATTTTCATAAATAGAACGAAGGTAAATAAGTTGGAAACCAGCGAAATAAGTAAATACTTAATAAAAATTTTAGAGCGCTCGCGCACTTGTGATTTTTAGTCGGGCGATAGTTTGATCGTTCTGGGATTCATTATGGAGTTATATGGCAGTGCGCGCATTTGACGATTAGAATTCGACATGAAATTATACACGACTATTACGGCGACTAAACTATCGGTAGACTAAAAATCACAAGTGCGCGTTAGCCCTTAATCGTGGTAAAAAACCATGGTTGTTGTAAATGGTTTTCCATTTACCATCTCGATACCTAACCACTTGTAGTATGTGTAGTGTTTTTTTTAATAAATAAGTATGTGCAACCGAGTGTTGCATACCTTCCTTGGACTTAACAAGTGTTTCATCTACCACCCCAAAAAAATATAAATCTGGATCGCAAACAGTCAAATTGTATTTGTCAAGTATTTTTTTTTCAAACCTCTTCCAAAATATAAAATATTTATGCTTATTACTCCTACTCCACCACAGGTTGTACGCCTTTCGCTTCTGAAAATGTTCTTAAAAGTGCTGCAAGTACTTATGTAAATATAGTATAGAAGAATATGTGCAGGATCTGGAAATTAAATTTAATGCTGTACCTACAAACCTAACAATTCTCAACCGAAAAAGCTGATCGAGTAAGTCACACAGTTTTTTAATATTTTTTGAAAGCGTTGAACGCGAAATTGCGTCTTAACTTAACTTAATTTAATAATAAATAATGCATTCGAACCATAATAATTAAAAATGTTAAATTACAATTCTATGAAATACATGCTGGGTTTAAGTCTTGTAATTTTTTTACCGTGGATCCGTTCCGACCGTGATAAGTACTTTAGTTTAACGGAACACCATGGAACCCTTTTTACGAAGGCGAATACTAGAGGATTTCAAAATGGTACTCGATAGCTCGTTCAAAAAGTTTATTGTTAAACACTTACTTAAGTAGGTAAGTTGTACATAAAGTGTTTAACAACGTTAATAAGAACCAAAGTACAGTGCCCTACTGTGAGTTTATGATAGTTTTATTTTTATTTTCAGTATATAAGGTAAACGGCCCAGTAACCGTTAAGTTTTGAACTTCGCCGACTTTGCAGGTCTGCTATGCTAAAACTAGAAGACTTACAATAATTATTTTTACATTTAAAGATAGTAAATTTATTCTTGTTTTTTATGATTACTATTTTCAAAATTAATATAAACGTTAATATACAATAATACAAAAAAATCATTAAAAAGGGTCATTTGTACCAGTATCCGTTAGATTTGTACTAGTAATCGTTATATTGTCCCAGAATCCGGTATTTTTTACCGCAAATATGAACTCTATTGCTTGATATTAAAGTTCACATTATAATACGTATCCAAAGAAAATATATATTTTATAAAATATAAAAGTTTTTAATAAAATCAGTCTTTATCAATATTATTTTCAGAAAATTTTACTTAAGTATATAAATTTCAATGTTATAATTAGAAAATTGGAACCAGGTAGGTATATAACCTACATAGGTAAAATAAGGTATGAATTAACTTATGGATAAACTCTGAATTTATGCTTGAATAACATTAAAGCCTCAATTTCAATAGGATTACCGGCGAAAAAAAATTGCACCAACATTAAAAACTTAACAATCTTAGAATGAGAATACAAATCTGGTAGTTTTTGTAAATACAGCTAAAATAATTTGTTAAAATGACACAAAATTAACAAACATCTTTGCAACAAACATTTGGAGATATACAATGAGATCATTATGATAAAATTATATTAATAGGCTTCCCCCTTAGTCTCGATCGCCTGTGCCCAACGGTGTGTCAGGGTATACCAGAAGATCACCAGCCGACCTACCCTTGCGAAAGCCGTACTGCTGGTCACAAAGCATCTGGTGATCCTCTAAGTACCGAAGGAGCTGGCAGTTGATAATGGACTCCATTATCTTCGAGAAAAGGGGGGTAACGGCTATCGGTCTGTAGTTGGATGGATTTGAGCGGTCGCCTTTTTTAGGGATCGGGTGGACCAATGCTGTCTTCCATGATGTTGGGACAACGCCAGAAGAGTAAGAGAGCCGAAAAAGACGTGTTAAAACTGGTGCCAACTCTGGAGCGCACATCTTTAACACAATAGGAGGGATTCCATCAGGCCCACTTGACTTAGATATCGAGGGATACAAGTGCTAAACGCACTGCGCGTTGGTGGAACCGGATATCCGGCATACAGCCAACGAACCGCGGTATGGTAGGCGGCTCTTCTCCCCCGTCATCCAAAGTTGAGTTGGACGCAAAGAGTTTGCCCAGAAGATCGAGAGAAGAAGGCAGGCCCTCAAGCCTCTCACCAATTCTACCGATTTGCACCGACTTCGCCCTTGCAATGTCTCTTTTGAAGGACCTGGCAAGGAAGAGGCAAAGTTATACTTCTTTTTTAATGCGCTGGTATTTACAACCCTTGCCGCCCCCGCATCAGCCCAGGCTCGATAGGCTTCCTGCTTCCGACGAGAGGCCTTTTTGGAAGACGAACCGAACCAAGGTCGAAATTTGCCACTAATGGGAACTACAGAGGATGGAATGAAAAGTTCCATACCCTGCAGCACCACATCAGCAACAAAATCAGCAGCGGCGTTGGAATCATTCGGCGAGAAGCAAACCTGTCTCCAAGGGTAGGACGTAAAGAAGGACCGCATCCCATCCCATTCTGCTGACTTGTAGTGCCACACACGGCGGCTACGTACAACTCGCGATCGCGACGAGCACATGAGAGGAATTGTACTCCGGACAAGGCAATGATCCGACGAACCAAGCGGGGCGCCTACGGATACATGATAGCCGTCCGGATGAGAAATCAGCAGAAGATCCAGCATTGAAGGCTTCTGGTTCTCCACATCTGGGATTCGCGTGGGCGTGGTGACCAGTTGTGTCAGGCCATAATATGTTCTTATCTCAAATAATTAAACGGAACCTGAGATACCTACGGCTTGACCTCTCTAATGTATAGTGACCCATAGCCACAGCAAGTAAGAGCTGACCCACTGGTCAGCTTTTGCTGATTAAAAACTGATACCAGTCAACGACTCAATGTTTGAGCACATGATGTGTTGTATACCCAAAACTACCTTCAGCTGAGTTTTTATTACAATAAGGCATTTTAAAATGTCTGTTTTGAGTACTATCTTGTATGAAAGGTGCGTGGTATAAGGGGTATAGTTATAGGCGTAATCATTTAGAAATAATACAGAAAAAAGAAAAAAGGAATCCAATCCATGTGGTTTTAAAAGAACGTACACAGTAATTTCAATTGAAGTCAAAGGAAAATAAGCTCTTACTTAAGGCAATAAGAATCATTACGGATTTAGGTGCAACTGTTAATATACGTCCTAGTACCCGGCAGATCTTTATACCACAGTTTCAAAGGAAAAAGAGACCTATTGCAAGGCAATAAGGATACAATAACGGGTATCGGTACAATGGATATTACCGGTATGATGCTTGCACCAATATCCGGTAGAAAATGGAAAATATATGCCGGTTGCTGGGTCAACTAGGGATTAGTGCGTACCAATAAATGTGACATGCAAAAATAAATACTTCTCAATTAGATTCACCATAATTTATAGTTTATATCGTTAGATAGTTCACTCAAATATTTCAATAAATTAACACCCTTACCGTATGGTCATCCGTAGCAGCATGCCAAGCTGAATAGTACGACGGGGTGATCTCGCAGTTTAGAGACCGGACCTCCAATTTTCTTAATATTTTTGGAGAGCACACTTTTATGGTTACACAGTTTTGACACCATAAAACTTTTTGATCAGTGTTGCAATTATTATTGTACAAAATATTACCAAGAATGTGTTACAATTTACAAACTTTAATTTGTGCTAGGTAGAAAGGTGGAAAACAAAAAAAACTATCTAGTTACCGGGTACTGGGACGCTTCCGGAAATACGTACTTCTACCTTACTATCTAAGTGTATGACGCCAATCACGCATGGTAGTCGAAAAGACACCAAAATATAACTTTCAGTCAGCAGTTCTTAGACTCTGGAATAGCGGCACCTGTTAGAATGACACTAATCGTAATTCAGTTCCCTTCTATACAATTTAATAATGATATTCGATAAATCAATTGATTATTTAATATATCAAATCAAAAGTTTTTTTATTTCAAATAAGCTTTTACAAGCGTTTATGAAACGTTATGATTCTAGTTGCACGGTTCCAAAAGGTTGATCCTATGGAGAAGAATCCGGCAAGAAACTCCATGGACTCTCTTTTAAAATACAATAAGTTACAATCTTCACTGGTACAATATTGCGATATCAACATGTGTGAACGTTGCAAGATGTCCAAGTTTGAGTGAAGTCGACAATATTAAACGAGGATTCACATTATTTGAGAACCCGATGTCATTTCTAGATAATAAATAAACTATGTGGAAAAAACGCAATAAATGAAATAAATAAAACTGAAATAAATGAAACTAGGTGTCCTTAGACATGTTACAACGTAACAATATTTACAGATTCTGTTGAGGTAAACAATACTAACCATATGAACCGCAGAGCAAAATCAATTCCGTTATGCAACGCGCCAATCAATTTACTCCGTGAAAATTTATTCGAGTATATATAATGGTTTGTACTGTATACAAAATGGGTCCGTTTACACTGCCACAAGGGGAATCATAGTTTAAAGTTATAATTGTGAACTCTTCAAGCGTTTTATTATCCCAAAATATGCTTACAACGCTCTGTTCTCCCAAAGGAATCCTCACCAAAATGTTTAATTAAAACTTTGTTTGCTTACCTTAAATAAAAGTTGTTGGTATCGAGGTACCATCTGTCAAAGTTGCAACCTTGCCTATCAGTTTCAAGTTTCCGCTTACAAATTACCCGCTCCGGCAATTCTTTGATCGTACCTAAAGGAACAAAGTCGATATCTACCCTAAAGAGCAGGTGTCAGTTACTAAGCACGACGTACTCAAAGTGTAGTCTATTTACATTCATTATTACCGTTTACTGTACTAAACTTTATCGTAAAACGTTTACTTTATCAAATTTGTAAGTTTTCGCGGTACAATAGTAGCAGTGCAGTGGGTGATAGTGCCCCCGTATTTATTCTGGCATAAAAGATCAGTACTAATCGATCTGTTTTTCCTATTGTCTTATTGTCTTCTGACTAAGTCAGTCAGAAGCGAATTAATTGTTTACAAATTAAGGGTTGAGTTTGATTGTGTAACATTGCATTTTTCATTCTATTGTTCGAATAGGTAGTCCATCATTCGGATTTTTTAACGTATAATACATGACGTGTTTATTTATGTTAAGTACAAGTATGTCTAATCTTGGACTTTCCTATAGTTTATTTACAAATAACATATAAGAATAAGTACTGTTTTATAAAATAGTACTTTCATCATTATCAACTCGTTATACTGTCCCACTGCTCAGCACGGCTCTAGATATCTCGGCGCGATATCTAGATATAGATCCACAGATAGCAATTTTGAGAAGTTTCACGGTTACCATACCTATCGGTAAATAGTATATTTAAACAGGCCCATCAGCTATCGCTTTCAGCTAAGACTCTAAATGTTAACAGCCAATTGTTTGATTAAGGGACTGTTTGCAAAATTAATTCATATCGTTCTCGTATAAATATTCATTGGGAACGTTTGGCCAATTTTATACAAAGTCAATCCCTTTATTACATATTATAATAAATGATTGCGCTGCAAAACCTGATATTGTGAAACTGAAACCTAAACAAATGTGTCACACATTTGTTTAGGTTTGAATATAACGGTTCTTAATTTAATATCCTTTTATCGCACTATTTCAGGTACAGCTCCTGTTGTGTGAGAGATTTGTTGTTTTATGTTTGAATTTGCATATTGTATTTTTAAGTTTCGTTTTCGTCTATAAATTAAAACATACTTAATTGTAAAACGCCTTTATGTAGTAAATTTAATTAAACATTATTTAATTTGACAAGACGAATAAATACAAACAAAAATTGTTTTTATGGATTTATTTATATCAATATACCTACAGCGAGTAGATTTGTATCAACATTTTATTATATAATATATATCTGCTTCTTGCGTAGCTAATCACAAATTGTAACATAAAACTTCATAGCGAACCATCGTAATACCTTCCCTGTTCCACTAAACCCATAACTCGTCCCCCGTCACCTTGGAGCAATAACTCTGTAATTCTGTTGTCACCGGGGTCAACATATAAATTGCCCGGGATTCCTCGTAATATCGCAGCACCTGGACTGGGCTAATTTATTCCATAAATTAATAAGGCGGGTGTTTCGCCCACACAGGGTGCAAACAATTGATGGTTACAAAGTTATTTCACTGTGATTGACAAGTTAGGGTACATTATTGAGGCTTGTAGAATTGTACCGGAAGTCAGAGGGCAAGGGGAAAGTCGGTTAGATTGTATTCTATTTAAGGTAGAACTTATATTTAGTTTTCAAGACTTGCAAGTGAATATGCCTATAAAATTTTAGTATCTTGGCTATATTAAGCAAGAAAATCAGTCGTAGGATTCCATAAACCAATAAATTGATTTCACAAATAGCTGCAATTGATATGTTATTGAAAAAAAAAAATTTAATACGATTGTAACATAAACATAGTCATGTTAAATAAGTTATAAACAGCTGATATCATTGTCGATATCAATAATTTATGCTTATGTGGGTGTTCGTGTCAATGTCTACACAATGTATTTTTTTATATACCGCTAAGCTGACAAACAAGCATTATTACGATACGTCCCGCCAGATGGTAAGCGATTGCCGTAGCTTATGGATTCTTGCAACACCAGGAGTTGCCGACTCTGTAAAATGGTTTTCACACCCTTTTTGAAGAACCTTATGCTGTAGTTCTTTGAGAAAACCTTGACGGGGAGCTAATTCCACAACTTGAGTGTGCGTGGGAGGAAATTCCTCTGGAATCACACAGTATGACACCGGAGTTTTTCTAAGGTTGTAGATGAACGCCACGCCGATGGCGAGAAGTGCGGTAATAGAAAGTAGCCGTTGGCATAATTTCAAACAATTTCTTAGAACTCTGAGTATTGTCCCGATTCCTCAGAACACTGCCCAAGTCTCTCTTCAAACTTAAGGGTTGTTACCAACACCACTCTCAATATCGAAGCCACTGCCTGTCTGGATGGTTTAAAAATAGTAACTGTAGCATAAATCTACCATGGAACATCGCACCCAGATAAAAATAAGCCCCACGAAGCAAATTCAACAAAATAAAGCAAAGTATTGTAGTGTGTTATGACAAAAAAGAAAATATAGACACCGCCGTAGCAGTTGCATGTGACATCCTTTCGGGAAAACTATAAAAGTAAAAAAAACAGTCGCATAGCCGTATGTTGGCAAACTTTCATGTTATGAACAAATATTGTGTGCATATAGATCGCAGCATCATTACGCGGATGCTGCTTTATAAAATGAGCCACTGTTTCTCAAACTAATTTGCTATTTCAAACGCTAAAATAAAAAATAAGCTTTGCATTAATATTCATAATAACACGATACGCAATTATTTTTATATACATGTACCCCTAAAGATTTTTTGAGAAAAAGGCTCTATGGTCCAATCTATCTGTATAGTAAAATTTAACAAAAATTCAACGGCTTATGTGTGCAAAGGTAAGACTGACAAACAGAGAGACAGAGTTATTTTGCATTTTTATTTAGTACCTATGGATGAACAAAAATAATCTAATTAAATTGGCGATTACTATTAGTCATTTTATAATATAAGAAGTGGACCTTAGCTAATAATTATAAATTGTAATTTAAACTCAAGATTTTGCCGCACTGTTTGGCCTAATGATTAATGGTAAAACTTTATGGTTAATTAGAGAATAACTGAAACTTGAGACATAATTTCGAAGGTGGGTACTGTACTTATCCCTAAAATCGCAAGTGTAAGCAATTGAACGTGAGCGAAATATATATACACTAATTTTGAATTTCGAACCTCAATTTAAAATTTAAGTAAAAGTATACAGTTTGAATACGAATGACGTCATTATTTTGCGTAAGTACAGTAGGTAATTAACATTTTATTAGGCTAGTAAGGACTAGCCTATGGCTTAAGTTTTGTTTTCGATTTGAGATCTTTATCTCTGACTTCTTCACCTTACAGATACTATCGAAACAGTCACAACAGTATATGCTTATCATAAGAAGTGGGTTTGTAACTATATTTTTAATTAATTATTAAAGTTTTAGACACGCTGACTCGATGAAATTTTTCTGTAAATAAGGTTGAAAAGCGTGTTGACAGTGTTCTGCGTTTACATGCAGGCTGACTTTGTAAAATATAGGTTAAATAATACATTACTTTTCTTAATTTATTACCTATATAAACTAAACTAGGACATATTACCTAGTTAATATTAATATTAAGTATCGTTTATGTAGAGTTATATTAATTTCGCTTTAATAAACAGAGTAACTAAGGTCTTCTTAAACTTCTTAAACCTCACATTTCTATAATAAATAAAAAAAAAACGAATGTCATCAAACAGTATTACGAAATGACCGACAGTTATTTCCCAATTGGCACTTACAAGCCAGGTCACATTAGGAGGAGATATCTTTTGGTAGGCATTTGCCAAAAAAACGCAAGAGGGGAAGTCGGTGCCAAAAGTGCCGACTGATAGCGATCTCATTACCTGACGAAAAACTCGGCTCCAGATAATCATTAGGCTTATATTCTGGCGAGATAAGGTTAGGATATTAAGCCTCTAAAGATTACTGACACCTCTTTAAAAAGTAAACTCTTGTAAGTGAAAGTTCGATAATGTCATTAGCAGTTAATAGATAGATAGATAGAATATACTTTATTGCACACCAAAACTAATGCTAAGTACAAGCTTCCAAGTATTAATCCTAGAATGGTACAATGGGCGGTCTTATCGCTAAAAGCGATCTCTTACAGACAACCTTTGGATGGACTGAAGAGAAAAGAAATCAATAACAAGGTAGTCATATGTATATGAGCCACATTGATGTCTCGTACTGTGCTGTGCAAAAAACCGTGGAGATAGTTACTCAATCTCCCCCCATAATATACTTAGAAATCTCCCAGCTATTTTACTGATCCAGATTTACATGGAGGTTCTTAACTTTCTTGCGCTTTGAGTGTTGACTTAAAAACTCTAAAAGAGAAAGGTCCTGCAACGAAGTGCATTCTTCTAACTGAATTATAATTCAGCTGCATCAAGGTTCAGTACTTCGGGAGAATGATCAGGTGACCAAGGTAGCACTAAGGACCAGGTAGTAACACAAACATTTCTCAATAGATTACACTATTTGGAACCGTGCCATAATGATCACAAAGAAATATATTAGATTCGTTCATTAGATTTGATTTGTATAATCCCTTAAAATTATATCTCCTCTATTTACCACCATTCCGAGGGAGGCTTATACTCAGTAGAAGAAGTCAGGCTCATTATCATCTGATAATGATGTTAAATAACTGCAGATTAGCGCAGTTGAAATGATATTTATTTGTGTAAGTAGATCTTTAGAGACTCTTTTACAAGTCAATAGTTTTTTTTTATAACTAGATGGCTTCGGCATTTCCTAACTGACGACCTCTGAGAAGAAACACCGAAACAAACTCAGAGAATCATGGTCTCTTTTAAAGTCCAGACATAAAATAATGCAAATAATGTGAGTAGGACAATGTAGGGCAATATCTGAAATGGCCTTTTGAGGAAAGAACATAGCAGCTTTGAGTAGACCAGTCCTAACTGACGGGAAGCATGCATCAGTTATCGTGTAGCTCAATCATAATTATGGGAGTTGTCAAGCGGTTACTGCGCTATATAGGGTCAGTGCACGGAAGATTAATACTACCTACATAGTATAAAACAAAGTCGCTTCCCGCTGTCTATCTGTCCGTATGGATGCTTAGATCTTTAAAACTACGTAACGGATTTTCATGTAGTTTTCTTTAATAGAAAGAGTAATTCAAGAAGAAGTTTTAAAGCTATTTAACATCACGCTACAACTCTTAGGGACGGGGCAACGCGGGTGAAACCACAGGTGGATCAGTAGTATTGTATAATCTACAAATTGTTTTTACTGATCTGGCATCTATCATAAAGGAAAAGACTGAACTCACTTTCAAAGTTAATTTGTGTAAGAACGTTAAAGGTACTGGAATAAACAAACATTTTAATATTTAGTGCGACATCCAAATGAGAACCGACTAAGGCCGCTGGCTCTTCGAGTTTTTCCCTTTTCATTTCAAAATTTACATAACGCAATAAAAAGGTTTTAAATTTTAAATTTAATCTATTCTACCAACAGCCTACGAAGGTCTTTAAAATATTAAAATGATTTGTTTTTGATAAAGTGGTTTTTATAAGTCCTTTTTTTATAAATCATGATGAAATTAATGGATATTATAGATGCTATGTATACCTATATAAGATAGGAAAATTTGGGATTTAATATCGATATCATCATTATCAACCGATTTACTGTCCCGCTACTGGGCACGGGTCTCCTAATAGAATGAGTGGTTATTACGGTCCACCTTGCTGGCCTGGGAGGGTTTGCAAACTTCACACGCCGTTGAAAAACTCTATCTGACATACAGGTTTGTATACCAAGGAAAACCAGCATTTTGTTGAACCTAGATACCTGTATAATCGCGTATTTAATAAGTAATTTGGCGACCATTATATTGAGTATCCGAATATCAAGAAATACTGGGTATATTATGTTAATTAATTCAGTACACATTTTTCGTGTTGGCGTTAAACAGTCCATTATGAACGTCATAAAATAAACCCCGCTATTAAATGCTGCATTAACGTAGAATATAATTATGAGTTACAATGATCCCTTTCCGTTGCGTAGTTTGTAGAACGCGCGCGCGCCGCCGCGGTATACAGCGGTCGCTGGGGAGGGAATAGGAACACCACATTGGCTTGATTTCCCGGGTCACACCATTTTGAATACAGCAACCGTTGTTGAATCTCATCTTTGTGTTTGTACTAATAACTTTCAGAAAATGCATTTAAATGCGTCATGCATGCCTGTATTTGCCAAAAAGACATTATCAGAGAAAGTGTGAAAGAGTGCGATCTAAAATCCAGGGCTCAAACCTCTGTCTTATCAAATTCACGTATACATTAACAATTAAATTTCTCATAACATTGCATATCCGTACATGACTGATATACTTACATTAAACAGTCACATATATTTATATGCAATTAGGATTCTTAGTATCAGTTTGACAGTTTGACAGGAAAATTATTGGACCCGCAACATCGCAAGTTGCAAGAGGGGACTCTTGCAACTTGCGATGTTGCGGGTCCAATTTTCAATTACAAAACCGTATGGTGACCCTACTACTAAATTAAACGTTAAGCCTGAAATGAAGATTTAAATTGATATTGTAGCGAGTGACTGGCTTAATAAGCGCCCTATTTATGAAGTTAATATAGCCTCCAGGAGATAGGCCGGCGGAAATAGTTTGTGTGCTTTAATACACTCTCGCTGGCTTTGGGCACAGTAAAGCAATTTTATAATTGGCTGATACATAATTTTAAATTTATATTTAAATGATACATAATTTTATTATATGAACTGCCTCAATAGCCAAGTGGTCCTGACCGCGACTGCTACGCTAGAGGTCCTGGGTTCGATTCCCAGGTCGAGCAAAGTGTTATTGGGTTTTTCTATGAAATTCCCAGTAGCAGCTCGGAGTTAGGAATTTGTGCCCGGTTAATGGCAATAGGCTCGCCCCCTATTACATGGGACCTAAACATACCGGTGAACTGTGGGTGTACATTAGTACGCCTCTGCCTAATCCTTCGGGGAATACAGGCGTGATGGTATGTTATGTAATTTTAAATTTTGATTATTAAATTAATTAACAATTAATTACGAATCTAAATATTATAAGGTGTTTTCAATTTTGAACACGTTTTGAAGAAAGGGTTCCTCTGCTTTTTCGAAGATATAAGTTATTTTACGTATTCATAGTTCTCGGAGTTATAATAAAACTTACCTACCTACCGACTTTCACAACTACCTGCATCCAATAAGAGCTGACCGACCTGTAGTAGAGGAGTTCTGTTTTCAACATGGGCCTTCTTTATCTGATATAATGATGACGTCATAACAGAAGTCAGAGTTTGTTATGATTTTTCAATAGCCCTTGTGGATTCGTTTCAATATGATTTGTCTAGGCTAGCACCATTATTAGTTCGCTTGGAAGAACATTTTAAGTATAATGAGGAGTCAGTTTTGTGAGCTTGTATTCTCACAAATTGACGTTTGTTGCTGATACAAGTATCGTTATTATAAGAGTTCGTTATTTTCTATTTGTTGAAAGACTTTGAAATATTATGACATAGGTAAGTGTATTGCTGGGGATAATAAGTCAATTTGAATTTATTTTGTTTTTATGTAGACGTATATAAAATTGTATACATATACGTTAAATTGCCCTTTTTCTGACAACCGTAATATATCATATATTTATTATTATAAAAGAGATGTTATGTTTACATCGTTTACAAAAGTAAGATCAATTTTCTAATTGAAAAAAAAAATCATTCAGCTTTTTAACGTAAAATTGCTTTAGTCTAGTGATTCCAAGCGCAGCTGCTACGATAGAGATCTTGGATTCGATTTCCAGGTCGGGCAGTGTTATTGTTATATGTATGTATATCAGTAGTGCTTGAGTTTTAGATATTGTGCCCAATTATTGTCAATAGGCGCTCACCCTATTACCGATATGGGACCTAAACATACCGCGAACTATGGGTATACATTACTCCACTTCTGGTATGTTATGTTAATAATTGAGTGTCCACAATTGAGGATAGTGAAACGATTTTCCATTTCCATAGCATGTGAAGTTGTAGCCTCTATTTGCAACTAATGAGAAACTTCAGAGGTGGAACGAAGCAGCAGTTCTCGTTCATCCGGAGCGAGTCACAGCAGACGAGTCAATATCCGCGGTGGACGAGACCTACTCATTTCCGTACTGACTGTGCCGTGCTGGCTGGTTACACCATAATACAGACAATTCAGAAGAATCATTGTATTCTGGTCTAGCTATGTTTTTTAGGTCTTCTGCAAAGTAGCCCGGATTGTACTCAGTATCGAGTAGGCCTTGAGTACAGCGTTTGAAGCTACACGCTAGCGTGCAATAGCTTTAGTTTTACGCAATGTCACAACGCAGTCTGAATTATAATTTGTACAATATCTAAAATGAATCAATTCACTTACTATTCAAATACTTAAGTAGTGTAACTTAACAAATTTATATTGAGAGATTAAACAAATAAAACGTGCGTGAAAATAAGTGCAGTGATCACTAGTAATACATAAAAATCTATTAACGAAAAAAATATACCTATAAACGAAAAGCAGAAGTAAAAAACAGTAGTAGGTAGTAAGAAAAGTCGTGTGTGTATTAATAGTTAATTATCACGTACTTACACGATGAAGGAAGCCATCGTGAAGAAATTTGTATGCTTAAGAGACTTTCTCGACGGCGGCGTGTGAAATCTGCCAGACAACAGTCGGCCAGCCTGGTGGACTATAGCCTATCCCCTCTTTGTTGCAGAGGTGACACATGCAGTGGGACAAGATTATAATGGGTTAATGATGATGAAATAATGAAATGAAACTGATATCGTCACGGAGAATTACATCATGTTTTATCACCCACTAGTTTATTATTGTGATTTGATAAAAGGGAAACTTAATGGTAACAACTGAACCTTCTGAAACTTCTTCTGTATAATGTTAGAGACTGGCTTTAGAGTTTCTTGTAATACAGGTGACATGGAAACACAGGAAGTCTTTTGTTGTATGAATGTTGAATGATATCGAGGAAACGGTGTGACTAGTACTACACAAACAAAAGCACATTAAAGCTACATTTCACCATGTCGGAGTAGCTGCTACTGTTTGGTTAAATTAATAAATGGAACTAAATTTGGTTCCATTTATTAATTTAACCAAAGAGTAGCAGCTGAAATTATCTGCCTATAAGTTGATGAAATGCAGCCTGTGATATAACTCCAGGTATAAAATACATTGTTACATTACAATTTTAAAAGCGGCGGTAGCCTAATGGCCTGGGCGTCGGACTTGCGATCATGTGGTTGCCGGTTCGAACCCCACCCATTGCACTACTGACGTGAACCCACTCGTAACACAAGCATATTTAGCTTAGCACGAGGGGTTAACAAGAATACTAGTAATGTGTGACCCACATTGCTAGTAAGATTTCTTTAAAAAAAAAAATTGTTATGAGAACCGTCTGACTCGTGAAGGTATTGTCAGGTATTGAGATCCAGTTCTATTTATACAAATCGTTTTCAAGTTACGAGTAAAAAATACTCTATATAAAATTTTATATAACTTAAATGGCAATACTTGCAGCCAACCCATTATTGTGTCCCACAGCTGGGCACGGGTCTTTTCTCAGAATGAGAGGGACTAGGCTATAGTCCACCACGCTAGCCTTGTGCGGGTTGGCAGACATCATACGCCGTCGAGAAAATCTCTCACACGTGCAGGTTTCCTCACGATGTTTTTCTTCTCCGTTTAAACGCGTGATAATTAACTATTACTACTATACATATCACTAGGCTATCACTGCTTTTTACAAGTTTTAAATTAATATAATAACTGCGTCATTAGCCTAGTGGGCTGAGCGCGACTACTAAGCTAAGAGGTGCTGGGTTCGATATTCATGTCGAGCAAAATATTATTGAGTTTTCTATGAAATTCTCAGTAGCAGCTCGGAGTTTGAGATTTGTGCCTGGCAATCGTGAATTTTAAACATAATAAATTATGTTTCTTGTTTTATTTTTATTTATTGGTAACTAGCTTCTGCCCGCGACTTCGTCCGCGGAGCGTGATGATATAAAATAGCCTATAGCCTTCCTCGATAAATGGGCTATCTAACACTGAAAGAATTTTTCAAATCGGAACAGTAGTTCCTGAGATTAGCGCGTTCAAGCAAACAAACAAACAAACAAACTCTTCAGCTTTATATATTAGTACAGATGTGTTGTTATGTATTTCGGATCGGACAGGGATTTTTTAACTTAGCGTATAGGTATGTGCTGGTATTTTCTTGGACTGGACTGTTTTATTTAATTCTCTACAAGCCATTACAGCTAGGTGCTTCCATGACGAGAACAAAATTAACTAATAAGATATACTTACCTAACTAGTAACAATTAATTTCATTGACAATGATGTCAAAATAGCAGCAGCCGCCGGAATTATCTATATTTTGATAGGACATTTCTTAGCAATATTCAGCTCTTCGTGTTATTTTCAATCTTTGAGTCCTTTATTTTCTCTTTTATCTTTATTCAATCAACGTGGGCTACTTTCTTAGAAATACAATAACGTTTATTTACATTCCATCATAAAACCTATAATATAGGTATACCCGTATTATACAGGCTTTCAGTTTCATATTCCAGTATCTTATTAATTCATTTATGAAATTTCTTGAATTTCAAGTGAAATACTTAGTATTCTTACAAGTAAATTGAAATTGGTACAAAATTATATTTTTACGTTGATGTAAACCTCATGCCTCTTACATATAAAGGAAAATAACATCCATTCATATAATTACTATACTAAACTATTTTAATATTTAAGCAGTGCAGTTTATACAGTTCAACAATATTTCAAGCGGCGGTAGCCTAATGGCTAGGGCGCCGGACTTGCGATCATGTGGTTGCCGGTTCGAACCCCACCCATTGCACTACTGACGTGAACCCACTCGTAACACAAGCATATTTAGCTTAGCACGAGGGGTTAACAAGAATACTAGTAATGTGTGACCCATATTGCTAGTAAGATTTCTTTAAAAAAAAAAAATTGTTATGAGAACCGTCTGACTCGTGAAGGTATTGTCAGGTATTGAGATCCAGTTCTATTTATACAAATCGTTTTCAAGTTACGAGTAAAAAATACTCTATATAAAATTTTATATAACTTAAATGGCAATACTTGCAGCCAACCCATTATTGTGTCCCACAGCTGGGCACGGGTCTTTTCTCAGAATGAGAGGGACTAGGCTATAGTCCACCACGCTAGCCTTGTGCGGGTTGGCAGACATCATACGCCGTCGAGAAAATCTCTCACACGTGCAGGTTTCCTCACGATGTTTTTCTTCTCCGTTTAAACGCGTGATAATTAACTATTACTACTATACATATCACTAGGCTATCACTGCTTTTTACAAGTTTTAAATTAATATAATAACTGCGTCATTAGCCTAGTGGGCTGAGCGCGACTACTAAGCTAAGAGGTGCTGGGTTCGATATTCATGTCGAGCAAAATATTATTGAGTTTTCTATGAAATTCTCAGTAGCAGCTCGGAGTTTGAGATTTGTGCCTGGCAATCGTGAATTTTAAACATAATAAATTATGTTTCTTGTTTTATTTTTATTTATTGGTAACTAGCTTCTGCCCGCGACTTCGTCCGCGGAGCGTGATGATATAAAATAGCCTATAGCCTTCCTCGATAAATGGGCTATCTAACACTGAAAGAATTTTTCAAATCGGAACAGTAGTTCCTGAGATTAGCGCGTTCAAGCAAACAAACAAACAAACAAACTCTTCAGCTTTATATATTAGTACAGATGTGTTGTTATGTATTTCGGATCGGACAGGGATTTTTTAACTTAGCGTATAGGTATGTGCTGGTATTTTCTTGGACTGGACTGTTTTATTTAATTCTCTACAAGCCATTACAGCTAGGTGCTTCCATGACGAGAACAAAATTAACTAATAAGATATACTTACCTAACTAGTAACAATTAATTTCATTGACAATGATGTCAAAATAGCAGCAGCCGCCGGAATTATCTATATTTTGATAGGACATTTCTTAGCAATATTCAGCTCTTCGTGTTATTTTCAATCTTTGAGTCCTTTATTTTCTCTTTTATCTTTATTCAATCAACGTGGGCTACTTTCTTAGAAATACAATAACGTTTATTTACATTCCATCATAAAACCTATAATATAGGTATACCCGTATTATACAGGCTTTCAGTTTCACATTCCAGTATCTTATTAATTCATTTATGAAATTTCTTGAATTTCAAGTGAAATACTTAGTATTCTTACAAGTAAATTGAAATTGGTACAAAATTATATTTTTACGTTGATGTAAACCTCATGCCTCTTACATATAAAGGAAAATAACATCCATTCATATAATTACTATACTAAACTATTTTAATATTTAAGCAGTGCAGTTTATACAGTTCAACAATATTTCAAGCGGCGGTAGCCTAATGGCTAGGGCGCCGGACTTGCAATCATGTGGTTGCCGGTTCGAAACCCACCCATTGCACTACCGACGTAAACCTACTCGTAACACAAACATTTAAGCTTAGCACGAGGGGTTAACAAGAATACTAGTAATGTGCGACCCGCATTGCTAGTAAGCTTTTTTTTATAGCGTTCACTATTATAGCGAAAAAATAGTATCAAGAAACTCAATTATCCGTGTAATATCGATCGATAAAATAAATTTAGAAAATAGCAAAGTAACGATATAATAATAGACATTAATAGACCGATTCCTATTATCGTAGAGAAAGCGGAAAGCGTAGGCGTTTGAATGAAGCTAAGATAAACCTTTGAGCTTAGTGCTATAGGTAACGGTAAATTCTTTATTTTCTTTAAGTAAAACGCTTGTTGAACGGTAATTTAGTGTTGCTATAATCTATTTTAATCCGATCAATATTTTTTCTGGAAATGACAAAGATAGCGGCTTAAATTAATATTTTTTGTCTAAAATGAACAGGGATTTAAACAAAAACATTTTGTGTAAAATATATATGTATGTATCAGGTAGGATCAGTCAATAGACATAAGATTGGGAGATTTAGAAACTGGCGTGGTTCTTGGTGACTATTTTGTCATATAATTTGATGACACTCTTCACTCATCATTACTTAAAAGGATGTAGACTGTGCCTTCTGTCCAGCTGAAAGACAGCTTTGGGTAAATGAGAAATTAAAAAAGATACCGTTATTTTTATTCTTAAGCCTTAAAGGTCACAAATTATTTGAACACAAGCCCCGCTACATTCGCCACCGTGTCCGGGGCTCTACAAATATAATATCATTAATATTCATAAGACGTGAGCAGGAGTCGAAGGAACACCGTCTGACACGACTGCTGATTATTGTGTGTTCACCCCACTTGTTCGCTCTAATCCCATGGTAATCCATTGCGGAATTATATTTCAACCTGACTTGGTATTGTTATTATAATTATCACCAGTGCAAAGCAGATTTTGCTGATTAGAAACTGGCACTCAACGCAAAAAAGCACTAAAAATAGAAACTTATTTACATTAAATTATAAAGAATATATGAAGCGATACCGCTGTGGTGGTTTACTGGTCGCCACCCCCTAAGGCCACCACTGTACCAACGACATCCAAAGTTCTTTCTGGATGAGAAAATGTGAGCATATGATATTTTTATGAGACATTATTTTGAATTTCTAATTAATTTAATTTTGATATTTTGAAGACTGAATCTTCTTCTGAAAAATATTTGACCTGAATACCTGAACCGTTGAACATTGTATTGAGGGCATAAAGATATATAGCATCTGAACAGGCGAACAATAAGCCTCTGTCCCGTCCACCTACGTAATAAATATGTACGTACCTACTATTTGTCTGTTACTGTAGCAAATTCATTGGAACAATTTTGTTATGAGCTTTTCATAAATACTAAGCTTTTATATAAAATACAGATCGTCCCAGTAGTACCTAGATATCAAAAAGGTTTTATTTTGAATACCTTTGCTTTAAGTCTGGTATATTAAAATTGAGTCAGCCCGAAGCGTAGGATGAACTTTGAACGGGAGGTTACAAAATAATTGAAGCCATTTATTAAAAGTACTAGCTTTTGCCCACGGCTTCGCTCACCTGGAGCTATATTAGGATTGGAAATAGATTCCAAAAATAATTGAAGCAAAAACCAACAGTGATGATATCTTTTTTGTATGGGTTGCTTTAGGGTTTGGTAGCTTGACCTCTCTGATGATTCAGACATCAGAAAGGTCAAGCTTTATCTCAGAATCCGTTTAATTAAGTGAGATAAGAAGTTCACCAGATATTTAGTTTGAGCATATACTTTCTCACAGTGATAACAAAATGAAAATCTATTCAGTAGTTTTTGCTCCAACCCGTAACAAACAGACAATGAATATAAAATCACGGTTTTGCATTCGCAGACGTTTATGTACCCTAACACACTTGATTTTTTTTTTAATATCTTCAATGTACAGACACAACTTTTTTACAATTTTATAGAGAAGAAGATTTATGTAACAACATACCCATATTATTTATGAAGCCGACTGAATTAATGGGGTAGGCGGATTCTGTATTTAAAAAAAGGAAACTGTTCATCAAATAACGAAAAGAAATTGTATAATGTAGTCATTTTGTAATAGTAAGTTTTATGGACACAAAAAACACTTGGTCTAAAATCTTGAATCTTCTAGTAAAGGCAAGATTTAGGAAAAATCTCAATAGAACAACGTGTTTTTTTTTATGAACTTTGTGTAGAACGGTTTGTTTTTGCTGCAGAACTACCAAATTACTGAAGGATAAAAGGCATAATAACATCGTATTTCTCACAACTTGAACGGGATCATTAACAACTGGAACCGTATATTTTCTTGGCATCTCTTAATTAGTTTCAATGAAAATGTTAGTATAGTGTGAAATTAAATTATACCTAACATCCTGCTGGTAAAATGTTAACGTAATAGGGAGCGAACCATTTACACATTTCTGCCCAACCTGGAAATGGAACCCAGGATCTCACGGTCACGCACTTACGGCCTCTAAACCAATTATCTCGAGCTTTATTAAAGCTTGAGTGGGTACAGTATTCGGGTTTGCAATAAAAGGCACCATGAATGAATTCTGATTTAAATGAGAAAAGTTTTGAGAGTAATACCTCGCATAGACTGTTGCTTACCGATTCAATGTAACAACTTACGTGAATGTACGAACATAAAAAAAATCTTATAAATCTCAGCGTTCGGAAGGTAATGGCCCTATTTATCACGAGCAGTTTTATTAAAAGCCCTTAGTTCCACAAACAAAACATGCAAGTCTTATCAGAGAAGTAATGGATACATTTCATATTTCCCTTAACAAGTGTTAAATTTCTTTTGATAGACATAAAATGTATGAGATCCATCTTCATTCGCATTCTGCGTACATTCAAGGTTTTATTATGAATCCGTGCTGTGCCCGCTCTAGGCTTTTTACGATGCCAATTCGCCAAGACATATGTAAACGCTACTGCTCGTAAAGATTTCGCCAACTTTCTTTAGGACTTCGAAAAACAGAAGAAGGACCTTAGTACTATTGTAATAAATGTTAAAAGGAATGTAAAGTTATGTTTGTATGCACAAGAATATTATTCCCGTTAGTTGAAGGAAGGATTACCGATGGTAGGGGATCGTTAATATCTCGGGCACGGCTTTCTTTGAATAAAATTTGGGAGTTGTGTGTTAGTTTTGCGACTTTGAGTCGGTTATACGTTTATGTGGGTAGTTGAATACGCGTGAATAAAGAGTTTTATTGTACTAGAGAAGGAATAAGTGCTGTTTATGTTGGGCTATATATTTTGATATGTTGCGCTATTTATTTTGGTCCTACGAGAATTAACTTCTAGGATCAACTTGATGTTAAGTGTCTACCTACTTGTTCTGAGTAATATGGGTGGTTTTACCCTGTGGTACATTTATTTATAGTATGTTCATTATTATGAATTTCATAATAGAGCGATTTGGTGTGAAAGAAGATGTAGTAACAAAGGGTGGACGTGGATGGGGCGAGTACGGATGGAAGAGATAGTAGGGGCCAACTTCGGTGATCGTGCAACAACCATGTTGCAGATGTTCTCAAAAAAGGTCAATTAAGAGCATCCTAAACCAATGATCATGCATGAGGAGGTTAAACAATGTAGATGAAGCGAAAGTGGTGTGCTAGGGTCGTAGCAAGTGGAAATCTTTAATCTTTGTCTAACCCAATGGAAAACAGACATGAGAATGTATGTTGTAAGTTCTCTTTTCAGCTCGCGAGGGATTTATTAAGACTATTCGTATCGGTTCCTTTTGCAACACGAATAAATTACGATGCCAAGAAACGTTCCATAATTACGTGTCTGAAGGTGTTCGGTGGTTGTATATCAGTGTGTTTATGTTAATCAGGTGCGCAGTGGCAGCGTGGTGTCGGACCGTAGTGTCGGACGTGCACTGACCAGTAGTATGCGGTGAAAGCGATCAGCTGAAGCGGATATATCAATTTTAATCATGGGAAGGATGTCTAACGAAGTCTCACGGCCTACGGTAGTACATACAAATATTCATAAGTATTTACCCAAGCATTAAAAAACATTGAAAGAACTGCGCTCTTTTTACATAATAATAATATTCGTGCCAGCATTTAATGAGCCAGCAAGCAGTTTAAAAGAGTTGGTTTAAAATGACGACATTGTGTCGCCTTTGAAGGCTCATTTAACACACTTATCGGGTTATAAAATCGCCTCCGCTTATCCCATTAAACCAACATCGAACCTTAATTTTATAGCTAGTTTAGGGATGCGAGTTCCGGTGATGCATAGCCGACAGGCAATTTTGTAAAATAGTGCGCGTAATTTTTAGCGAAGTTAGCGTTTCGCCGAGGCTCCCGTTGTTTCGTTGTAAGTGGCCGATGCATAACTTTGAATACATTGCGCCAAACAACGGCCGTAATTACCATGCTTTTCTGTGTTTTTCGTATGTTTAACATATTCGGATAAAGTTTTCGTTGGTTTTAAAATAATTTGTTAGAATAACTCAGACTTTTTATTGTTCATTGAAATTGTTGGTATTATTTTATAATCGTTGCATATTTGTTCGAATTTTCAGGCTGAAAAACATCATGCCACGTCATGCACGTCAGTTGCTTTAATTTTCATGTTTTTGAACTTGTAAATTAAAGCAACGCTGAAAGGCCTGAACTCTTGGCGTTCAGGCACCGTAAGGAAAAAAGAGACTTATTATCCTGAGCCTCCTAAAACTGTTTTCTTGTTTCCTTTCAGAATAACTACAGCTAGTAACGGAATTACCTATTCCTTGCCAAGCGTTCCATGGACGTTTACAGAACTTTTTTATTTAAATAGAAAAAACTTAAGCAAGACTTTCTCATATGGGTGTAATTAACTTTCACTAAAGTTGTGAATACGGAAGCGACAAGGCGTGGTCTACACGATGTTAAAATGACAGTCTTTTAATTACTGCGAGAAGCTCCTAAAAGACCTGGAGTTTGAACGAGTTGGTACTAAAAAGCACATTTTTACTTAAAGTTTTGTTCAGTTAGGTACCTACTATTAATACAAATAAAAATTGTACTTAATTAATACTTTTAGTGAGGAAAATAAGGTAGATGGTGATTCTAATAAGAGCATCAGTTATCAAATACCTCGTGTAAACATTCATTGTTTCAGGCAAAATTCCGAAGTAAACAAACAAAACAATTAGGTATGTCTAGAAAAAGTAGATACTTAAATTCTGACGTCTTGTTACAAAAAGTATTTTAATGTTGGGTCGATCAACACTCAACTAAAATTGTAAATTAAGCATACCTTCATGGTGAATATCTCAAGCTTTTTAGACATAACATACATTCACGCCTGTATTTCCCGAAGGGTTAGGCAGAGGCGTACTAGAGAGCTTTTTCAACCTTAATAATATAATAATATACTGATTTCTGAAGCTTACTTTTGATTTGTACTAATATAACGCGATAAAATCCGTAAAGTTGTTTTATTTCAATATGCTTAATAATATTATATCTAACTGAAAAAACTCCCGAATGTTTTTACCTTTTTTATTTCTACTTTTACCAACACTACTTCATAGTAGAAAACTTGTTCAAGTAACAACCAACAAACAACAAGAAAAGTTGTTGAAACTATTTAACACGTAAGACTTCAACGTAATGCAAGTTGTACAATGAGGTGCTACTTTACCTGTTCTAGACAACCATTATGATCCGTGTTCGCTTCTACTTCAGATAATAAATAGTCATAACGACGCAGCACTCTACGAAGCTCAAACACATGTTGCAAGGTGTGGTGCAAATAAAATTGCCACGTTGAAGTTTGAGTGCTCTTTTATGGAGTCAAGAATGTTATTTACTAAGGAGTTCTTAGTAATTGCATGTTCCTTTTCTTTATAAATGGACCCGCACTAAGTATCACGTCCTGTATATCGGGAGACTTCACAAACATACCTACAACTATCTTCAATCAATCAATTATTGTATTTTTTTTAGCATTTTCCATGCTAAGATTATAAAGTTATTTTAGTGAAGGGTAAAATTCGACTTGCGGGCAGAATTCGAACCTGCGTCTTTTAGTTAGGTACACCAGACTTATATTTCTTTCACTAAAAAAAATACCTACAATTTACAAACATTATGTACACGCAAACATAGCAGAATAAGATTTGCTTGCACCCTGGCTATAACCAAAATTGGCTTTTACGACATCACGAAACTTAAGAATTTGAATTACGAGAGAAAAACGAGATATACAATATCTTCATGAGAGGACGAATCTTTATCATCTTATAGGAAGTAATTAGACCGTAATGATATAATAGCTCGGCTAAATATTGGTATATTTTTTGCGCCGACGGATGGCAAGGGTGGGCTCTGATTCATTAATCTGGCGAAACAAAAGCTATCAGGCTTAATGGCCGCGGCGAAAGGCCCCCGCTGTGTATTATCAACGTTTAATATCCTGTGATTGTGCGTAAATCTTAAAATACCATTAATATCAATAAGCGGGATGTTATTAAATTTTGTGTTCAGTATAATGTTGTGAACGGTGTTGCGGCAAAAATCAATTGGATATGTATTGCGTTTATTTTTAAACGCAGCAAACTTGTCATAACCTCTTTTTTGATTTTTGAAGGGCATATTTTAAGGGTATCTCTGGAAACCTCATGGCCAAGGCGACGTCCCTGAATTCGTGTAGAGATAACCAGGAAGGTTGCAAGAGATTTTATACCTCCTACATATCATGGTTTTCCTATGCTAAGAAATCAAGTTACAGTTGTTGACAATTTCATAAAAAGATCTCAAAACATTTGTAAAATAAACAGACTCATCCCTAAGCCACAACTTTCTAAATCCGTCATTTCGCGCAACAAATCCTGCTAATGATGTTGTTGCCGCGAACGTGACCAGATTAGCGGCCATCTTTATATCGCGCGTAATGGCGGTAAATTAGAATGTTTATGTTTTTTAATCTGTGACTAGCAGCGGTGTTTTTATTTTTAGAAAAAGAGATGGTTTATGTTTGTTTAGCATTATGCAATGCATTTATTAGTGACAATATTTTTATGTGGTTTATTTCTAACTACATTGAGCCTCAATATTAAAGTAATCATATTTTAATGTTATCCATATACTTACCTATTTATGACATGTGACACTTCTCATCACGGAATAATATAAAAAAATATTTTCTGTTCTGTGGTCATCACAGTTCCCCAATAATGTACTCACAAAGCTACATTATAGGGATAGGATTTAAATTAGGATTATGTGTATTGGCTAGCTTCTAAATATATAAGTATAATAAAACAATTAAAAGCTACAGATGTTACATTATTATGTCAGTGTTGTTTGTTCATTTACACACACATAGAACTTTTCAACTATAGGCGTACGTTATCACATGACAGACCTGATGACCTGAAATACAGGCGTTGGCCTAGTTTGGGCATCAGTCTCCCACAACGTTATGTACACTTATTATGTAAGCACTAAAAATACTATCTTATAATTTATGTTGTGGAGAGAAAATAAAGAAATTATTTATTATTATTTATTTATTTATTTACATAGTGTGGCCTGTATTAATAAAATTACGTCATACGTGTGCACAGACACATTCACAGTTGGAGTTAGTTTCACGGTAAAAGCATCGCCGGAAAGTCTTATGCAAATGCAAGATTGGATGCAATCTCCGATTTGGATTCCCTAAGTCAGAGATTGCAGTTCGGATTTCCATTTCATGGTCAGTTTTAGAGTAATTAATGTCTTCTATGAAATATAAATGGTCTAATGAATTTAAAATAAAATGAAGGGCATGTCGAGGCTTTAAAATAATGCATACGTTGAGTTGATTCAGTGGTCGTTTTTTTAACTTACTAGCAATGTGGGTCGCATAAATTAGGTACTTTAAGGTTTGACGTTTCATATAAAATACTATACAACCTCATCTGGTGAGACTGCATCCTGTGACACCATTTACAGTAGATACCATATTCGAGTTCCTTTTTTGATGGGGGTTATCATCCATTGATTCACATTCAGTCATTTAGAAAGCACTAATATTATTACGTTTTATAACTTTTCTAAAATTAATACAAATCTATTTTCGTATAGAATAAAAATTTTCATTAAATTAAATTCCTCTAACTGAATCTAGAGTTTCCAACAAAAGGGAATTACAGAGTATAAAGCACTAAGAGTACTTTTACTTTATACGAAGTACCTCATTAGAATGATACTGCATGAATGCAAGTACTGACAGCCATTGAACAAACAACTTTATAATGAGTCTTTGAGTTTAATTTGTAGTGGTGTTTTCGGAATAGCACTGCCAAGTTACTTATGGTAAACTATCTTATTTTAGTATCGATATGGTTTGTGGCTTGGCTTTAATAAGAAATGTAAATTAACTATAATATGTAGCAAGGAAATATACAATATACACACTTGATATCATCATTTAACATATTGTACCGGCACATTATAAGATATTAAATTTGTAATATTCTTTAAATTACGAGTATGTCTCGGTTTTTATGCTATTATTATAAATTATAATAAATAATAAATATAATTATAAAACAGAACCGTCCTTATTTTTAGCGCTCACAGTTGCAGAAATACCAGAATGCAATGTTGGGTTTTGTTAAATTCAGTTGGAAATAAACAGCTAGATGTGTTCTGAGCAGCGACAAATATAACCAGGTTGCTATTATTAGCAGTAACCTACTTCCTTTAAACGACTGTTTCATAGAAAATAAAGTGACGCACATATTTCTCCCGTGCACGCACTATAATAAACGTTTCCATTATTCCATACCTTTGTTGCCAACACCTAGTCTTGAATAGGAAGGAACAAGAAATGAGATTTTCTTCTAACACCTTATTCCAAAGAACACATTTTTCAAAAAAAAAACACTATGGTGTAATACATTGGTTAAGTTAATATCTTGCGAGCGTTATATGACTCCACACATGTTTCTGTGTCATCATTATCTCGATCCTGTGCTACTCGCATCCAGGTTAAACCCGCGACATTTCCTTTTTCGACAAACAAACAAAACAGAAACATGAAAATATGCTGATGGTTGAGATGGCAGAATGATATGTTATTATTTTTAACCACCTTATTAAATATTTATTTCATGTGGATTCAAAGTAATCCTATTAAGTAAGTTTTAATTTTATAAAAACAAATTAAATGCATCCCAGCTTCTAGCGCTCATCAGTTTTGTTTTTAGTTGGCCCTCGTTTCCTTCTTTCCAAATCGCTCTGCATGTGGTTTAAGCAACCCAATTTCTATTTAATCTCTAAATCAAAAATTAGGTATATAATACATTTCTCAGCATCGTTCTACGCAGAAAGAATTTTTGATTTACAGGCATCTTATGGTTTCGACATTTTCACTAATCTGTCCCTGGCATATTTTTTAAGTTTATGCATTTTACAACTTTTGAACATCCAATAATTTTGGAGTAAAACGACTGAGATGAACCAAAAATGTTAATTTTTATACAGAACACTAAAAAGTACCTAATCAAAAACTTCAGTTGAGACATTTAGAACAGGATGCAATTTTATTTTCCAAGCGTAAGAAAAAGATGAAAGATTTAGGTGACAGCAGAATAAATGCGCAAGCTTGTCACAAACAATGTTGCGTCAAAACAATTTAGTTGGAGATAGTGTACAGATTTTGCAAAGGTTAGGTAAGTACTAAATATTTAGTGTATTTTTGAATTTTGTATCACGTTTTTCGCGACTTGTCCATGTGATCCAATCTTTCTGATTAATGTGCCGTGGCAAAAAAAATCTCTCATATTTTTTTAAAAGTAATATAAACGTAATAAAGTATAATAAGATTGGCAGTCAGAATGACGCTAATTTAAAAAACAAGACTGAAATACCTAAGGGACTGTTCCGTCTTCTGTGTTTCTAGTCTTCTATTAAGCCATTTTTTCACCTGTATTTTCCAATATCAGATCAGACATGATCAGATAAAAGAAGTTTATTTATTTAGTCTTCTAAATAAATAAACTTTTGTCGACCCTTGATTAAATGAATGAATTTTGAACATTAATATTTTGAATTTAAATAAATTAAGCTGGCTTACTTTCACTAACCATTGCTTGCGTTTTAGCTAACAAATACCCCATTGAGATATTATCTATTACTGGAGAATAATTACACACACACACGACCACGTTTGTACGCAAAAATATAAATTGACGTAAACTGTTAAAAAAAATAACAAGAAAATCTAATAGTATACTGAATAACTATTTTTATACTATGTAGACAAAGCTTTCGATACCTGATCAATGAGAATGAATATTTTAAATGTACTTTCACTTGTATGCGAAACGTGAATTCTATTTGCGTTCTAGTACCAATTGGGATTTCATTAAGAAATGTACTCGACGAACATATTTTAGTGGCGCGTAAATTTTTATGTCTTGCAATACGCTGGCAATAAAACGAACAAAGCGTTGAGCCTATCTTCGTTTGTGTTGCTTATATGAAATTTGGAGTTAATTTATGACTCGTGAATTTTTCGCGAAGCTGCTATATTGGTGCAGGTTTCGTTTTTTGGATACATCGAAGTTCCGACTAACGTGCTAATAACAAAATTATTTAGCATTGGGCATTTGAATGTCTAAATACCTAATGTTGATACTAAATATTTTTATACTTATCATATGATTATTAATATTATTTTAGACTTTATAACTAAGAATCAGGTTGGGGTACAGTAGACCACACAACAAATATATATTTATAAACTCTCAAAAAATAAATCTTACTCTATTATAGTTAGTACTTTAGCTAAGGTAGCTAAACCAAGATACAAGACTTCCTTTTACTACGAAGAAGGCTGTACTCACACAAACCAATTAGAAGATTAAACGCGAAGTCCCCATTACGTTTGAGTCAGAATAAAAATAAATTGATAGGACTTACTAGCTTTCATCCTCTTCTGAAAAGAACTCATTTCAACGATTTTAATGAGAGTTCTTAGTTGAGATTAAACTTTTCATTGACATAAAAACCTATTCCCTAACTCTTAGGTTGACCTCTCATTAAGTCTTGATGGGAAATATTATGACCACTGACCTTAATCTTAGGATTATTATGGGCACTTTAAATATCAAATCTTTCGGTAGATTACTCGAGATAGTATTTTGTCAATTTTATTTATTTACTAGCTGACCTGAGAGACGTTGTCCTCTCCAAGTTTCAACTAACCACCTCGAAAAATTTGATTTTCCATATTTGTAATACACTTAGCGCCATGGACCTCTGAATACCGTATTTCTGACCTATAAATTACTTAATTTCAAAACTGTTTCGGCGTCAGTAAATTAATATTAACGCACGTTGCATTTTTTTATTATTATTATACATACATATTTGGTATATTCTTAGGGTATATTATTTAATTATTTGAATAAATGGAAACTCTTTAGTTACTTTCTCAAATAAAGTGTGCGCACTGTATCTACACTATGGAGGTTTCAAATTATAAAATAAGTTAGGACTATATGGCTGGATGCTTTAAAGAAGAAAACAATAATTGTCAAAATTGTCAACTCAAAATGACACCTGTTATCGAATCAAATTTCATTGAGGTAATAACGATGTCGTGTTAGTCCGCTAGAAAATAAGTTGTCATTCTTTGTTTACTTCTATAACCTACTCAAATATTTAGTTTTTACACCGGCTTGTGCTCGCTGGATAAATTCTATGTATGCCCCGTGATTCCCTGTGTAAGTAGAGTTAGAATAACTGTACTAATAATCAATTCCTGGTCACAATAACGGTTTCTGACTGATCTGCTTTATTTTCTTGTTTTATCTTATTTAGTCCCCATAAATGTATTTTTTAATTTTAATACTTGATTCTGGTATAATGTTTGATCCGTGCTAGTCTAACACAGAATTACTTGAAAAATAAATTGACCTCAATGGTTATTTTTAAAATTCAGCGTTTTCAATGGTTGAAATGTTAATAACTTTTGATAGAGAGAACCGATTTGAATTAGAAATAGCCTAAATGTTAATCCAAGAAACAGGCTATGAATTCCTGCCCACTTCCTCCAAATCTCTTCAGTTGTTATCATTTGATGCGCGGTCAAACATACAGACAAACCGACAGACAAACAGACAGACAAAAGTTCCAAAAATAATAGAAATGGATTGTGTTACCGATTCTGAGTCCCCCAAATTAGTTTTTTTGTAAATATAAGCAATGTACAGACACGGCTCACTTACATTCTTATTATATGTTAGAAAATATATTGTAGATATATATAAATGAGTTGCTGTTCGTTTGTATCGCTAAAACAAGAAAATGGCTGGACCGATTTGGATAATGATGATCTTGAAATATCGCGAAGTGTTTGGTTCCCCCACTATAGTGAATCCCCATGAAATGAAATGAAATGTTTTTACTAGCTCGAGACATAGTAAATAATATTCAAACATCTGGCATACAATTATTATGTTAATTTATTTCATATTAAATCAATAACATAATTAATTACACAAATTCCAACTATAATGTCATTGATACCATTTAGTGCTATTAGGTGGCACTGCCTTCGATTAGTCAACAGACCATTATTCTATAATCATGATTGGCGCCGACTTAATATACTTTCAGAAATAAATAGAATATTTGAATAAGTAATTCAAACAGTAAGTTTATCGAAATTTACTAAGTAACTATTACTGCTTTTTGTGAGTTTGAACCCTTTACAGAAAATGTTAAGCTACATTTTCATTTTTCATTGTAATATTTTAGCTTTTCAGTCCCACGACGTCTCTTACCCTTTTCAAAATATATTGTCACATGACCAAAAATGTAATAAGTGGTCCTATTTCATTCTGTAATATTTAGTAGAAGGGTTTTCTGTTCGAATGGCCCAGCTTGTTAAAACACACCACTCAAATATTACTGTAAAACAAAGGAATTCAATTAAAATACTCTACAGAGGAAGTGAACCCCAATTTGTCGCGATATTGGTTTGTTACGTCACATGTTTGATTACAGAATCGCCAGGCTCCACCCGATGCTTATTAATTCATTCGCCATTGATTTCTCGCTATCAATATGTATTGCGATCTGATTTAAATTGAAACTCTCTTGACGAATAACTGACAATTTGTCAGTTATTCGTATTTTTATTGTTTTAAAAAGTAAAGGTGTGTGTGATTATAGGTAACCTATTGAAATCTCGAATTTCTGTTACCCGAATCTTAAAACCCCGAAAACGGTTGGTAGAACTTTTCAAAGACAGATGTAATGAATGACAACTTTTTAAAATACCTTTTTAAATTTCCCAGATGAATCAATTTCCAGGTGCACTAAAACCAAATTTCCAAAAAGTATTTTTTTGTTTCCCATATTCTCATAATCCAGATATAGTTAATACCAAATTTTCAGAAGACTTTTTTTTGTTGCCCATCGTACCATTTCCAAATAAACTATTACCAAATTTTCATAACTCAGTAGGTTTTTTTTTTTTTTTTTTATAATTTTAGTTGAGTTCTTCATTTCTTTAGTTTGATTCTTTCAGCAGATATGCGATTGGATACATAGAGTTAGGTTAGGTTAGAACCGACTTGCTATTGATTTACTTGCCCATTACAGATAGGTTAAGGTTAAGTACCTTGTAATTCTTCCAGGATATCAATTAACTGTATTTCAAATTTGTGTTTTAAAAATCTGGCTTTCGTGCATATGGATTACGGTCATCTTACGTCATATGGATTTTGTGCATTTAGATTTCGTGTGTCTGGAACTCATTCGTCTGGATTCTAAAACGTCGTACAAATGAATCAATGGGCAAATGAAATTCGGAGTTGCGATTATAATATGGCAAAGAAAACTTCGGAATTTTAAAAAACGGGTTTATGAAAGAATGTCCAAACGTTTTCGGGATTATGATATTCGGAATATTAAAATTCGGGATTAAGATAGGTAACCGTGATTATAAGTTTTATTATCATAATTATAGCCACTTCCCTACATACACTTGTCTGCAAAACTAAGTACTACACTTTTAATTTCATTTTTCAAGCTTTAGAAGTTAGATTTAAAATAAATAATCGTTTTATAGCAAATTTTATCAGCTTTCTTTGAAACTATAGTAAACCATACAGCTCTATTTCAAGTCCTTTTTATTTCCAACGTTTATCTTGTGTACTTAAAAGTTTTTGAACTTTAAAAGTGAAAATAATGAAAATGAAATGAAATGAAAATACTTTATTGACACAAGTGTTATGCTTAGTTTTGCAGGCCAGTGTATTTTGTATTAAAAGCAAGATACCAAAAATATAACTGATTCCTATTATTTGTTTCACTAAGGCCCACTTGCACCAACTTTTTAAATATGTTTAAATTGTATTTAAACACAATTTTTCATATAAATTTCGTGTTTAAATACAATTTAAACACATTTAAGAAGTTGGTGCAAGTGGCCCTAAGTCCATATTTTTCAGTTTCTCTCTACCACTAACGATCAACATAGATCACCACGTCATACTAGAAATAAGAAAACATTTAATTTTTTGTTGTAGAATAATATATAACTTCTAATACTTTCAAGCTTTTCTTAACTTTGAAATAATACGTCCTTTGAGAATCTAAAATAAAGTTACAACTTAAATAAAACATTTGTAAAAGTTTAAGTTAAAATGTCTATAAATAAACAATTGTGGAAACTTCCCAAGTTTTAAGTACCCATGCGCCTGCGAGTGGTGGCAAATTGAATTACCAACATTTTGTGAATGCCTTACAATTTGCATTAAGATATCTCCATTGGCACGACCGCGACGTGTTGCCGTGAGGATGTAAGAAAAAAGTCACTTCAAGTAGGTACTATTGTCGTTTTTTTTCATTTAGCGTACTAGAACCGTTCAGCAACTAAAATGTTTGCAAATTAGCTTTAGTCACAGATGGTGAACATAAAATCCTGCATTCCTAACAAAACTATATTAAAGCTTGTAGTGGTATTGTTAAAACTTCGATGCTAAAATAGAATTTCTTTAAAATCATATAATGCAACATCTACTGTGTCGATATTGTAACCACGTTCACGACGATGTCTCTCGGCGAATTTCGAACACGTTACGCCATATTGCATTACATTTTAAATTAATTTTCACTTTGATGTATACATTCATTTTATACTGTTCACGTATTAATTCTGCTGGTGTTAAATATATGCCTTTTTTGTCAGTACCTACCTACACTGATTCACTAATTATTAATCTGGCTCACGTTTTATCTTTTAATTCAGGATAAATTATTTACACCAAACTTAATATTTTTGATGAAGTAACATCTGGGAAGTGCCTACAGAACCCACCACCACCTAGCTTATCAGATTTACCAACCAATACATTTTCAAATGAAAAAAGAAATACAATCTATCCTTTCGATATTTCCGGAGAATTCTGATTCCTACTTTAATTTCAGGTTCGTTTTTTATCCGGAGATTTATACGGTCTATGTGCTTGAGCTACGTTTTAATCTCGGAGCGACAGTTGGGGTCGGTGCGATGTGACAGCGGCCGGGCCCTTTTCAAACGAAACATCGCCAAATATTTATATGTACTTAATACTTGTTGACTTTATTTTACGGATAATGTGAGAGTTTGTGATTTGGAGCGTCGAAGGGTAGACTTTTAATGCTTTTAGAAGGGAATTATTGATACCATCGTAAGTACAAACTGTTCATCCCTTACAAGTTTTTTAGAGACTTTTTGTTGTTTCTGTCAAACTTGCATTTTGTAATCAGCAGGATTCCAGCTACAACATGATTTTTTGAGTGTTGAACGATTATGAGAGTAATTTCCTGTGTATCTATAATTAATCAGTATTGACAGTAGGTATTAAGATCTAATTTGAATAAGCAACGGTGCATGAAATATCATAAGTCTTATACTTGTGAAATGTATTGATGTCTGCGATATAAGCTCTAATGTTGTTTTCTATACCAATATTATAAAGAGGAAAGATTTCTATGCATGTGTATATCACGAATAAACTCAAAAACTACTGGAACATAGGCTATAGAATATTTAGAAAAACGTTATGGGTTTTCCACCCGTTCGAAGCCGGGGCGGGCCGGTTTAAAATAAACCTGATACTTTACAAAAAAACTGTGAATGAGAGGCAACAGTCTCTTCGGGCTTCAGTAGCTTACTAAATTTAATGTCAACTAGTCCATCTAGTTAAGTATGTCGATTGCTTAGTAGCTTAAATTAATTCCTGCTGAAACCAAGACATAAAACAAAAAACTTTTTGTGCCTACCTACTTATTCAAAACACGAATCGATTTCGAAGTATTAGTGAAGAGCGACCCTTTGTCAAAAGTTTTGATACTTTGATGCTTCGGAATACCTAATTTGCAATGTAATACAAAATATAAAAGCTATTATGGTATTATTATTGTGTACTACAATATACTTCGATGTGATTGCGAGGGATTGTGGTTATATCACTTCGCCTACTCGAACCGTGTGTGGATCATACATTTTATGATCGCATCTCATAAAATGTATAATCGCATCGCTTTATGATTGCCATATTATGTACCTTCTATAAGAAAGTACCTAATACTACGTATTTGATACTCGAATATTGAAAATCTGATGTCAAGCTCATCGTTGATGTTAATAAATTGAATGTTGGCAGCCGGATTACGCATTCTGTAATTGCTTTTATTAAAATTATGTATTTTAAAATAAATTCTTCTGATTTCGTAGGCATGTAATTGATTTTATCGTCAGAATAATTAATTTAAAAACCGGCTTAAGACAAGCGTAATCCGATTACTTAAATCGAATAACTCGGCGATTCAAAATTACGTCTCTCTTTAATTCTCTTTAAAATACCATTATACTTAGTAATTCAACGCTCAGAATTTAATCTGAAAGCTGGTTACACAATATAAATTGTTTAAGTAGTCTCCAATGACGCATAATTCTAACAAACAAACATTTAGGAGGTGAAACAGTTTGAGATAACGAAATTAATCGCATCGTATTGTGAACGTATAATTAGTTTTGAGAGAACAAGTTTCTAAATTAAATTCCCAGATGTTTTGTAAGATGTTTCGGCGTGAGCGGCTTGACTGTGGAATACACGGATGGTTCAGATTTGGGGCAGAGACGCACGTGCAAGATAGATACCATCATAGAAACTGAAGAATACAATTGTATGGTCACATTGAGATTGAACGTCTATATATCTACGGAGTTTTTTTTTTGGGATAGGGGGTCTGTCAAGCAGATGTATCACCTTATAGTAAGCGACTACTGTCGCTTACGGACACCTGTAACACCAAAGGAGTCGCAAGTGCGTTGCCCGATCTCCCACGATACTGTAGTGAAATACAATTTAATATTAAAATTAAAATAATCTATATTTATATCCACGTCAAAAATGGTGATGATGTCTTTATATATATATATGTGTCATTATTATTGTTATAAAATGCAATGGATATATAAAACTTGTAACCATTATGTGTTGTATATATGACACTGACGTCAACCACTATCTCTTTCCACGTTTGTAGCGCGTCTCAACAATTATTCCAAATGTTTCCACTCGGGTAATTCGACCATTTAGACTGTAATTAAATAGTATACAATTTGTAAAATCTAACTTTACAAGTTTATCTATTTTAACTTCTGCAGCTTCTTTAACTACTTCAACAGCACATTTTACATCTTAAGGTAGCTTTACTTTAATAGTTAACTTGAATTTACTACATTTAATGAAATAGACTGAGCTATACTGGTAAAAGAAGATATTATTATAATTATATTAAATCCAGATACAGATTTAAAACCAAAACTTTTGATAGGTGTTGACCTGAAATTTAGTGAACGATAAAGCTAGTCTGAAAAGCATACCCTCTAGGATTCACTTCGAGAACTAAAAAGAGCGTATTTACAGAATAAAACTATGAAGCTACCACGGACAACTAATCTGTACAATTTATTAAATCGTAATGATACTATGTCTAGATATTAATATAAAAGAAATAAGTTAAGATATTGCGAACGTGCCCGAACCCAAAATAATTATTTTAGAACTTTTTTGTTATATACTTAATATAAAATATCTCTACTATACTGCCATAAAATTGTTTCGCGAACTTGCCTGGAAACTTCTTTTTACACGTAATTGCACTCAATTTACATTCACGGCAATACGGATGCTGCTGAACAATTCAAGTTGTCGAACTACGATAATATTTGCTGAAACTGCACGAAAAAATGTCGTAGATAGATTTCTGTAATGTTGAGTCGAAAGTACTTACTTACCTATTTATGGTTTAGCTATGATCTACAGGGCAAAATTACTTTTGGCAAACTCGTTTTACCCAACTGCGCTAAAGGATATTTAATTGTTTTGTTTCAGTTTTATTGCAAAACTATCTGTACAACTTGCAAGATTGAGTTGAAAATACAAATTAAACTCATTTACAACAGCGCCAGGCATTGACTGGTTAGATTATTTTATTTAGAGAAATTTAGAAAATCAATTGAAATTTATATACTTATTTACCTACCTACCAACATTAATCACACCGAAGGGTTACAGCATATCATTATGGTATGAAATACCACCTCATTTTTATTTTGCGTGTAGTGAAATATTATAAAACAAAATGCGAGTTCATTATCGCACTTTAGAAATTAAGTTCCATTCCATGCATAAAGCTCTAATACAACACCTGCTACCTTCAATACGCCGTACACCTGCTGGCGAAAAATTCGCAACACACTGAGTCCTTTTGTAATGGTTGCTACGTTGATTGTCCATTGTTCTACAGATGTGAGTCAGAGTACAATGATGTATGCAATGTTATTTTTAAGGTACATCTTGTAATGCTATTTGTTTTTATTTTACTTCGAGAGGTTTCTTCCTTTCTGCTAGACATTTTTAAGAACTTTTAAAGACTATTATAGAATTTAAGTGACATACAGAGCCTTTTAACTTACTTATACAAAAATACTACTAAATTATGCATAATTCGGAAGGATAGCATCAACTCTTCAAAAGTAGGTAAGTTATCTTGCATGAACCGCGTGCCTAGGCACACGCAAATATTTTCACTCAAGAAAAATCTTATCCACTCTTCTCCAAATTCGTACAAATCCGTAAATAGGACTATATTTTTCCCTGAGGTGTACAAAAAGAATCTTGCCACATTTCGTCTTCCCCTTTCATTTCTCCTAACAAAATTCAGCCTGTGTACACCCGACCGTCTAAGTAATAACATTTCGTTTCTTTGAATAGCACAACAATGTTAACATTGTGCGGTGCAGTGTACACTGGTGACTCTTAAAACTTAAGAAATCTCGACATGTTTCAGTTTCCTCCAGACTCTAAAGTTGAGATAGGAAAGCCAGGAAAAGACAAAGTTTTTAGAGAACACTGAATGTACCTACACTCTGCTGTTTTCGTCACAGAAAACATTCAAAATCTTTTCATTTTTAAATGTAATTTTAAATTAGATTCTAAATACCTATATCTGGTTTTTTTTAAGTTATTATTATTGCTAAAGAATTGTTTGCAAGAATTTGAAATGTAAACGAGATGTTTTCGGAGAAAAAATAATTATTAATGGTATGTTGTCTTTAGTCGGTTCTTCTTTAAAAATAAAAGTAGATTAGAATCTTAGATTAATATTATTCATCCATATAAAATAAAATACACTTTTTGCTAGTTAAACAGCTTGGTATAAAAATGAATACCTAAGTATTTTATTAAAAATATAATAAAACTCAAGAAAAAACACACAAATAATGGAAGAATTTCATGTAGATAAGACTAGACTGATATGATATCGCGTCATAAAGGCAGTTTTACACAAGCGCGAGTAGGTCTTAGTTTTACTGCTTGCTGTAAAGCCTCACTTAGATTTATGCACCATTTTCATCAGTTTATGGATGTGTGCACCCCGCTTCACTACGAATACTTGAGGATGCACCCGTAATAGACTTCATAAATTTAGGCGTAATATGCTGAAGATTTGTTGGCATTAAATTTTACGGATGACGTAGCTTGAGCGGTAGAGAGGTTGAGGAAATGAGCCTTGAGTTACTCTCTGCTTCCTGAAATTCAGAGTCCTATTATGTGGCTGTAAATGAGTTGTTAAAGTGTCTTAATTCAACACGTTAAAGCTACATAACAAAGCCAATATCAAATACAACAAACCCCTTTTCTTCATTACCCCAAGTTAAGTATCAATCTTTGTTGGAATTACGTCGTAATAAAATACTTCACATGTTATGACAGAATGCCTTTGTAGCGAAATACCAATACATTTTAATTAATAAAGTTAAATTACGGCTAAAACTCAATACCGGGTAAAACTCAGGTGTTCCCTACAGATTCATCGTTCTTCGATTCAAGTTTAGTGTTGAACAGGACTGCTATTTTCTATCTATTGAAAAGATTATTAAGTTTAACAGAAAACGTCGGGACTGTTGATTGGTAGCATAATTACTCTCCTAGCCTTTTCCTATATATATAACTATTTTAAGACTTCTAGTCTAACCTGATGCTGTCATAAAAAATACTTTAAATGATTTTTTTTGCGTATGACCTATTTTAAAATTAACAAGATTATGTCTTGATCTGCAGTGCCGTAGATGTCCGTCCCCAAGTGGTTCTCGCCTAGTCGCGGCAGGGGGACTTCGTAACCGTAGATTGAAAGCCCACGGAGAAGCTAGGTAGAACCCCAGGGATGGGCCGCTCCTGTGAATTGCGGCGAGAGAGGAGTGCCAGTATCATGGTACATCGCTATCCCAGACTTCTGCGGCAACAGTAGGGCCGCAGCCGTGGGACTTCAGACACGATTGAACCGAAGGGGGAGAGTAGTATCGGTTCCGATATGCCACTCATCTCCATACTCTCTGCGATGGACTTCTGGATTGCGACGACTTTTCCTGTGACATCCTACAGTCTCAATATCGTTTATATACGTGTTATTACTATTTAATGGACAAACCGCTATAGCATTATCTCTGCGAACTTCAATCACTAAGAACCTTCAACCAAATTCATATTTCAACATACTCCAACTGAGCGAACTTAGTAACTAACGTCGCAAGTTGTAAGATGTCACTACAAACAATACGAACACACAAATTGCCTTTAGGTGTGGTGAATTATGGGTTTTGTTCAAGATTTATGAATGTTTGTACATATTTACCTTGTAGGTATGTAGAATTCGGATTTTTTGGATGGTTTGGCTGCCAAGATTGTACTAACTTATTTGAAGTTTTGTAATTATTGTTGTGTTTTCGTTGAGGGACTAAAGTTGTATATCTCTTAAGTAGCTTGAAGATTTATCCTATACCTCCACTGTAAGTTATACTTATTTGATAACAAAAGCTACTAATAGAGAAGTGGCTTCCACCGAATAGGGTGGTGGCTTCGTGAAAAATATAATTAAATGTAATTCATGGTTTTCAGATAAAATCATTGAAATTTTTTGGTGAGAATGGAGTGAGCACGCTCTGTTGCTTTCTCTCAAAACCAATGTACCTAGGCATAGAGTTTGTATGGCGCACCTAAGACTTGACTTCACCCCTCCGAATTAGTATTAATACGCATTCAGGCTGGCGTAAAGTCAAAATGCTTACCCAGGTGTGTGCTACATCGCTATGTGTAGAAGCGACAGCCACTGTTGGCAGTAACGATAGCCAGTACCTACTGGCAAAAGCACCTCTAAAGCAAGGAATCCGTACAGTAAATGTGATACTAATAACATTGACATATTTACTTGTCAGTTGAGTGAATTTGCAAAGGTCAAATTTACAAAAAAAAAAGTTGAAACGAACAAAATATTTGTTGTAGCATGCTATAAGTACTCTCTATTCTCTTATTTAATCAGAGTTTTTTCTTCCATTCCCATCTCAACCATAATTATAATGCCAGTCTGAAACCTCGAAACTTTTCAAATTACGACAGCCACAATTATTTCAGAGCACTGCCTATCCCTTATACTGTTCTAAGCCGCTCGTTAACCTTTTTCGTAGACATAAAGAGAATTTATTATTTTAATATTAGTCCGGCCAGATTCAAGCGATTACTGAATAATGGGTGATAAGCTTTGATTTTCGACGCTTGGCTTGAGAGGTGATATTTATTTTAAATATCTATCTTGAGCTGCATAAAGTGATTAATGCTTTCTTTGTCTGCTATAGTGTACTTACACAAATATGTGGTGACCACAATAGAAAAACTTCCGTGAGAGTGATATATCCGCAAAACTAATAGAAATATATATACGAGACGACTTATAAAATTTGGTGGGTAATAATTCGAAGATATTCTGAAGATAAGTAGGTATGTCAGTTCTAATTCTCGGCACATGATCGAAATATTGCTGACAAAGGACATCTTTTAGAGTAATTCACAGCTGTTGCACGGGAATAATGTCATATAGCTTTGCCATATAAAAATACTGCGACAATGTAATTTAAATTCATGTCATAATCCTAAGACAACGTTGTATATTTATACAAATTCATAATATCGCGAGGCAAATGAGAAGTAAAATAAACTGTGAACTGTGCCATGTCAGACGTCCGGAGCTTAAGTTCTTGGCGAAAAAGAAGAATAAGTACAAATTTTCCTTACAATATTACGCGGAAAATCATACGTAACGATAAAGTAGGGTCGCACCGCGCCGCTCCACACCAAATTGCACCTATTATGAAAATGCAGCGCTCACTTTGCGAAATACCCCCACTTGGGTAGTGATACTTTATTAGGCATAATGTGTAACGATATTTTTGAACATTTTGGTCAAAAAAGCTTGGTTACTAGCCATTTACATTTTACAATTTGAGTAATTTTTATGATGGTGGAAATCTTCTAATGGTGCCGCAAAATATTAACAATATTTCCTCTTCCATAAATTAAAACAAGAATACGCCTGAATTTTTGTCACTAAAATATCCTTCAAAAGATTTCCGGCTTCTTCTACTTAACGTGTCAAGGGTAAAATTATTCTTGAATAATATTATTGGTGCTGAATAAAGAGTTGTTGCGTAGATATTATCAGCATGGAAAACCGAGGGTTGTGAAATTTTCACTCACTGAAATGCTCGGTGCCAATCTAAAATTTAGGAAGAAATCTTTGCTGCGAAAATGTTATAAATTAATAAATAATAAACGTTTATTGTTCTAAAAAAATTATCACATTTATATTCAAAGACAAAGACAAAGATATTTATTGCTCAAACTGTGTACAAACAACGGCGTTATACGAAATATAATAAGTCTCAACAGCCTACCCAATCGGGTGTAGCAATTATAATAATAACTAATATATATATTAATTTTCTTATGTATTCACAAAGTATTCGTTCAAATTATGAAACACATTTTTAGTTAGAATTTTTTTTAAAGCATTTTTAAACGATTTACCATCCAGTTTTTTATCGTTATTGCATAGGGACTTCAGAAACATGTAACAAAAACCACTTTGTTGAAATTTGTAAATAATGTTCGTGAATCGAAATTTAATTTCCAAAAGATTTAACTCATGTTCATCAACCTACTGTGCTTTTATACAATTTTTATGTTAGATGTTGTGCATATCTATAATTTATATAAACACTAGAATAAGTCTCTGTATTTTGCTACTGACCAATGTTTGTGTTTATATTGTCGATGTGCCTTATATAAATAAATAATTAAATGAGGCCTTTCATTATTCAGTGTAAATCGATTCGATATTTTGGTATCATACATACGTACTAAATACGTTCCCGAGAAGCTTGCTTAGCTTGCCTCATACAATAATAATATATGGCTTACGGAGTTTTATTCGCCGACAAATATGATGAATGTGAAGTGTTTTCATTGTAGCTTTTTGTATTTGTTTTTGGGGAAGGAAACCGGAATTACGAGGATGTTCTCTAAGTTGCAGACAATATAATGCATATACATAATGATATTTTCAGTGTAAAGGCTCAACAGCAAACATAACATGTATTACTTCAGCGTCAAATAACTGATGAGAGCGAAATTAAACCTACTGTTATAAGATATGCTTTTCTATAAGGCCCATTTGATCGCTATTAACGTTAAATTAACCGAAGATCTGTAGGGTAATTTTTATACTTAATCTAATGTTCAAAAAAAAATTTCAGTCTATTCATTAGATCTAATAAGTAATTATGTAATTTAGAAGAGAAGAGAATCTAGAAGAATTGCTATTCGGCATTTATAATACATCAAGACTCATCCAGTCTTGGATTGTGAGATGATCTTAGTCAGCATTATATTTGGAATGGTTTTCAAAAATCACTCTACTGACCAATGATGGAGCACGTTAAATACTAACTGGAGACAGAAGACAGAAAGAGTTTTCCTTTGAAGCGCAGTCTATGACTAAGTATATTATGCAGAATATAATATGTTACATTATTTTGATAATAATATCTTTAATGAAAAAGCCGTTTTATTAAAGCTTTAATATAGTAAAATTAAAACGTTGCTGGTGCCGGAAGCTTGTGTTTGAAGGCTGCTCTTTGTGCTCAAGATGGCCGCTTACAAAGCAAACTTACGTTTTTGCAAGCATTCTTCGACAAGGATAACTATGTTATTAGTAGTTTATATACAACGTTTATTTTAACGGTGCTTGCAGACTGAAAGGCGAAGTTTACATTTTGGACATGCAGACTAACGTATATACATTACATTAAACAATACGGAAATAAATGATAAATGTGAGTAATATATATGTTACGGTAAATCTGATTAATTGAAAATTATTAATATTTTTACATTAAATTATTAATAATAACCACATGTTTTGGTAAATGTGAATAAACGATCGAAATTTATTACTTTTAGTAGTAATTATTAATAATTCATATATTTTTTGTTTAGATTTCTTTTTATTCATAATAATCAGTACTATATACATTGGTTTAGGTTAGGTTAGAACTGTGACCGCACAACGAGCGAGCGTGCCGTGGCAGCGGCCGGCGAAGTGCCAGAACCGAATTGGTCCTATAGTTATTGGTTTAGGTACAATGTTACACTTGGTAAATGTTTAACCTCGACTTTCGGTAATTATTAATAATAATAGATAATTATTAATAATAATAGATAATTATTAATAATCTTCAATTATTCACTCTTACCGTAACATATACATTACATTAAACAATACGGAAATAAATGATAAATGTGAGTCAATATCTCTTTATATCTTATCTTATCCTATGTGGGGGCCAAGGCAGCAAGGCCTCAGTGCACTTCAAGCCAATGGGAAGTCATCTGGTCTTGGATAACCCTGCCCCAAAAGGCAGGCATTTCATTACCTACAGCTAAGTGAACGTAAAGTCCTACTGATATTATAAACGTGAAAGTTTGTGAGGACGTATGAATGTTTGTTACTCTTTCACGAATTATATATAGGTAAAGATTAAGGTCGAGGAAAATTGAATTTATTTAGAAGTTCATTTCCACAAAACGGCACGGTGAGTAGGTACTTCAAAAAAAATATCGAAGGTGTCGGTGCGCTAAGGAAGAAGATAGAAGAAGTACTCACTCACTCACTCACACGGGCAAAAAAATGTACCGATGAACTATTTGTGTACCTCTATACATTACTTTTGAACCCCTCTGGAGATATACTTGAGATATAGATGTGATACTTATAGATTTATAATTTTATTGCGGACGTAAAAATGTCAGGATTTGAACCTTGTATTCAACATTAAGAAATCTATAAACCTGCTTAACACTCCAACTTTTTTATTATTAAGAAACTATTTTAATCCTCTCATTCTAGGCGATTTTCCTTAACACCTTCAAGAATCTAGCGATCATGATTATGTAACAGGTACAATCTACGTTTTTCTTCGACTTCCGGACAAGTAAAAGGAAAAACTTAAATCTACTTCCATTAATGCCGCTATAACAATTCTGCTAGAGCATTTACGACCTTATTTTCCCCACAATCTGACCTAAGAGCGGTATAAAATAATAAAAATAATAAAATGCGGGTAGTATTGAAACAAGTGTTCAGGAGCACTTTTTTCCACTAGTTCGTGATTTTCCCGTGGACGGTCGGCTCTCTTTGTTATCATTTTTTGCCTTCTTTGAACGGTATTTTTCCTTGAATTGCATGTTGATTTATGGCACTGTTATTTTAAGATAGAAAATGTTATTTCCTGTTTCATTCGCGATATATTAAATAAAATAGTGATAGCCTCGTATTATGACTATTACATTGTCGAGTTGGGTCTCAATTTCCAATCCAAGGCACCTCATCTGACTTTTCGGAATCATGTGCATATTAATAATAATTAATGATTACTCGGTGAAGGGAAACATCGTGAAGAAACCTGCACACAACGTAAGAGATTTTCTTGTCGGTGTGTAAAGTTTCATAGATCCAATAATTTGAATAACACAATTCTTACGTGCCTTTTACTTATAAAATTTTAAGCCGGTATAAAACCTTATGTCACTTAACATTTCACAAACCGAATCCTCTTTAAATTTAATAAAGGCAATATTACAACAAAGTAAAATAAACAAAGCAAACAGTTTAGCTTTATTTTAAAATGTAGTATAATGTATGCCTTGACCTACTTCTGTCAGGTAAGTCCCCAGCCCCAGAGCCCGTTGCAACTGCTGGAAATGTACGGAATTAGGTGAAAATTTAATAAAGGCACGTGGAATCTTATTTGTAGAGATTTCTAGGTTGCGTAAACGAAATTTTGAGAAATACAATGCAATGCAGTAAGTAGGAATCACGTACAGTCACGTGGAGTCACGTACAGTCATGGATAGAAGTTCAGTGACGTGTGACTACGTTGAGACATCCATCATACACAACAGAGATATGCGTGTGAATATGAAAATTACATACATATTGAGAGTACTGAATTTATGACGCGAACTGATTTTTTTTAAATAGGTTTTCTTCGTAATTTTCAAATGAAATAAAATCTATTAGACGGGCGTCTTAATAAAACAAAGTTATATATAACTATGTAGAAAATATCATCATAGAAGTTCAACAACCAAGAAATAACATCAAAACCTCACATTATTTTAAATATTTTTAGCACATCTTCAAGAACAATGGCTGTTTAATTACCAAAACAACGACAGAAAAACCGAAGTTAATTTCAAAGGAGATAGCTATGAAAATCGTTACAAAAAAACAATTACTTTTGTATCGTCCGTGCGTTTGCACGAGAAGAGGTTTTTCATTTAGGTACTCGCCGCAGGGAATATTACGAAATGGTTTTGAATTTAAATAAACAGATAAAACATAGCCCAATGGGCTTTGAATACACAAATCTTCATAGCTTAAGTTGTGAAAATTCTATAATCACAGCCATTGTGCTACATTATAAACAATTATTATAAAATAATTATACTAATAGTACTAATTTAAAAACAGTGCTGACACTGCTGACTGATTATTACAATTTGAGATAGATTATTGGGCCTAGTAGCCTTAAATATAAGGTACGGTAAGGGCGTCCCGCCCCGGATTCACACGGGCGGAGAAATCCTTTTTTGAGTTTATTTGATCAATTAACTCAAAAACTACTGGGCTGATTTAAAAAATTCTTTCACCATTTGAATGCTACATTATTCCAGATTAATATAGCCTATATAGATTATTTTGAAAAAAGTTAGGGATTTCTCTATCCGTACAAAGCCGGGGCGGCCCGCTATTTACTTTATAAATAGATACAATAAAATCTCATTCAACACTCAGTAAGCCTCGAGCGGACAGCCTGTTTGACTAAAAATACTAGCTTTGCATCAAATACCAGTGACAACACTAGCAGTCTGTAACCGTACTTCATTAGCTTTAGTCCAGTACCATTGTCACAACTCGATAACGTAACAAACGAAGGCAATCATAAAGGAGTCGACAGTAAACAGACGCTTGTACCTACTCATTGCAGGTGTAATACAAACTTTGCAGAACAAAGCGGTGCGGAACAATGGCTTGGAACAAACGCTTGCGACTATGTGCGCAGGATACGCTCTGGTCTGCCTTTAACTAGCCCTTGTGAAGCTAGTACAAGTTACAAGCGGTAGCGATTTAAACAGAACTTGTTGGCAGGTGCGTGCTGCAAGTGACAACTTGCAGCAGTAGTACAGTCGGTTCTTGTAAGAATGCTTTAATGACTAGTAACTATGGTATTTTAAGTTAAATGGCCATCTATGAGACGTTTGTGAACAGACAGAAAAACGCTCTGATAAAATAGGAAAGGCAGGAATAGCACAGCGGACTTCACAAATATACAATGAATGGACGCAAAGGATACGCAGCCTTGTAATGAATATCTGCGGAAATTACAAATACCTATTTGTTTTAGTTAAGAATCGACTTCGAAGTTTGAGGTGACCATCTTAATTTACCACTACGCCTAATATGTAGTCAATGTTGTCTTAATTACCATTATTATAAATCCAATTTATATTTCTATTAGAGAAAGCAGCATTAAGTAACCTAAAGAAATGAAATGAAGGATATAAATAAAATTTGTTCATTGTATTAGTATTAAAATATAAATTTAAATTAAAAGGTTACTTGCTCCATCTTATGTTTTAGACCACACGCCAACTGTGTGTAGGAATCGAGTCGCGCGCTTGTCGCGGCGTTTCCGGCGCTTTGCACAAACGTCTGCGCGCAAACAAACACTGGCTTATTGAACAGAAACTGTCGCAAACTCGACCGTGCACCACACAGATAACTGAGGATACTCCGGGTTTCAATGAAATGCTATTTATTTACATGACAGAAAAAACACAATCATGGATTTTTTTTTATACCACTAAGGTGGCAAATAAGCATACGGCCCGCCTGATAGTAAGCGGTTACCTGAGCCTATGGACGCTTGCAACCAAGGGTATCACTCGCGCCTTGCCGACCCTGTAAAAATTTTAGCACACCCTTTTTTATATGGTGGGGTAAAGATTACCTATGGAGGAATAGTTGGGCTGGCAGCATGGGAGACTATGAGTGTAGGTAATGCTTAAACACCATCACCCCCCCCCCCCCCCAAACCCAAGATAACACTTCCTTGCGGAGCTCTGACGACCTTGCTCACCGCTGCACCGTTAGGAACACAAAATAACACGGAGCACTAGTATTGTATTATCTGTGACGGAGCGATGTAATTTGGCTACGATTTTCTGCAAGGAGGTACTTCTCCACTCGGGCAGCTCCAATTGTGAGTGAAATTCTACTATGCCCATTGCCCTACCTCTCTAAAAAAATATTGAACACGTTATACAGAATGGTATTTGTACAAAATATTACCGAGACCCCTTTTCCTATTACATTCGTCCCACATTTATATAAAATAGGAATATCATCAAACATCCGCGCACGCAACCCTCTCGTGCGATGCGGGCACAATTGACCATTTCACGCCTATGAAGCAATCGCTAACAGACGACTGACTTACAAATAGCTGCCGCGTATTTCCAAATAAAATTGTAGTAAATGGGATATTGGACAGTAAATCGTGGGTGATATTTCGATTGGAGATGCATAACACGTTTTTGTAGTTTCCTTGCCTAGGTATGCTGATTTTGTTTGCAACTGTAGCATTTTGATGATGTTTACAAAATATATTATGTAGTTACCCATAACTTACCATGATATATAAGCACGTTATGAAACACAAGCCATTTAAGCTTAATTTTAATGTGAAATTCGCGTTTTATATGGATTAATGGAGTGAATTATAATTAAATATCGCACTGTAGTCAAGATTTCAAAACAAAGCAAAGACTATTCAAGTCTCACACAAGAGAATCTAAGAAAATGTTTCACAAACAAGCTACAATTCATCTTCATTATTAACACAGCGTTCATTGTGGGAAGTTATCAGCGGTGCGCCGAACTGCGCGCCGCAATAATGCGCCGATCTCCACACCACAGTAATGCGCCCGGTGGTGGCGGGTTTTTGGGACCCACTCGCTTTGCTGGGGTTAACCCATGAGAACTACCAAGCTGAATCGTCTAACTTTATTGCGCCTAGTTGTAGTATTATCACTAGGATACATAGGGCGTTATTTAAAAATTAGAAAGAAGAAAATAAAGAAAGAAAGAAAGATCATTTATTTTCGCCCATAACTATAATTCGTTTTCGCCCATAATTAGACCGACTAATGAAATCAAATATGTCGGTAAAAACTACAGAATATATCCCGCGTGTGAATCCTGTACGAATGCCTTTCTGCTAATATTAAAAAACCTTAAATCTTAAATAACTGCCTCATAAGCCTAGTGTTCCTGAGGTTTGATTCCTAGGTCGAGAAATGTGTTATTGGGATTTTCTATGAAATTCCCAGTAGCAGCTCGGAGTTTGGAATTTGTGTCCGGTAATGGCAATAGGCTCGCAAAACATACCGGCGAACTGTGTTGAGATTAGTACCTATGCCTCTGCCAAAACCTTCTTAAAATACAGGCGTGATGGTATTTTGAATCTTAAATCTATAATTGAAATATATCTACGTTTTAAGAATCACGTGGTATTGGTATTATTTAATTTCCGACGTTTCGCATCCTTTACATCATCTATGGTCACGTAATTAAATAATACCAATACAACGCGATAAAATCCTTAAAAAGTAATTTTATTTCAATGACCAAAATTCTCGTGTCAGAAAACGTGATTAGTATCTATAACGTGTTTTTTTTTTGGCAAAAATCATAAGCGATTTTCTCATAAATATTTTGGATTTAAGTGTGAAATATATTATGCTCGTGATTGTACGACTTTCAATTACGTTTTTATGTAAGCCATGATATTGGATTTCTCAATGTATCTCCTGATATTTAGTTCCACAACTTCCACTCAAAACAGTCAAATGCCCATCAATTTTGATATTATAATTACACATTGGTACACCGATAGCTTACTATTTAATAACTTACCAATTCTAACTTTTTTCGTAATACTCTTTACATAGTCCTGTACTTTGGGTGTTGTCTAATCTACAGATTTCTTAAGCTTACGCGAATATTAGACTTATTTAAATAAAACAACTTTACTAATTATATTGAAGAAATCCAATCCCGACGTTTCAAACCTTTTACCGCGTCCATGATCACGGGCAGACTAGCCATGCATAGTCAGGTCATAGGCGAAACGTCGGGATTTAATTTTGTTAATAATATATAACGCGATAAATTCCGTAAAGTGTTTTTATTTAAATATGTTGTCTAATCATTCTATACAATCACTGAAGAAACATTTTTCAAAGGTTTTCTAATGCTAAATTAGCTAGCAAACCTTACAACCATGTCCATATAATGACACCCTCGGGGTAATCTATTCACAGAATTTCAGCTTTTAAATAAAACCGCTTGCCGTGTGAAGCCTGCCACTAATTGTAGCCGTGTTCAGCTCGCGGGGGCACAAGTTTTAATTAATATTGGATCCCTTTCATACAATCCGTTTCTGTGGTGCTTCGCCACTTGCGGAGCCATTATAATCTAGAAAGGATTAATTTGTAGTTGTGATTGTTTGTGTCTACGTGTGGCTTATTTTGTTAATTGGCTATTGAATTAGGTAAGATACAGATCCGATTAAGTTTCGAATACTGATAAAGGTAAATTGGGTGATGTCATGCCGATACAATCTATTTGTATCTTAACAGTAACCACGGTAACAAGTATAGGACTGCTGCCCGATATTATTGATATAATTAGGAACATATTATTCAAGTTCAGATAAAACAAACTAATTAACATTGATTGTCAATAATCGTACTATTATAAGGCTGGAAGAGCTTTTACTAGAACACATAAAATATCTATGAAAAATACACACCACGAATCTAGACGCAGATAAATAATAATATTGCTGTATATTGTAACAATACCGCTGTAATTTATTGCCCCTTGTTGGAGGATAATAAATAATCTAGATTTGAGGATGATTCATTTCACGTCATATTCTTAGTAAAATTATTATTTTGCTATTCGAAGAAGTATCAAAATGTATCAGCCTCTAATGTTTGCTGAACATGTATCAGCCTCTAATGTCCTATAGAGTACCGATATTGGTTATCATACTCACATAATGCGTGGTAGTGATTCGAAAACCTGGTCCATAAAATATTTTAAATTATCTTTCTCGATAATAATAATCAATCGTAATAACCCGCAATTGCTAAACTAGAAGGTACATGCGGGCTTTGAATCCCTAGTCAAATTCCAGGTTTGGATTTGGCCTGATTGGTGGCATTAGGCTCCCAGGTATTTCTTAGGTCCCATATAATAAGGCACGAGACTATTGCCATTAATTAACAGGGCATAAATTCCAAACTCTGAGCAGCTACTGAGATTTGCATAGAAGAACCCAATCACACTTTGCTCAACCTGGGAATCGAACTTAGGATCTTTAGCGTAGCAGTCGCACTTGGGACGGCTAATCTAGGCAGGCAGTTTTTTTTAATAATTTCTCCGTACCAATCTACTGAAAATGTCACATCAATTTAATGCTAGGTTTTGACTTAAATTTTTAAGTCAAAACCTAGCATTAAATTGATGTGTCTAGGAACCGTAAATACTGCACGTATTTGTGGATAATATATAAGAAGACCATTCTGGTAAGTATTTACACTCTAAAATGTGCTTCAAATAGTTGGAGCCAGCATTTAAATAACATTTGGCACGGAGCGGGTTGCTTTACACTCGTGAGAATATTCTACGCTGGTGTTTAAGTTGCTCGCGAAATTATTTGCACATTTATTATATAATAGTTTGATAGCGTTCTATATCTTATATTTGAGTAATAATTTTACTCGTCACTGATTTCAAAAGGTTTGGTCCTTGCTTGTAGTTTGTTTAAAAAAAAGTATTTTCGTGTGAAATTTTTACTGATATTACAGCTAATAATAAACTAACAATTTATTGGCAAAAATGATAAGTACTTCTTAAATTGATTCACCTTTAATATAACATGCTGAGCTTGTTATGTTTTCATTCACAATATTTCAGTAGCCTCGGGTACCTTTAACTTTGTAACTCAAATACTTTCTTTGAAAAATAAGCAACAGTACCGGTTGGAACAAGTTTTCTCCAGGGAATATTGACGAATGAAAACGTTAGCGTAAACGCATTGAAACCCTTTTATATCCAAATAAGCGTTTCGTGTTCAAAGTGAATCCCATGATAATTGAGAAATCTTTGTATAGATGTGTTTTTTATGGAGATGACGGATAGATTTATCTAATGTCAATGACTCGTTGTTTTTTTAACTCCCTAGGTAGTGGAGTTAAAAAAACAACAATCTAGTAGTCGACTTTTAGGATTCGGGAATCAGATATCCTGAAGATCCAGGCAAGCTTACTATGTTTAAAATTCAACTCAAGAAATCTTTTACTCGTAATGCAACACTGTCATGTATCTACTGTTGAATATTTTTTTAGAACAGCAAAAGGAACGGCACGCACCCCTTGCGTAATGGTAAAAAATATTGTCAATCATTCAGAAAATAATGAGCTTAACACACTAGCAAACTAACCGACAAATTTCCATATAAAAATATGCACCCAAAGCGTATCTCATTTGTACAAATCACAATTTCACCGTCTCGCACCAAACTCGACGAGCCGTCACCCTTTTGGGGTAAAAAACAAACAGGCTCCCATCGTCGTCATTACCGAAACAAACAAACACTGCCGTGACAAAGTGTGCAGTTCCCTCCAAGGCCTGTCATTAGCCCCATGCGATCATAGACGACTGCTATCACTGTTATGTCACGTTTTGGGGGATGTGTAATATTTTAAGATATCTTTACATTTAGCACGACGTACCAAGTGGTTATTATGATTACGAATCTATACTAATATATAAAGCTGAAGAGTTTGTTAGCTTGAACGCGCTAATCTCAGGAAATACCTACTGGTCCGATTTGAAAAATTATTTCAGTGTTAGATAGCCCATTTATTGAGGAAGGCGTCATCACGCTAAGACAAAGTAACTATTCCACGCGGACGAAGTCGCTGGCAGAAGCTAGCTAAAGCCAAACTAGATGAGTTGCTGATGCGTTGCCGACCCTTAAGAGGCGTTACGAACTGCAGACTACCGGACCCCAGCAACCAAGGTGGAACTGGCTCTTACACGCAAAAGTCGAAACACACGAAGGTGCTTTAGGACAAACTCTGATGTATGGGTGGTAGCCAGCCAGTCAGACCCCAAGAGGTCATACTACTGCAAGTCAAGTATTTTCTCGCCTCTTATGAGATCCCTATCTGACCGGCAGTGAGGAACAGTATTCTAACCTATAGGAGCTCTGTGCTACGGTTTACGTAACATAGCTACGTTTAACATTTATGTAGCTACGGCAATCACGCATAACATGATACTGTCAAATTCGCTCACACTGAAGCGACTGAAACCATGCTCTTTGTAACATGATTTCATTTAAGTTCTGTATACCTTATGGTATGTGCACACATTTTCGTGCCCACAGAATATATCGTGACACTTTCACACAAGACGTGACACTTTAGAAGTTGAGAGTAAAATAAGTAATACTGATCTTAACAATATAATAAAAGCAACTTTATGGTATATCTTAAGAACGGGCAGTCAGACACAAACTAGAATTATATATATGATTAATTAAACAAAGAAGTATATACATAGTCTATAAGATAAAAAAAATACATATCGAAATCGATTTACAATTGGCGAATATCACGTAACGTAATCAACAACAACATACCATCACCCCTATATTCCCCAAACGGTTAATCAGAGATTTACGAATGTTCCTACCCATGTTTAGGTGCCATGTTATAGGGGACGAGTCTATTTAGAGGCTAGTAGATAATAAAAAGAGATAGGAAATAAGAGGACTTATTACGCAATGACAAGCATTTTAATTCTTACTTTAGACAGCAGACACAAGATACAATTCAGAATTTCCGCAAAAAATAAATGAATAAGGTTCTTATTACAGGAGCTTGTTAAGTGTACTAGATGTGCCCTTGTTTCCTCGGTGATAAATGTTGGGAGGGGTCGAAAAAACTAATGATACCCGGTTTAGGTTTAGCAGGGTTAGGTCATGCGGTGTAATATATTGCGGGCTTACAGGAAACTGTGTTTAGAGGAAAAAAGTGTTTAGGATGTTTTAATGTTCACAGGTTTTTAGACTAGGCTTTTAATCCTTTAAGGTCTCATTATAAAATTCGTTGTTGTTAGTACATTGGTATTTGACCCAGTGGAAATTTCTTTTATTAATTGCCCATCTTTATTGTTACTGTTATGCTCAGGGTCGCCCCTCAGAATACGAGGATTTAGAGTTCTTTTTTGGATAGTCAGAAAATAAATATATTTTCCTGCACAACCCTTTTTATACTTTGGGATCTAAATTGATGAATCTACGCGGCACTTGTCCCTGGGGGCCCTTTTACACGACATATCCGGGTAAAGCATGCAAAGGGTTTTGGGCTTTTCTTGATATTTTGTGAAAATATACTGTACCCATTGTGATAAATATATAAATAAAATTATTTTTAACCTCAAAAAAATTTGGCAGCCTCGTTAGTCTTCTGAGGAAAGGAAATCCCAAAAATTACTGAGGATGAGCAGAGAAAATATAAAGATAGCAGTAGGGATCGCAACGGGACACTGTGGACTTAACAGACACCTGGCGATCATGAAAATAAAGGAGGACCCTATATGCCCAGCATGCGGGGAAGAAGAAGAAACAAGCTTCCATCTAATAGCAAAATGCACAATGTATGCGCTACTTAGATGGGAAATACTAGGAACCGATGAGATAAATGAAGAACAGCTAGCAGAACTCTCCATCGGACAACTGGTGGACTTCTGCAAGGCTACGGGAAGATTTGCGACGCCGAGCGCCAGTAACCCATGACGGGATCCACCAAAATGGGGAACTGGGCGAAATAATCCCAACATGAGGACTGATCGCCCGCCTGGTGCCTGCCGGCGTCCCCGAAAGATAAATAGAAATAGAATAGTCTTCTGAGTCCTTGATTCGATTCTTATTATATATCTAGACATTTTGTTCGACAAATGTCTATCTATGTTTTTCTATATAATTTTCAAGTAGGTATTTGGATTCTGGTCCAGTTAATGGCGGAATAATGAAATATATATATAATAATGAAAATGCGGCGGTAGCCTAATGGCTAGGGCGTCGGACTTGTGATCATGTGGTTGCTGGTTCGAAACTCACCCATTGCACTACCGACGTGAACCCACTCGTAAAACAAGCATTTGGCACGAGGGGTTAACAGGAATACTAGTAATGTGCGACCCACATTGCTAGTAATCTTTAAAAAAAAAAATTAAAATGGTAATAAGCTCACCCACATTTTGCCGGTATATTTAGGTCTCATGAAATATATTGAACCTTAACATACTGCTAATATGTAGGTGTACAGCAGTACACCTCTGTCTAATTTTGCGGGGAATACAGGTGTGATAGTATCTTGTATTTAACTAACGACCCGCCCGCAGTTTCACCCGCGTTACCCCGATGTTAAATACGTTAAAACCTTTCTCATGAATCACTCCGTCTATTAGTGAAAAACGCATGAAAATTTATACAGTAGTTTTTGATTTTATTACGAATAGACCGACAGACGCGCCGGGGGAGTTTGTTTTATAATTTATAATCATCTGTTTGTCACTAAATGGTTAGTATTCGAATTAAAATAGAAAATATTTGCCTAAAACTAAATATCGTTACTAAATATTAAACGGACTACACGGGTAATAATTATTTTTGGTGAAACAAATAAAACACCTAGACCATAAATTATATTAATTAAATCCGTTTTGACTATAATTCAACAAGTTAGGTGATCCAGTGAACAAATAGCTCGTTATTTCCAAAATAGTTTCCCGTGGGCGTATTTTCATTTCAATATAAATTTATTTACAAACCTGTTTATTGCCTTAAAGACTTCGTGTTAACGACATTATTCTACAATGGAAAGACGTTTCTTCATTAATTTAGCCATTTTAGATCAAACGGGGTTTCTTTTCAGCTGAATTTTATAAAGTATTTTTAGTATCATTTGTTTTTTTTGCATTTTCACGTTAAGATTATAAAGTTATTTAAAAGAAGGAAAAATTCGACTAGTAGGCAGGATTCGAACCTGCGTCTTCTGGTTAGGTACACCAGACGCAATGACCTCTAAGGCACCGCGAGTCCCACCACACATTTTAGTAGGTAATGTTGTATAAATCATATTATTTACTATTTAACGTAGTTTCTAAATTGAGTTCCATATTAAAAAGATTATTTAGAGCCATTAGGTACAAAACTAATTCTAATGTATTACAAAAAGGAGTAGGTAAAGTTAAGTATACCGTATTGTGCATGCACGTCTCATTTCTTACTAGTTTAAACTATGCATAATCCAAACAGAGTTTTCTACGTGAAAAATCCTACCCCCTCCCGCTTGCAAGAGCAAGGTAGACATACCTTCTTTGTTTTTACTAATGGATTCCAAGAATAAAACTAGTGATTGGTGTCTCAACAGTTCTGAAGATATAACACAAAATTCTTGCAGTCGCTTTATTTTCCTAAAAGACTAATCTTATTCGTGTCGATAGGGGGAATATTTTTTTTAAGTGATAGCAGGCAAACGAGCAGACGGATCGCTTGATGGTAAGCGATCACCGTCGCCCATGGACACCTGCAACACCAGAGGAGTCACAAGTGCGCTGCCGGCCTTTTAAAAGGGAGTACGCTCTTTTCTTGAAGGTTTGAAGGTCGTATTGGTCGTTTCAAACTTTGTTGGCCTAAGTTGGAGGTCGGTTTGACGCTGTACAAACCGACCTTCGCGCTTAATTATCATAATCAGAACGGTTATTACACCCAAGAACAATGTAAATATCTAATAAAAGTTAAGTTCTTACGGTATTAGGTTCACAAGTATTATTTCACCGTCAAATGTTACCAAAAGATTTTTCTTTGGCCTATAAGTGTTGTACGAACTGAGTGTTTGCCATACCATCGCTTTGTTTGTTCAATATCGTTGGGATTTTTCGCCATCGGACAATATTTGCACTGGATATAGAGGGCGGAAAGTTGCACAAATATGGGTTAACTATTGGTTAGCCGACAGACAGAGTAGTTGCGATTTTTGAACAATGTGGACTCAATAGTCGATTGATTTGGTAGTTGCATATTATGTTTAATGCGTATAAAGGTTTTTTTTAGTCTGTTGTTATTATTATAGTAATTATGAGACTATTTGATATATCTATGTCTATTTGAAACATTTGGTAAATTAACTAATTTGGTGAACGTCACATTTTGCGTCAATTCAACATCAATATTAATATATGAATTTAAATATAAGTTCTAGTATTCTTTTCTTATAAGTTAAGCCCTCATCGCAAAGTGTACTTCTGTTCAGAATCTTAATTGTACAAAGAAATTATAATAAAAATGTAATTGAATGTAACATTTTTATTTCCCCAAATGTAAAACTACGCACAAGAATCTTTCCACACCACCATATACTTAAGTCAATTATGCCACATCGCAGTATACTAAAAAAACCCATTTCCCAAACTACGGCCACTTTTATTTTACAATATTGTGCCACCCGCCGGTAAAGTGGGACCCCCATTAATTTTATTTTGACGTTATCACAAGAAACAATAACCGCCGATTGGACCCCTGACGTGGTAAAATGTAATGACGTACGCTGACGCCCTCTAGCGGAAACAACAGTATTTAATTTGATTTTCGGAAATGACAAGTAAAACAGAATTTAGGGTGAATTGATAGTAAATTAAATTATTTATTACAAAAGGTTTTGGCTTCGTAGAGAAATTGCTTTTTAGTGCTACATTTTACGAATCCGTTTCATTACAGACATAAAGTCGAAATTCAAATAATTTACACATACTCGTAAAACACACTATCTGCACCAAATATTATAAACCGTATGGAAATCATTGCTTTTATCATAATGAATAACTTTTGCCAAAGATGCCATTGAAAAAAAAACCGGTATCTTATAGATAGTAGGTATGTAAAAACTCGACTTTTCGTTCAATGTTCCATACATTATTATTCATAACACTATTTTTCAAATAGTTAGAATTCACAAAAGAACATTAGTTACCTACCTGAACAGTATATAATTTACCTCACTATCAGATCATATAACAATATGCTAAAACGATAGAAGTAACTATTGTGGGGTGAAGTTGTCAAATTAAAAACCACGAACGTTACTTACGCCTCCTAAGAAAATTGCAAGTAAAAACCCCATTCGACTCATTTGTATAACGTAATTTAACTATCTATTAAATTAAAGGTCCTCACTTTGAAGGCGTTTCTGCGATGCGTAGCTCATCAATATTTGCATAAGAATTGATGGGGGAATGCTTAGAATGGTGATTTGAATATTTAATGGACTCCATTACCTGTTTTGGTGGTTTTTGTGGTATGTTAAAACATGGAGCTTTGAGGTTTGTAATAAGCAGTATTTATTTGCTCCAAAATTTTAGGCAAAAGTATAAAATTAAATGTACAATTTAATCAAAATAGATATTAATACTCCCATTGTGTAACACTACGCGTGATCTTTGGCTTTTCTTCTCTAATTCCTATCAACCACCTCGTGGAGTACTCTACATAGTTTCAAAATATCCTAAGTACACAAACTAATCCACACCCATTTACGTAATATACTTCCAAAAAAATGTTCAGCCTAGTTAGCATGTCTCGGAAAAATTAAACAGAAAAGAACATAATACTTGGCACGCGTGACAAACTCTCGTAAAGATTTTAAATATTTAGCAGATTAGAATGTTTTAGCGCATTAACTAATGAAGCTCGATAGCCCTTAACGAAGCACAGAACCATTCATTTGTTACCAGATTCAGGTCTACACGGAAAACAAAACGTAGTTTGCTGATAAGGAAACTAGAACTAGAAGTGTTAAGAACTGCAGATTTGTGTTTTTTACAACGAAACGAAAAACAAATCGACTACAATATATTTTTCTTGAAACGTTCTCATTAGAAAATTAATTACCAATTGCACAATCTCCCGTTATCTAGGCAATATAGTTATGGGCATTGCTCCCTAGCAAAGCTAGTTGCTTTGCTATGCAGTTACTACGGCGTAGGCGACTACGCCGTAGTAATTGCTTATAGCTACGCAGCTACGTAGCACAGCGATAGTGCTATGTTGAAGTAGAATTTACGTAGCCGAGAACTAATGGGCTACCATGAAGCTACCCTACAAATAATGCATTTTGTTCAAAAGTGTCAAATTTATTCTATACCGCCAAGAAGCAATGTATTAATTATATATTATAAATAATTGAATTTTATCGGTTTCCAATGAATTTTCATATCTTACCTGTAGAATTAAATCGAATTAAAGTTATATAAATAATACACTTAATCAACGTGAGTCTATCCTTACAATAAATAAATAGCGCAATATTTTAACTTTATAACTCCATTTTAAGTAGTTCGTCGAGCCGGTAAGGAAATTGGCAGGCTCCATGAATACCGTTAGACGGAGGCTCTCAAAGTGAAGTGTTTGTTCTTAAGAAAATATTTATATGAAATGGCGGGAGTTATTTATATTTCAAATGATTTCAAGGTTCACAAAAGTCCAATGCTCAATATTTAATGAAAAACCGACATTTCTGGCAGGAAATGTGATGTTCAATTTAGGTTTAATTTCTATAATACTCTTATAAACACTTAAAGAAACATTTAGTTTCCAATGTTTTGGACTAGACTGAGGTATTGGACTACTCAACGATAATGTTACTAACAGATACCTTAATAAATATCAATAAAATAATTTTATATCAATAAAACAAAATAATCATGGTTTATGGAAATATTAAAACCAGAGACATCGTGTGAACTGTCGCCGCGCTGGCGATGTACGCGCCGTGTTACAGCCTAAATATGCATTCATGTATACTTGTATAGCCACAATTTGGTCGTCCAACTATTTTTATTTTATGAAAAAACTATTTGATCTTAAACTTTGACAAACTGCAAGGTGTAACTGGAGGCGCTGCAGCCATTAGGGTGCTAATGAGTCGAGTTTGTGTGCTCAGGATTGTCGCCCTGTCGGATGTCGTCTTGTCAAGTGTGGATCAGATTTTGAGAGATTCAGATTTTTGGACCTGATTGCTAATTTGAAAACTTCAAAAGGTTCATTAGAAATTCTGTTGGTGTGTGGCTTCTACAATCAGCTGGAATTCATTACTGCCAGATATGTTTATTTCTTAATAAAGCGACGGTAGCGCAATGGAAGCGGCGGTAGCCTAATAGCTAGGGCGTCGGACTTGCGATCATGTGGTTACAGGTTCGAAACTCACCCATTGCACTACCAACGTGAACCCACTCGTAACACAAGCATTTAGTTTAGCATGAGGGGTTAACAAGAATACTAATAATGTGCGACACACATTGCTAGTAATCATTATTAAAAAAAAAAAAGTTTATAACGATATCTTAAACAGTTGTTATTCATTTGTAACAATACATTTCTATTACTATTGTTTATATTTCTGACGTGATAATAAAACATTGGTCTTAGAACATAATCATAAAGCCAATCAGGGTTGAATATATAGAGCCGAAAAAAGTTTGACTCGAAAGAAAATTCTTAAAATATCTAAGTGAAGTCATATATTGAAGGAGACAGCCCTAGGTGCCTATTGATCAACACTAGACCGTAATGAGATCAGTGTCTCACGAGCGTGACTAAGAAGCTATTACCACCTTTTATGTGCGCATAAAACGCTTTTTAAAGTGTTTTGATGGCGTAATGTGCCATTTTTTTTAGTTATATTTTCGAAAGAGCTAATTTGACTTGTAAGAAAATTCATCATGTAGACAAATAAGGAGAAAACGAATATGACAGTGAGGCGGAGACGTCACATCTGTATTCCCAAAGGAGAGGCGTAATATTGTATATACAGTTCTTCGGCATATTAAGATCCCATGTAATTGGGGGCGAGACTATTGCCATTAACCGGGTACAGATTCCGAGCTGCTACTGAGAATTTCATAGAAAATTCAGAATGAGAAAATGTCGTTAAACACTCACATTCTCCACTTTTTAAAGAATTTAACTGCTAAATAAATATGTCAAGAATTACTTGTGAATAAACCAAACATTGTGGTAACAAAAAAATTTACGAACTGTTTTCGGGAAATATAACCCTCCACCGCTCGGTGTTAAGCCCACATTTCCTTCAAGCCTATGGGTTTATCCCCGGAACAAAAGTCTATAATATACACAATTTCCATGGATAGAATATAGATGTTCAACCCCAAGGTGACATAGGAAGGGTATCTGCGTATTTTTAGGGACTGCAAAGGGTACATAATAAACAAATATTTACGTTGTTGAAGTCTTAAAATATCCCTAAATTCAATTCCAGTTTTGATAAGTGATCCCTTACTTCCCGAGGGCCGCCCGCATCCTGAATTTGAATAATCAATGGAGTCCATACAAGGATCTGTTACTAAGAGCTGGGTATATCTTTTGGTATATTGTGTGATTTTATACGCTAAAGCTCGAGCTTTGCTGATGTGGAAGTTAGTTCTCGACATAATTCTTTAATTTAACTGTGTTCGTGGTGTGGTTCTGAGCTCGACTGCTATACTAGAGGTCCTGGGTTTGATTCATAGGTCGAACAAAGTATTATTCGATTTTTCTATGAAATTCCCAGCAGCAGCTCTGAGTTTTGAATTTGTGCCCGGTTAAAGGCAATAGGCTCGCCTCCTATTGACCTAAATATACCAGCGAATTGTGAGTGTACATTAGTGAGCTAACCTAACCCTTCGGGGAATACAGTATCACGCCTGTATTCCTGTATGTTATTATATTATATTGAAAGTATACTGTAAAATATTTTATATCTTAATAATGAAAAAAATATATTGTATCTCCCAAAATTCAAACACGAATAAATTTCGGTACACTTCTGCAACACTGTGTAGAACATATAGTATCTATGTTAGGCCGTATAGTATAGGCCGTCGGCAATAAATTCATCTAATACTCCCACATTACACATTCGGCCTACATATTTTTTGTTCAGGAAACATAACGAACTAGTGTGGAGCACGCGATATTGTGTTCAAGCGTTCAGAGCTCGCATACACTTACGAGTACATCAATCACCAGAATAATATATTTAATGGTGATCGCTAGAGAATTAAAGATGCTTAAGCATGATTAGGACCTAGGAGAAAAAAAATATTTACGGTATGTTTTTAACCATCAACGCAAGAGGTGTTAAGAGTTTAACCGTGTTTATGTGTCTGTCTGGTACCGTAACTCCTAAACTGACTGATTCGGATTTGTTTCTTTTATTTAAAATATGACGTGATCGATAGGTACTGTTCTTAACTATAATATAACAAACCTGGCCCACCTCAGCTCTTTTCTAGTTACTGATAGAATGTTAGCAACATCCACAGGTTTCGATTTGAACTTTGGTATCTTACTTCATTTATATTGCAAGAACATAGTTTTATTTAATTAATAATATGTATGATGTTATCTATTTATCTTATATTATACATAGAAGACAAACAAGCATACGGGCTGCCTGGTGATAATATAAATATCTCCTGGTGCAAACAGAAACCAGCAATATGAGCGTCTTGATATCGTGAGACGAAGACAGAGAGAAGATAGAACGCAGGTTTGGCCCTCCCAAACACCGAACCCACCCACTGTTGTACTTCTGACGTGAACCCACTCGTAACACAAGCATTTAACTTAGCACGAGGGGTTAACAAGAATACTAGTAATGTGCGACCCACATTGCTATTAATAAGCTTTAAGAAAAAAAAAAATCTTTAATAAAATAATGATAATGAAATAAAACAACTTTACGGATTTTATCACACTAAATTAGTAAAAACTCAAATCCCCGTAGTCATATATCTTTAGCATGGGTTGATGCAAAATAAAAAAGAAGCACGACATCACTGTAATCCCAGTGTCATTCTAAAGTGTAGTTTTAAAAGTTCACGTACACGTAAATAAATCTAAAGATTTATATTAGTCTTTAATTAAAACCAGTACACAAGTAAGATAACTTATATTAAAGCCACAGAGAGCTATGAAGTGGATGTTTAATATTACAAAAGTTTTATAAGTAGTTATACAACGGCTCTGTAAGCAGCTGGTGTCATTGTGATATTACACGGCGCATTAACTTGTACACTGATACAATAAATACCATACGTAACTTTAAATTTAATATAACAGTGAGCTCAGCTACTCCAATCTATATGTACTGCAGTATATATAACCCATAACCCATCATACTGTCCTACTGCTGGGCACGGATGTCTTATCATAATTAGAGAGATTATATGTATAGAGGGCTATAGTCCACCACACTAGCCTAATGCGGGTTAACAAACTTCACACGCCGTCGAGAACCTCGCTCAGACTTTGACTATACATCTATAAGTCAAATTAAGCGCTCAGGCATGCAGGTATCCTCACGACATTTTCCGTTTAAGCGTGTAATTATGCAGATGATTTCGAAAAGTAAAGGTGTAACTGATTTCGAAAAGACGTGCCACCGACAAGCGTAGCGAGTGGACGTGTTTAGTATTTCCTTGCTTCTAAATATACTAACTACAGTCAATTTTGAACCTAATTACCGTATACAAACAGTTTAATTCTCAAAAGTGCCCAATGCGTATTAAATAATTATCCATCTACACATACATGCGAACGAGGCGCACTGCGCTGCACACAGCGACTCACGCATAAAGGTGCGTATAGTGCATGAGAGGAGCGGAAAGCGGAGCGACTCTCTGCTACCAAATTTTCAATATTATTACTCTAGCTACCTTAAAATAATAATCATCATGAATACCTTGCGTTCTCCAACTAAGAGATTAACCATGGCCAATACAATATCGACGGGAGAAACAAGTACTTCTCAACCTGATTTGTCAAAAGCTAGTGCCATCTACTCAGAAAATGTCTCTTTGCGAAAAAGAAAATCACCTGATAATGAATTTTTATACCAGTTTAATGAATTTAAGAATGAAATTAAGAAAGAGATAGTTGAAATATTACAAGAAGCCAGTAAAAATCAGAACGAAAACATAAAAACTATAAGCCACAATATTTCTTCTATTAATGAAAAAATGCAAAATATGAAGATTACAACCGAACAATTAATAGCAGAAAATAAAAGCCTTAAAACACAAATTGTAACACTAACAGACACTGTTAAAGAGAATGAAGGAAAAATTGCATCTCTCCAAAATGATGTCCATCACTTGAAAAAGACTACGACAACAACAACAGTACTACAAGCCGCGCCACAAACTTCGCCCGATGATCTATTAGAGGAATTCCAAGAGAGGGCAGAACGAAGTAAAAATGTTATCATTGTAGGCATTCCTGAGAAGCATATGGACAATATTGAAGAGAGGCGGGAAACAGAAAGACATGAGGCAGATAAAATCATAACCACCATATATCCAGACTGTCCCAAAGCTGAAAGAGTGCTAAGAGTCGGAAAATACGATGGCACACAATCACGCCCACTGAAAATATGCTTCTCGTCTCAAAAAATTGCTAAAACTATACTGCGAAACAAATCTAACGTGAAAATAGATGGTATCCGAATTTATTCTGACCAGACACCACAGCAACAAAAGTTTTTGAATAACCTAAAAACTGAATTACAACGGAGGAAAGATAGTGGAGAAAATGATATCATAATAAAATATATAAAGGGAACGCCAAAAATTGTAAAAAGTCAGACAAAAAACTAAGTAATATAGAATATCCAATAAACGCACGAAGCACAATAACACACGAGTTGACAGACAATTACGCAAATATTACAACTACTGCCAAATCAATAAGTTTCCTATATGCAAATGTTCGCAGTATTGTTACACCAGGCAAACTTGATGAAATACGCTGCATAATAGAAACATTCAAATCGACTATACACATAATATTATTGGTTGAGACGTGGATAAAAAACGAAAATGAAGCCCTTAGACAAAACTTACCGAATTATTCACATTACTATAACTATAGATCTACCACAAGAGGTGGCGGAGTGTCAATATATGTACACGACAATCTAAAACATGAATTACTAGATGGTCAATGCGAAGATAATAATCATTACTTGTGGATACACCTGGAAAAGCTTTCTTTAGACATTGGAGTAATCTATAAACAACCTGCATCAAATACACAAAAATTTCTGGAAACTTATGCTTGTAACGTAATAAAAAGAAAAAGAATTGTTATCTTTGGAGACCTAAACCTAAATTTGCTAAGCAAGGAAAAATCCATTAAGGAATACAAGACGATGTTAAAAGAAAATGGGCTCAGGGTCTTAAACAAAATTGACAAAAAGTACTGCACGCGTATTACTAAAACTTCCAAGACTATACTGGACCATGTATGTACAACCCTTAAAGACAATACTTTCCATATGGCTTTAATAGACAGCTCCCTGTCAGATCATAAGCAAATTTTCTTCGAGATTAAGAGAGTTGCATCTGAACGACCAAAAAAAGTCAAATATGAAGCTATTAATTTCAACAACCTATATAAAACTATTAAGGATACCACTTTGACAAATATAAATAATGATTTCACAACATTGGAGACATACCTATTGGATGCCATTTCCAGAAATAAAATAAATAAGACAAAAATACTGAACCAACCAAAACAAGACTGGATTAACAAACACCTCATTGCATCTATAAATAGAAGGAACTACTTATGGCATAATTTAAAACAATCACCTACTGAAGACAAGAAGCTAGAAGATGAATTTCTACGACAGAAAAATAATGTACATCAAGAAATACAAACAACAAAAAATCAATATTATTACAAAGTTTTCAAAGATTGCGAAAAAAACCCTCGTAAAATGTGGCAACTTATAAATAGTTTAGCGAATAACAAAACAAAACATAGTACTATCCCTTTAAAATTAATGACTACAGCTGGCAAAATTACAAACATCAAAGAGATAAGTGAATGTTTTAACTTATTTTTCTCAAATATTGGTGCTGAGCTTGCTAATAAAATTCCAAAATCGTATCATAACAATAAAGCCTTGCAAGTTTCAGTAAAAAAATGCGGTAATTTTGCTGATCTGACACAATTCAAACCAGCTTCGACAGCTGAAGTACTTAAGATAATTGAAAACTTAGATGCAAACACAAGCACTGGCATTGACGGAATAAATACAAAAGTGATAAAATGTATCAAAGATCAAATCGCAGAAAGCTTAACTCGATGTATTAATAGGTGTATATTGGAAGGGCAATTTCCAGAGTCTCTGAAACTTGCAAAAGTCAGTCCAATATTTAAATCGGGAAATAAAATGGACCCTGGAAATTACCGACCGATATCCGTGTTGCCAGTGTTATCAAAGATATTTGAAAAAATACTACATTCCCAACTTAATAAATTTCTTGAATCTACACATGTTTTATTCGAAAAACAATACGGGTTTCGACCAAAATCAAATACACTTATAGCTGCAACCGATTTAGTTACAAAAATTAGATCAAATATAGATAAAAAAAAAATTACGCTAGGGATTTTTGTTGATTTAAGAAAAGCATTTGACACGGTTAGTCATGAGATACTTTTGATAAATCTGAAAAGTCTTGGTATAACAGGGTCCGCTTATGAAATGTTAAAATCTTACCTTAGCAATAGATATCAAGTTGTCAAAATCAACAATACTCAAAGTGAACCACAATTAATTACCTACGGCGTTCCACAAGGCTCAATCCTTGGCCCGCTATTGTTCCTTATCTATATAAACAACATACACGAAATTGGCCTAAAAGGTGACATTGCACTGTACGCTGATGACACTAGTCTGTTTTACTCTGGTACCTCAATATCTTCAATAATAGAGCAAGCCCAACATGATTTAGACCTCTTGCATACTTGGCTAAAATCAAACTTACTTACTATAAACATAGACAAAACCAATTATATTATTTTCGTGGCTAAAAACAAAAAGATATGTCAACATAATAAGCTAAACATTGACGGTCAAATACTAAATAGAGTACATACGGAAAAATATCTTGGTCTTACACTTGATGACCAACTGACGTGGAAACCACATATAGAAAACATAAAGAACAGACTCACATCATTATCTGGTGCACTACGCGGTATAGTGCGATGTCTTCCAAGACGGGTGCGCTTTACTATATATAATTCTATGGTTAAGTCTCACCTGGACTATTTGATTGAGGTTTGGGGAACGGCTGCCAAAACAAACTTAAAAGTATTACAGATTGCCCAAAATAAAATAATAAAAACACTATTTCGATTCAACTACTTAACCCCTACCGAAAAAATTTTTAAAGAAACTAAATTAATGAATCTCTCTCAATTATATAAATATAATACATGCATACTTGTCAGGAAAATTATTACAAAAGACATAAATTCCCAAATAATATTTACTAAAAGGCAACACACACATAGAATGTTAACAAGACAAGCAGATTATATACGTTTAATTCAACCTAGGACTAACTACGGTAAAAGAAACATTATGTATGAAGGCGTAAATTTTTATAATAGGTTACCCAAGGATCTAAAAGAAATTAAATCATTTAACACCTATAAATATTTTTTAAAACAACATATTTTGAATGATTACACCCTACTATCCGAATAATAATTTAAAAAAAAATACATAAATAATATAATATACTTACAATCAAATAAAAATGAAACTGTGTATAAATAAAAACTTTCAATAAAAATAAAAGTGGTCATTATCATATAAACAAAATAAACTAATTTACATGCAACACTTAAACATAAAATAAATAAAACTGCACCCAAAATGTATCTCGCTCCACACTATAGTACAGGCCTTAGTAAACATGCTACAGCTACCGCATTGTACCCTACCCGCACCATCTATGATCTACAGCTGCATTACTAATGTCTGTCTTCGTAAATATTTATCTACCCTATTTTATTTAGTTTTGTTTAATGGCTGAGTCGAAATTACCAAATATTGTTCTGTATTTCATGTTCATCGCAAAGCTGCGCTTAATGGCAATATTGTAACTTTAGTGATAAGTATTTTCTCTGTAAGTGAATTTATAATTCTTTAGAGGAAATAAAGATCTTTAACCGTAACTAACTTGATTGGGACTCGACATCTTTTACATGGCAGTCCAATGGTCATTTAACTACTTTGACTTTGGATTCATAGATCATAGATGAATAGATTCATAGATATAGGATAGGATAGTCAAAGTTTAATTAGGCTATCACTGCTATGTTTTCATACGTACTCTTGAAGACAAATCCGTGAGGACTGGATTGGATTGTGATTGAGTCGTTACATGTGAAGACAGCTACGATACTAGCCGCTTGAGTATTTTTCCAATACGGAAATTAAACGCAAAAGTTTTTTTTACTGATGTAATTCATCCCCAATCGAATTAAGTTCCCTCAATAAGGGCTCAAACTTGAAACAATATGGCGCTTATCTCGCATTCAAGAGTACGAAACTTGACGAAACGTCATAATTCCAATATCGATCTATCGGTATTGAGTTCAAAGTAAGCCTGTTGGTATCTCAACAAATGATGACGCGCGCGTGATACGTCACTACAATACAAACAGACATGATTTGATTGTATGTTGGTCATACAAGAAAACAAAAACATCAGTAAAAGATACATAATTTTGTTATCTCTTTAAATCTGTAACAATGACTTCAAAGAAAAGTTTTTTATTCATATTTGAAAACTCCCTCTCTTTATTTAATTTAATAAAGAACCACCATCGTGCCCCTAGAATTCAATTTTGAATGCTCGCGTATATTTTAACGATAAACTGAGGCCCATGGAAGTTTTTGCACGGTTTCTTTTCTGTTTTTCGATTCAAGCTCTCTGGAAACGCGGGTCCTATGTATATTATCTTTTATTATTACTTAATCTCTGTAATAAAACGAAACAAATACTCTTACAGTTGACGCAGTTGAAATAAAATTCGTGGCATGTCTCATCAAATTGTTTCAAAAGAAGCTCTAACATTATGAAGAAGTAAGAACATAATATAGCATCACGCCTGCATTCCCCCCTCTGCCTTACCCTTCGGGACCCACAGGTCACTGGTATGTTTAGGTAGGTAAAGAGAACAAGCCTATTGCCACTAACCAAGCACATAACTGAACCTGAGCTGCTAATTTCGTAGGAAAACCTAATAACACATTGATCGACATATGAGTCGAACCCAAGATCTCAAGCTTAGGAGTCGCGTCTATGACCACAAGACTAAGGAGACAGTCAAATCGAAGAAGTAGGTAGATTTTTTCTAGATGACAAGTTTTAGTCAGGATGAGGAAAATAATCGCAATGTAATTATATTTCTCTAGAACCTAGAGCATATTTATGATAGTCAACGTTTGAAAATTTACCAACAATAAATAAATTCTAGCTCCGGATTTTTAAACTAAATCAAGTAATCAGTTTTGTCATATTTATCACTAGCCAAAACATTAATATAAAATCAATATTTAACAAGAAGCGACTAACTGAAATAATAGATTTCTGAAATATTGTTTATTGAAAATGAATAAACCATTCTTTAATAATTTAATTAATTAATTCTTAAACATTCATTATTTATTTTATTCATTTCTTTCTATTTATCTATCACTCCAAATATTCCTAACATTGAAGTCAATTTCTGTAAAAAAATATTATTTCACTACTCCATTCTACAGTCACCTTTATTGCTACTGGGGTAAGGGGTTAGTAATATATGTAAGTAAGTGAGCAGGTATTGACCCGTCATAAATCGGTGTAGATGGCCCATACGTTCCGTGATGACCTACGTAACTCTTCCCCAGGACGAATGTGTTGGTACCGTGTGATCGAGCTGGAAACTTCGCTGTTCAGTTTATTTATAATCACTAACTTAGTTAGGTGGGGGTTGAAAATGTTGGATGCTATGTGATTAATAATATACTCCATGAATTTTATTTCTCATATTTATTGCATTACTATTTTTGCTACCTGTTATGTAACCTGAGCACGAAGAACTATCGAATTCGTATCGTAAGCGTGTCGAGTTTTTTTTGCTACAAATCTCATACATACATACATATTTTCACGCCTGTCTCCCATTGGGGGTTAGGGAGAGAATATAGATTTCCACTTTCTACGATCCTGGCAAGATAAACGTATTTAATGAGCACTCAACCAAATGTTTATTAATTATGTTTTCGAAATCTTATCATATTGTATCTGTTTGCAAAATGTTAGCAGGCGGAAATGTTTAGGAAGTTTTGTGTATACAGGAACTTGGTTAAATTTTAATTGAGTTACAAACTCCATTCGTTACCGTCTTTGACAACCGTTATCAGTTGCTGATGGTATTATAATCCTTTTGTGTTAGTATTTCCTGTTTGTGATCTTATCTGTAAGTAAATAATGAAACCTTCATTTAGGTAGTTAGTAATTAATTATGTTTAATTGCGCTTTGCGTACGATGGGGTAGGCAGATTTACGAAATAAGGTTTTTACTCTATGACATTGTAAACTTGTTGCCAACTGTTATTATTTTTGTACCAACTTTTTAATGTGATATGGAGAGTAATAGATCAGATGGATCACCTGATGGTAAACGATTACTGCCACCCATGGACACTCGCACCACAAGTGCGTTGCCCGCCTTTAAAAGGGTTTGGGCCTCCGGTATCTTAACTCACTCGGCGAAATACAACGTAAGTGTTGTTTCACGCCGGTAGGCTGTGGTATCACTCGAGTCAATCGAGTCGCAAGTCATTGTACGTCAAGCCCGAGTGAGTGAAGTGATCATAAATAACTACGTATTTAGTTGGTTTAGTGGAATCTACCTATGCATATTCCACTATTGTCATTGAAAGTCAATAATATTTATGTATTTGAACGATTACCCTAGTTTTACTAATGAACGCTAAACTAAGCATCCAAAATGGTTGAGATTAGCCGCTGGTTAAGCCAAGAATACGTACGTACACAATTGGATGGCAAGGTAACAGCGGAGTGGCAAGTCGCCAGCTCGTTGTAAAGTTGCCGATAAATCGCGGAGCAGGTGGCCAGCCCCCAGACTGGACCAGTTACTGCCCCGTTATAGACCCTAAGCCAAAAATTATAGACCCCAGGTACGGCCAAATTTTGATAGTGGCTGAAAATAAACAATTTTATTAGATTCAATAAAGATAAACTCATTAGTACCTAAGTTACTCAGACAACCTACGTCTGAGTAGCTGTTGTTAATGACTTAATAACTTGAGCATCTAAAATCAAGAAATACCTAATTATATGTACTCGAAAACGTCTAGACATGGATTACACTTATATAAACATAATATACCATCACGCCTGTATTCCCCGAAGGATTAGGCAGAGGTGTACTAAGGTACACCCATAGTTCGCCGGTACGTTTAGGTCACATGTTATAGGGGGCGAGCCTATTGCCATTAACCGGGCACAAATTCCTAACTCCGAGCTGCTACTGGGAATTTTATAGAAAAACCCAATAACACTTTGCTCGACCTGGGAATCGAACCCAGGACCTCTAGCGTAGCAGTTGCGCTCAGGACACTTGGCTAATGAGGCAGTTTAACTAGATTCAATAAAGATTATCTCAGTAACAACAGCTACTCAGACACAGTTACTTGTTAAGCAATTACATGTACTAGAAAACGTCTAGACATGGATTATACTTATATGTTATAAGTATATATGTGAACAAACATTCTTGCACAGTTCGAGACCGAGTGCTCCAAAAATTTACAAGATCCTTAAAAGTCATTCTTACTTGACGAGAGTCTCGAAATACTTTATTCCTCGTTCCTCGTCTGAACTAACTTACCTCGATGACGTAAACGAAAAAAAAAACATGAACACGTAACAGTACTTGTAAGTTTTCCATCAACACCTTACCTCAGTCTGTTGCCAAGTACAGACGACCAAAGAAACACACTTCGCTAAGAATTACAGTCCGAGTTGGCGTATAAATGGCGTCTGCAATAAACTCGTGTTGAACAAAATGCTTGGAGCATTGTTTGTGTGCGAACTTTGCTTGTTTAAGCCGGTTTAGAGGTGAATAAAGTTATGCAAGTTAGGTGGGAGTTGGCTGAACTGGAAACGAATTGTCGGGGAGCGGCTTCATGCGTTTTTGGCTCGGAAAAGGATTTTAGAGTCACTTACAGACCCCAAGTTGAGTTGTTATAAAGTTGTTGTATTGTTCAGATGGGTCATTTTGCAAAGGGGACTCAAACCAAATTCTGTGACAGTGCCCTAGTTAATTTAAAGCCTATTCAGACATAAGCTGTGGGTAGCAAAAAATATCGAACGGTATTTCGCCGGGTATTTGTATGATGTTCCGAATGCCGGTTAAAACCAGAATACCGTGCTATACGTACCGTTCAATTAGGCAGTATCTACCATTTCGCTTATTTTGCGAGACATGCGCGGAATTGCAGTTTGCTATTCAGTTTCGTTACTCATTGCGATATCTACCTAGGTTTGAACAAGGTTTTCAATAGGAAATACGAGGTTATCTTTGTTTCCAACAAACCTAGCCCAATATCAGAGAAACCAATCCGTTATTGCATAGCTTGTGTTCGTATTTAATCATTCAAATACGGCCGTATACATTTGAAAGCAGCGGTATTCAAAATACATATTCATTTTCTCCGTTTACACAGTTGAAGGGGTTTGAGTAGACGCGTTTAATCCGGGGTGTTCTGTAGCGAGGGACGTGCAGACCTGTTGCCGTTTCGGGAGAAATGTCAATAGAGCCGTTTAACCCGCCCCTACTCGATAGTTTGGGAAACTTTGGCCGATTTATGTGATGTGTTTATTTGCTTGTTAATTTGTACGTCAATCCCGTGTAAGTGTCCTCCAAGTTTTGCTGGGAATTAGTATTTTTATTTAGCATAATTTATTTCAGTTATAACCTAAATTAGTAAGTATTCTTAATAATAATTTCATTCGGAAAAACTATTAAACTAACACATTTTTATTAAACATGATTGTCTCAAATATTTTTGTGCTAATTGTTACACAGCTCTTTAGTGTTATGTAAAGCAATGAACCTAATTCGCTCTAATCTTTAAATTATATGTGTTAACTATTGGTGAAGATTTGTAAATGGCACAGGACTATTTATGCTAATTATCTAATAGTTTATATTGGTCTGTTAATCTTCCGAAATCTAAATAAATAAAAATGATTGTATAGTGAACGATTTTTGGTCCAACAACTCAGGGCCAATGCATTTTTTTTTCTAGAGACAGCAAGAAATAAGTTATGGAACACTACATACATAGCATACCTACAAAAAACACACAATTTAATTTAACAAATTGTAACGTCTGTTAATATCACAAGAAAATATGTTGTATTTCCCAATATTTTCTGCACGAGAGCTTTCAACTCAATAGCTCACCTAATCCGCAATTACTTATACATCAGCTCCCTCCGACTAATATAGACCGAGGTCTACCATTCAAACGAACCAAAGAGATAACGTATGCAAATCACTAATATCCAATATATGGGTTGGGACATAATCCCTCCTTTGAAAGCCAATACGTAGCGGAGGTAGGCACAGAGCCATTAGAATATGCGACCGCAGGATTTCGTGTATAATATTATACAAACAACGGGACGGTATGCTCACTTTGTACATTTTGTATCAATTACTATAGTTACGGCAATTGAATTTTGTGTAGTCATGATTTCGCGCCACTTGCACCAACTTCTTAAATGTACTTAAACACAAAATTTCTATGAAAAATCGTGTTTAAATACAATTTAAATACATTTAAGAAGTTGGTACAAGTGGCCGTTAAACTTTATTGAACCGTTGGCTTACTGTGTCTCTCTGTTTAACCATTAGGTATTAAAACGTAGAAAATCAAACTGGTTCATTAGTACAGTGTCAGTATCACGCTCGTCCGTATCGGACCTAAACATACCAGTGAACCATTAATAGGAAGAATACAGGTACAGGTGTTTATGTCACTTTTCGGCGATACAGGTACTTATGATGATATAATATGTTTTTTGGATGTCATTTTTCATTTGATTGGCTTCATTAGCCTAGCGATCCTGAGCGTGACTGCTACGCTAATGGTTCTGGGTTCGATTCTCAGGTCGAGCAGTGTTACCTATTGAGATTTTCTATGAAATTCTCTATAGCAGCTGGGAGTTTCGGATTTGTGCCCGGGTTATGGCATTCGGCTCGCCCCATATTACATGGGACGTAAGCATACCGCCTCTATATCTCAATATCTATACGGCTTTCCCTAACCCTTCGGGGAACACAGGCGCGGTGATATGTATGCTATGATTGAAAGATTGTTTTTTTTTTAGTTTCTTTAGACCAAATGTGATGATTTTACAAATCAAACGAAGCCAGTACAATAAGTAAAATTACTAAACAAAACCACTTAATGAATATGTCGTTGCCAACTGCAAACGAATAAATACTCAAATTCAGTCCATAAAGGTAAGAACGGACTCATTCATGACAGCACTCGGCGGTAAACTAAATTTGAACTTAAATTACTTTCTAACTGATTACTGTTTCTTATTACTGCTGTGCTTCCACGATGTCTTATTTAGTTTTAAATTAAGATTTTCATTAAGAATATAAACTTTATGGATGGACTTGGAGTAGTTTTGTAGCAGTCAGGTAGTTTGTTTGTTTTGCAGTTCTTAGAAACTTGTGTTGGAGAAATTTTACTAGAAGGATTTTTTATACTTTTTAAGACACTTTGTTAAAGTTTATCTGCAAATTGTGTTATGACTAGAAAAAGAAATCTCATTTCTGCCGTCAAGCAGCATTTTCGAGACAGCTTTAGGTACCTACCTAATGGTGCAAAAGAAATAGCTACAAGTTTTTTTTTCTTTTACTATGTACTCTGAAGGTCTGAGGTTATTCAAATGTAAACGACAGATAATACATCGGAACAGGCTTTATTCTGAGAATGCTATCGTATACCTCCTATATTTTTTTAATATGGTTCTCTTCAATACATAATATTGCATTAGAAAAAGGAATTATGTACAGTTGAGCGTCCTTCGTAAATACCCTCGGATCCATCAGGCTCCAGTAATGCGTTGTAAACAGCGCGGATCACGCGCGCTAACCAACGTTCTGCACAGACGTGACTGCAATTTTAGTGCTCTTTACAAGATAAATCGAAAGGATATCGGATGGTGGGATAGGATATAAATAATTCTTAGATCTTCATTCTAGTATTCTTGGAAATAGGTTGGAGCTGGTATCCAATTAAGCTATTTAGATTGATAGTGGATTGCGCAGCTCTTGGGCTAATAAATCTGCGTTAAAATTAGTTTATTTTGTGAAATAAGAAGTCTCAGGTCAACGAATTTGTTACGAGATTTTGCTAATCTTTCCGCGTGCACTCATCAAAGAAGAGCTTAATTTAATAATTGTTGAAATTTATAATTTCGGCACGTTTGGTGTAGCGATTGAGCGATCAGCTTCTGCGCCATGGGTTGTGGGTTGGATCTCCGCACATAATAAATATGTATTTGTATGACATATAAGTAGTTGTTCAGGGTCTGTGTGTTGTAAACATTTGTGATTGTACCCACGATACAAGAAAAAAATACTGGAGCGGGGCAACGATTAAAAAATATATATGACCTATCTACTTACCGAGGCATAAATAATATTAAAATAAAGTTCCTTTAAACTTCCCAAATAAACTGGGACAATCCCGTAATTATTTCACCTGTCAGCTCACATAAAAACCTCGTAAAAACAGAAACGCCATTAAATAGTTTATTAACAAATTATAGGCAAGGGAAAGTCGCATTAAAACAAACAAAATTATAGAGTGAAATCGCATAAATTCATTGAAATTCATAAATTTTAATGTCCGTATAATAATGTTACTGCAATGCGCCCGAATTTGCAATGTTATTTATGTTTGATTCTAATAAAGTATGCAGACTAAGGCGAAAAGAATCCCACAGTCAGCCTTGTGAGGTGTTTCGACGAATCGGAAAATTTGTTTATCGACTTTAGACACTCAGAAATTTCTTCTTCTTAGTCGGGCACTCTTGTCAGAGTGGTCGTGGTAGTAACGGCATTCATCTCTCTCTCCTCTGAGCGTCACAGCTTTCGAAACTCAGAAATTTACTTTTATTTAAATGTGCATTAAAGTTTTTAAATAGCATTGAATGAATTATAAGAGTCAAAATACAATTGAACTACATAGCTTGATTCGATAGAAAAAATCGTAGGTTTCATCATTCATCATTCCGTATTTATGTCAAATTTGAAGCGGCGGTAGCCTAATGACTACGGCGTCGGACTTGCGATCATGTGGTTGCCGGTTTGAACCCCACCCATTGCACTACCGACGTGAACCCACTCGTAACTCAAGCATTTAGCTTAGCACGAGGGGTTAACAAGAATATTAGTAATGTGTGACCCACATTGCTAGTAAGCTTTTTTAAAAAAAAAAAAATACTTGGGAAAATAAGCTTTATTTGAAAATATTCTAATGTTATTTTGTATAAAAAGACATGTCGGTAAATATCACGCCTTAGAATCACGAGAGGCCCTGCCAAATCGGCCATACAAAAATACACAAAACCCTTACCAACAAAGATGCTCTATATAATATATAGGTAACCCCACGTTACGAGAAAGATACGATTTAACTTCGCCGAAATGAAAACACAACACCATTTCCATCGGAGTTTTCGGCAATATTAAAATAATAATTTTGGTACCGGTTTACATAACAATTGTAACCATGTGTGTATTAACATCAAAACACGTATTTCATCCACCAAGAAACATCAACGTGTTGTTTGTTCACTTATGAGGAAGTCATTGTGAATTTTGAGTATTAAAATTTCAATTTTGCATGGAATCCGTATCGGCTTTCTTTCTATTATATACACCTATAACTTTCATACGCTAACCAAACGAAATATATTTTTATACCGAATTGACTAGCTTCTGCCCGCGACTTCGTCTGCGTGGCGTGATTTCCTCAATAAATGGGCTATCTAACACTGAAAGAATTTTTCAAATCGGACCATCAGTTCCTGAGATTAGCGCGTTCAAGCAAACAAACAAACAAACTCTTCAGCTTTATATATTAGTATAGATTAATGCTATAAACTAAGTTAAACAGGCATCGGTTAAAAAGACTTTGTATTCGGTTTCAAATATAAACATCAACATTCAATCTCTGGTACACCTTATATTTGACATCACCAAACTAAACCTAAATGTTCTAATATTACAATCCCACAAGTTTTACTAAGACGTAAATTTACAGTAACAGGAGAGAATAGAACTAAAGTTCAAAGTTTCAAACCAAAATTGTGCCATAATGTTAGGATTCGACTAATCTTAGATGTTGAATTATTCTTTTCGTTAAATCAAACAAAAAGTAATCCTGAACTTTGTTTCATATTCATCTTAGAGTACAGTTGTTTTTATGAAAGCTCTGACCAAGATAAGTGGTTATTGTTTTATTTTCGTCTGAGTAAAATATTTTATGCGAACTCTAAAAGCTAAGAGCTCTAACTTAGGTCTCTACGATAAACAACTAAAAAACTTGAATATAAGTTCTTATCACAGTCACAAATACGGCTCTTTATTCATTGTAGGTTTATCTTTCGAAAAAATAAAATAAACGAAACTTTTTTTTTGTATTATTATTTTTTATTTTAAGACCACAACCAACGATTAGTTTAGCCATCTGATGGTAAGAAATCATCGTTAACCACGGACACCAGCTACACCGAAGAAGTTGCTGATACGCGCCGTTTGAAAATCCCCATTTCATAACACAATGGAAAAACCTCAGGAGAAAAACCAATGTTATATGTGATACGGAATGATTGCAAGTAAAGAAAAATAGGCACTTTTAATTGATTACTTACAATACTCAGGCAATAAGCAGCAAGCAACTAGATATTGATACCCGTATTAACAGCGAGAGAAAAACATTGAGAGATGAAACATGAAAATATAATAGATCGACTTTAAAATTTAAAATGTCAGAAAATTAGCACGAAATAGCATTTTACCAAAGTAGCAAGCCCGTGCTTCAACTAAAAACATCTAGAAACACAACAAAATAAACCAAAACTCGTTCAAAACATACTTTCCTAGAATTATACTCTCTCTCGTCTTTATGCAAGTGTTGAAACAAAAATAAAACTTCACGTCTTCTCTCCATCTTTCATTTTTAATCCCCTAAGTGGTCCATCTTGATTATAGTTTCATTTGAATTGAGCTGCAGCTCCGACGAACTTAGTTTGCTATCAACTTGTTGACAATCCTCTCCCATTAATGTTATTAGGTGCTCTGTCTTGGTTTTGTTTTAGTTGTAAAGTCGGACGGGCTTCTTGAAGGCTATTTTTATAATGCAGTTTTGAATGATGCTATGTATACCACTGTGAAGCAAGTTGAGGCAGTTTTTGGAGATTTGTTTACTCGTGTGAATATGTTAATATATTAGTTACAACACAAACATATTACTAATATTATAAATACTGCTTGAAAATTAATAATAATAACATGTGCGCCAGCTGACAGTAGCAATAAATAAATTATTAAGTACCCCAAACAATTATTTGAAATCTTGTATAACGCCTTAGGCCTTAGTAACTTAACAGACAGAAATATGTTTACTGGGGAGTTTGTTGCGCCGCTTCTTCTTCCCAGCGAAAACACTAGGAAGCGGTGAAGGGCGGGCGTTTTGGGGCTGTCTATAATGTAAAAATGACGTTCAAAGAGTACTACCTAGTAGTCTATATTGAATAAATGATTTTGACTTTGACTTTGATATATAGAGGATTCATAAGTGCGATTGAAATTGGGGTGCTCCGCTATCAAGAAATTAAGGGTACAAAAAGATAACCATTAAATAAATACTTCAACCAAATAACTGTGCTCTCGAGAGCACTAGCACTATTTAGCTAAAAATCCGATGTATTTAACCGGAAGGATGCAGGATCAAACCGTATCTGAGCTCGATTTTAGATATTTGGTCGATACAAGGCACAATATTTCCAATATAAAAATCAAAAGCATTCCAAAGATGGAAGATATTGGCGTGTTACATAACTCGATAGCTGACAAATAGAACCATTCTCACTCTTCGGTTTGTATAAACGTACCAAATAGGACGAATTTGGTCGCGAGGCTATAGCAAATATTGTGTTGGCAATGCTAGTTTTCAGATGTATTTGAGTTTGAATTTGAACTTACGAGCGAATGTTGCCTAATTACGTTATGCGTATGATTTTCATAAATAAATCTTTATTATTCTATTAACCTTTTATACTGGTCCTTATATCCGTATGTCTAAAATTAAGCAAAAAAACCCGTATCTTTAATATAATCTATAAAGAATAAATACAGTAATATTTTTTTATGTTATTAAAAGTACAGCTATAAAATAATATTTTATACATACCTTCTTTGTTCAGTATTTTTACTCTTCGTTATCAACACTTATTTTCGGGGTAAAAGTCCATTCTATTTTTAAGATAAGGGAGCAGTTAGAACCTATTGTTTTGAAAAAGTATCCTATCATATCGCAGAGGACCGGTACTTTATCTTTGGATTTGGAGACCGCTTATTAAACTCGTATAAATATTTACTTACTAAGATGGAGTAAAAATGTTTTTAATACTTTTTAAGGCAAATTTATTATAACCACCTACCTTGGCTACTATAAAACCGCTTTCAGTAGTGTCGATTTTTACACTCGACAAAATTCAATAATATCTAGCAAAATATTTGTCAGTACTAAATAAACAATTTCTGACACTTACGCTAATATTAGACATTGAAATGTGACTACTTTTTACGGATTTTATCGCATTGTATTAATAAATAAATAAATATCAATACAACGCGATAAAATCCGTATAAAGTAATTTCATTTCAAGATAAATAAACAATTTAAACCCTCAATTCCCCTTGTAGATCAGAATGCCATTCCACATCAGAACACATCATTTAATCCCAGCGACTAGTAGCTCAATGTTTTACGACAAGTTCATTGCTCTCTAGTGAGCGACCATGTTTTATTCAGTGGCCGCACTGGACGAAGTTAAGTGATTGCTACTGTTTCTTGATTCCGAACAGCTGATTGGTTTGTTGGTACCGTGAGGAGATTTGTGATTGGGTCATAGGTTATAATGTGATATAGTATTGGTGATTTTTTGTTAATGTTTTGAAGTTTGTAACGGTTTGTTTCGCTACCAAAAATCATCTAAGATGCAAGGCTATTTGAATAACTAAAGGGAACCCAAAGGGCAGGTAGATTCATTCTGTCTTTTGACGTTATTCATACCTCCTGACAATATTTTTTAATGATTTTAGCAGAAAATAATATTTATTTGTATTTGTATTTTTGACAATCAGTTTCTGTTATTAACCGGTTTACAAAAAAAAAGTAAGTCCTAGATTCATTTGTAGGAATAAGTATGGTACAAAGTTTTTATTAAAGGTATTTTGGCAAAACAATGTTTCTTTAATAATTATAATCCGATTTTTTATTTTTTTTATTTGATAGAGTACTTTCCAAGATGTTCCCATATAAAGGTCCGTTTTAAGTCTGAAAAAACTCTTCAAAATACTTAAGGTACCTAAATAAATAACCGAAGAACTAATAAAACCCTTTACCGAGTTCTGTATTGTGTATCACAAGGCGTTGCATTACACATTCCACGCAAGCAGCGGTAGCGCTATATCACATGAGCCCCGAGAGTCGTACGCGATGCTGTAAAACGTACGTCACTTGAATGAGAGCCTACCCTCTATCTCATAATTTTGAAGGAGGATTTAGTAATTTGCTGGTGTATAGTTTGAAAGTGCAATAAACAATAATTATTGTACATTAAAAACACACGTGAGATATTTTCAAACTTGTGATTTTAAGACTAAACTTGACTTTAGATTTTTAACATACCATCATCACGCCTGTATTCCCCGAAGGGTTAGGCAGAGGCGTACTAATGTACACCCACAGTTCGCCGGTATGTTTAGGTCTTATGTAATAGGGGGCGAGCCTATTGCCATTAACCGGGCACAAATTCCTAACTCCGAGCTGCTACTGGGAATTTCCTAGAAAAACCCAATAACACTTTGCTCGACCTGGGAATCGAACCCAGGACCTCTAGCTTAGCAGTCGCGCTCAGGACCACTTGTCTAATGATACTTGACTTTAGATTTTTAGCTTGCATTATTTTTGCTTTTAAGTTGAAGCACCGAATGACGGTAAGTAGCAACTACATACAGCCTGCAACTGAGATCGCAAGATCACAAAGCACGACTTGGTTTTGTCAATATATTGTTGTTGCTTACCATTGAGTGGCTCATATGCTTGTTTTTTATCTATAACAATAAAAAAATATTGACTTTAATTGTGTAAATAAACGAAATCATTTTAATTCGGCAAATCTGATCCTTACTAATTAGGTGGTCCTACGGTACGTGCCAAATCAGCATTCTGAATCCATCAGAAATGTAACGGAATATTGTTTAAAACATAATACATCAGGATTACACTTCCATTTTAAACTGTAATATTACATAAATTATGAAAGATTATAAAGCTTTATTTTACTGAACGCAGGGATGAAAATATATTCACTGTATATACTTACATATATGTGAAAGTACAATTTAATGCAATTCAGCACAGTAGGCACTCTTCATATCAGTTGAACATATTGTCAAAAAAATAGGCAGTCGAATTTATTAGCCATGACGTATTTCATTGAATGAAAACATGTATCGACAAGTCATAATCCGTCAATACTAAACTAAAAAACCAATCAATCTAACCGGCTGCAGTTTACACAACAATGTTGACATATCGTCATATTTATCGTTTGTTATATCCAATGTTTTATCGGGCACTTTTACATCACCTGATTTCATTTGTAGCAATATTTATACCACCCGATGAGTGAGAAAATTTCCAATCCATGAGAAATATATTCATAATCCGTTTTATTTCCTAACGCTGGCGATACAAGGCATTGAATTCTCAGTTCTCAACCATAAACAGGGAACTACAACTTTACGATACCACATACACAATTTTAATCTCTAAAAAATTTCAGAAATACAAAAAATAATAATAAATTATAATTTTATGAATCAAAAAATGTATCTGTACTGTTTGTATAATAAATATGTATAATAACTTATATGAGTTTGAAGTACCCGAATTTTCGTTCACCGCTTTTACATTCAGATATGCCAAAAGCATTCAGTCTTTTCTAAAAGAATCATCTAGTTCACCGATTTTCGATTCCAAACGGTGGCTCCGGTGTTTTCGTCCGGGTAATCTCCAAACGGATCTTGAAGAATTTTCTAGAAAAGCTAGCTTTATAACCCGTATTATTGTGATCGTGTTACAGTAGGAACTATTCCGTTATGATCGGATTTGGAGATAAATAATATTTTGAGATGTGAATTAAATTATGATACTGATTCAACCTGACTTAACAAAACTCACGTAGTTTTTTTCGTAGGTATAATACGACTAATAACATTGTTTTCAGATGATTCAAATTTATTTCATTTTAATCGTACGGATATCTCATATCAATCTATACCAAAACATACAAAAGATTGAGGTAAATTAAATAATGTAGGAAACGTATTTAAAATTAATGGTAGCTTTTCAGAAACTTTAAGAGTGATCTACACGCAAATAATCTACGAATAGAAAAAATAACAGATTGTATTCGTTCCGTTCTCGTTTTCATAACGTAAGAATCACATTCTTCATCCAAGTTATACAGGCCTTTATACGTAACGTTTTCTGATTGAAAATCAACACACTGTAACTCAAAATTGTATAAAATCGTTTCAAACATCGACCCTGTTAACATAACTAATAATTATAACTACCTACGGTATAATAAGGTTGTGTCAATTTGTTAATAGTGGCACGCAAAATCCGCCCTTTTTAGGACTTTATAAAACTATGATCACAATTAAATAAACATTTAAATTGCAATATAATATATATTTTAAATATTTCTCAAATAGTTTGTATTATTTTTTTGTTTTTTAAAATGCTTACTAGCGATGTGGGTCGCACATTACTAGTATTCTTGTTAACCCCTCGTGCTAAGCTAAAATGCTTGTGTTACGAGTGGATTCACGTTGGTAGTGAAATGGGTGGGTATCGAACCGGCAACCACATGATCGCAAGTCCAACGCCGTAGCCATTAGGCTACCGACGACGCTTGAAATAGATTATTGAAATTGACGAGGTTCATTGTAATCTATATCATGGTATTTGTATCCATATTTCAGCCTGAGAACTGCGAGCTAAATCCACGGGAACATTACCCACTATAACGTCTCCATAATACTACCGGTTTTAAAACGTTAGCACCGCAAATACTTGTGACTTATTTATGAATGTTTCAGTTATACGCACAAAACATAATATTTTGGTCGTTAGAGCCGCTTCCTTGAAACAACGGATGCGTTAATTAACCCATTTGTGTCGGTTACTTCCTGATATTAAACTTAGATTTACTAGAATAGTAACTACTTTAAACTTAGTTCATAAAAGTTTATGATAACGGGCTAAATACAATTTACACTACAGAAACTACGTTAGCTGCCAAAAGATTAATTAGGTTCAGAAAACTGTTTTCTACTATTTTATTAAATTATTGCATGTTTTCCTCGCATGGAACGAAATACATGGATCGAAATACAAAAGCAATTCTATTGGGAGCTATCGTTTGATTTAAAATATTTTTTGTCTTAATATATAGACCAAACTAAATAAAAAACCAGTGGACTCGAGAGGCCAGTGATCACCCAACTCCGTAGTTACGTAATCAAAGGGTGGCTCCTCCAATGCTGACATCCAACTTTCACGGTTCGAATCCTTCACACTTCAAATGCAATAGGCTTGGAGCACACTAAAGGTGAAATGCTATGATAGGGATTGTCATTTATGTAGCTGGGAACTATTTTCTATAGTAAACCTCTCGGTACCACTTAAAGGAGAGGCGTAGTCGCACAATTCACCATTATGTTTTTGCATTCCAGTAATAGAGGGTGAGCTTATTGTTATTGACTCAACTGCGAGCTTATACTTATACTTGGGACAAGTCTGAAATAGATGTAAGATATTTTGTAGAATCCCGGAATCGAAACCGTACTGTGTCGCAGAAGACTAATTCTGACTTCTTCAGATTCGTTATGTTCTCGTGTGACAACACTGAAGTATATTTATCATTTTAAGTCTATTATTATTCATTTTATTCGAAGTCATTAAAAAAGAAAATAACTACATATTATTTAATTCACTACAATGTTTGTTATATTATTTCCAAAACATTGTAAAAATAAGTTGCTAATAAACACCCCAAGATTTCTCTTAGGCACCACGACAAAAGCCACACCAGAATTCAATTCCCCACAATAAAGCGCTTGCAGCGTTAATCGCTTTCGCTGTGGCGCGTGCAGAAAATTCTTATAACGCTTGTAGGATCCAGTGCTAAATCAAGTTAGCGGTGCAGCGCTGTAAGATTTATTCGTTCTCCCGCCTTCGTTCCTTTGTGAACTTTAAAAATGCTTAAGATTTTATTTTGCTTTTTGGAGCGTGCTTTATTTAGTCGCGGGATGTTTCTGCGTGATTGCGTTTGTGTTATTTTTTGGAAACCGTGTTTAATAAACGTGAAATAATGTTAGTGAGTTTTGGCTTTGCAACTGCAAGCCTGGTTTGTTTTCCTTTGCGTATATTTTTTGTCGGCTTGGCCTTAATCAAAGCTTTAGGAGATTGATTATATTTTCAAAGTTACCGCAAATTATTGGATGAATTGTGTATAATAAATAGCAAGGCGATGTTAGAAGTAACATCAAAACAAATAATAAATTAAACACGCCCAAGATAAAGCCATTAAAATGCATAACATTCTATGTGAAAAACTTGTAGCATGGTTCTAAAAAGTGATTCTTATAAAGTGGAACTGGTAGTAAAAATCCATAGACTATAAAAAACACATAATTACAATATATTTTTTTACTCTATCATGTTGTAGGAAATAAAATGACCTGACACACTACGACACCATCAGTGAGCATGACAAGCTCAGACCACCAGGCAACAGAGGGCAAAATATAATCTATATACTAATATATAAAGCTGAAGAGTTTGTTTGTTTGTTTGTTTGCTTGTTTGTTTACTTGAACGCGCTAATCTCGGGAACTACTGGTCCGATTTGAAAAATTCTTTCAGTGTTAGATAGCCCATTTATTGAGGAAGGATATAGGGTATATATCATCACGCTACGCGGACGAAGTCGCGGGCAGAAGCTAGTATAATAATATGGTCGCTATTAATATAATGCTACATTCAACATCGAATCAGTATTACTATTTTTATCTATCTAACAAAATACAAACAGAAGTGCCCCATTTTTACACATTACACAGTACAAACATTCATTCAATCAAATAACACACAAGCAATAAAAACAACGTATAACGTACCATAAAGTGGTTACAAAGTGTAATAAAGTACCTCTTACGTCTGAAGGCGGAGGGTCTACTCCCTACATATTTTACAACACCACCTCCTTTCAGGGAACACTCTACTTATACCCTTCCTTCGTGAATTTATGATATTTATTCCTATTCGTTTCAGATACCGATTTCTCGACCCTGGCCCTTTGAAGGTCAGCTTCTTATCCCACATACATATATAATTGATTTAATCATTTGAAAGATTTTATATTAGTATGTCCAAGTAAATGTTGGGACTGGCAGGTTCACTTGCTGTAAGATAAGCAGTTCCTTTGCTTATTTTCAAATCAAATCAAATGTTTTTTATTTCAAATAATCTTTTACAAGCGTTTATGAAACTTAGGTTATGATTCTAGTTGCACGGTTCCAAAAGGTTGATCCTATGGAGACGAATCCGGCAAGAAACTCCATTTTAGAACTGTAAAGTCTTATGGCGGAGATAGATATACATTACAGTAATTATATAGTGCTACATCAAGTTCAAGTTCAAATGTTTTTACTTCAAATAAGCTTTTACAAGCATTTATGAAACGTTATGCTTCTAGTTGCACGGTTCCAAAAGGTTGATCCTATGGAGAAGAATCCGGCAAGAAACTCTATGGACACTCTTTTAAAATAAATAAAGTTACAATATTCACGCAGGTACAATATTGCGATAGCAGCTTGTGTGAACATTGAAGGTTAATGTCTAAGTGGGAAGAAGTCAATATATTAAAATAAATGAGAGTCATCTAAAATGTGAGGAGAGGGATTAAGTTTAAATCACTCCCTTTTTCCAATATACTGTACTAAATTATAGATTTTAGTGTAAGTCAGAAAATTATAATATCCCTCAGTAAAAAAACATATTTTAAGAGATACACCAAGCGACATCTGAAAATAACAGATATTTGAAATAAACTTTTGCCGGATCGTTTTATACTATTCTTGACTTTTTCTGCTGAAAAGCTAAAGTAAATCGCTCTCAACTATTTTATGTTCAACAAAAAATAATATTTCTCATACTTTTAAGACTTCACAATGAGTATTCTATTTTACTGTCAGCACTACATTTTATGGATTTTGCTTGCAATGTTTTTTAATTGTCTTAACTCTAATCATCCACGCACTTAACGTTGATGCCACGTTGTTCACGCCTGTATTCCCCGAAGGGTTAGGCAGAGGCGTACTAATGTACACCCACAGTTCGCCGGTATGTTAAGGTCCCATGTAATAGGGGGCGAGCCTATTGCCATTAAACGGGCACAAATTCCTAACTCCGAGCTGCTACTGGAAATTCCATAGAAAATCCCATAAACACTTTGCTCGACCTGGAAATCGAACCCAGGACCTCTAGCGTAGCAGTCGCGCTCAGGACCACTTGGCTAATGAGCCACAATGGTACATCCTTATTTATTTTATTTATTTAAATCTAAATGCTTTTCTGACAATACATATAATGATGTCCTGACAATACAATCATGTATAGTATTTTTATTTATATTAGTTTTGTCTTGTGTTAATAAAAAAAATTCAGAATACATTTTCTTTCTTCTTCTTCTTTCAAAGTAATTGTCAATAAACCAATTAAAATTGGTTACTCATTAAATAAATGAAGGTTCTAACATAATTATTTACAACAAAAATATTTTAGCCAGAAAGTACACGGGAGGGTTCGTTAACCGTTGTGAATCTCCATGAATAATGTCAGAAAGAATACAGTAACTTTTTCCAATGAAAAAGGTAATTATTTAACTACTGAAAATTTACTATTAACACAATAAATGTATGTCGGTATTGCTTTTGTTGGTACTTTGTATTTGCTATGCTTAATGTCGGTATGGTTACAAGAAAGCCGCTCCTCCCTGTGACAAGTTCGACATCTTAACAACTTCCATTTTCAAATGAAAAGGGTTTCAAGTCAAGTCCTCTGCTAGAACGGTCGAATCGAATTTGGTGGTAACTGTACTATCTGCGGCTAATACAATTACCTGATATACCGCGGCCGCTGTGTTGCGGTGCCTCTTGATTTAGATGCCTACGCTCAACTAAAATGAATCTGGTTTTCACGTGCTCCCGTTTTAATTAAGGGCGGTTTAGTTGATACGCTTTCTGGCTTGTGGCTTATTTAGTGATAAGGGATATTGGTGGAAACGTGATGGTTAATGAGATGGATTAGTCGGCTCATTAATCATCTCTTCTCAATGTCTAAGCACATTTTTATTCCGAAGCCATATTTCTTAATGTATACGTAAACAATACGAAAGAGCCCATAGTAGCTAGTATATTTTGACAGTGGAGAAAATCCTTATTGATCCTGAAATGCTATGTGAGGCGGTGGGTCTGCTAAAATCCCCACTATCGATTCTCAAAACCCATGGTTTTGAGATCGAAAAAAGCATGTCACTGACTAGGTCATAGTAGCTATCCTAAGTAATCTATAAATCTAACCATAACACTATAATATAAGCTAAGAGGGCTATTATTAAAAAATGAATTCCATTTAAAGAGGTTTCAATATTAATGTTGGCAAGAAGTGAACCGTAAAATGGTATTCTCATTGTTAAAATAGAAAACATCGACCTTTATTGGTTTAAGAACTACATAACGTGACACTTCATTTGTTTAACCTTGTCTTTTTAGATAAATCCTAAAGGTGAGATTAAGCTTATCTTTTCTAAAATACGGACTCTGCCTAGTTTGAAACAGACGATGTGTACCGGAAAGAGTACTCAAACAAATAACTCCTGAAGTACCTAAAAGCGCAACCCTTAAATTTTTCAAAACCATAAAAATTTTAGGTTTGCTTATCACAAAAAAATATTACTTCAAGTTGAATTAAACGTTTTTTTACTAAAAAATTTTTGTAGTAATAACTCCTGAAGTACCTAAAAGCGCAACCCTTAAATTTTTCAAAACTATCAAAAATTTTAGGTTTGCTCATCACAAAAAAAACAATATTACTTCAAGTTGAATTAAACGTTTTTTTACTAATTTTTTTTTCTAGTATTATAAATGATATTATTATAAGTTTGGAAGATATATTACAAAATAAATAAATCAATGATAAGATACATGTATTCACGTAGATGTGATGTCTGTAAGGTAGGTACTCGACATTCTTAGAATGTCAGATTACGGGCAGCGGGAGGGACGAGTGGGCACTATAAGACTCCACTTGGATTTTTGTTACTGAGATAAGACGGTGTTATAATGAATAGAATTTTGACGATCTCTCTGGTTTAGTGGTTCGAGTACCGGACTGCTGACCACGAGGTCGTAGGTTCGATTCCCACAGGACACAAATATTTATGTGATGAATATAAGTGTTTGTGTTCGTCTGGGTGTTTCTTATGTATTATAAGTATGTATGTACAAAAAAAAAAGTATATAAGTATTATATCCATTGTCTTGTACCCATAGTACAAGCTCTGCTTAGTTTGGGACTAGATGGTGCTGTGTAAAATGTAGAATATTTATTATTAATAAATGATAATGTTTATATTCTTCTTCCTATTATTTTTTTCAAGCCCTGTGCCTTTTTTCCTACTTTTACAAGTAAACAAACAATTGTATTTTTTTTGCATTGGCCATGTTATTTTAGTGAAGAAAAATTCAACTTGCGGGCAGGATTTGAACCTGCGTCTTCTGACGCTATGACCACTTAGCCTCCGCGAGTCCTACTAAGGCACCGAGTCTCCGGAGCTTAGTTGGCTAAATCGTCTGGTGTACCTTACCAGAGGGACCCAGGATCAAACCCTGCCTGAGACTGTTTTTTTTTCTTCAATAAAAAAAACATAATCTACGTCTACACTCATATTAGGAAAGATTTGATTACTTGTTTGTTTGTTTGTATTGAATAGGCTCCGAAACTAACGGAACGATTTAAAAAAATATTTTGCCATTAGAAGACGGCATTATCCCTGACGAACATAGACTACGTTTTAACGCGGGAAAATACTTTATTCCTACGGGAAAACGGGCGAACCCGGGCCGGGCAGCTAGTTGTATCTATATACTATACTAATATATAAAGCTGAAGAGTTTGTTTGTTTGTTTGCTTGAACGCGCTAATCTCAGGAACTACTGGTCCGATTTGCAAAATTCTTTCAGTGTTAGATAGCCCATTTATTGAGGAAGGCTATAGGCATCTTTATATCATCACGCTACGCGGACGAAGTCGCGGGCAGAAGCTAGTCTAAAATAATAAGTTGGTTAGCGGCCTGAGTAGAAAAAGCTTCGATTTCTTTTTCTCAACTGTGTACGGACCCTAACGTCATCGGTAGGAGCGCGTTACGTGTCGAGGGACGTTCGAGAGTTCTCTTAGCACGCTATACGCTCTGCTGATCTTATAGCTTGACACATGGAATATTTAATATAGACCTTACTACTATTAATATAGAGCTGTATTGACATTTTTGGTCTGATTTTTAGTTAAAAGAAACGTCGTAAAACTTTTTATACCTAGAAAGTTTCTTCATGATGTTTTCCTTCAGTGTTTAAGCGCGTGATAATGAATTGTTAATACACACATGGCTTTGAAAATTAGTAATTTTATTATTTCAAGATTTAAGATGATTGATTTGATGAGATTAGTAATTTAAGGTTAAAAATTTCAACAGCTTAATCTAAAATAAGAAGGTACAAAATGAATAATAGCAAAGTTAAGGTCAACTCCACCCAAACTCAACTCAACCCAAAACTCGGTTGAATGCAATAATGATAGATTACTCTTATTGATAGAAAACTTCTTCATGATACATTCACTCTCGTCTTTTTACTTTGGGTACCACTTTTGCTTGTAAATATGATATCATAATTATATATTTTCTTTTATAATAGCATTTTCAGCCTAAATAAATCCGGCACGCAAAGGGAACTGAGTCTATTATTGCAATCCGATTTATTCTGCGGTCATCAGTAAGTATTGGGCATTCGATGAGCACTGCCTCCCTTTTACAGCAAAGCCTTTGTGCAGCGACCCGAAATAGACCACAATTAGAGTGAAGAGTCTTGATTGACGTAAAAAAATCAATTTAGCTGTTTTAGCCACATCACATTCAATTCATTTACCTAACAAAGATAATATAATTTCCAAAAACCAGCGCATGCGCAACCTCCGCATTGTTTTATGTTTACGTTTGTACATTTTATTATTCCTTGGATAGTACCTACCTGAATTGGGTTCCTTTGTTTTTTAACTAAATTATTTAACAGCAGATAGACCTTAATCCTTTGCATAAAAATGATTCTATTGAGGAACTAAGTATTCTGTTCTAATCAATTGATTGTTGCAATATATAATATATAATTTGTACAAGTTAATCAAATTACCCTTCATTGGCTACCCTGTCGTAGGGTAAAAATTAAAACGTAAGCGCAGCAACTCCACAGTTTTATCAAACCTATTAAACTGTTTTTCCAACGTAAACCGTTTCACTGTAAAAATTAGAAAAACAAAATGCAAATCGGTTATTTCACGATGAAAAATAGATTGCGCAGCGTAATAACATTGTATGCAGTAAATAGGACGGGGCGAAGACGGAAAATTGAACGTTAAGATAGTTGCTAAATAGGGCTGCCTGAAGAAAATTTCGGCAGAAATGCTGGAGTTTTGTTTTAAGATAAATTTGGTAGCTCTATATTGCCAATCAAGGATTTATGTGATAGAAAAAAGAAGGAAAAGCGTTTAAGAACGGGGATCGAAAATAATTCATTTTAATTATCCTCCGTTTTTAGTTATTTTTTCGAATTACCTATATCTTTTTGTATCAAAAAGATATAATTCTGCGATTGAAAGAGAGAGAGAGTAATATCGTTGTACACTTTAAATAGCGCCGTGATCCCTTTTTAAACCTTTTCAAACTTATAAATCATAGCGTGTACGGTATGGCTTCCAGTTCAAAAAGTAGGTACCTACTTACAATATTATTTAGCTTGTTTCAGCTTTTTGGGGTATTTTGAATCGAATCCTGGCAACCCCAGTACTGACACAATTTACAGGCGCCAGCGACGATTATTAATACGAAGTAAGCTCGTTTGTCGTGACGCTGGCAGCACTACATTACAATGCAAAGTTTAAAACGTTTTGCTTTCCAATAAATAACGGTACAAGGACTTATAAAAATAGAGACTTTAATACGGTTATGTTATTGCGTGTTTTTTCATAGTCTTTTTATATACTATCTTTTGGTTTTGAAAAAACATACATACATACATACATACCATCACGCCTGTATTCCCCGAAGGGTTAGGCAGAGGCGTACTAATGTACACCCACAGTTCGCCAGTATGTTTAGGTCCCATGTAATAGGGGGCGAGCCTATTGCCATTAACCGGGCACAAATTCCTAACTCTGAGCTGCTACTGGGAATTTAATAGAAAAACCCAATAACACTTTGCTCGACCTGGGAATCGAACCCAGGACCTCTAGCGTAGCAGTCGCGCTCAGGACCACTTGGCTAATGAGGCAGTTTGAATGAAAAAACATAATACCTATTTATGAGCGCACTCGGGGCTATGGTGCTCATTATATTTGAATTTGCATTGTCGGCCCACATCAGAACAGTAACTTTCTTAATATGTGAGCTTTATGATCATATCAGCCAAAAGTCGTCCATTGCTGAACGAAGTCCCTCGTAGATTTCAATAAGGTCCTGTTATATGACGCCTGCATCCAACGACTATCCACCAGCGACCTTTACCTGACCGTCGTTGGTCATCCTATTCTTGGTTTCATGCCCGATGTGTGGTGTCTGCTCAAGCGGAACTGTGAGCCTATAGAAAACATATTATCTATCTATATACTAATATATAAAGCTGTAGAGTTTGTTTGTTTGTTTGCTTGAACGCGCTAATCTCTAGAACTACTAGTCCGATTTGAAAAATTCTTTCAGTGTTAGATAGCCCATTTATTGAGGAAGGCTATAGGCTTATATCATCACGCTATGCGGACGAAGTCGCGGGCAGAAGCTAGTTATGAATAAGGACTTGCAAAATAATGTTACAGACATGGAGCTATGCTTTCTTTATTGTATGGTTTCGGACAATTCCAGTCCGAAACTGGATTCAATTCTTTAAGTTCACATTTATCATCCGTACCGCCGAAATGTGGAATGCGCTTCCCGAACGGGTCTTCCCCGATAGATATAATCTGGGTGTCTTTAATTCACGAGGTGAATCGCCTTCTTCTAGGCAAGTGCGATCCATCTTAGGTCGCAGTGTCGCTTAAAATTAGACGAACTGGCAATCAAGCGTAAGCCTTTCAAGAACAAAAAAAAACAAATTTATAGCACTCAGCCTCCTCCCAGTCCTGCGTATAATGAGATATTGTTTTCTTGTTCATCCCATCTTTCTCTTTCTTTGTCCTGTACGCTGTTTAAAACTCAATCAACACTATAGTAGTTGCGTCGTGTCAGTAATTAGCTGGCTTTGGTGGAGTGTTCAGTTTGAGTCTGTGGGTGGTAGTATGCCGGCGTTTACTGACCCCTGTATCGCGTGAGGTGCCAAGTACAGCCGCGGTAACAAGTGGAAAGAAAATTACAAAATGAAATAAAATCGTGAAAGAATGCGTATTAATAAAAATTACACTTAAGTAACGTCACCTTTAAGACGTAAGTTCAGAATGTGAAGGCAAATTTCGACATGGCAGGTGGGACTCGCGGTGGCTTAGAGGTCATAGCGTCTGGCGTACCTAGCCAGAAGACGCAGGTTCGAATCCTGCCTGCGAGTCGAATTTTTCCTTCACTAAAATAAGTACACTAAAATTATGAACTGGCTAAATATATCACGATGTTACATTTTGAAAATGCATATTTCTCAATTTAAACAATTTCCTTAAAATAACATTTCATCAATTTACCCATCCCTCGAAACAACCGTTAAATCTCTGTGAATCATTCGCATGTAATTTTAATTAACAATACCGGTTAATTTACACGATCTGGATATAATATTATTCGTGTACATTGACGTTTGTTGAATCACTTTGATTCTCTAATTGGCTCGTCAATATATTTATACAATAAGGGAATTATTCATTGTATGATGCGATTAACTGTTGACCGGTATAATAATAAAGTATTTTCATTACGTGCTAAATCTCGACAGTAATTAATTCCTGATAAAAAATATAGGTGTTATGATATTCAGTCTATTATAAAGTCTGCTATGCTGGCCTAGTATGAGTTTTTATACTTCACATATCTTGAACCATAAGGAGTGCTCCTCTTAGATAAGCAAGTTTTCTCACTAAACTTTAACTAAGTGATAAGCTAAATATTCTTATAGCCCGTCACGCATTATGATAAAACTTTCACATCTACGGTACTTTATATCTCTCGACCCACGCTATCCAGCGATGGAGAAAATCCCTCTCAATGGAGCCCCATGTCCAACAAAAGAAAGGTGATATCTTAATCATTTATTTAAGCAATTTTACTTCAAACTTTTCTCCATAAGGTACCTAAAGTTTCTTACGAAAAAGCAACACAATTCTGTGAGTGAGTGTAGAGGAAACAATCGCGTACTTCCGCACTGTAATGTAGGTGCGCTCCCTGAATTATCGACAACCCTGCCATACAACGCTGCGGTAAGGCCAGGAGCTTGATTACTTTAACAGAATTATTTTGTATAAAACTAACAAAAAATATTTTCCAAATTATTGTACCGTATCTTAGGTACCAGAAGTAATATCTATTCATAAATGTAATGTATTTGTAACCCTTTAAGAACATAACTACCCAGAATTTGAAGATTCATAAATATTTCGACATTATGAAAACATTGTCTCATACTATAGGTAATATATTTATTTAGACGCGGCACTTTAGATGTTTACCTTATTGATCCAGAACTCGGTTAATTAAAGAATCGCAGGTCACCTTACCGGTCAAACTAATTACTAACATTTAAATTAATCGTTTAAAGATAATTGCACTATTTAAATGTAAATCAGATCTGGCTTTTGTTCTAATAAATGGTCTATTATGAATTTAATTACTACTATTTCGAAGCTAATATCTTTCATTAAAGATATATAAAACGGCAGGTCTTACTTTATTATTATAATTAAAATTGAAATATGAATATTAATCTCACTTTAAAATAAATTCGTTGAACACAGTTGATGATGATGAATAGGAATAAGCCTCATTACAATTTTTATTAAAGTCTTTAATTCTAGTGATTTTTTCAGAGTAAAAATTTGGTGGCGATTTATTCTTGTAAAGTAAAAACTCATTTATATATGTAAGTTTTAATTAAAACTTAATTGTGTTGCTTCTTTGGTGTCTTGTTTTTATAAGATGAATTACTATTTATTGTCAAATCCCCACGTTTGCAATTTTTGATAGCATTTATGGCTACGGGTAGAGAATAAATCTTAAAAACTACTGGTCACATACCTCAATTTTTTTTTTGTAAACACGAGACAAAAGTAATCTCCCAGCACCTTAGCTCCCAGCCTAAGTATAGCAACCACGGTTTCTTTAATGAATGCGGAACTGGGTGGGGTAGGGTCGGCTCTCGTGAATATTTCTCTGTAAAACATAACACTCATTATGCCATGTTATTGTTTGGAGAAATATTATAGGTAAGTATAATATTATTGTGTAACATAAGCCTATAAGATATCAAGGTTTCTTCCTGACTTCAGATAAATATTAAATTTTTACTAAAACAAACAATGTACGGTTGAACGAATTTTCTGTAATCTATATATGCTGTCAACTCTGAAGTAGTCAACCCAATGTTATAATTTTGCCAAAATTAACACGAGGATTATTAATTATTTACTTATTTCGAACAATTTCCACATTGATACTGTGTCTTACCATAGTTTGAAGGTTAACATTATAATGACGTAAGATATTTTATCTTAAACTGAGAGTTAAATAAAATGAATATAATTTGTACAATACTAAAATATTCCTTCCGTTGCCAGTATAAAAAAATATAACGTATCCTATGATAATCTAGCAGCTCATACTCGTAGTTTAGTGATACCATAGACAATTAAGTCATAGCTTTTAAGTTCGAATCCAAGACATTAATAAAAGAAAATAATGCGCACATAATTTCAAGAATGATTATCATTCTCGAAATTATGTGCGCATTATTTTGACGACCTCTGTGGTTTAGTGAATTGAGTACCGGACTGCTGACCATGAGGTCGTGGGTTCGATTCCCACAGAACACAAATATTTATGTGGTGAATATAAGTGTTTGTGTTCGTCTGGGTGTTTCTTATGTATTATAAGTATGTATTTACAAAAAAAAAGTTTATAAGTAATATCCATTGTCTAGTACCCATAGTACAAGCTCTGCTTAGTTTGGGACTAGATGGTGCTGCGTAAAAATGTCCCAGAATATTTATTATTATTATTAAACTAATGTCCCTCGGTATGTCCTTGGTGGATGTGTTTTGAAAATACTTAATTCAAAATAATAAAGTACATTTAAATAAATAATGTTTCAATAGTTTTTTATTATACCTAGTTTTTATTTATTAAATCTTTTTTTTCATACTTCTAAGTCCTGCTCCGGCAGTTGACTCAGTTATGCGAGCGTCAACTTATGTAATACAAGACTGAAACCGCAGAGGGAGCTAGATCCAACACAACTTCATGCTGACAGCGCTCGGTTTAAGGGTGGTACGTGAAGGAGAGTTAGCGGATACTAAAAATGCAGTCCAATTATAAGATTTCTTATTATTAGATAAATAGAAGAGCACGCTATCTTATCTTATGTTATGTGGGGCTGAGGCAGCAAGGTCTCAGTTCACTTCCACCCAATGGTATCTTTTGTGCTTCCCCTAGATACTTAATCATCATTTTCTTCCAGTTCTTCAAACAGCTTTACCGTGAGCTTTATAATGAGGACTGGGGATATGAGTCCTCTGGCCTTGGATAACCCTGCCCCGAGAGGCACATTCTGGCAGATTATGCTAAGTGAGGACCTAATTGCTATGAACAATGGCGACGCACAGTGAGCTCAAATGGTTTGTGTTTGCTTGTTATTCTTTTTTGCTATATATTTTTGTTCTACATGTGTAAGTGTCGCTGTTTCTATGGCAATTCAATGGTTCTTTCTAAAACAGACATTCAAAATATTGCAATTTAAATAAAAGCTCGTAATAGAAAATTTCTTACCTGACGTTTTAGGAAAGGACGTAAAGTCAGTCTTTTATTGCTTCATGTGTGTGTACATAGGTCTTAAAATCAGTAAGTAACAACATGAAATCCCGTTAGGGCACATTGACATGAACATTTTCATCAGACATTTTCAGATTGGACACCTTGGTACTTTCGACATTTAATTTCTCTTGGTCACCGTCTTAGTTCCTCCATCCGTAATTATTTAGTTCTGAACAAAGGAACCTAAATATAAAAAACATAAGCATTATTTATCAAAAAACTAACTTCTAGAGAACTCTCTAAAAGCATAACAAAGAAATACGTCGTAGATAAAACTTTCATTCGTCTTCACTTCACAAATTTTTATTTAGTTCAGAACCATTCGAAAAAAGTTCTTTCTGTTTTTTCCTAGACTGACCCTAAACCTCGTTATTTATTAAATTTGAGTTGTTTGTGAAGTTTCTGATAAGGTACTATTTCCTAGTTCCCACAAAATTCCAAACAGACGTCATGACATGCGACCTTCGCCTTTCGCCTTAAATTATATTATCTTTTTATTAGGGAATTTACTTGCTTGGAATCAACTCTATGACAGAACTACTAATAGAACTACTAATAGGCTAATGAGTCTTTTTTATTAGGGTGTAAATAGCTTATCAGACCAAGGTATATATTCCTGTTCTTAAAAAGGTCTTGTCAATATAAATCGCTATTCTAACTGCACTATATTCCCGCCACAGCGTTGTGGTCAAGTGGCGACAGCGTCGAATCTTCGCAAGTAAGTACGACGGTCGTATCGTGGACCAACTTGTCCTTTTAATGTACAACTTAGTTATCAGTTCAAGATGAGTTATTTCTGAATGAATGCTAAGCAAGAACATTCAGAAGCTCCACTACAATTACCCCACTTAGATATCCTAAAATCTATATAAATAAGTTCCATATAGTGTTCTGTGAATTTTATTATTTCACTAGCCAATATTATGGGAATTGATCGGTGTTATTTGTAAGAGAACAGCATCAGTACTGGCGGGTTACAGTAGAAACTTTAATCCAACAGTGACCAGTATACAAAATAATGATATAAAAATCCCATGTAATTTCTAAAAGAATCTGATATGACAGTGATTCTTTTGAAGTTATTTGTTTAGTAGTAATAGCACCCTAGAGCTTTAGTTTAAATTGAATCGGCACTACTCCATTGGAATTAGTACAGAAACCAATGTAATTATTTGTTGCCCTGTTGGGGTCTTTTTGCTAATTAAGCCTGATTACGGTTTATTTACAATCGAATTACAATTATACAATCACAAACACATAAATGTAAGTATGCGGTCAGTGTATATTTTATTAAATTGGGTTAGGTTTCATAATCGACGTTTAACATACTGTCTTACAGTTTCTCTAATCGGCATAGAATTAATTCCACCATAAACCACAAGTTCAAAGTATAAAACACACTGTTGACTCGTAAATTCTTTCGAGCCATTTTATTATGACAGTGACAGCGATAATCCGAGCGTTTTAACTGCTAACAAAATTGAAATTTTACGAGAAAAACATTGTATTTGTCATTATCCGTCGACGATGATAATAAAAGATGGCGGCCGTAAAAGTCGGCGGGTATTAACTTGAGTCGTGCGCGTAACGGCATTTAATGCTGTGGTAGTTATGGTTCAAACGATTCTTTTTAAAGGTGTACGAATTGTTATCGAACTTATTAGGTGCTAATATGGAATAAAATTCTAGAATAAAATCCATCCTCCTAGAATTATCCGAAACATGTTAGGGTCGGCTCTAGTCGATGCCAAATAAATATGAACTAGCTTCTGCCCGCGACTTTATCCACGTATATATTAGTATAGATAATTATAAGGCCTACGCATCGTTGTTTCTGGGTGTTTGTTTGTTTTTGTTCGTAGGTTCGTTTTAATTTAAAATAAAAACGAAGAAAATCCTAGAGTACGGAAAAAATTGTACTCACTAATGCTAATACTAATTTTATAAATCGAGCTGAAATTAAACTTTCCATTTATCAATAGAAAATTTATTTTCATTAAAAAAAATATTCCATGGTCCTCTGAAATGCAAAACCTCAATTAACCCCAAAACGCGTTAGTAAAGTAAATCCTTTCCAAGTAAATCCACGTACGCCTACATGCACCCAAAAAGCCATTTCCCTCTTGATAATGAGTTTAAACTTGGAATTGCGGGAGCAATCTGTGGGCAATGTGGGAGCTATCGCAAATTTTGTGGCGATGCGAGTTTTATTGCAACGTCGGCTGGTGCTAAGTACAGGAGCTTTAAGGGCTCGCCAAGAGATGGGTATGCTAGGTTTCAACAACTATCCGACCGATAGAAAATATATTGAAATGTATTTGTGTGCTTGGTAAATAAGGATACAAAAAAGTTAATATTGAATAAAATATTAATATTGCTTATTATTTATACGTAACTTCCTAAGCCTATTCGATGTTATAAGAGATCCTATTCGATTCCTAGCTCTAGCAAATTGGTATTGAGTTTTTCCTATTAAATTCTCAATAAAAACTCGGATTTGTGCCCAGTTATTAGCAAAAACGAACTTTGGATGACCTTTAGTACACCTCAGCCTAACCCTAGCTTAGTATAATTTTTTTTGCCTTCAATCTTATCTTCATTATAATAAAAGCGGCACCTAATGGTGATGATTTTGCTACGCGTGTCCTCGTAGACAGTAATAATACTACGGCGTAGCCTATTGTAGGTGCAATAATTTAACTACGGCGTAGCAGATTGTATTACGATACAAATAGCACTATTTATTGCGCTAATAAAAACCTCTACCAGTTGTTACGATATTTTATTAGATTAATAACTGTACACCATAACTTTGACATGTAGTTTGTGAAGTTTAAGTTATAAAATACTTTTAATCATTTAAACAAGTCATTGAATCATTTATTTCAATAGAGAAAACAAATTGCTATCACACTAAGTTCTACATAGTGGTGGTGCGGTGCCATACATTTCAAATGCCTTATTAGCCTAGTGGTCTTGGATTTGATTTCCAGGTTGATATTGGGCTCAGCCCCGATTACATGGGACCTAAACATACCGATAGACTGTGTTGACGGTTTATAAGACACCTCTGCCAAACCTTTCCGAGAATTACAGGCGTGATGGTATGTATATATTTTCAGTTATATTATATGTGTTATTGGAATTCTTCTATACTCACTTTTACATTGTGTAAAGAGTATAAATAGCGACAAGTTTGTCGGAAGCGTGCTCCATAGCACGTTATCTTCAACCAACATTTTTATTGCGCCAATATTTCGCGCGCAAGCGATTCAGAAGGACATTATGTGACTCCTTTACGTCTTGTCGTAATGCCGAAATTATGGTATAGGATTCCTTACATTTAGATTTACGTACAGGATTTTGGCATGATATGAATATATGTTTTTGGTTGTGTATTTGCAGCCCTGGAAGCTAAATAGCTAACGTAAATTGTGAAATTTATAACATTTCTTAGCGAAATTACTTAAAAACGTTATACATTTTTATATTTATAAGTAAAAAAAGTACATATTATTTTGCATAACGATGACAAAATTCTACAGACCACAAAAAAAAACTTTCTGTTTTTTTTTTCGACGAACGACTTCAACTAAAATATACCTTTAACGTTAGTAAATGTACATATGAGATTAACCCGCTAATTACATAACTAAATATAGACGCAATATATAATGAATTTAATTAATATTTTGTTGCGACATTACAATTTATACTGACATTTATTTTGACATCTAAGTCTATTCTAGTCATTTTTCTTTTGTAAATGTGAGTACCATGTAGGCTTGATTTTATTATACCAGTTTTTATAGTCTGGAGGCTTTGAGAATTTCTTACGACCTACACGAATGTCCTGCTGATCTGGTATTGTCGTGCGACGGGTCGTTGAGCTCCCTTAAATAAGGTTGAGCTACACGATGACTGATGCATGCTTGCCGTCAGTTAGGACTGGTCTACTCAAAGCTACTATGGTTCTTTCCTCAAAAGGCCATTTCAGACATTGCCCTGCATTGTCCCACTCACATTATTTGCATTATTTTATGTCTGGACTTTAAAAGAGACCATGATTCTCTGAGTTTGTTTCGGCGTTTCTTCTCAGAGGTCGTCAGTTAGGAAATGCCGAAGCCATCTAGCTATAAAAAAAAACAAAACATTGACTTGTAAAAGTGTCTCTAATGATCTACTTACAGAAATAAATATCAATTCATCATTTCATTTCATTTCAATGAATTAGGTATTAATATGATATCTCGCATGTATGTCCGAAGGATAAAAGTTTAATGTCTTAAAACAAATAACATGACACCTGTATTTTCCGCAGGGCTGAGCAGAGAGGTACATACTCACAGTTCTCCACTATAAACTCCAAGATGCTACTGAGAATTCTATTGAAAAACCCCAATAACCCTTCGCTTAACCTGCGAAGCATTCCCGCTGTCATTCATAGATAATAAATATAATACCAATAAAATAAAAGCGAAAGAAGTCGGCATTCTCGGGGTCGCGTTATGAAATATGCTAAGCATGGCATTTTGCCCCACACCCCACCGCAATAGAGTTCAACTGGTCAAGGGCACGACCTCCGGGCGCGCTAGTAATTATGTTCGAGCCTTTGTGTAATTATATTTTGGTGTTTCTGAGCGTTTTATTGGAGTTATGAAAAATTGCGCTTGTTAGTTTCTGCTTTTATGATGTGGACTTCAATTTAATACTACAGCTGTAATGTCCGAATTATGTTTATGAGTAAACTTAGGTATACAAAACAGTTTTAGGAGTAGACTCACACTCTATTATATGGGATTTAAAAAGACACCGATGAATTGAGACGTACAGTAATACACCTCTGCCTTACCGTTACATTAAGAAAAAAGTCTGATCCAGTATGGAAAACCAACTATTTTCTACTATACAATTGATTTGTGATCAACGAATGCTACAAACCTTAATATATTATTAGCAGCCTAATGGCGGCTTTATCTTCCGCGGAGCTCTGACGTAATTATATTAATTTTCTCTATTAAGAGATGTGGCCTAAGATGCAGGGACTAGCGGAAATATTTTACAAACTTTAGATAGTAACCTAATTCTATATACATAGATACTATACAACAAGTCGACAAGTCGTACGACACCTCAATCTGCGCTGTAAAGGGTCCGAAACGTCGGGATTTGATTTTACTAATAAAACGCGATGAAATCCGTAAAGTTATTTTATTTCAATAAACCTACATAGGTAGGTATTCTTAAATCATAACGTAAAACCGTATTCAAATAACATAGCAAATACTATTTCTTCGAACTGCTTTCAATTCAGTGTCTAACTCCACCTCTGTGTCAACTTCAGTTACTTTAATTTTAATCTTTAAATACAGAATTTATTGTGAATATACAGCTTCTTCCAGTAATGTATATTAAATATTAAACAAACATACCTATTCTACAATCATAATTATAACAATGAACTCTGAATTCTCTAATCTTAGATCCCAATCGCTCACAGCCCATTAATCCATCCCATCCGTTATCGACATACGAGGGCCGAACTGACCGAACTATTGCATTAGCTCTGCACTCATCACCCCTTATAATTAGTTTGTATCCAGTCCAATTATACCATTATTGGGTTGTCAGGATTGGGCCGAGCATGGTGCCTTTAGGAACACTTTATATAATGTTCAGCTATTTGGTTGAAGAGTTTGGTTATGCTGTAGTTATGCTAGTCAATAATAAAAATAATAAAAAAATAAAATAAAATTTATTAAAAACAGTTTTTACAAAAATAAATGTGGTACATATTTATAGTAGTTAATAATACAACAAATAAGGCCTATATTAAATTAAATTATACATAATAATACGTATCTATAATACATTAATTTTAACTGTACAAGATAAAATTACTGACTACGAATTAAATCTAAAACAATTAATGCGTCCTGCCTGATCTAGGTTTTTTCAAACCTGTGGTTCAGGCTGTCGCTTTACCTAATTTTATAATAAGGTCAAAAGGAAATTATCAATTATACTAATACATGTATACCTACAGGTATTTCTCCCCAATAAGAGAGAAAGCAAATAATGGTGGCACTAAACTTATGAATACAGGATAATAACGAAAAAATCAACTATAAGTAACTATTTCATTTTACAATTTCAATAAGTTTTTCTGTGTCTGAATAGTTGAGTTTCGCAAGATACTCCGATAACACGATGCTACATTGCTTATAATTAAGGCTATAAATATTAAGTAGTTTGTTAAGCTTATTATACAAGAATGGACCCAAGAACACATAAAATCTCCGAGCAAAAGCATGTTTAGTCTGGGAGGTACTGCAAACCAAATCTTTCCTACGTTTGTCCAAAGGTTCCGAGTCAAAAGGCAAGTCTGAGTGTTTATACGTACTGACGGCTAAGATGAATAATTGTCGTACTGTTAGGACCTCGCATGCCATGTAAAGTTGGTGTGTGGGAAATCTAAAAGGGCGAAATGTCGCTACCTTTAGAATAGCTCTTTGGGCGCGTTCTAGAGGTTGTAAGATTGTTTTTGCTGCACCTCCCCAGGAAATAATGCAATAGGTAAGAATAGATTGACACAACGCTAGGTATACCTGTTTAATTAATTTATAGTCAGCTATGTTACGTAAATACTTAAAAATATATATTAATTTGCGCACACGAGTGCAAAGTAAGTCAATATGATGACGGAAATTAAAATGTGTGTCAATCGTGACACCTAGATATTTCAGTTGGTCGGCTTTAGCTAAAGTGGGACAAGTGCATGCAATGTCAGCATTACTTCTACAGCTATGTGCGTAAATGTTTATGTTAGTAAGCGGCATATTAGTGTTTCTCATTGTAAATAAAATGTATTGGGTTTTATCTGGATTTAATGTTAGAAGATTATTATGAAGCCAGTTAGATACAATGTTAAAGCCATTTTGCGCGCATTCATATGCCTCAACACGAGTCTTTGCAGAAAACAAGAGAGCCGTGTCATCAGCATATGTTGTTATGAGACCATTTTGAAGTGTTAAACTACACATGTCGTTTACATAGATTAAAAATAGAGTAGGACCGAGGATACTGCCCTGTTGGATACCGTAACCGCTATTTTTAATGTCAGTACTTGAATATTGACCAATTTTCACACATTGACAACGATCTTTTAAATAATCAGAGAGTAATGAAAGTTGAGTTCCTCTTATCCCGATTGATTCAAGCTTGTGTAATAGTACAGAACAAGAAATAGTATCGAAAGCCTTGGCGAGGTCCAAAAAGATCCCAATTGTGTGCATCCCATTATCTAGGTTAGTACTTATATAATTTGTCAATTGAAGTACCGCTTGGCTGGTTGATCTTTTGGGCCTAAAACCAAATTGATTATCGGATAGTATTTTTTTGTCTTCGAGATATTTGATTAATCTACAGTTTATAATTTTTTCCAGAATCTTTGAAATGCCTGTTAAGACTGAAATAGGTCGATAATTGTTAATAGAGGTCTTGTCTCCAGATTTGAACACAGGGGTGACCACAGCTTTTTTAAGTAGTTTTGGGAATATACCATTTGTTAGACATAACTGAAAAATGTGAGTTAATGGAGGGGCAAGTATTAGTTTAAATTTTTTGAGAATATTGTTAGGTATTCCGTCCCACCCGACCGCACACACGTCCTTTAATTCGGTTATTATTCTCAAAACTTCATTTACATCGGTATCTAATAAAACAAATAAATTTAATGGAGAGGTTGTAGTCACACTTTGAAAGGGAATGCTTTTAGAATTTAGGGTCTTTTCCGCCAAATTTTTGCCTACATTAGCAAAATAGTGGTTGGCAGTAAATAATGCTTGGTGCGGGTTTAAACCCACTGATAATAATTCAAGTGGAGGTTCTGTTTTCATTGACCTAAATGTATTTGTTTTAATAAATTTCCAAATAAGCTTACTATTTTTACCCGCCTTTTGCAGTTCGTTTTTATCGTATTGATTTTTTGTTTTTTTCAAAAGTTTATTACAAAAGTTTCTGTATCGCTTGTATGTGAGGGTCAGATTATCATTATTAGGTGCAAGTTTAGACTTTAGGTGAAGTTTGTCTCTATGTCTTATACAACGAACGAGCCCGGGAGTGATCCATGGCTTAATGTTATTATACTTTCTAGGAATTGTCTTATTGTATGTGTTTTTACTTATTGCATATTGTAATGAACATATGAAATAATTTAAAGAAGTATTTGCGTCGATTGAATTGTAAACGGGGTCAAAATCAATACTGCTAATGTCAGCTTCAAGGTTGGTCATATTTACTTTAGTAAAACTGAGATTGCAGTTTTTTCTAGGTAGAGATAATTGTAATGTTAGTAAAATGGCTTGATGATCGGTTAGCGAGGAATTAGTGACCAATGTTACTGTAGGGTTTTTAGTTTTTATGATAAAATGGTCTAAGCATGATCCACTTTGATGCGTGGGGTGATAATGAGCTGGTAGAAGTCCATGAAATGAGCAAATGTTTAGGTAGTTTTTAGCATGCATATCAGTTCTCCCAGAAGCAATATTAATATTTATATCACCCACAAGAATAATATTTTTGAAAGAAGATATAGTTTTTAGATTTGTGTCCAGTGAGTCTAAAAACCGGTCCATATTTTGGGAGGGTGGTCTATAAATAGCCATAACTACTGTGTCAGGCTTAATTTTAATTACCAAGCAGTTACAATCCTGAAATACTGGTTCTTCTATGCTAGTGTTGAAGTTATTTTTAATATAAACTACTAGACCATCATTTTGATTAAGATTTTGTCCAGTTTTGTGTGAATAATAACCGTCTAGAGGAGGCAAATTGACTGACTGGGGTGATAACCAACATTCGGTTAGGACTATAATATCACAGCTTATATCAAGATTATGTAATAGTACTTCAAAAGCGTTCATGTTGCGGTTTATGCTGCGAATGTTTTGTGTGAGCAGTGTCAACGTCTTTTTCCCGGTAGGAAGAAGACGTTTACACTCTTCAACGTTACATATTTTAGTTTCAGACACAGAAAAACTATCTATGTCACAGATTAACTTATCGATCATAACAACAAACAAACTAACAATAAGATAAGATAAGAATAAGTTACTAGACCTAACTGTGAAAATAATAGATGGCGCTCTTAGGCGCCTTCATAGTCTATAGAATTAATATATTTGTCCTCTGCGTATTTACGTGCCGGGCAACTTACGTCTCCAGTTTGATGGTCACACTTCTTCTTGAAACGTCTGCACGTTGCACATTGAGAAGGGGTAGTTTTGGTCGTACATTCCTTAGACGAGTGTCCATTCTGTCCGCAATGGTAACAAGTAGGGCTTGATTCTCGGCAGGACTTAGCTGCATGTCCGTACTGCTGGCAATTGAAACACCTGGTAACAATAGTGAAGTCTCTCACCGGGTACGACGACCAGTTTATGAAAATTCGTCCTTGATTTATAAGAGCTTTTCTGACGGTAGCGGGTACTTCCAGTATATAGTTACAGGTAGGAAGGCCTTTTTTACCCGATTTGTGGCTAAGTTTGATTGTTCCAGAGAAAGACTCACGAGTAATATTCGGCATTTTGTCAGAGAGGTTTTGTTCGTAAATACAATCAAAGACCTCTTTTTCACTAAGGGCTGTAGGGACACCAATAACAGTGATCCTAGGACGGCGTTTAGAGGGTTCCTCTACAGTAAGGCCGGAAGAGACCAATTTCTCCGAATTTCTAAGTTTTTCAATATCACCTTTACTATCGGTACTTATAAGAACCCCACCATTTCTAACTTTCCTCAGGCCTCGAACATGCAGTTTTAGTTCCTCTGGTGAAATGATTGTTTGTACCAGGGTCTTAGTATCGTCACTTGATTTTGACTTATCGCTGGGATAGATAGCGATAGAACTCAGGTTTTCTGGGCGGACATAGTTATCAACACCTTTCTTAACCATATTGGCAATCATATGGATATCTAAGGGATATTCTCCATGGAATACTATTTCTTATGTTTATTACGGGCAAGGCTCTTTTTCATTCATGATTGTTCATATCTGATGTATTATCTCACATCATTAAGAGTGGATGATTTTTTGTTTCATTAGACTGAGTTTGACCTTTATCATTTATTTTAACCTAATCCTTAAAAAAATATGTACTTATTCCTAAAACTAATGCTTGGTCATGATCCTCCTATAACCACCACAAAAAAATATATCACAACAATAATGGCGTCGACGTTCATTTGCAGCGGTTGAATACGAGTATTTTACACGAAACCACTACCATCAGATCTCTGCAACTTAATTTCTGAACAGATTTATCTTGAGGATAAACTTATGGCCAGGCTTCTGAATACCTATATTTAACGATTATCAGAGATATTCGTATGACAGGCGATACCGATGTGTTTAAGGAGTACAGAGTGGTCTCAATGTGTTAAGAATGGTCACCCATCAACATAGTAATCGCGGCAAGCGCAGATTAACTTTGCAGATCGGTTTATCTATTTAGTAATTATTTAGCCGAGGACCATTAAAACCATCAAAGAGTCATATATTCTGTTTTTGAATATAGATTCAAAAACAGAATATATGACTCAAAAACACAAAGAGGGTTAATATAATCTAATTACAAGTCACTTAATGAAAATCTCGTTTCGTTTAAACTTAACCTTTAAACTCGTAAATAACTCTCAAGGAGTTTCACAATAATTAAAACTCTTACAAATAGCACCGAAAGCAATTAAAGTGATACACGCAACGAAAGAAATTAAAAAAGAATTAAACGCTACGAAAATAAATAAATTAGGCGCTACCACAAAGAGGCTCTTTGTATTATTACTTTTGTAAGTTAATCAATTACCGTTTAATAGAAAATATATTATTATTATATTTGTGGATTCAGTCACCCACGCCTTAATGAATCTTACGAAACTGATCACTTAAAAATATTACGTTTATTTATAACTGAGACGTTGACGAAGTATACTCGTTTTGTTTTTTATTAACTATTTAGTGTGTGAAATCATGCAATAGTAACACCAATAGCAAATATGTTGTGTTAAGTTAAACTGTTTATCTCAGTAAATTGTTGAACTAGTCTATACTATCCCACGAATTCGTCTGCGTGGTCTGCAGAATTGGTTCGGACTTAGATAAAAAGTAGCCTATGTGTTATTCCAGACTATAATAATCTCTGTGCCAAATTTTATCTGTTCAGCCGTTCTGGCGTGAAAGAGTAACAAACATCCATCCATCCATTCTCACAAACATTCGCATTTACGATAGGTATTAGTAGGACTCTTTACAATTACTAATATTGCTATTTTGACTTTAAGCTCACTAACCTAACTGTAATTTACTAATAGATTTAAATTAAGAAAGTCCTAAAGGAATCCTTTAAACAATTTCTGTCTTCCAAGAAACCCATATTCAAAACACTTACTTTTACGATACGATAAAGAGAAGTAGGTATCCTCAAAATAACCCATAAATAAACACTACATAAAAACCTTTGTTCCTTGAAATTTCGATCTCATCTCACCATAAAACGAAGGGCAATCTTTGTGAAGTTTCATGGGCAATGTTATTAAACTATTAACAGGGATCGACGGCGTAGCTCACATTCCCTCGGGAACCTATCCGCTATGTATACACAAGCTATTAGTTGCCCCATTCAAGTGAATTTTGGTAATAAAGTCTAGATTAATGTTTTGACATTATCCCATTTCCTAACATTTTATCCGGAATATTTATTAGTTTCCGATACAATTTGAGGCTCTGTGCTTGAAAACGAAACTATGGGTAGAAATAGGTTGTTGAGATTACAATATTTTATTAAAGAATGGTGCTCTTTAGAGGATCGCAACAACTGTTTCTATCGTGTTTGCTTATTGTTCCTTGATAAAATCTTTTGTTCACAGACAAAACATAATTATCGAAAAAACAACTATAAAAAATCACATATATCATCTACATAGATATAATAGATGGATGATTACAAATTAATCAGTGAAAATTAAATGAGTATTTGTCTGCATAATATCTATTTTAAAAGACAGCTGATGTACTGTGCCTCGGGGTATTTGATAAACATACAATTTACTGACACAAAGTAAAACCAGACTTAAATTAAACCTTTCTGGTGTGAAGTGAATGAGTGTGAAAATCGAACCCAAGAAAAGCTGAAGTGCGATAACGGTAGTAGAGAGGTGACCAAACGCATTGAAATACAAAATTGCAATATTGCTCCACATAGAAAAACATGAAGGGTTTTTCTGTATCGTCTCATTTAGTAAAGAAAAACTTAACTGACTTTAATTTTTACTTATTCATAAAAAGCCTGTTGTTTTGACAAGTGCTATTTTGTGTCAGGAAAAAAAAAGACGAAACAGATAAAAATTTTCATGCGTTTCATTTTTTTGCGTTTTCCATGCTAAGATTATAAAGTTAATTTAGTTAAGAAAAAATTTGACCGCGGGCAGGACTCGAACCTGCGTCTTCTTATTAGATACACTCTGGTGTATCTCGGTCGGTCGATTTTTTTCTTCACTAAAATATATACTTTGCTTATATATATATATATACTATACTTTGCTTCTCAACCGACATGACTTACTTTGCAGTCAGTTCGATCGAACCAAAAAGCAATAATTCTAGCTTTGATGGCTTGTACAAGATTCAAAGACAATATTATATAATGAGTACATAAACTGTATACAATTCCTTAAGGAAGGCAAGACAGTATCTTCAAGGATCTCCAGGTTTAGGTGAATCAACCTCTTTCATAAAAAAACTAGCAACAACTTAAAGGTTCACTCTCCCTATCCATTACTCTTCTGCAATTTACCATCAGAATGTCACGTGTAAAATACCAAACGTGCCTGTCGCAGAGTCACCGCTGTGCAACCGGCCTAACTGGACTTTATATCGTCCACAATTTGTTGCTATTGAAATGCTAAAACGCTATCGGAATTTTATGGCGACTGCACTGGAATATTAAATGGGTTTCTTTTTTACAAGCTTTTATTTATCATCTGGCTGATATTTAGTTAAATTTGGATTGACTGGAGGCCTGAATATGTAGTTGGGAATAAAGCTAAGTTGATGTCGAAAATATGAGCAGAACTAACTGCCATAAAATAGAAAATAGTTGACGTCGTGCATGATATACCTACCTACAGTACAGAGCAAACGCATCTGCTTTTTTTTATTGAATCTTTATCCAGGTATAATTAATATAGTTTTTATTTATGGGATAGGGGGGCAAACGTACAGACGGATCACCTGATGATAAGAGATTACTGCCGCCCATGGACACCCGCAACACCAGAAGAGTCGCAAGTGCGCTGCCCGCCTTTTAGATGGGTTTGGGGGGCATCCGGTATCCTCACTCATTCGGCGAAACATAACGTGTTGTTTCACGCCGGTTTTCTTTGAGGCCGTGATATCACTCCGGTCGAGCCGGCCCATTCGTGTCGAGGCATGGCTCTCCCACGAATAAAATCGATTGTTTTAAAGCGCAAAGACCCCAATTACCGTCCTATTTCGCCAAAATATGTTTTTCTTATAAATTATAATTATCAGGCTAGTCGTATATTTAAGTCATACTGTACAGTACAAAATTGATTACTCTAACGTACAAGAACCTAGCAGTTTCAAATAACCGCCATCAATAAGCGGCGTGTGTCGTGTGGGATGCTGATTAATGAATACAGAACATTCTTGCTTGATTCAAATTCAAAATGATCCCTCCGCCCGCGCCGTCTCTAATGACTAACCAAATTAATATCTAGTGACACTACATAGATTTCGAACTTAGGCAGAGCTTATTTATAGGATTTTCTTAATATTCCTGAAACTGTTTCAAATGAATCAGTGATCTCTAAAAAGCACAAAATAATAATTGATTCTTAAGCAATGGTCTTGCTATTTACTTTGAAATATACAGGCGTGATGCTGTTGAATTATATATTGTCAACGGAACTTAATTATGGCAGTAGTAAAAATATTGCCATTTAATTTTGTGCGTCAAAACCTACTCTATTTAACTCATTAGAAATCATAATACTGTTTCTTTAGGCGATTCTTTCACGGAGGAATGCAAGTGTCGTTGTGCATAAAAATCGCCTTTAATATAATTATTATAAGATGAAGCTCCAACCACACTGTGGTCTTCCCTCATACTAGATACTAAATTCAGAGCTTTCTTGTTACACATGTTGGTACCGTTTAAATAATATTATCGTGCGTCTATTGGCGATGTACGCCGTGCCTTATTCAAATTGGTTCCCTAAATATCTTTGTTTGAACATTTCAGAGAAAGATTTCAGAAAACCCAGTATACATATTTTTCTGAATGAGCTTATAGGTAATTAAATGTTTTTCTTTCTTTAGATAGTAGACTAGTAGATGGCTTTTTTTTTTAAATCTCCTTTTATTTAGTGGCTTTTACCTTACAAAGGTATGACAGCCTCATCGTACCTTAATCTTAAATATAACAAAATTATTAACTATTGTGGGGAAGAGGGAGTCACTGACGCAACAACCATTCTGTAAACAGATAGTGCTAATTTTGTAGCTGGCTTAGGCTAGGATCAATCAATCATTGATGAGCAAGATACGAGATGACGTAATATCGATGTACTGTGTATATCCGCGAGTAAGCTTTTCTTGTCTGTTGTTTCAGTCATAGTCAGGCAAATAAAATTAAGAACCTTCGAGGCTGCAAATTTTGAATAAAAATGTTTATTTAAGGCCTAGTCCTAGACTAGTAGATATTAGGATGATTATAATCAATGAATAAAAATGAAAAATGGTCATCTTTCTAATATCCAAACGACGCGAAGCCATGATAAAAATCTGACGTACTCAAAGCAATTTCCTATTTTAAAATTATTATTCAAAGAAGAAAATAAATTCCACATTTTCCTTGTTCCGTTTAGATTAACACAAACATTTACAAGTCTCATAGCGTTTAATAGAATTCTAAATAACAGACCATGACGTGAAAGAGAAACGTCCCGAATTGTAGCCAACGTATTTTTTCTTAAAACATCTGCTCAAGCAATCTAAGCCTCATCCCGTTCCAATCCTATTTTATTTACAGCAAACAATTCTTTTGATAAATTGTTTTTAATCCGAACAAAAAGCGGGATTATTCCAATTTGAAGAAGAAAAAGATTTTCATAATGGAATTAGTTCATTTGGAGTCCTCGTGAGGAACGAGGGCGGACATTGGAAATCTCTCGCGATCTCGTTAGCAATGGAATATTCTATGAGGATTAAACGTTATTCAGTTTGATTTGAATGCGAACGTGCCTTTTGTTATACGATTGCACTGAATAGCGCCGTCTAATGGTCGGCAAATGAGTGCTTTTGAAACCTCCATGAATATGGAAGTCTTGCTCATTTTCAATTCGGCATCAAGTGCAAGGATCTTTATGTTGTTTCATTGTCTCTTACAATTTGCTTTTAGATTCTAGTCTCCAAATCGAAGTATGATTAACTCTCCTGTTTCATTTCAAATGCTTTGTTCGTTCCATGCAGCGTATAATCTCTATTTTAAAATAACTAGCTATTTTGAAATATAGCTCTTTTTACGCACTACGGAAAGGAGACTGTATATGTGTTTGGGGTGAGAGGATAATGTTTGTTTCTTTGTGCCCTCAAATGAATGTTACCACTTGTTTAGCTCCATAACATCCATCTCTTCTGTGCTAGACTACACACACAGATAACTTATCTAGTCACAATGAGCTTATTAAAATGGCAATCCAGCTGGATGATGTAAATCTACATATCAGAGCTGTTTTGTATAACAGCTAGCGGTTATGTAAAAATACGTACTTATTGTGCAATTTAACTTCGACAGATACACATATTAACTTATATTTTTCCAAATATTAATAACACTACCGTGATATACAATCACGTCTTTTTTCCAAAGGGGGTAGGTGGAAACTACAGATAGTCACTTGCTACGATTCTTGCATACCTACATCTTTTGCTACTTCCACATACAAATCTTGTTCAGCTACACATGCGCCTGATGCGAGTAGTATTGCACCTGACCTTTTTGAAGGATCTCGCCAATAAGATTGGCGTATGTCCTTCTAGAGCGACCTCTCCCAACGACGCTGCCGTCGACATTCGCCTTTTTTAAATCGTTTTCATTAATTCTCTCAACATACTCGCGGTGGCTTAGTGGTGGTCATAGCGGCTGGTGTATCTAATCAGAAGACACGGGTTTGAATCCTGCCCGCACGTTGAATTTTTTCTACCCTAAAATAACTTTATCAGTACTCGTCACATTTACTCTCCCGAAAATTCCAGATCCATACAAAACCCTACAAACGTAAATATACACAGACCCGATAATCTCCCGCACACGGGTCTGATCCCCATACGTATTAACGTACAGCCGAAATAAAAACCAGTAGGACAAATCAGTGGTATTGAAGCGGTAGGTACTGCGGCGGCTTACGCACGTAATCCGTAATCAAGCGGCCGTCAATCCACTGGACAATGTGATTTATGCATTCCTAAGGCTTCGTGACGTCAGCATTGATGAATGGGACTTAATAGAATTATAGACGAACCTGGTTCTATGTAGTGTCAATTGCGGTTTGAGAGGTAAAGCCCGATAGCCAGAAGAGCTAATAGGCGTATTATGTCAGTTTACGGATCAAGAAGACGTGATATTGAAACCCACTTGTCGAACTATTAACCTAATATAGTCAGCTTTGAGTTGACTAGCCTTCTCGGAAATACATAGCAGTGATTTAATACTACTTTAGTCGATCACTTGAAAGAAAAAAGACTAACAATATGAAAAACACCGCGGTATTACTTTATCAAAATTCTGTAACGCACGTATCGTATGCAGGTATGTATATTGGGTACCTTTTTTTGGGTAGCTACACGCTCGTGATTAAAATTCACGCAGTTAAAAATTCTGTAGTTTAAAACAAATTTGCCGCGGTGCGCTAGGGATCGGATATTTTGTGCAGTATGAAGCTGTATGTCGCTCACTTTACAGAGAAAAAAACCGCCCTCAATCGCGCAAATCTATACTAATATATAAAGCTGAAGAGTTTGTTTGTTTGTTTGTTTGTTTGTTTGTTTGCTTGAACGCGCTAATCTCAGGAACTACTGGTTCGATTTGAAAAATTCTTTCAGTGTTAGATAGCTCATTTATCGAGGAAGGCTATAGGCTATATATCATCACGCTAAGACCAATAGGAGCGGAGCATCAATGAAGGTTGTTTCAAAATCGGGGGTTTTCCTTTTGAGAGCTTCCTATGCATGCGCTGCGTAAACGATTAAAGTTTCGCAAAAATCATATATGACAGAATTGTTCCTCTTTAAAAGTTCTAAAAAAAAGTCCGCGACAGCATATGTCTATCTTTTAAGGTTGGCTCACTATAACCGTTTTTATGCTAACTTTGTTCTAAAATTAGTTTTTTTTTCCTTTTGAGAGCTTCCGATGCGTGCGCTGCGTAAACGGTTAAAATTTCGCAAAAACCATATATGACGGAATTGTTCCTCTTTAAAAGTTCTAAAAAAAAGTCCGCGACAGCATATGTCTATCTTTTAAGGTTGGCTCACTATAACCTTTTTTATGCTAACTTTGTTCTAAAATTCCAAATGCATTATTTGCGTAGGTGTTTTTATAAACATGATATTAATCCTTATCCAAATAAATACGTTATTCATCAGTCTTTAGAGCTTTTGTTTCGCTCGGACTCAACAAACGCTCTAAAAGACATAATATCCTCATTTAGCGTTCTTTTATTATTCCTGTTCCCGTGACATATTTTACTAAAGTTCCGCTCGGATATGAGTATCCGATCTGAGTATGATACTCAATTTTCAACACATACTACAAGCCGCTGAAGGGGATCATCATTTTCTTACCACCTGTCAAGTGCCACCTACCAAGTTTGCTTGAACGCGATAATCTCAGGAACTATCATCCCGCTAAGACTAAGTAACTATTCCACGCGGACGAAGTCGCGGGCGGAAGCTAGTTTACAATAAATCGATAAATCAAAAGTTCGAGACCTCTTTGAACATGCCTTTTACTATAGTAATTATAAAGATTTTCGTTTGTGTTGTCTATTGGGGAGATCCACTACTGCATAAAATGTTAAAAAAAACTACGCGTCTCTATAGTAAAACTGACTTAAATTGCAAGATATTCACAATTAGTCTTACTTTATTTTAGACCACGTGTGTAATATACAATTCTATTAAATGTATGAGTTCTTATTCAATCTAAGAAAAACAACTGCCTCTTAATATTAAGGCAAAGATCTCATGTTATCTTAATAGCCAACTGTTGATTTCCAACTAAACTCGTTTAAGTCCAAATTCGTGCAGACTGACTTAATTCGGCTTTCTTCAGGGTCCTAATTAAACCGCGAGATGCGACATCTTGTTGGAACGAAATAGGATTGTAACATGCTGCATGCTAATGCTTCCAATGCGGGAGATATGCATATTATGTAAATAGAATATGCTTTAGAAAGGCATAGGTACACCGCCATAATTAGGTTCTCCTAAAAGGTCAGAATATTTACCTTACCAGAGTGGGTGTGTATGAACGTTGATGAAGTAAAATGAGTTTGCAAGAACTAAAGTGGCGTTCTGTAGGTACTACCTAATCTAAATGGGATGGAAGAGAAAGAAGGAATGGGATAAAGACTTTAAATTCAAATTCAAATAATCAATCTCTTATTTCGTAAAACACAGGTACAGAGATAAGGTTAAATCTGTGGTCCAAAGGTCTAATCTTTTGGGGATTAAGGCGTGAACAATCAAACCACGTTGATATTATTTAACACAATATAATTGACGTGTTGAGTAATTTTGTTAATATTTATATAGCCACAAAAACTATTTCAACAATAATATTGGTTTCGGTAAAACATTTATAATACTTGTATTGGGACTAACATTAACCACTACCGTGGTCGGGTTTGTTATGAAATGATTTTAACGAATGAAATTTAATTAAATGTTAATCGCAAATCAGCAAGAACAAAGGCTACAGTAGAAACATCAGATATATTTGTACCTATATTCGATCACCTTAGGTATATTATTACTTTCTCTAAACAATTATATCTACACTAACTTCTGCCCGCGACTTTGTCCGTGTAGCGTGATGATATATAGCCTATAGCCTTCCTCAATAGATGGGCTATCTAACACTGAAATAGTTTTTCAAATCGGACCAGTAGTTCCTGAGATTAGCGCATTCAAGCAAACAAACAAACTCTTCAGATTTATATATTACTGTAGATATAAATAAATAAAAATGTATGTATCATTGTATGTTCATTCTCTATGCGTTCCTAATCCATTCATCTGATTGCGATGAAACTATAGTGAGTTGTGTGCCTGGGAAGACACACAACAACTCAAATTTATATTTAAAAAAGATAATACAAAAAATATAGCAAAGGGACATTGCGACGTATCAGCTAGTAAAGTAACTTATATATATAATATAATTTTATGTAATAGGTATGCCCAAATATTCAAAGCTCTGATGAAGAAAGTTACTAATTTCTCAGAAAATAATTATATCTAATGTCTAAGAAGAAGGTAGGTAAAGATTGTTCAAATAAATTTTACCTGTATTATCTTCATTTGGTCATAAAATGGTGTCAACAAAGTCAAATGTTTTTAATACTCAATACTCAATATTTATTGCATTTTATTTCAATTAGACCAATAATATTATTGATATACCAGTTTTTGAATTGTCAAAAAATAGGTACGCGGTTCCAAATAGTCGGTCTTACAACAACGATAATCCTTTAAACAAAGAGTTTAACATTGATATTTTTATAATTGTTATTAATGTTCATTTACGTTAAGTACCCTGTTCGCCCAAGGCCTTTCAATCGAATCAAAAACAACGTTTACAAACTAAATGGAAACATCGAAAGCATTTAACACTCATTTTCCCAACAAAAAATCGAAGCGATAAATCAAAAACTATTCCTATATTAAAAGAAAAAACCTAATAAATGCTACAATGGTGACGGACTAATATTTTTCATTACGAACGCGTCGTAAATAACGGGTGTGACATTATTATAGAGAGAAAATTTATAGGCGGATAGTGTCGACCCATAAGCCCATGTATTGTTGCTAAGCGCTAATACAATAGATTCACTATATTTGACTAATATTTAGTGATAATTTTAATCACATTGTTTTGTGTAAAACAGTGATTTATTTATGTAATAAATATTTAAGATGTATATTCCGCACACTCGTGAATATTCACAATATTCAACCAACAACTTATGTTGAGTATATAACATAATTATAATTTATAACTTTATACAAAACCCCATAAAGGCATTTGTCATTTCCTATGGAGAAAAACCAACTAAGCACAATGACCAAAGAACCAAAAACGAAAATGCACGATTATTTTCTTTTAAATTATCATAGTGATGTTCGATACAATTTACAATATTTAAATGCATAAAATCTTTCAGATAATTTTCTAAAAAACAGAGGTTGTGAGACATCCAGAATAATATTTTTTTAAATAGCTATCTCTACTTAGGTAAATGATTATTGCCACAGTGCGTCATATAATTTATCCATGATTATTATAGAGCGTTATTTCTTTCATGTAATTAACAGTGAAATAATAAGGAATAATATAATAGTTTTTATTCTAATTAAAACGTTACTGAAATTCTACTGCGTAAAGTTTGTCTTGGCTGGGACGCGGGCTATGACTTGGCAAGAAGCCAGAAAGCGCCAGGAGGAAGATCTATTACAAGTCACCTGAGGGAAATTGATTAATGGAGCTTAAAAGAACGGTAGCCTTATGATAACATTTCCCATCGCGTATTTGTAATTTTACTTGCTTTATCCGGCCAAAGTAAAATAAACTCAAAAACTTTGGGACATAGTTGATTTTTATAATCTGTGTGTAAGAAAAATATGTTAGAGCAGATTATCCCATGTAGTTTCATCCAAAAGTATTGGCGAACTTTGTGTCGATAAATATCTCAGTTCTTATATTTCGTATATATCGTATCTTTGTCTCGTTTAAGAAGGTTTCAATTCTGCCTGAGGTTAATTTTATTTTCACACAAAATACCTAAGAATAAGTTAAGCACGCGCAAATGACAGGTACAACTTTTAAGTCAGATATTTTCAGATATTTTATTAATAAGTACCTAGCTTCACCATGTTTAGCTTATACAAGTTATCAAGGTCAGCTCCCTAGGTTCAACGTCGCAACTTACCCTTGGATATCAGTTTGTATAATTAATGGCCGGATTTAAGACGTGCCCCTGGGAGTCGGCGACTTAAACCGATACTTTGATACTTTGAACATATTGTGATGTTTGCCTGAGTGCTCCCCGATGGATAAGATTTATTAATAGTCATAGATTAATAGTGTAAAATGACTAAAAGTAAATAATGTAAACTCTAAATTGAAACTAATGATTCACGACCATATGTATATATAAAACAGTCATCCTCTGAGCCTTTTCCCAAATATGTTGGTGACGGCTACCATTCTAACCAGATGCGGCTGGATATCAGCATTTTACACGAAGCGTCAAGCGTCATCATCAGACCTCCGTAACCCAATTTCTGGGCAATACCGATATTATTCATTTATTTGTGTAACTACTCTATCGAATTAGGATCTCCTGTAAGGATAGTGTAACTATGTTTAAATAAATAAATAAATATTTTGGCACTTTCCTCCAGCTCGTTTCGTGATTCTTATCCAATCAGTGTCACCTGTCACCTACTTTCCTTACCATATCATTCTATAAACAATTAATGACCCATTTCTCTATTTTCCATTATCATAAAAACACAGACAGATGACCAAAATATCGCACAGAAAACAAAAATATTGATTACAAAAAACAACAGGCCTACATGGCTACGTATGTTCGTCGCATGATCCCGCCTGATCGAAAACGTACGGATTGCGGATACGGCGCGGATTCCAACGGATGCGGCGGATATTACACGGAAATTGTGCCGGCTCTAGTGCCAGCCTAAGGTGTAGGCTTGTAATTAACTCTTCTAGAACTCATTCAGGTATAAGGACTTGGTACATTCAGACTAGGTATTGATTTTATGTTTAGTATGTATTGCTTTTTCGTTGTTAGTTGTGATTACTTGTGATAGCATAACATAGTATTATAGTAGGTGTTAATAATAAACATCGTGAGGACTCTTGTAGGCATAGTCAATAACATAATATTAATAGTAAATAATAAAATAGTACCTTTAACCATAACAATAATAAATGAAATATTAACAATAGTAAAATAATTACTAGGGATAATAAACGCAAGAGAAACTCTCTCAACAGCCGGTGAAGTTTTCTAACCCACACCAGGGTACGGTAGCGTATAACTTGTGTCATAGATCTCATATAATATAGTGCACATGAAATACTTTCAAAAGGTAAATAAAATGACAAAACACACGGTGAAGATTGCCGTAATGATTGGGATCAAACCTGAGGATCAAACCATACTGACAGGCGAGTAAAACCTCTCACAGACAGAAATAAATACACGTACTACACATTAGTATTCAAGTAAAATAATGTTGTTACACAACAAACTCAACAGATGTCGTTTTCGTAAACAATAAAGCAATTTAAAATTTCAAACGGAGCAACCTACGTGTCATACAACCGTTGCAAAAGTTATAATTGTAACTTTTTGAATTCTCCCGACGTGATCCCGAGCACGTATGTGTATTAAATAATGTCCCCTCGTCATCGTAGTGATGTGCTGAATCTATTCTACCGAAAAATGCAGACTCGATTCATTCGATCGTGAATCTACAGAATTACATGGGTAGGTATTTATTTAAAATGGAGTTTCAAAATCAATAATTTTATTAACGCTTAACACCTGTCTTCCAGTGAAACTGTAGAATCTTATATTGTGTTTTTTGCAGTTTGTGTATTTTATCTTTGACTATATAACCAAGTAACTATAGTATACAAATTAAAAAAAAGATTTTCGATTAGCTTAATTCAGAAGCTTACTAAGAAGACATTATTGTTTTTTGTTTTTATCGCAGGCATTTAGCAGCTGATACTGCTGATAGCTGCTAAGAGTGACTTTGGAGGATAAGCCTCAAGTTCAAGTCCCAGATAGGTATTTGGGTTTTCATTTTAGGATTTTTTCTAAAATTATTGCCCAGTTAATATTGATAAGGCTTACCTTTACCTGTGCCTTTACTATTTATGAATATAAGTGAGATAGTGTGAATTTAAAGCTACAAAACTGCCTCAATAGCCAAGTGGTCCGGACCGCGACTGCTACGCTAGAGGTCCTGGGTTCGATTCCCAGGTCGAGCAAAGTGTTATTGGGTTTTCTATAAAATTCCCAGTAGCAGCTCGGAGTTAGGAATTTGTGCCCGGTTAATGGCAATAGGCTCGCCCCCTATTACATGGGACCTAAACATATTGTTGTCCCCAACTATTTATAAACAGGACTTGTAAATGTGTGTACATTGTAGCATGTCTAAGTGGACACCTAGTTTTATATACTTCGACGATGTGTGTGTTTTCCACATAGTTTATTTTTTATTTTTTATTTCGACCTCTTCCACTTAGACATAAACCTTCAATGTTCACACAAGCTGCTATCGCAATATTGTACCTGCGTGAAGATTGTAACTGTATTTATTTTAAAAGAGTGTCCATGGAGTTTCTTGCCGGATTCTTCTCCATAGGATCAACCTTTTGGAACCGTGCAACTAGAAGCATAACGTTTCATAAATGCTTGTAAAAGCTTATTTGAAATAAAAACATTTGAACTTTGAACTTGAACTTGAATACCGGCGAACTGTGGGTGTACATACTCTGCCTAACCCTTCGGGGAATACAGGCGTGATGGTATGTTAAATATACCTATTAATCTTAATATAATATAATTATTTATCTTATTCTTAATAGCAGGCACGAATAATCTTCAACCAACGAATATTTAATTCGCATTGGAATTCACGTTATATAAATAGCAAAAATGATGATTAAATTTTTACATTAATTTTAAAATTTACCTATATTTCCAATATTCGTAGAACTAAAAGAAAAAGAAAATTGAGATAAAAAAATCAAGGCTGTGTGGTTTCATGGCCTTTGCCGCGGCGATACGAGGCGAATTTCTCTTTACAGATTAGGTCTACATAATTTTTTTAAATGCTATAATTGAAGATAGCTACCTACCCCTATCAATGCCTGTCGATAGCCATAGGCATGGAATAGTAAAATTATAGCCAGAAATATAGTCTGTTTACAACAAACTAGAGAAAATTGAAACTATCAATCTACTCTATTGTATGAACTTGATTAATCTAAATGAACCGAACCGAATTCTACAACAACTAAATTCCATTTTTATAGGCTTACTCTAATTTTGATCACGCAATCCATTTATTTGAAACTCAATATTCATTCTATGATCGAGAACGAATGCAAAATACTTTATTACGATTCGTAAAATAGGAAAATGCAACCAAAGTTTGGATTGACCACGGAATGGATGAAAAGTTGTTTTTTACAAATTCACTATATTATGCGCGATTTTAATTTTAAAAATATTCGAACGTGTAATCTGGTAGGCTAAGCTTTTTCGTTTTATTTAAAAAAGGTAACTTAACACCCGTATAATAATGAAAACAAAACCACCTGGGTTTTGTTTATCCAAACCCGACCAAAAACGTTACATTACTTCAGCTAAAACATGAATAAAAATACATTTGTTTTCTTTGAAATTTGTAGGAGAGATAGTTTAACTACTATACAATACGAATCGTTGTCGAATCGCTATCGTCTTGCTGATCTGGTATCATCGTGTGACAGGTCGTTGAGCTCCCTAAATAATGGTTGAGCTACACGATGCCTGATGTATGCGTGCCGTCAGTTAGGACAGGTCTACTCAAAGCTGCTATGGCTCTTTCTTTAAAAAGCCTGTCCAGATAGTGCCCTACATCGTAACACTCGCATAATATCTAATAATATTATTATTGTAATATCAACTATTAAGTACTGTCTGGACTTTAAAAGAGACCATGATTCTCTGAGTTTGTTTCGGTGTTTCTTCTCAGAGGTCGTCAGTTAGGAAATGCCGGCGCCATCTAGTTCAAAAAATGTAAAACATTGACTTGTAAAAGTATCTTTAAAAGATCTATTTACAGAATTAAATATTATTTATAACATAATAAACGTTTAAGTATTTGATCTTTCAACAAAAAAAGTTACTTTAGTTTTATTCAGATGATGTCGGCATTTGCGTGGATGCCGCTATTTCAAACAAAGAAATCTCCAACATGTCTCCTTTTAAAAAACATGCAATCCATACAACTTTTCCCAGTACAGCATCTTCCAAACATCGTGATCTTGGAACGTCAAATTTACATTTAAATTACGTTCTTTGGCTACGACTTTAACTTATTTTTGCCGTAACTTTACTGGCAGGTCACTTGAACGTTAATACTTTTTTAGAAGAAGTTTTGAGGAGATTTTCGGAACTTATGTTTTAGGGCCAAAGTGGTTAACTTGATTGAGTTATTATGCTGTCAAAGTTGAGCCATCTAAAATTGACCGCTGTTAATATTGGTAACTTAATTTTAAATCGGGTTAGTTCGGTCAAAATATTGGGTCGGTGATTCTACGAAAAACAAAGACTTTGATTTAACTTTTGTTTTTGCTTGAGGCTGTTTTGATATTTGCTTAGTAGAGAAGATGAAAAAGTTTCTAGCTATATCGGCACTGATTTATAAACTTAAATTCGAAAAATATCGGTGGCTGAATTTTTTGAAGAAAAATTAGAACTTTTACGACTAAAATTCAGAATAGATTTTGTAATCTTGAGCTGATCAAACTGTCAATTTTGTGATGCGTGGATAAATATATTGCCATAAATAATTTATTTACTTTTTAAACCAGAATAATCGTGGACATCGTTTGAAACTTTGAAAAAAAAAATGTCTAGTCATAACATACTTTGTTCAAAATGAAACTTAGATCTCAACTTTCTTATTGGCGATTCGTCCGTATCAGGTCATAAATTGCAGGACACCGTATTATCAGAAATTTGGCACTCTTTTGGGTTACACTGGAATATATCTCGGTTTCCAATAAAGATAAAGATTCTTGGACGTTAAAACATTGTCTCGTTTCAACGGAAAGTTTTCAATAGTTGTTTGTACGAGTTTTGTTTAGTGCGATTTGGGATGAGATATGGGCAGCCCGTCGTATGTGGGTGTTGTAAATGGCACTAAGAGATCGAGCAGCAGCGTCATCTTATCTGTTATATTTTAAAAACTTGAGAATATAACGCTGATTGCTATACCTACATGTTCAGAGCCTTCTACAACTAAGTATGTTAGGGTCGGCTTCCAGTATACCCAGATGCGGTTGAATATCAGTATTTTACACGAAGCAACTGTCATCAGACCTCCGCAAACCAATTTCTGGGCAATACCGATATTCGGAGGATAGGCTAGTTGTCAATCATTTTTTTGGGCTTCTTACTACCACTAACAATTGTCTTAGATGTTCGTATAACAACAGGGACCAATGGCTTTACGTGCTTTCCGAGGCACGGAGGATCTCGATGTGTTATAAATGGTAACCCATCCACACACTGACTGCGGCGAGCGCAGCTTAACCTTGCAGGCAGCAAACTCGACCTAGTTAATGAAACTGTTTTCTTAGGTGTTACGGTTGATTGTAAGTTGCAGTGGGGTGCGCACATATCGGCCCTGTCTAGCAGGTTAAGTTCCGCTGCATATGCAGTGAGAAAAATTAGGCAGATCACTGATGTAGCTACAGCCAGACTCGTGTACTTTGCCTACTTTCACAGCATTATGTCGTACGGTATTCTGCTATGGGGATCAGCTGCAGACGTAGATTCCATATTTATCTTACAGAAAAGGGCCATCCGCGCAATCTACGATATGGGTCCTCGCGATTCCCTAAGAGAAGTGTTTAAGAACATCAATATACTTACGATGCCGTCACTCTACATCCTTGAAAACATAATGTATGTGCGCAAAAACCTGCAGAAGTTCAGTGTCAATAGTGACTTTCACAACCTTAATACTAGGAATAAACATAAAATAGTGGTACCTAAATTTAAACTAACTAAAACAAATAAATCATTTCTAGGAAATTGTGTGCGTTTCTATAATAAACTCCCAAAATTTGTCACCGATCTCACTGGCAAGAAAGTTAAAAGACACGTCAAATCTGTTCTTCTTAAGAAAGCCTATTACAAAACCAAGGACTATGTTAACGATAAGAATGTGTGGTCGTTAGATACGGATGCATTTGCGGCCTCCCTGGCAAAATGAAACTGTTGATTATTAGAGACTAATATAAGCTTATTAATTTTCATGTTGGTCAGTTAGTAGCTATAGTAGGAACCTTATAAGTAGATGGACATAGCTTTAACAGATTCCATATTATTTACATATCGAGATGTCTTCATATGGAAAGTATTGTTTACCACAACAGAAACTGTAAATGTGTGTACGTTGTGACTTGTCTAAGTAGACATCTAGTTTTATTTGTCGCTTTGATGGTGTGCGTTTTTACCACATAGTTTTTTATTTAGAAATGACATCGGATACTCAAATAACGTGAATCTTCGTTTAATATAGTCGACCTCGGTCAAACTTGGACATCCTTCAACGTCCTCACATCTTGTTATCGCAATATTGTACCAGTGAAGTTTGTAATTCATTTATTTTAAAAGAGTGTCCATGGAGTTTCTTGCGGATTCTTCTCCATAGAATCGACCTTTTGGAACCGTGCAACTAGAATCACAACGTTTCATAAACGCTTGTAAAAGCTTATTTGAAATAAAAACATTTGAACTTGAACTTGAAGATTAGTTATTAATTAGTTATTAGCCACGATGGTATGCTGATTGTTATGTCAGCTTGAATTCAATCTTTAGATGTGGATGTTCGCGTCTTAGGTTTATGTTTTCGTTCTTACGTATCGACCTTGATATCAAACAATGTGAGTTTAATGTTTAATCTCAATATCTCTTCTTTTCTCGTCTTCTTTTTAGTAAAATAAGTATTCACTTGGCTTACTATCGAATGTTACCAATAAGAAACGCATATTTTTTTAAATCTTTAAGAGACTATAGACTGTAATCGCGGGTCCAATTCATTATTTAAGATGTTTATTGGCATCATTTTTGTATTATACGAAAGGAACGGTGCCATTTGATGTGTAGAATCGCATCCCTCTCTCTCAGTAGCTAAGAGGCATTGATAACATGTCATTGTATATTCTCTGAACTTCCTCAACTTATTTCTCAGCTAGATCGTGATGTATTATAATCATTTATTAAGTCTTAACTGGTTTTAAAATAAAAAAGGAGATTATTATTGTGGTGTGTGATTTCAAAATTTCACCCTAAAATAATGAAATCCTAATAAAAAATATTAGGCATTAGTAGGCAAAAAATCTCAACGTTATTAATTACTCGAACAAATTCTGCTCCTAATATAACGATCAGAAGAATTAATTATAGCTAATTTCTCATACACACAAATAACGAATCTACACTACCTCTAATAATCTAATCATAATCACCTAAATCACGGAGGTACTCGCACGAAAACCGACGGAATTCATAATCACGACCGACAATCAAACAATATTTACCATTCCGTGTTTGCCGTACGACCCAATAACGTGCTCGTTCGATGTTAATAGCCAATTTACAATATTCCTAGGTAAATGTCGAGTATACGCGTACCAAACATTCATAAAATTTTATAGCAACGTTAGTATCAAACTTTTTGTTTCGGTGTCAGCATTTTATTAAAAACTGTAGCGATCCTATCAAATGAAACTATGATCAGTAAATTGCAGATTATGTCAAATTCTTGTACCAGTTAGCAATGTTAGAATACAAAACTCCTGTTATTAAATACTCAAGTGCAACCCCAGAGAAGATTAACACTACCTAATCAGGATACGAACATATCTTACGAACATAAATATTAACTTAAGTTATCAATTTATCATAAACTTTTTCATGAAACCATGCCAGCGTTCACATACACTTATTATTTTTGCAAACAAAGCTGCGCTGTGAAAAGTTAACTGAAATAAAATTTAAATGTTACTGCGATAGAAACCGCGTGTTTATTTCTCATATAAATTTCTCTTTTCATAATTTTACCGTACTTTTAATGCTATTATTCTGTTTAAGCGCTCGACCTCCGTTCCTCGATCTCCGGTCAGAGTTTTTAAAGGGAAAATGGAAACAACTTTAATAATTAGATATTTTTAGTTTTGCTCATGAGTATTTTTACTTTGTTGGCGTTATGATGCTTCTAATAGTTCATGCAATCATAGATTCATTCCTCAAATCAATCATGAACCTTGACTTTTTTCTCTTTATAGTGGTTGGCTTACAGTCGAACCGGATGGGGCTTGATATCTTACATGAGGCGACTGCCATGAAACTTCCTCTACCTACCTTCTAAGTTATGGACAATATCTTCAGTATAATCTTGTTGTCAGATTTTCCGAGCTTCTGATCATTGCTAACAAGTTTCACATCCTTACGACAACGAGGACCAACACGGTTTCACGTACCTTTGCTTTTATCTTGACATACTAAGGATCCTCAAACCTTGCAGATCGATTGATGAGTGTAACCACAACAAGACCTCTCTCAAATAGTACAAATTTAAGTTACAATTACCTCCACTTATTTTTAAATGCAATCACTTGCCAAAATTGCATACCGAATCCAATATTGTGCCGTAACCCTATAATAACCAGACATTACAGAAATTGCAAATGGCCACCGGCCGTTGAACACGCTAATCAGGACAACTGGATCGCAGTGCGCTAACCTGCAATTTAGTTCTCATGGTATACCGACCCTACATTTGGAACTCGATATAACTCGAATTGTCGAATGGCATATAAACGATGACACTTCACTAAAAAATATACCGGCATCAAACGATCGATCAGTATATTACAGTCAGCCGCTGGACATAGACAAATCACAGTGTGCACCATAATATCCGCTCTACTCATATCAAGACCAAACCATCCATCTAGAAGACCTAAAAAGGTTTCCTAATCAAGTTGATCTAAAAGATGTACTTTGTATAAAATTACACAGTCAAATGTGTTCACGTTTGTGAAACGAAATCCTAACTGAGAGAGTTAAACTAGCTCGACAACAATAATTTAGAGGTAGTTTGTAGTACCGCAATACCCGCAGATCGATCAATTGAACTAATTGCAAGGAAGTCGAATCTGTCTCGCTATTGTCACATTGAAACCGCTATAAGGTACGGACCTGTATTGATTGAAGGGAGTGTGAATTGTATGATTGTTAGGTACCGACGAATAGTAAAACAACGTCGCGGTAAAACTACATTAAAAAGCTTAAATATACCTATTTAATTCTAAGAGTAAAAATTTAGCAGTTCATAAAAACATACAATCTATTGTGAAATTGTACAGCAATAAACATACTTATTTGATTCGACACCAAATATCAAGACGTGCTCAAACAAGTCATGAATCAGACAACTAACCGCTTGAGAATCTTCCGAACATTTGAGAATGTACTCCGTTTCAGTTTGACTTCAATTGGATACGAAGACAGCATGTTTTATTCGAACGCTAAAGGCATTTGAATATTATAATGTCTTGTGTATTTTGCAATTCTGATCTTGGAGAGAATATATATTTTGAGTACTGCATCTGACGGGCTGAAAGTTTTGTCATGACATTTCTCTGTATTCAGTTGAATATCATCAAAACTTCTGCCTTACCACATTTCTTTTTAGGTCATGAGGTGAGGTTTAACATTGTATAAACTTGAATATAGGGTCTTTATCAGTGTAAATTTATTGTCAGTGTTTTAATAAAAAAAAAACATTTAGTCCAGTAAAGCAAAGCAATTACAATTACAAATTCCACTCGTTTAATTTGGCGAAATCCTTTTCTATGCGTACACCCAAATAACTTCGCGATAAAGTTGGCCACATTCCAAAACTAACAAGCCTTTATAAACCTTCTAGATTCGCATCTTTTATTCAAACAGGTTATAAAAGTCCCATCCAATATCACCCGGATAAACAGAGCCTGCTGCCACTTCACATATAACACTAAAATTTTTAGTGCCACTAAAGTTAAGTCCAGTGAAATTACAGCATTAGTGGTTGCTCGATCCCACGTGATCATTGCTATTGTTGTCATAATATCTATAAAGTAGGATTGGGTTTGTAGGATGTCGTTTAGTAGGGTTTGCATTTTCGGGGTCAACAAAGTTTTTGAATACCTATACGTTTTTCTTTTAAATCCACTTTTGTACTCAAATATCTATAGCCTTGTCTGTGACTACAAAAGAAATACAAGTCAAATCCCTTTTTGTATTAAATGCAGCCAAAATCGGAACCCTGTTTTGAGTTCAGAATACTGCTGATTGTAGTGAAACAATCAGCAGTATTGTTCAGAATGAAACATATCATCCATAAATAACTCCAATCACTTATCTACAACACGCTTCGGAACTCCAAACTAACCAATCATGCAGCAGGAAATGTCCAGAATAACATAGAAACCCACATCCAGACTCGTAATCCTGCGAATAAGGAATTCTTGAAAACTCAACGCTCGACTGCATTCAAATATTTGCTGAGTAGAGGCGTGATCCCGAATGAAGTTGAAGTCGAAGCGAGAAGTCAACTGCAGGCGTGGAGGAAGCCGGTCGTTATCGAGGTCTCACGACAGACGTTGGTGGCTTATATGGGGTGTGCGTAACACCGAACTGTAAGAAATAAACTATCTGAGAGACTTATATAGTAATAAATCTTAGCTGTTGAGTAATTCTGTGCCTCTGCATTGTCTAATTTTCTGCCGTTAAACAATAATAACAAAACGAGTTTAAAAACATATGAACCTACAAATTCTTCAAATGACTGCATAACATCACGCCCGTATTCTCCGATGGGTTAGGCAGAGGTGGACTAATGTAGGTATAGCCACAGTTTGCCGGTATGCTTAGGTCCTATGTAAAAGGGGGCGAGCTTATTGCCATTAACCGAGCACAAATCCCAATCTCCGAGCTGCTACTGAGAATTTTACCTATAGAAAAACTCAAAAACACTTTTCTCGATTGAGTAATCGAACCCAGGACCTCTAGCGCGCTTAGAACTACTAGACTAATGTGATTATGAGGACTAAATCATACGATACTTATTCGAAAAATTATAATTCTAATCGAAGTTTAAGATGTTAAAGAATCTAAAATGCAAACAATCTTTCACGAATAGTAGTACAATAATGGCCTCATAAATTATGACCTAATTACATATTCCAATCAAAATCAATATCATTAACTATCAAGGCTCATTGATTGCAATACGTGTTTGATTTAGCGTGTAATGATCATAATTTATCACACTGGCATCTAATAAATACTAATTGGATAGATTATGATCTAATGAATTCATATTGTTATTATTTAGTAGTAATAGTTTGAAAGGTAATTAATGAACAGCTAATATCCGTCATAAGCTTTCATTTTGATTGTAAATACTTATTTTAATTTGGAGATCTGCCAAATGGCAATGAATGAAAGGGTTACTATCGTAGCGATTAATTATTTTAATTATGTGTGTTTTTAATGCTATTCCAGATTTTTATCATAATTTAAGTGTCTCTTTTAAAAACCTTAGTATTTTAATGTCCTTATTTGCAAGTAGGTATTGCTGTTTAGTCGCTCTGAGTACAGTATACAGGTATTACAGTACAGCAAAGTTAACACAATACTGGACAGAAATCTTTAACATTTTACTAAAGTACTACTTTCTATAGTTTTCCCACCACAAAAAATGTTCCTTATCTCGTTACACTTCGGTGTAATAGATATCCCGGTTGCGTGCATAGGATTTCCTTATGTATACCGTAAGGTGGTGCTTCAAGAACACATTCGGTTGATAGTAAATTTCTAAGCAAAGCCTTTTTATGTGGTTGTAAAATAAAAGTTCCATCGTGATGAGCATCGCATGTTCCTGCACTGTCTTGGTCATAATAATAACTTGGGTTGAAGTCATTGTGAATTTTATTACAGTAGCTGCTTTTAAAAGAGTTTTAATTCCTCTATTTACTTACACTCTGAAACTTGGTCTGGATAGCATGATGTCTCAAAATACTATAATTATAATTACTTCAAAAGCATCATTATCACTAAGGCTTACTTCAGCTTTATTCTAAAATAGATTGTATAATATTGATTTCTGAAGTTTACGCGAATATTAGACATATTGAAATAAAACAACTCTACGGATTTTGTCGCGTTATATTAGTATAATTATGCAATAAAATACAAATCCCGACGATTGGGACCCTTTACTTCAATAGATTTTATAATGTTTACCAAGTCGAATTTTTTACTTCACTTAAAAACCTTTATCAATAACAATATTAACGTGATTCATGCTAGCAATATATTTTAAAATATATAATATAATTAGGCCAGTGGAAAGCATAGAATTCTGAGAAAGCCAGTGCTCAGCAGTGTAAGTTTTTTTTTTTACCATTGTTTTAATCTGCAATCAGTCGCCCAGACTATGAGCAGATGGGATGTGTGTAGATGATGGTTTTAGCGAGGTAGGGCCATCACCCTAACTCCCCTTAGTCAGGCAGCACGTCGGCTCTTTTGAGTCTCTTGATTGCATTTGGTTGCAACAGCGCGTGGGATAAAGGGTTTGGGTGGGTTGCTAGTCGATCTTTGTAGTTGGCTGAGTAGTGCTTCGCTTCCTCTAGGATGGTTGGAATTTCCAGATACTCATGGATTTCTGAGTTGCAGGCATACCAGGGCGCCGATGATAGGACCCTCAGAATACTATTTTGCGCTCTGGAGGGACATGATGTTAGATTTGCATGCCAATGACCACATGTATAAGAAAAATGAAAAGAAAAAAAACATCTATTAGTGTCTCTGTTCATAATTCAACAAATAAAAATTTTCATAGTAGTAGATAATATTATTCAAGTATTGTGAGCTTACTCAAAGCTGCCGCCATGTTGTCAGACAAACGGTATTTAATTATAAATAAGGCACGCTACACACGATCGTGACTCATTGTAATGTGCCGACAATAGTCTCAGCCAAAAGGGATGTTCCTTTGTCGATATACATATTCACAACAATTAAATATTGATATGAAAATCATCATCAAATCACTGAGATAAAGAAAAAAACAAACTAAAATAATATTAATTCACAGTATTTTATTTTAGAAGTGTTTTCATATCGAATTTAAAAATAATTTCATGAGTCGTGACCTTAATTGGTCATTGACATGCAAAAAAAGGTTATGCCTAGGTTTAAAACCTACAAAACAATAGCAATATGTGAAATCTGAACAGTGGAACAGAGAGTCAGCCAAAAGCTAGAGCCTCAAAGTCTAAAGTATTAAACGGCTAATGAAGTAATTTTGTAAAAAAATATCGATTATCGATATACATAACCGCACGTTTCTACCGTAGTTGCTCTCAAAAGAGGCCCAGCAAGATAGCAGATAGAAAGCGCTTCAATGTCCATTGTGTTTCTATAGAAGCGGGCCACAAGTGTTTCAGTCGATGAACTAGATATATGAACACTTGCAAGTATTTTCTATTCCTATATAAAAGTCGTTCGGCTTTCTCGCTTTCTTTTACGTTGATTGGACGAGTAAGAATAATAGTATACAGAATTAATTTTACTCCTTCTTAGAATTTCTATTTTACCGAGAGCTTGGATCTCACTTGGCTCTAAGTTTTTTGTTGCTTTTCAAGATTACTTCTAGCTCGTATCTTCTACTAGTTTCTGTAAATTCCTACAATGAATTTTTCATGAGCAGTGCATATCGATATCGAAGGTTTACCTGTTGTTAAAATTCAAAACTTCTAACATTCATTACGACTGTTTTACAAGATTATTAATTGACATCAACTGCTAACGTACTGTCTGAAGTAAAACTCTTGCTTATTCCGATTCATAAGAATGTCATCCATCTTATTTTTGATTCCAACAGAGCTGGCGGAGTTTAATGTCACCCAATATTTACCGGCTAATTATGTACCTAGTTGCTTTTTAGCCGCAAGCCTCATATATTACTACTACCATCTACCGTCAATTCAAGATGACCAAAAAACAACAGATAAGTAAAAAAGACATACTTATTTGCTTCAAACTCTTCAACTGTCAACTTTTTACAACTCAAAGTAGCTATTTTATATCGTCTACAGTTTGATGGAGTTCTCAACCTACACCGAGGGTTGGCATTACCTGTAAAATATTTACAATCTCGTAAAATTTTGTTTATACACCAATCATCAACAAGACTCATTCAATTACTGTCTACATTACGTCTGCGAATTGTAATGAGTGTTTGATACTTTGAAATTCGGTGACAAAGTAAGGTAATTTGAAGATATTGAAGATGTTTTGTGTATTAAGACGTCTTCATTTTGTTCAAGTTTTATTATTGATGAAGATATTTGGTAAGGGTTGGGCAATGTGGTATATTTACCGTTTATTCTAATAAATAGGTAGGTACCTACTTCAAGTTGCGTAGTGTCGTTTTCTAAGCTACTTGTTATGTATCGTAATAGGGGATGAAATTATAACTTTGATTATAATGATCTCTCGATCGTCAGACTAATTATTTTATTTAACCTTATTCTCTACTTACTGAAAAAAATATATTACGTATTTGTTTGCGAAACTTGTTTTCCTATGTCGTCCTTGGTGGATGTTGATTGTAAATGTTATTATTGGTTGTTCATAAATCGATTATTTCCGTTTATAAAAAGAAACTAACAGCCCGCCCAAGCTTTGCACGGGTGGAGAAATCCCTAACTTTTTTCCAAAAATATTCCTTAGCTTAAGATAATCGGGAATAATATAGCATTCAAATGTGAAAGATAATCGGCCCAGTAGTTTTTAAGTTTATTCGTTACATACATACACACACACATACTAATATTTCCCCTTCATAATATTAGTATACTAGCTTCTGCCCGCGGCTTCGCCCCCGTGGAATTCGGTCTGTCATCACATCCCACGGGAACGGGATAAAAAGTATCCTATGTCCGTCTCCTGGTTAGCTACCTCTTGACCAATTTTCAGCCAAATCGGTTAAGCCGTTCTTAAGTTATAAATAGTGTAACTAACACTACTTTCTTTTTTGAAAAGCTCTAGGTGTGCTTATTTCATCCTAAAATTATGAAATATGCTTCATACCTGTTTCGCGATTCGGAAAAAACATAATATCCTGTCTATTTTAGATTTATAACCTGTTCTGTTACCGTCACCATTGTGTAGGACAGTCCCATTTCTACCCGTACAGCAATTTTTTATTGGCGCTCGCTCAAAGAGATAAAAATGTAACTTCGTTTAACTTTCCATCCTGACACAATGATGTATTCTTTGAAAAAATATCGTTGGCGATAAAATGTATGCTTAAACGTAATAAATAATTCTTTAAGTTAACCTATGTTAACATTTTGGCAATAAGCTTCATAATTGATCTAGGCACATATACAAAGGCAAATTACATAAATAATAATTACTTTTAAAATAGGTTGATAGATTGAGTACATAGTATAGATTATTCTTGGGTTCGAATCTAAGACACATACCTCTGACTTTTCTAAATCATATTACCTAACTATGTGTATTAATATTTTTTATGACTCACTTAAACGGTAAAGGGAAACATTGTGAAGAAACCTGCATAAACAGCCTAATCCCTCTCATTTCATGTTAAAAAAAACTTAATTCACCAGCCGCCGAATACCGCCGCCCATTTATTTATTTATTTATTTAAATAGAACGATACCCATGAACACCAGCAAGACCAGAGGAGTCGCAAGTGTGTTACCTGCCTTTTAAAAGGGTTTGGGCCTCCAGTTCCTCACTCACTCGGCGAAACACAACGTAAGCGTTGTTTCACGCCGGTTTTCTGTTAGGCCGGGTCATTCGTGCCGAACCATAGCCAGAAGTTCAAGTTCAAGTTCAAATGTTTTTATTTCAAATAAGCTTTTACAAGCGTTTATGAAACGTTGTGATTCTAGTTGCACGGTTCCAAAAGGTAGATCCTATGGAGAAGAATCCGGCAAGAAACTCCATGGACACTCTTTTAAAATAAATGAATTACAAACTTCACTAGTACAATATTGCGATAACAAGATGTGAGGACGTTGAAGGATGTCCAAGTTTGACCGAGGTCGACTATATTAAACGAAGATTCACGTTATTTAACCACGGTACTTCTAAAAATGGTTTCAGCCGTACCTACAGTTCAATTTGATTTGATGATGGCTATCATTTCACATCAAGACCATGATTGGCATAATAATGATCCTGTTTTATAAAGCATCTGCTTGACACAGCATATTAAGTTCTGTTCACGTTTTCATTTTAAGTTTATGTTTTTATAGTTGAGAGTCTACACCACTTAGTCGAAACTTTGTAGCGTAGGACTTTGTACTTACTAGGATTTCAACTCAAACTAAGTTCCAAACAAGTTATCCACTTGAGTGCAACTCAGTCAGGAAACGCATCGGATACCCTTTAATTCGTAGGAGCGAAGTTTCACAGCTACAGTACAAGTCTGTAGTGCTTTTTAAAAGTAAGGAAGAAAATCTCACTTACCTTAGCCACTTCGTGTTGCAACACTTTTTAAAAAGTATAAGTTCTAGCTTAAGTAGCATACCGCTAAATAAAACTCAGACTATTTCACGTCACCTACTTAGAATATAGTGTTCATAAGTTCGTTTTGAAAGTCAAAACATATTTGTGAATATTGTATAGTTCTCACTTTTAAGGTTCTGACGCAGAATAACAATGTAGAACTACAACTTCGCATAATGACAACTTTACGTCAGTTCTTTTTACATTGTTGCTAATGTTGGTCATTCTCTGTCAGCTACGATTTCTTGCAAAACTTTTCAATTTCAAAACTTAATTAGTTATGTACCTTCATGGATTTTAATTAGTGAGAACATAGGATCTTAGACCTGTTCTCCGAGATGATAATGACTAAAACATAGTTCTGTAACGTTGTAAATCAGCTGGGAGTCTGAGAGGTTCTACTGCCAACATTGTTAATGAATATTAATTTTTATGGTGCCACTTTGGTGGTGATAGAATAGCGATTCGAGAAATTGCTGATTTTTTATCTAAGAAGTCAAGTAATTTAATCGAATTAATACTATTATCAGTTTGTACAAATTCATCTGTTTTGCATACAGGTGCACAATTTGATTGCGATATTATCTACTAACGATAGACATCGCAAACATTTCATAAAATTATACGATCAAAATTCTCTAAGAAAATGTGCCGAGTATCCGCTCTATACCCTTTTAGATCTTTTCATTAGTAGTATTGTTTTAGTTGGTTTTTCCTATGGTTTTTTTCCATCCTACTTATAAAATGTTTACGTATGAGCTTTTGCTGTTACCTAAGTAGGTATACAATTCACTGATCTCCTTACCTGTGACTCTATATATAATAGAGGATAATAATTATTATGAAGGTCAGTGAAATAATTTGTGTCTTGCTTTATTTTTATGCCTCCCGCTTCGCCTTTCACGGAGTTCCTTTCTTACAGTTTCTGTTATCTTCCAGAAGTGAACGCCGCTTTATACTGTGAGTGAGTATATCGCAATGAAATGGCCTTGTGCCTCCCAGAAATGCTAAGCGTAGAGGCTAGAATAAATTACATCTCTGCTAAGCTTAGCAAGGAACGGTATATGGAATAATGCTGATGGCCAAAGAGGCATAAAACTGAATGTCGGTCGGTCTAAATATGGCTAAAATAGGTCACTGATATTGTTATATTTACCTAAAGATAATTTCCACCAACAACTAATAAAAATCAAATCCCGATGTTTTGGACCCTTTACAGTGTCCATGGCTATGGTTGGGATTTGATTTTTACTAATATACAACGATAAATACGTAAAGTTGTTTTATGTCAATATGTCTAATATTCGCGTAAGCTCTAGAAATCAATACAATCTTGGTAATCATTTTATGTACTTGGGTAGTATCTAATATTATTATTATTATCAATTACTAGCTGACCTGAGAGACGTTGTCCTCTCCAAGTTTCAACTAACTACCACGAAATATCTCATAGAAAAAGGATTCTGGTTTTCCATATTTTTAAACTTACTGCCATTGACTTAATTTACATTACTTAATTTAAAAAAAATGATCGCAAATATAAACAGACTTACCTGCATAGATAAAAATCTCAAATAACTGTTTCGGCATCAGTAAAGATTAACGATTTTTTTAATTTATTATACATAGGTAGAATACGTGGTTTATTATTTTATGATTTGATTAGATGGAAACTCTTTAGAATCTACACTATGGAGGTTTCACATTATAAAATCAGTTACTTTAAAGCTGGATGCTTTAAAGAAGAAAAGAATGATTGTCAAAAATTGTCAACTCAAAATGACACCTGTTATGGAATCAAATTTCATTGAGGTAATAACGATGTCGTGTTAGTCTTCTAGAGAATAAATTGTCATTCTTTGTTTACTTCTTTACCCTACTCAAATATTTAGGTTTTACACCGGCTGATGCTCGCTGGATAAGTCCTATGTATGTCCCGTGATGCCTTGTATAAGTAGAGTTAGAATAACTGTACTAATAATCAATTCCCGTTCACAATGATTGTTTTTGTTTTCTTTGTTTTATTTTCTTGTGTTATCTTATTTAGTACCTGTGAGTGTATTTTTTTAATTTTATTTCTTGATTCTGTTATAATGTTTGACCCGTGCTAGTCTAGTACGGAAATACTTAAAAAGTAAATTTGCTTCAACGGTTATTGTTCAAATTCTACGTTTTCAATCGTTAAAATGTTAATAACTTTTGATAGAGTGAACCAATTTTAATGAAATATAGCCTAAATGTTAATCCAAGAAACAGGCTATGAATTCCTGTCCACTTCCTCCAAATCTCTTCAGTAGTTATCATTTGATGCGCGGTCAAACATACAGACAAACCGACAGACAAACCGACAGACAAACAGACAGACAAACCGACAGACAAACAGACAGACAAAAGTTCCAAAAATAATAGAAATGGATTGTGTTAGCGATTCTGAGTCCCCCAAATTAGTTTTTTTGTAAATATAAGCAATGTACAGACACGGCTCACTTACATTCTTATTATATGTAAGATTACTGGTTGTGCATTAGGCGAACAACTTTAATGACGGCATTTTTCAACAAGTGTTAAAGATGTGTGATCGCCACATTTTTTCTCATATTAGTGGTAAGTAGTACCCAGTAGTCAGCTTTGCTTTCTTTTATCCAAATATAGGACTGTCCTATATAAATACATGAAAAAGTCTTCACAATGTCCCGCCTTTCCCATCATTACTGAATTCAATTTGTATCGGGCGCGCTTTGTGAAGAGCGTTTGCCGCAATGACTGTGCGCTTTGCACTTTTTAAACACGTTGTCGGTAAAAGAATGGATCCTTTTTACGTGGCCTGAATGGAACGAATGGTAATATTTGAAGTCAAATGGCGTATAGTTAAATGCATGAATGAATGAAGGCCTTAGTCTGTTTTCATGCTATTAGGAAAAAAAATACGATGTGAGTGCTATGCTTTGGCATGAATGGGCTAAAATACCACGGCCTCTCTGAAAACCAGAAAATCAAACAACGTAAAGTTTACGTTGTGTTTCGCTGATATGGATAATTTTAAGTTCAACCAAAATCTTTTTCCCATTTCGGTCCTTACCTGATCTAATGACATACACATTAGCCAAAAAATCACCTCAGTCACAATCCGAACTTCTTACGGTGGAAGCGTAGTTAGAGCCGTCTGGCAATAACGACGTTTTCTGCATATCATGAAAGGTCGCTTCTGCTGGCAGCACCAACTAAGACTAGTTTGGTTAAAATATATTTTATAGATTGGCAACACTGCCTCTCCCTTTCGTCTTTTCGACGACATGGGGCGATTTAATGTTATCTTATTGTTGTCACTTATCAATAAATTAAATAAATGTGCAAATTGCGATTCCTCGGCACCGCCCCTGCTCAAGAACCACCCAAAGTATGGCAAATTATACAACCTCTATAAAAATGATCACCCATTACATACAGTCCAATCTCGCCAAAAAGCTTCCTTTGAATCACTAAAAGTAGTACCAATACATGTTTCCTTTTCATATAATGTTACTTAAGTATATCTGTATCCAATTTCTCAGCAGATATCTATTTTATAGCATTACTTTTATATACCGAATACGTCGGCAATTTAATTTCAATACTCATATCTACCGACCCAACATCATTACCAAACCAACCCTAACAGCATACTAAAACCTAAAAAGAAAATTGTATTAGGGTAACTAGGCCAAGTATATCCACGCTATTAATTCGGAGGGTGCACCTAAATATTAAGCACATGGAGTATAAATATTGAAAGGCTAAAAAAGTCCAGTGGCGTTCGGTCAGTAAATTGGCTTTATTGGACGAAATACGTAAAAGGAAATAGCAGTGTGGGAAGCGTAGCGGTCCACTGAATGCTATACACCGCAGTGGGAAATTGGACTTTGCAGTTTCCATTCAGATTTGAAAACGACAGACTGGAAGCAGATTCTTGGTCGTAGAGTTTTCTTGATATTGTAGACTTTATTTATAGTTGACGTAAAAATGTGGTAAATATTGTTAATGTTCTCTGGAAGAACATCCACGGATGATCATTTGGTATCATTAAACATTTGGTAATCTATACTAATAAATAAAGCTGAAGAGTTTGTTTGTTTGCTTGAACGCGCTAATCTCAGTAGGTAACTACTGGTCCGATTTGAAAAATTCTTTCAGTGTTAGATAACCCATTTATTGAGGAAAGCTATAGCTATATAGCTAAGACTAAGTAACTATTCCACGTGGACGAAGTCGCAGGCGGAAGCTATTAATGATAATAGTCCTTGATCCGGAAACATATTAAAAAATTACTCAAGAGTAGGTATAGATTGGTTGGTTTTTTATGATTCAAACATTGATAGAATTTAAATTTCTAAAGTTACAGACTTCTATTATCGTTTGAACCTTAATTTAATTTTATAACAACTTGCAACTAGCTGTAATTCTTTTGGTGACTTGCAAAGTTTGTTATTTATTACAAAATCTCTTATTTAAATTCCTTCTCAATATCCCACAAAGCCATAATGCCCATAATGCCAATCAATGCTGTAGGCAGGTAGGTTATAAACTTGCGCAAACGCAATAAGTAATTTACGTCTGATTCCGAGCGGAATTGTCGCTCTATAAAACCCTATTTACGGCTTCCTAACGATCAGTGAGCCTAGTTTTATTTTACCTAAACATAAATAGCTGAAGGCCTTTAAATAATTTTAATCTGGGGGTACGGCAGTGCCCCACATGTCGAGCAAATACAAGCGGCACGGCCCTACCATCCTTTTCTCGAAGCAGTTTAGCGCATTTTCGAGCCCTGTCAGTTTACCTACTAACTACTAAGTATTTTTTTAAATTCGACTGTAATAGACAAATCCTAAACGACAAATCCTCCGGTGTTAAAGATAAAATTTATCTTAAAAATAACGACGACAATATCGATTAAAGGAAAAGTCAAGACGGTGAATTCAGTTCCATAATGAATTCAGGAGCCATTTCACGCTCTCCAAAAACTTTTTATCGCGCCGTTTCTTTTTACTGTTACAGAAGAAGCTCGCAATTCCGATCCTCTCATTGACAACGTTTATTTATGTATTATTATTGGTTAGGGTAGCAAACTGACAATGAATAAGCGAAATTCGTTTTCATTTGCGACTACTTCGATCCTAGTTTCATTCAATGTGATTGAATAAGCTTTGACATTTTGTTTTCGAGAATAGAGGCTGATAAAAGATGTTTAGATATTAAATGACCTTTTTAAACCTGTGCCTGCTATCCTTAGTTTTCTTCATAAATCAAACTTCACTTTACAATCTAAAAGAGTAGCCAAAACATATCTTTCAGTGGGGCACATAGTTAATCCAGCTTGGATGATCCAGTTATGCCGTCCAATTATTTTAAAATCGGCCCAAAAGCGATGCGCGCGCGGCCCGCGTCTGACCGCCCGGTAATGGAATAACCTGATCGGACCGAGGCCACTTTAGAACTTACGATGTGTTTAGAAGGTTACGATTAATAGGAAAGGCCATCGGATTTGTTGTTGGATATAAATATCGGCGGTTAAGGAGGAATACCTTTATTGACAGTAGCCAATTAAAATATGTAGTACAATAAAAACGCTAAATTAATAAATATAATATTTTTAAGGCATAGGAGGGCAAATGAACTCACAATATGCGATACCGCCGCACATGGACAACCGCAACACAAGAGGAGTCGCAAGTGCTTTGCCGGCCTTTAAACGGGTTTGGGCCTCCAAAACACACCGAAAGCGTTGTTTCACGACGGTTTTCCGTACCACTGTGGTCGAGCCGGCCCATTCGTGCCGAAGCATAGCTCTGCCATGATAAACATTTTTAAAATAAATAATACAGAAGAAGGCCAAATCTCTAAAAACAAGTACCTACTTAGGTAAACATAAAAATAATTATGGATAACGGTAGATAAAAATAAAATAGGTTCCGAGACGACACCATTACATTATTTTCCAAGTGCTAATAAAAATAAAATTTAATTTATTGAAACTGATCTAGCGCGGGAACAATAGAAGGGAAGATTTCACATGAACAAAAAGAATAGTAGGTACGTTTGATATATTATTAAAACTATAAAACAGTCTTATACTGTAAACGTATGTTTTGTAGGGGCCACTCTGAAGTGCCATTTTCATGAAAATGCGAAATTGATATAGCGGTTGGAGAAGCGAGAAGAATTAATTTAGTGTTATTTAACTTTTTGAAGAACGAATCAATACTTCTTTTTATTTTACATTTATTACTAATACTTCCTTAAGTGATCAAACCTTAACTAATTTTTTGAAAGATGGAGAATGTTTGGAATGTTCCTGGCATAACGTACCTAGGAACATAATTATGTACTATGCAGATAATACTTAACATATTAAATAAATACATAACTGTACCTACAGTACTTACATATAACAAAACAAAGCTTCCTCAATGTAACGAAAAAACTAGGCGTTTAAAGCTACAAATCTAAATTATCAGTGAAGTCGTTCATCCTGTTTTTTTAAAGGTAGGTAGGTACTTACTACTAAGTACTATCCTTTTTGTGGGGACTGGGGACTCGCAAAATAATTGTTTCCTATATATTTTCTTAAATACCATCAATAGCCATACTGCCTCAATAGCCATGTGGTCCTGACCGCGACTGCTACGCTAGAGGTCCTGGGTTCGATTCCCAGGTCGAGCAGTGTTATTGGGTTTTTCTATGAAATTCCCAGTAGCAGCTCGGAGTTAGGAATTTGTGCCCGGTTAATGGCAATAGGCTCGCCCCCTATTACATGGGACCTAACCATGCCTAACCCTTCGGGGAATACAGGCGTGATGGTATGTTATGTTATGTTTTTCTTAAATAAATAATAAATAAATATCAAACTAACTAATTTTAATTGTATCTAATAATTGTGGAATCAAATAAAGCTATTCTTTTTTATGTATGTATTTTCTTGTATGTAGGTAAATCAAGAAGCATCTACATAGTAGGCGGCTCTGTATTTCTAGATATTTCAGCGGGTAAATTTAATTACAATAAAGGCTGGTACCTACTTGTATTTCATTTTAGTGCGATACGAACCGTTTTTGATGTATCAAACCAATGTATCAGTTTCCATTTGAATCGATATTTTTCTCATCATTTGAAATATTAAGTACATAAGTTATCAAGTGGGAAAGCAGGCAAAAAATTGGTTAATTATTTTAGAAACTACACTCATTTTAAACTACTGATTTAATTTGACTTGTAACGCACTACAGAGAGCGGAAAATGTTTTGACTTGTATACTGGGTCTAGTGATGTGACAGAGACAAATAAAACAATCGAAATCGATAATATTTTCTATTGATCCAAAAGTGTTTTTGACAACAATAACTATTATCGTATATGAAGTAGATCCCACCTAATAATTTACCTTTTCGAAACCGAAATTGGTAAGTGATTTAATCATTTTCCTCTTCTGAGATTGGTATCTAAGTGATTTCAGTACGAATTCTGTAAAATCTAATAATGTTACTTTGACTTTCTCAATAAACTAATCACGTATTTACAATAAATGTTAAACAAATAACTCATCATCAGATTTCTGTACCATTTTAAGCCTGTTTTAAAGTAGAGTACCTAATATATTGTCATTTGGTCGCTATAATCAACACCTTTTTTACAATACTGTTGTACACAGATACACAATTAGTTTGTCCTGCACTGGTTTAAAAATATCACTACTGCCAGTGCTATACAAGACAAGTCGGTACAACTCGTAGTTGGATGGTACCGCACTGAATTACGTTTTTTGTTGCCAAGTGCGTACACTACAAATGTGTATTGTATGGTTTTGAAGTAATATTTTGTTTACACCAAAGATATCTATCTCATTTGTACATACATTCTCGTAATAACCCTCCCCCGCACCGAGCGAAAGTTCGCAGATTTACGCTCCCGCACCACGGGGAAGTCGTATACGTTTCAAAAATGTCTTGTAACGCCTTGAACGTGTTAAAATATACCTAGTAAAGTTGCACCAGATTCGAACAAAGAAGCAACAAAGGAATAAAATGGCCAACCTAATTAGGTAGATAGGTACATTATGCCGCACTAGCTAGACTGACCTCATCACTACCAAATTGTCATACTTATTCGAACGTTCGAATTAGAAACCTAGAGAACTTTTAACCTACATCTACAAAACTTCGGTAACCTACTTTACCTACCTATTTAGAAAATCCTCAACACGAATGTTTGGGAGAAATTTTAAAAAAAATATAAGGAGGTAATGAAAAGTTGACTAATGAATATAGGTACCTAGGTACATTATAAACCTTTTTAAAATATGAACCAAAAGCCATTAAAACATTCTTCATATTCAAAGTTCGTTTTATGGGAGCAATCTTGAATTATTTTATTAAAATTCGGCTTAGGCTTGGTTGATAAAAGTGCCACTTCGTAGGCCTCTCGGACCGACGTGCTTCGGCAAAATTTACATTTATATTGCAAAGGTCTTATGTTTAAAGCTTGTTAAAAGTTAAGAGAACGTTCAGAATTTTCTCAAAAATCGGTTATCCATACTGCTTTCCGGCTTACGTAGCATAGACGCAATAAGGAAGTGTAAAGCTCTCATGGGCTGAAAAATCTGTTGCCCTTCAAAATGGCTGGATGGTATTAAAATGAGTCCTACCATTTTATAATACCTAGGTAGGTAGGTACTGTAGAGACCGCTCCAAGAAGGCGACAATATTATGTGTTGACTGGCTGTTTAAAGAATAAACAATCAATTTGAATTTTATATCTGATGTAGAAGTGTCTAGTCCGCGAGTCTTGAGAGACTCACTTGTATGAATTAGGGCTTCGCCCCGTAATAAATGATAAACTTGTCGAGGTACCGAGTGTATGATACAATTAATATGCAGATATATAGTTGAACTTTATCATTCCCACCAGCATGGATAGGACTAGTTAATCTTATCCAAAGAATAAACAATCATTGCCCTGCCTATCTCCTAACCAGATATATTTAACAGGCGAAACGAATTAACAACTTGTCGAGGTCGAGGGCGAAGCCCTAGCTCATAGGGCTAGGGGCATATAGCTAGGGCTTCGCTCCGTAATAAATGCGAAAGTTAAACGTTATAACAGTATATATTATACACTCGGTACCTCGACAAGTGGTGGAGGCGCCGGGTAGCGTTCCCGTACTACCTAATTATGAGGACACCTGGCAAAATATGTGAGGACGCGCGCGCGTGATTCTTTCACCACAACAGGCGGCCTAGACAAAGTCACATTTTTATTAACGATAACGAAATTCGACAAGTCCGAAATGTACGGGATTGGCATTAAACTTTCGTAATGTCACGTGATCAATCGTTTTCGATCGCTAAGGGCTAGACAATGTTAAAGTGCGTAACGAAACGATGACGAAGTCGAATGACTTGATCAATATTTTCATACAAATGCGTAGACAAGTGGCGTCTTGACAATCGACATCGCTGAGATAGCGAATCGTTCGATCGATAACGTAGCGAACGCTTAGACACTGTAGATAAGCAAAATAATATGGCTTATTGTTAGGTATCTGTAGGTGCTATTTACAGAATTTTTAGTTTTTCGTCTTAATTGCATATTAGCATTACATACATAAAGGGGATCTAAAGAAATCCCTTCGGACACTAAGTTAACTTTACCTTGAAATATCACCATGACTGTAATTGAACAAAGAATAGGACAACAAGCAACGCATTGTAGGATCACGTTCACGTCATTGTTTACATAAAGCATTCTCAAGTGGTATGAATTTAATAATCAAGTTCAAGATGGCAGAACATGTTGGTACTTTATATTTCTCTATGTAACATCTATTTTATAGCACACGTGTTTTAACAAATAAATACATCTTTATCTTAATATCTTTAAGGTCTACGTGAATATATAGGTACTTCTTTACCTTTCCATGAGTTCCAAAAGGGTCGAAAACTGTAAACCACACACACTCTTGATTTCATTATTATTATGTTTTTATCGATGGGAATGACAAAAAAACCTCAGTTCCTGTTTATCGTTTTATAAACTTATCTAAGTCATATCCACACACTTATTCAATTCTATTATTAACACTTGTATAATTTTTAGAACTTAAAATTTGATATTTAACGATGTTCCGTAGTTTACATATTAATATTTAGCTTATTTTTACACCAATGTTCATCAATTACAATTTCACCGAGTAAACATAATTGTATTCAAAACAATGGCGCTAAATGGCGCGAGCCGGTTGACAAAATAATTTTTTTTTTTTTTTTATATTGGCGAATTTTACCGATGACGACAATTCAGCCACATACGAAGTGAGATGGAAAAACGTGTGTGTGTCTAAACATCAATTGAAAAAAGAACTATAAGTAGTAAGAATAATAATTGACCCGTGACGTCTTGAATTTGACGTTTCATAACGAAACCAACGACAAGAAGTTCATTTTTATCGAAGGAACGCTTCGACTCGGTTTGCTAATGTTACTTTGTCTAACAGTTAGCAATCGATATCGCACAAGCGATAACGATCTTCGAGATCGAATTGACATGGAACGATTGCCACGTGTCTAGGCCCCCAGGTCAAGGCATTGCAAAAACAAACAAAGATGATTTATTAACCCAACCCATATTTAGCGGTCCATTGACCAGCAAAACGTGATGGTTTATACAGGCCCGTATTTCCCCTTAGGCCCACAAGGCCCTGGCCTAGGGGCCCAGCCAGCCTAGGGGCCCCGCCAGCCTAGGGGCCCCAGTTCCAGTGGCGGAACCTGCTACTTAATTTTCCGGGTAGGGCAAGGAGTTCGCGTATGAACAGGCAGATTTTTTTCCTCGCATAATTAATTGTAAAATATTGTATGATCTTCTTGCAAAAAGGTAGGAGATTCCTTAAATATCAACTTGAGATATTGGCCTTGTATGAATACGCATACGTGGATGGTGGACGTCGCGAATTGTTTTGCATTTAAAAACGTAGATTGATATTCGGTTTCGTGTACCTAGTCAATTTCGCATCATGAAACGTGGAATATACAGTGCCGGTTTTAGCATCACCTGGGCGAGATTTTGATCGGCGCCAAACCCATACGAAAAAAGGCAAAAATATACGTTATATATAATGAAAGATGTTATATATAAGCACATCTACAAAATCTAGGGATATTTTAATTCTAAATTAACCAACACTTTTAGTGTAAAAACTTTCTTCAAAAGTTTAAGGGATTAATTAGCTCTTTTATTCTTACTAATTATCACAGATAAAAGAATACTAGTTAATTATACTAAATTATAAATATTTTAAAACAAATGATGGTGCCAAAATTCTGGAAAGGCTACAAAATTCAGATTGTGTGTTATTGCTTTTCTGTTGTTTATTTGAAAGAAAAGGTTGTAGCCGTTAACTTTTCTTAAAATGAACTGATTACGTAACATGCGTACAATATCGTTATTTAGGTATCTGTAGGCATGTTGTTATAGGCATTAGGCTGTAGGCATTGTGTCTATCACGTAGTTCCTGAGGCTCTGAGTGTAAATTAAAACATGATATGCAGGTTGTGATCACGTTATCGGGATTCAGGAGATGTAATAAAACTGCATACGTACAGGCAGAAATCATGATACTTCTCCAAGACCTATCACGATTTCTGCCTGTATGGTCGTAGTCGAAGCACATCAGTAGAATTGGTGAGGCTTGAGCGCCTTCCTTCGGGAACTCATGCGTTCTGGTCTCTTGCCCAAGTTCTCGAAGAAAATTTCTGTAAGCCATCATTTTTATCTCTACACATGGGAATTGGTCGTCGCTAAAATCCCTCATACTACAGACCTATAGCCATAACCTCCCTTTTCTCGAAGATAATGAAGTTCATTGTCAACTGCACAGCTCCTTTGGTTCTTAGAGGATCTGCTTCGTAACCAGTAGTACGACTTTCGTAAGGGTCGTTCGGCTGTTGATCTTCTATATGTATACCATAACTGACACATCGTTAGGCTTAAGTGATCGAAACTAAGGGGGAAGCCTTGACGTTCAGTTTGGACATAGCGAAGGACTTTGATCGGGTATGGCACAAAACGCTTCCTTCGAAGCTTTCGACATATAGGCTTCCCGAGAAACTATGCGAATAAATCACCAGCATTTTTGCAGACAGAAGCATGAAGGTCGTGGTCGACGGTGAATGCTCGGATTCTACACTTATAAAGGCGGTGTCCCTCAAGATTGTGCTATCGCCTACTTTGTTCCTCCTCTATATCGTCGACTGCCAAGATATTTCAAACCGACTAGACCCATTGGCGTTGCGAAGAGATTTGGCCTCGCTATGTATCTTCTATCGCATAAAGGAACGATCCCTGCTGCCTCTATCTGCCATCGTTCTACGTGACAGCAGGTTCATTCCCATAATCTAGATGGTTGGAGTCTACATCTGTGCGTTCCTCTAGTAACTTTCTACCTCGCACAACAAAACTGTTGAATGAACTGTCGCCAGCAATATTTCCGGACAAATATTTTTATTTATTTTTTATTTTTTATTATTATTATAAATATGCACTTCAAACCTCCAAGAAAAGAGCGTAATCTCTTTAAAAAGACTGGCAACGCACTTGTGACTCTTTTGGTGTTGCAGCCGTCAATAGATGGGGTTAATCGCTTACCATCAGGCAATCCGTCTGCTTGTTTTCCCTATTCCATAAAAAAGACGTTGTTCTCTCTATTGCATCGTTTTCTCTAATTGCTTAATAGAAAGAACGGAACTTGTGCAAAGCCTGCTGGTGGATGACCAGCTGCCAGTGATCGACCAAGCAGTGCAAAAAAGGTTACATGAAGTCGGTCTACATTGTAGAAAACCCTTAAGTCTTCCAGCTCTTCTACGTGCCAAACGCGATATACGTCTTTCACGGGATACGGGAACATTTAATGTGGTCTGATCAACAAAGGGCACTTGTGTCCATAGTGAGTCTCGTTTTGGATTTCATCCTGAGTCACGGAAAATACGTAGTAAAGAAAACACCTGACAGGGTCTACCGTCTCCGACACCCACAGGAAGTCCATCCGTATCTAGGTGGAAGAGATAATAGGTAGTAAAAAATGCACAAAAAAAAACGAATTGGATTATAAATGGCCGAATAATTGCGTAACATACAAAAAAAATTGAGACGAATTGAGAACCTCCTCTTTTTAAAGCCGGATGAAAATGGGGGACGGGGCCCCCAAATGCCAAGTGCCTAGGGGCCCTGGCCCCCTAAATACGGGCCTGGGTTTATAACCAAAATCATTGGTGACCTTCACTGCATGAATGGATGGACTTTGATTACCTAAGTAGGTAGGTACCTATTGATTTTCCAAGGCAAATGTGAAAATACCTCCGTATCTAGGTAGGTAGGTATATATAGGTAAGTAATAATAAGATTTTAGCTCATTTTGATGCCAAATATATACCTAAGTAGTAGGTAGAGTAGGCAGCCAGTGACAATATACAGTCCGCGAACTAGTGCTCTTCTACAATATTTTCTTGCATTTTGATTTGAAACGTTTGAAATCATGAAATCTCAGCATGAAATGCACCTAGTAGCGCCCTCTGTGGAAAAATACTCATGTTAGGTTTCAAACGTTTGTCTCGGTCTCGGATAAGTTATTTTAGATTGATGAAAAATTTATTTTTTTCATATATAGTATTTAAGAAAAAAATAAAGTTTTCATCAACACATTGAAACATATTATGTTTGACATCATGGATTTATTATTCTTACTTTAATGCAACAAAGTACGGTCTTTTCCGAACGGATTACATTTTGACATTAACTGTCAATGTCAACAATAGTCAACATTTTGTACTTTGCTTGTTTATTTATTTTTGTTCTACAAAAATGATATAAAATCAGTTAAAATGAATGAAACAGAGAAATACAAATGTGTTAATTGTGGCAAAGACGCCGTGGCACTGTACAGAACGTACGGCCCATCAGTATTAAAACTAACAAAATGTGTAAGTTGTTGATTTATCAGGGACCCAATCATAATCTACACATAGTTGATGATAACATGGTTCAAAAATATTGAATAGAACAACAGAAATAAAAATACCAAAATATAGATACCAAAATGTTCTGTGTATAGAAACCAAACATTTTCTATCTTTGAGAAGGGACTAGAAAACAACGAAAAAGTGCATGATCAGAGAGTCGCCTTGCCTATTTTCTTCAACTTTTCTTTTATATTATTCCAGGGCAAATGTAAAGGCATAGTAGACAAATACATAGAATATGATCCAGTTATAGTGATGATTGATCTAGTGCTTGTGTCCCGAGAGGCACAGAGACATATTTTGTACAACACAGAGTTCAAGGTAGGTACTATGTGGTGGAACTTTTTTTAAACTTTATTAAGTATTAGATCTGCTGTATATTAAAGGCACTTAATCTTACTTTATGACTATGGTAACCCCTTAAATTGTTATCTAGTTTTAATTTTTGCCAGATGGCCAGCTACGCAATTAAAATTTATGATGGTAGTTTTTATTTCACTTTTTCATATTTTACACATAATGGAATGTCATTACATGAAAAATATAATAAGTGTTGAATGAAATAGTCAGCAACAAATAAATATACAGTCAGTGTTGCCTTGAAATTGTTGTGAGTATGAGATAAAGAGATTGTGGAATGTGTGTTCTACCATAGCAATAATACTGTAATCAGATGTTATACTGATAGCATGTCAGTATCATCATCATTATCATGATACTGACATGCTATCATGCTGGATATATGTCTTCTCCTCCTCCTATAGTCCACCACACTGACTTTGAACAGGTTGGCAAACTTCATAATATGCCGTCAAAAACAATCTCTCAGTCAAGTAGATGTTAAGCGACACTATTTACTCGCGACGATTTACGATGGAGCACTCTTGCCTACAATTCAATTCACTCAGTTCAATGATTTAAAGACATCCAGATTATATCTATCAGGGAAAACCCAGTGAGGAATTGCATCCCACATTTCAGCGTTTCCCCCAAAATGTTTCACTGTTTAAGCACATGATAATATAACCTTACCAATAATAAAAAGAGGGAACTTACGAGGCAGGCATATTAATGGAAAGGCACTAAAGTCTCGAAAAAATTTTAATAATAAAAAAATGATATTTTGAAGTTTTTGTGATTAGTCTATACTGAGAGAAGTTAATTTTTTCATGACTTCAGGTATTTTGGAAGCTGGTTATCATACTTATAATGCTGGAGACATATGGAGTATGGAGAAGTGATAGTTTATTCAATATAGCCATCAATTCTGCTTGCGGTTTGGAAAGCAATTCTACTAATTTGTAAGTATGTCTGATTTATAATATGGTACAATCATCAAATCACCTTCCAATAAATTATTATAATTTTTAATTCATAAAAATATATAAAATGTCTTATAAATTCTCACAACTATAATATGTGATGTTCTGAGACAGGGAAAAGAAGACAAAACATATATGTTTATGAGATATTTTATATTTTTATGAGTTAGTAACTTAGTTCTACTATGTGGTTTTTAATGAAAAAAAATTTAGACATTGCCCTACTTTATGACACTACGCTTTTAAAAACCACGATTCTCTCGATTTTTGTCTCGGCATTCCGTGAAGTTAGTTCTGAGGCACCAGTTCCACACGGTATTTAGGTACTTACTAAAAATCTAAAATTATTTACTTGTAACTGTGTTAAAATACCTGTATTACAAATAAATATCATTAATCGTGAAGTCTTACTGCAGGAGGTAGTCTTAAGCAGTTGTTTTAAAAAATATATACTTAACTATCAAACATACTTAATTGTCAGTAGTGAAATATGTTCATGAAAAACTATAGAGCTAGATAAAAAAAAACAAGAACAATTATAAAAGGTAAGTAAGTAAGATAATCATGTAGAGTAGGCACCTCATATGGCTGGCGAATGTGTTTTTTAATTGCATGTTTCTAGTATTATAACTACATAAGTAGGTATTTTGAAATGCATTGCAGAAGTTTACCAATAAACATATACCATGCGGTCCCAGAGTCCTGGAAGGGGAACTGCTGGGCATGGGCCCATGATGAGAAGAGTGATGAAGACAATGACTTATTTATATGGGAGAAGGACTTCTATGTTCAGTTTATGTCAATGCTTAGTGGTGAGTTGACTTTTGGTTTCATTGCCATCCATTATAAGATAAAATAAGCAGGCTACCCCCTAAATCATCTATGCCTAAGGTATGACAATTCTAAAATGAAACTTTATAGAAATCAGTATGAAACTTGATATTATCCTATTTCCTGGATAGTTGTGCTGCAAATAAGTTGGGGTAATTTTTTGAGAACTCTGATCTTAAAAGGATTAAGAAGTACTTATACCTTCTATACCTATGAGCAAAATTCTTCAAACATTTTTTTTTCTACCATGCATACCTGTGTTTAGACATTTTGTTTCTGAGTTTTTATTACCTACTATTTTTGTAATACAAAGATTTTTCCTGTTTTTTTTCAGGTATAATAGTATTTATAGCAACGGCACACCTTTTAATGATGCTTACAACACCATTTTCAAGACGGCATAAAGGTACGAATGTCATTAACAAAATTAACTCCACATTTCCATCCCCCAGCCCTGTTATTCGAGCTGTAGGTATACTATAAGTAGGTAAACTTACAAATAAAAAATATCAATACCATCCTTATATCCTTCCAACCTTTTCCCAACAATGTTCTTGACAGCTTCCAGTCTAACCCGATGTCAATGGGTATTATTACGCGTTTATATGGCGCGGCGAAGGAAAACATCGTGAGGAAATCTGCACGCCTTTGACCGAGATTTTCTCGAGGGCGTGTGACGTCTGCCAACCCGCATTAGGCTAACGTGGTGGTGGACTATAGCCTAATCCCTCTCATTGAGAGAGGAAACCCGTGCCCAGCAGTGGGACATATAATGGGTTGATTATGCTAAATAATATGTATATTAAACAATAATTACTTTCTTTCCAGTGCCTCTGATGCGAGTGTTTAAAGCTTTCACGCTCGCGGACGTTAGCATTCTGTTCACACTGCCCATGCTGGTGTGGGGCTCCGACACCTCAGCTGACACCAGGACTTTTCACTTCCTTCTAGTCCATGTGTATTGCTTTGTTGTGTTCCTAAATGTTTTTACTGGTGAGTATGTATTTAATGTAAACATAACTTAATCAATCCTTTATAATGTCCCACTGCGGGGGTCTCCTCTCATGAGAGGGATTAGGCTATAGTCCACTACGCTAGCCTAATGCGGGTTGGTAGACTTCACACGCTGTCGAGAAAATCTCTCAGGCATGCAGGTTTCCTTCACCGTTAAAGCGAGTGATAATTAACTATTAATGCCTATAACAACATTATATCTAACGCTAATTTGATGAGTAGATATTAGAAATTATAATGCCAACTTATGACCAACAATAGCCTCATTAGCCTAGTGGTCCTGAACGCGATTGCTACGCTTGAGGTCCTGGGTTCGATTCCCAGGTCGAGCATTGTTATTGGGTTTTTCTGTTAAATTCCTAGTAACCTAGTAACAGGCTAACAGCTCGGATTATGATGGTATGACCAACAATTTTCTTTTCTGTTTTCAGTGATATACGGTTGCCCAATGCTAATTACAACGTTTATACTGATTATATCCAATGTCACAAAATACATCACAAGTTTTCATGCGACGGCGTTTCTTAGAAGATTGTTCGGTTACTGAAGTGGAGGAGGCCAAATACAGCACAAAGGTTCCAGAGGTCATGAATTTGAGAGTACCTAGGTATCTTACTGTATACATAAGGATTAGGTACTTACAGGAATATAATATGTTTGCCCTATTTTATACTCAGAATAACAGGGCCTATAACCTATCCCTTGAGAGAATACTGCCAGGGATATTTATAAAAAACAAACAAATCCACAGTATCACAGAGTATTTATTTCAAAAATATAACTTCAATCGTTTTCTATTTACGATTTTACTTATCTATACACATACATTGAGTAGTTTATAATTATGATAATACAATGCTTTACACTAACTAATATTTAGCAAAATATCTTAATGTCTCTAATACCTATTATTGTAATGGTACTAACCTACCTACTATAGTAGTACCTACTTACAAATACCTACGAAGATAATAGGTGTTTAAAATATTAAATGGAAGATTCTGTAGGTAATACAGGGTAGGTAAATTGAATAGACGCGACTGATTAAAATATATATAATCCTATGTAGGTTTAATAAAATATCAAAGATAGCACTTGAATTCTAGTATTTAAACAAAAGTGACTTGAAACGTCTCGTACGCCTTTCTCGCTACTTTTCTCGGGTAAAAAAAATAAGCAAATTATAGTAAAGTGCGTTATATTAAGCGTTGCCATACTTCACATAACTATCTTCGTAATAAGTATATTGATTAGTTTACACCGTCGAAGGTGACACATACCTTATTTTTTTGTTAAATTTAGAATTATTGAAATTCCTACAGTTTAAAATGAATATGTAAACTGAACCTCCCATTTCGAAATGTCGCAAGTTTAGTCACTTTGTATATTATGTATCGATAGTTTTGCATAAAATTTGAATATAGTAGGTATACAATGTTCAAGATAAGTTGAAGTTCAATGCTTTAAGTTTAAAATAATATAGGTAATTGGGGTATATCATACAAGCCACTAACCCTTTGGTAATAAGAACTACATGCAATATGTAACTGAAACATTATTTTTAATAGATGTAGGTACCTACAATTATAATTGCAAAAAGCTAACATTTCAACTGTTTTATTTACCCATTTATAGAACATACCTATATATTATAGCAAGATATACAAATAAATATGGAAAAAAAATCATTTATAACTGGCAACACTATTCAGTCTTTAGCTAGATTGAGCAGAAGGGAAAATAAAAGCACAACGGATGAATACAATATATAGGTACGTATTATGTATGTGTAGTATGCTGTTAATTAACTAATTACCTAAAAAACTCAATGACAAAATTCCATCACATATAATAGGGTGACAGGACACACCAGGAATTTTGGTCATTTGCTAACAAATGACCAAAAAGCGCGGGCGGTAGGTACTGTTAGATTCAAGTGCATTCTTAGGAATGCACTTGAGTCTAACAGTACCTTATTCTGTTAGATTCAAGTGCATTCTTAGGAATGCACTTGAATCTAACAGTACCTTAAGAATGCACTTGAATCTAACGTACCTACCGCCCGCGCTTTTTCCTTCGCTCAAATAACTTTATAATGCTAATTTAATTTAAATTTTGCGAGCTTGAAGCCTCATTTTCATTTTTTTTATATTTATCCCAGTTAGTTATAAGATAATTTGTGCAGCATATTAGTACTATGTCATGTGTTTCAGTTCCGAAGACAATGAGGAATGACTGGCAAAATTTCATTGTCGATAAAATTAAAAATCCACAATGATTCACATCGATAAAGTAAAAAGATTACTAGTTGCTTAATATTGGGATTTAAAAACAAGAAAATATGAATCAGTTAAATTACAAAATTATAAGAAAATATAATCTGTGATTTTTATGTAGGTATACTGTACTGTACATAAAAATCACAGATTATATTTTCTTATAATTTTTAAGGTACTTATACATTTTAAGCGACAGACATAAAAAAAATAGGGGTATTGATAACACGATGGTATGCTCAGGCATCAACAGTGGTAGAAACTTTTGTGTATTTTCATTGCCATTGATCACACACATGTAATTTATACAGAAAAGATGGAAAAAAATGACATATCTCAAGCAGTCTGAGGCATCATCTTAAATTGTACTTCAAAGATTGATTGCCTCTGACTGCAAAGTTGGTCATAAGCAAAAAGAATGTCAACATCTGTGTCCAATAGTTGAGATGGTAGGTACCTTGTGGCTATTCTAAAATAAGAGCCCTAGGTAATACCTAAACACTTCTATAAAACTGGAATAGTTTTGGTGCCATTATGACATTAGACTTTCATAAGATTATTAATATACTAATGTTATAAAGCTGAGGGCTGCAAAAATATTTTTTTTTTAGATGGCTATGATGCATCATAAAAAGGAGGTAATAATAAAAAAATTTAGCATAATAGTTAAAATCAACTTAGTATTGTATGTCAGATGCAGTAATGAATATGGGATCCAAATTCTGCTCAATGCAACAGGACCATCTCTATGCAGTCACAACTAACATCATTTTGGCCCCAAAATTGTTAAACCAGGGACACAATAAGAACTCCTTATTCGAATTCTTATTATAATTTATAGGCTAACAAGGTGATTCGGTCCAATCATGAACAAAAATTTGTCATATACACAAGATATTTTTTAATACAAAAGATATAGAATTCTTAGATACAAAATACTAGGTGTACATAGCAGGTTGTTATCTGCTTTTCCATGGATTAAGTAATGATTGATTAATATTAATCCTCCACGTAAAGCTGCACTCATTATCAAATTGTTGAACTTATTATGACCGATTTCTAGGTTCCTAACAATGAAATTGTCATTTGTATTTACATTTATTGGAGATAATAAAGAAATATTTTATATCTTGGGTAATTCAATTAAGTTTAAACATTAAATTACATCACACAATAATATGTTCACATTTCCTTGAACTAAACATTCAGTTGAATTATGGTTTAAGAATTTTGATAGTTCAAGCATATAAAATAAAAACTATGAATCACCTCCAACAACATAGAAAATATTTATTTTTAATAAATTGTAACACTTGGTATAGTAGATGTGGTTTCAATGACCTTTCTTGTTCAGAAGTATATAAAAACTTGGAGTGTTGCCAATTTCACTTTGGGTATAAGTAGATACTGTACTTATTTGTAATAAAACTGACATGGGAATGTTGCAAACTAAACAAAGAAACAAAGCAATGGACAATTTGTTTAGTTTGAGATATCAATGTCCATTAAATAGGTACCTACTTTTAACACATCATGATTCACAAAATGCTAAGCAGTTCATCAAATAATGTACATTCATTTTCCTGTTAATGTTTGAAGAAAATTACTATCCAACAAGAGGTTGCAAACAGGAAAATATTACACCATTATAATATATTAGACCAGATCTGATATGAAAATTATATTAACTGTCTCTTTTTACTCTAATATTATTAACAAACTGATATTGTGTTAAGGAATATTTAATTTAGTCCAGTACATTCATTATGAACCACATCAAAAACCATTCCTTTAAATATAACAATTACAAGGTACATAAATAAATTACAAACCACAAAGCAACTAAGGACTAAGTGGTGGATCATCATTGCCAATCATAACATCTTCATACATGACATCATGTGTCCGTCTTGCCTCAATTTTCTGACGGACATAGTCAACTAAATTGTACTTCCTAACTACTAACACAACGCCTATTACGAGGAGAGCAAGCGTGAATATCGTTACTATAGCTACCGTCGCGCCACCGTGTGTCCCAGAGTCGTCTCCCGGAGATTCGCAATCATCCCCTATGCGCACAAACCCTTTCAAGCACTCGCATTCCATCGTAGTCGAGCTACACCTCTGGTGGACAGGACACGGATTCAGAGTCGTGTCATTGCAGGACAGGATGTGCTCTGTTAAAAAGAATATACTTCGTAACACAAACTAAATTGATTCAATTAAATAATCGTCGGCTACTTACAACAACTTACCCGAGTAACCGTATTGTATTAAATTTACGACCAAAGTCACGAAGATGTCGATGGTTTTCAGCCCCATGATGCAGTACCACTGTGTCTGATTATAATTCACATCACAATGACTGATAATACAATCGAGTTTTTGTTCTGCTTCAAAAAACGAACAATATTTTTTCTCGCTATGTTTGCGATACAAAGCAGCACAGCAGTGCAAGCAAAACTTAATGTCAAAAATATTGTGCTGTCATACGTCAAACGCGTTTTGTATCTTTGAATTTGGATAAAACTGGAACTTCGTATTATTCACGATGATGCTTCGTAATATTTTTTGTATCTATGATTAAAATTAAAAAATATAAAATAAAATATATTTTAGTAACTTTACACAGGTGCGTGGGTAAAACTATCAATCTTTTATGAATTGTAGTGTTAAATCTTATAATTCTTGGTGTTAACTGCTTTAAGTACAAAAACAAGACGTAAAAACGTTCCGTTCACCGTAAACGGGGCTAACATTTTATGATAGAACTTTATCAAAACTACAGTCGTGTGGAAAATTACTAATGCAAATATCCTATTTCGGGCCACTTGCACCAACTTCTTAATTGTGTTTAAATTGTATTTAAACACAATTTTTTTATGAAAAATTGTGGTTAAATATGATTTATATTATTTAAACACATTTAAGAAATTGGTGCAAGTGGCCCTTAGTATTAGATCAGTAAGTAGATAGATTATTATTTAATACATAATGCATAACATAGTAGGTACCTATATTAAAAAAAAAATATTTTTTGAAAGCAGGGCAGACGAGATAATGATTCTTCCGATGGAATGGACCTCTTCATAAGGGTTTGACGTACTTATATCGAATACACCTTCCATATAAGTCACACCCTTATGAAGAAGTCCATTCCATCGGAAGAATGATCGTCTTCGTCTTCAAAATCAGTCTCTGATCAAAGCGATTCATTTCGCTTCCATGAATGCACAATTCATCAGTTAAATTTATCAATACTTCTGTCGCTTTCCTTTTTTTTTTCTCTTTATTTTAGGTATAGTTTTCGAGGGTTTGATCAAGGATGATCATGCAAACCCCAGTAAAAACAAAAATATTCTTACAATCTTCGTTTTAAACCTAAGTTAACAATTTTATATAACATTTTTGCTTCTTCTGACAAAGGAATAGCCAAGATACTGTTAAATAGCCCGATATCACATAGATTTAAATTATTTTGAGTAATATAATTTATTCTTTCAGCCTCGTTACGAATACATCCCGCCACAATGTGATGAACGTCCTCTAAGATGTCACATTCTGAGCAATATGGCGAAGTTGTTTTCCTCATTAGGAATCCAAAACTATTTAGCGGAATATGTCCGGAACGGAGTCACGCTGTAACTATGTCAGACCTACTTAAGTTAGTATTATCAATCCAAGGGAACCGAGGAAGATTTGGTTGTATTGTGCGGTAACATATACCCTTGCTTAGTGATCTTTCGTTAAAATATTCCTGCCACATATTGATGCATTGATTCTTAATCAAATAAATTAAATCAGAATAGTGGGTACCACACTCGAATGGAATACCATCATAGATAGCTTGCTTTGCCATTAGATCCACCTCCTCGTTTCTACGAAATCCTATATATTATGAGAAGGAAGCCATTGCAAAACCACGGACTTATTCTTATTTTTTAGATAAGCGATCGTTTTTAAAATCGTGTATGCTATTGGTAAACCTCGAACGCCCGTTGTACAGCGAAACAAATGTTGAAGTGCACTCTTCGAATCCGAAAAAATTACATATTTGCCGGGTTCAAAAGAATCCACATAGGAAATGGCTTCAGAAATAGCAATTAATTCAGCACCCATTATTGAGACATTTGATTTAATTTTAATCTAATGCAACAATTAGACTGCTTATCAAAACATGCAGCTCCTATGCCTTCGGGAGATTTAGACCCATCTGTCGCTTTCCTTATATTTTTGGTCGATATTTTTTATCTACTTTATTGCATAATGCCCTCCAATCCGATAACACGATACCGACAAACAATAATAACAAACACTAACGAACAATAATAGCAAAAACACTACCTATCAATAACAAAAACTAAATTAACGATTCTGAACTCGACTGTATATATTCTCAAAACGCAGTGAGCGTGTGGTTCACATACGGACGTAACACACACAGTTGCAAGGACCCGAGCGGGTTGGAGGCAGCCTGCGGGTGACCGCGATGGGCGTCCCGTACACCCGCGCTCTTCCATCTTCCCATGTGATACCTTAAAATGCATTCTGCGCCTATGTTCAGCCCGGCCAAAAAGATTGGAGAGTACTGTACTTACCTAACTAAATTACGATAGAAAAAATAAAAAATGCTAAGTATTATACGTATTTATTCATAACCTACTGTACAATATGTATAAAAACACCTAATTAAAAGATTGCACATTAATGAACCCTCATAAGTAGATATTAATTAATACTCAATAACAGACGGCGCTTTATGAAAAAGTGGGTATAAAAATGTTTTACTATCTATCAGTCTAGAATTTCATTACAAGTCTTATTCTGCGTCAGCTTCGGCTTCGGCTCCACCCTCACCCTCATCTTCGGCTCCCCACGTGTATTTCTCGGGTAGTACGTAGTCTCTAGGATCATGACCATAGGCTTCAACACCTCCGTTGCCGTCGTCAGCGCCCTCTCTGACAAATAAAATAAAAGTTAGTTGGTACTTAGCCATGGTTATTATAAAAGTCTATTAAATAGCTTAGCTCTTTAGGTATTTGGATGATGAATTTGTGAATGTTGATGTAAAATTGAAGGACCACCTCATGACCTCGGTTTATCTATGTTTGTCCATTCAGTCTTGATAGTTCTCGATAACAGGGATCTTTTATTAGGTATTACCTTATATGTATCTTTTCAAGTTTTTTTTTGTGTGTCGGTAATGTTTATCAAGACAAATAGGTAGGTACCTATGTATTCTATTGTTTTTATGCCCAGAATGGTTTTTTATGGAATAGGGGAGCAAACTAGCAGACGGATGGTAAGCGATAACCGCCGCCCATGGACACCCGCAACACCAGAGGAGTCACAAGTGCGTTGTCCGCCTTTTAAAACGGTTTGGGCCTCCGGTAACCTCACTCACTTGGTGAAAAACAACGCAAGCATTGTCCCACGCCGGTTTTCTGTGAGGCCGTGGAATCACTCCGGTCGAGCCGGCCCATTCGTGCCGAAGCATGGCTCTCCCACGTTACGATGTAGCTACCTAATACTTACTTCAATTCGGAATGGGTTTCCTCTTTTCGTTGTTTCTGTTTTCTCCTCGGACGGTCTTCTTCCTCATCCTCAAACGCTTCAGGTTCTCTCGCCGCTGTAATCACACAGAAATGTATCTGAAGGGAGATAGGTATACCTATAAAATCTAAGAAAATGACACAATTATTCAATTTGGGCTGGTTTAGCTCCTGAGGAACGACATGTGGAATATGGATTCAACAATCATAATGCCGTTAGTCGTAACAGCTGTTAGCTTTGTAGTCTCGATCCACCTTTAGATGGTTAGATCTTAATACAGAAAGCAGGCATGGTATAGATAAATGTACGCCTTGAAACATTACGCATTGTGAGGAGGTTCCCTCTTTGAAGTTGGATAGTACCTACCAACTCCAAAGAGAGGAACCTCCTAACCGCCGGCAACTTGGACCTTATTTTAGGTAACGCTGGACTTCCCCATCCGAAAAGTTTTTCTTATACTTTTTGTAAAAATATAATTATAAGTAGGTATTATTATTGATTGGTGAACACGGGATAATTAATATAGGTAGTGATGTAATCCATCAACTTAATATTACTGACTTTTTCATTCTAAACAATCGACAGGGCAGTCTTGAAATAGGCGAGATACCTATATTCCAGTCCGTACCTACCATAGGAAAATAATATTGAACATTATTTTGTCTTCCACATTATTAAAGATGAAATATGGATATTCTATTAACATCAAGGATTCCCATTTTTAAACTTGAAAATTTTATTATGTACCTACAGGCCATATACCGATATCGCTTTATCAAACATTAAAGAATTCGGAATCACAGCAACCACCTAAAAACTCTCCTCAGAAACTTTAGAGGTCTTGTAATAAGTTTTTCTGATTCACCTCTCGTCTCATAGTTATTGCTGTAGGCTCCATCTTGACCTTTCTCTTCTTGTCCATAAGAGTCTTGCTTCTCGAATTCGTAGTTGTCTCCCGCCTTCTTGTGATAGGTGTCAAAATGTTGGTAGCCCCTCTTGCCACCACCCGACTTCTTGCGGGAGTATCCAATCTCACCATCGCCTTCGTGTTGCGTCGATTTGTGCCAATCATCCGGCTGGAAAAAATAATTATTTGATTAAACAGTTACAACATGAGGATTACCTTAACTATTCCCACCTTACCTAGCGAGATAATTGCATGGTTTATAGAAGCATTTGTACGTAGTTGTGATACTAAGTAGAGCAAAGATTATTAAAGATACTCCAACTTACCGCAGCAGCTCTGGTTTCTCTGACATAGGATCCAACTGAAACAGTGTCGTCGACCATTATGAGGTCTTCAAGAGTATTAGCAGCAGTTGGCAGAGCGGTGGCTAGCTGAAGTAAGCCAAGCGCAATAGACGCGAATTTTAACGCCATTGCGAAATCTCTGAAAATTTCAAAATGATTATCACAGAATTGCCATTTACTATATGTTGCTATACTTTTTATTTACTATGTGTTACTATATTATTTAAAAGTTCGTCGGTGTCCAAAAGTTTTATTTGGCAATGTTTTTTCAAGACGCCCACGATGCAACAAAATCATTTCAAGCGTTTAGGTAATTCGTAACAACATCTTTAATTACTATAAAAACTCGTTCACGTGTTACAAATAGAACAATTTCTTTACATAATGTAATAATGTTTTTTACCTTACGTTATACAAAAAGGACAGTTGCTTTGACGTGTTCAGTCCACTTCTAACTCAACACAATAATTCAAATCTTGTATTTTATATAACACGATATTGCAGCTGCCTTGGTCTTTCACAACGTCTGGCTGACCTATGATCGATTCTTCGCGAGTACCTTCGCTCAGGTTAGTTTTTGTGGCCATTACATCAATAGTTTATTTAAATTCAGCTTTTGTGGTTAACGCCGTGTGTGGTGACCCGTAACATTCCATTAGAGTTTTATTTTAGGGGATTTTGTGTTAATGTATTATTCACTTCCTGCGATGTCTTGTTTAAACTTCGTTTTTTAATTTATCCCGTTCAATATAAAACAAATGATGGATCTGCAAAAGCTTTGCAGTTAAATCATGCTTAGATGTAACACTCTTGTATTATTTTAATTTGATACATGCAACGCAACCTTTTAGGTACCTGCAGGTGTTTCTTGAAATAAAGAAGAATTTGAACAGCGCAGTAATTCCAATTCAATTATCATTGATGTCATTTTATGAAATGTCCAAATTGAACGTTGAACTCCCTTTATTTATCACGGCGGCATTTACCAATATAATTACGATCGTAATTAGTTTCTTCACAAAAATTTCTGTGACCTTCAAATATTTTGTAACCTAAATAGCCAGAAAATTAAGTGTTTCATTACTTTTAAATGCTTCGAGTATTTCAATCGATCATGATAAGTCAACTCAGCATGAAATTGAGCAAATACCGCAAACTTAGAATGAATTTAAGAAACCTATCCGAACATATCTCCAATTGAATTGATCTAACTACCTATTTATATTATGAAACAGCTCAATTGTATGGATTGAGGCAAAGTGCCAATATAATAGCGGCAGTAGCGGCTGGCTGATTCGTAATAAGTATCTGTTTCAGCGGATAGGTAGACACCTACCAAGTTTCTTCAATACGGATGTAGGTAACTTTGATGAAGGTAGTTGTTATTTGGAGTTGGTATCACATTATTATGATTAGTATCTACCAAATAGAATATGCGTACTACCACAGATAAAAGAATACTACCTACACTACAACCTACACTTGAAAAAATTACGAAGCAGAAATTAAAACTCAACTCTCTTTACTTATCTACCTCCATTTTTTTAACTATATTGTTTTTTTTTTTACTTTTGTTACATTTTGAATGATACAATATTATCTTCTTCTGATGACTGATGACGTTGGATAACCGAAGAATAATCTTTACACCTAGCTCATTTAATAGCATGATTTTCAAACATTTCCAAAGAACTCGATAAGCATACAAAAAAAACATATGATATCATAAATATCATAAGCATATTATGATATCACAAACAAAAAAAAACAACAACAGCGCCTGAACTATCAGTTTGAGAGAACATGTTTTCTGTAGATCTCTTAGAGATCTTAGCAGTGTACTTGTAAGAATTTGCCTTGGTTAAAGCAAGTATACCTTAGCGAAAAAGAATAGGTACAGTTGTTACCTACTCTAAAACATCACTAAACCAATAATGTAATAGGTACTTATGTAAACTGAAACCTTTTTTCACATACTCTGTGGTGAGTATGTTTCAGCCAAGAATGGTACATATATTATCTTAACCACATTCTTGGATTCGGCAGTGAAGCAATCGGCGGGGCGGTGATCGCTTACCATCAGGCGATCCGTCTGCTCGTTTGCCTGCTAACACATAAAAAAAAACATTATGTTTCGGATTATAACTGCACAGAACAATAAAAAAAAAAATAGGAGTTTAGGCGGGAAAATGAAAAGTGCACATTGTCGATTTTATATTATTTTTCAAAACTTGAATTTCTCCGAAGTTTAATGTGTAATTATGGTGGATAATTAACCATTAAGTGTTCGTGAACGTGTGAGAGTGTAGGCAAATGATATAAAATTGAAAATCGTGACTTTTTGGGTTCACTCCTAAACTCCATCGAAGCCTCAATAAAGCTTCTACCGTTTTAATGGGGCAACTGAACAAAATATATTATACTTGACACTGGCAAATACACAAAAAGTGTGGCGCCGTAATTAAAAAAAAAAACAATAAAATTGTTTTTAAGTAGTAAATTATTATTTATTTGTATTATTATTTGTAATACACTTGCATTTCTTTTTTCGATTAATGAAAAAGCACTATATCTTGAGAAAACATGTTACCAAATGCTAATTATTGTAGTTAGTTTATTAGCACGGGAGACCCTGCTCTGCATTATATTTAAACGTTTTTGCCCTTGACTAGGACAATAAAATTGTTTTTGCCGCTTTCTTGGATCATACCTTGACCAACATTTTCTATACTTAGTTATTATGTAAACAAATGTAAGTAAGTACCTAACTAGGTAAGTAAGAAATCTTTATCGAAATAATCTTTTTTTTATGGGATAGGGGAGCAAACGAGCAGACGGATCACCTGATGGTAAGCGATAACCGCCGCCCATGGACAACCGCAACACCAGAGGAGTCACAAGTGCGTTGCTCGCCTTTTAAAAGGGTTTGGGCCTCCGGTAACCGCCCTCGCTCGGTGAAACACAACGCAAGCGTTGGTTCACGCCGGTTTTCAGTGAGCCTCGCATAGAATAGCATCATAATGGAAAATTCGGCTCTTCACTATAGTCCTTACAAATATATCCTCGCAATTCAGTGATGTGACTCTGTGAGTGACATGAAGGGATCTCAAGATATCTTCAAGCATTGCATAGATAGAGATAGTGCCACTACCGGAAACATATATAATAATCCTCGTCTCCAGTTTGCCCATTTGGTTAGCTGGAGTGGAAACCAGAGCGCGCGCAGGACTTTCAACTCTGTCTTGCCTTAACCGGCTGGCCAGAGAGGGGCTGCCAGAGCTATATGCCAGGGGTTGGAAGTGTCTAATGCCGTAATAGCGGGGAATCCCAATCCGGGTCTCTTAGAGACTCGCGATGGTGAAACCGGGGCCACACCTCTCGACACCCTTAGCCGCTCACGCCACTGTTGCCGCCTTTTGCCTGTACTGGCAGCTTTTCGGGGGGCCCAGCTAGTGAGGTGGCGTGTCACCGTCTACCATCCCTAAGGATATTTTTTCAAAGGTCAAAGGCAGACGCCGTATTCTTCCGGCAATAGAGGTTATCGGTCCACCAAACACCCAAATCCATAATCCAATTTCTTTTTGTTCCATATTTTACAATAGTCCTGCACCCGCCTGGAATACTTCATGACTGTACTCCCATAGTACAGTTGTGGAGTGTCCCGGGTGTATGGCTCATCCCATATTAGATCAAAGCTCTCCAAGGGGCCTCTGCGCGCGTTGGAGTGTCCCCCCGCAAGCCTTCGAAAGTACCGGATGTCTTCCTCACGGGAGGCATGCCGTGATACCAAAAAAGGAGATACATAATAATAATAATATTCTGCGACATTTTACACAGCACACAGGTTGAATTTTCGGATTTAAATGTGATTTGCGTATGTCTCACTATGAGGAAATGAAATCCGCCTATTTTTTTAAAGAATTATAGCAGAATAGATAGACACGGCTGTAGATTATGATGAAGAGTTTAAATGCACAATGAGAAGATAGGTGCACGAGGATAAAAATTGACAACCGCAACGCGCAGCAGTTGCAGCCGGCCGCTGCCACTCTAGGTGGACCTTTAGGTGGTATTGAGCTGTTGAAAATAAAATCCAAAGTATACACATTTTTTTTACTTTACAGCCGTCATTAAGCCGCCATAATACATTGTTCTTATGTAATAATCATTTTATTTTCTCCACATTATCGTCGGTGATGGCTGTGTATACTGCGATGAAGTTTGCATCAACTGCATTTGAGCTTCCTTTAGGTTCGAACGTGTTACTTGTAGTTTCAGTTATGTTTCGATCTTTTAGGGCATCAGGTAGAACATCATAAGTCAGCTGCCATTCCTTTTTCAGTTTCATTTCTTCTAAAGCATTTGCGCTGGAAATTGAAAGAAGTACTTCTGTAATCGCACCCAAATGCAGGTCGTAGAAACGTGGATGAAGCCATAAAAATAAGCAGTTGCCCAGAATCGTTCCGTCGTTTCTACCCTCTCTGGAGTGGTTTAACTTGTATCTAAATAGGTAGGTACCATAGGTGTTCGGAGACTATTTTCTCATAGAGATAAGTAATGGAACGGATGCTAATTGGTTATATTTTTGTAAGAATCACCAATCAACGTAGATAGATAAATAAATAAATATAAAATTACTGCGAAGTACTGCGAAAACTACTGCGATTACACCAAAACTAATGCGAAGTACATGCTTCCAAGTATAGCAGTAGCGCAGAGCTTAAACGTGAAATCATTTTTACTTGATTTTGTCATGCAAAAGTTACCTTATCCTAAGAGCAGAAGTACATAATGTTCATTAATTGCATATTTAATCAATACTTACACAGAATCATCAGTAACATCGAACCGCAGTACTGGGAAGCCGACATCACGACCTCTCTGTATCGCATTTTTAGCTAACACGTGCACGATTTCACTATTCTTGGGGCTATCTTGAGGTACTATCAGAATAACCTGAGATATCAGAAATATATAATTAACATTACAAATTAAATTATATTTCTATGAATAGATCTATAGACAAGAAAACGTTTTATATTTTATAACTAGATGGCACCGCGGCCGACATTGAGAAAAACACAATGAAACCAACTCCGAGGAATGGTTTCTTTTGAAGCCCAGACAGAATCGTAGTAGCATTATTAGATAAAAGTATATATAGGTATTGTGTTTTACAATATATGGCAACATCTGAACAGGTCTTTGTTGAAAGAGCATAGGTACCAAATTTGAGTTGACCTCTCCCACTGACGGCACGGCATGATTTTATAGCTGGAACATCATGTATATTTTACCTGTAATATATTATGCACATGATATTTGTCGTGCAGGGCCGGTGCGCGTAGGCAATGTGCGGTAAAGTGCATCAGTCTCCTGGATCGCGTGCATCGGACGCAGCGCGCCCACTTCTCCAGCATGGTGGCATCCCACGGACAGACCGACATTCCCAGAGCCAGCCCGCGGATCTGGGACCAGCCGCGCCGTGACTCCTGCTGCTCTGCTAGCATTGAGTGACCTGGAGAAAATGAATCATCACTAATTAGTCGTTATAATAATTACGACGAACAAGCATATCTACAGGAACAGGTGTAGGCAAGCGGCAACAGCGACAACAAATATCCGACCCTATCAATACCAGTGGTAACACTCGCATCATCTTCAGTTTATTAAATGGTACAAATATTATCGCCAACAAACTGTTGTACAGTTTGACGATCTTGATAATTTAAGTAATTGCATGTATCTTTCTCGGAATAAAATTAAAAAATATATTTAACAACAATTAATTACCAAGACCAATTTCAATTGCTAAAAACTATTATTAGGTACAACTACAAACCGTGATGGGTTCATCGTAGTCTGAAACACTGAATATTAAACCTGTCTACTCACCTGCTCATGCACAGTTTCCAAGAAGTAAAATAAAGGTTGCTAGACATAACATGGGTCTTTTTCGATAAAATCTACCGTAACAATAATTCTACACCTGTAAATATTATTAGTAACTATTTGACTAACATTGTAAGCGAAGTTCTAAGACACCTATTACGTACTGATTTCTGACCCTTACGCGAATATTAGACATTGGAATGATACACCCTTGATAAAACCCAGCACTATATCAGATTGGATAAACCACAAGTCCTCGCAAAAGTAAACCGATTCCTACCCAGGATAATACGTGAGGCTATTGAAATTAAAAAAACACCCAAATTTCAACAGAGAAGATGGCTGGGTTTTACCAGCTGCTTGGAATCCCATTATAGAATCTATTAAATCTAAATCCAAACCCAAAACTGCAAGACCAAAGGACACGCTGAGCTCATTCTGCGTGAATCGGATCGCTAACAATTAATAAAAATGTTGTGAACTTGTTAACTCGTGACCATGAATGCTGTAAAGGATCCGAAACGTCGGGAATAAAATAATATCAATACATCGCGATAAAATCCGTAAAAAGCAGTTTCATTTCAACACTATTATTTAGTGTCACCAGCCAGGAAGCGTTATTTATCTAAAAGCACTGCTTAGTCACTTCGTAATTCGATTTCGAAAAGCCCACGCAACGTGTAATAGAGTAAATAATTTGACGTGTACCTAGGTAGATACGAGGAATTCTAGGCTTACTTATTCGCTGAATCTTTGGTATTGTACTTAATATTAGATTGGTATACCTTGAGCTAGTGCCCTGGCGACGTAATCGCAGAGCACGAGGTGTGAGGCAGAGGGCGGCGAGACGAGACCGGGCCAGGCGGCCTTCGCGTGCTCGCGCACGAACCGCAGCACGCGCGGCACGTCCGCCGGCCGCGCGCGCCGCACGCGCACACGCTCATCATTCTCGGTGCCCTGCACCTGCCAAGTGTTTACTGCTGAGATACCTGAAATATCTCGGTGAAGTTTGGAAGATTTGCTATAATCGACTTTTACCCGACTGCGCCAAATGTTTTTTATGGGATAGGGCAGCGCACGGATCGCTTCATGGCAAGCGATCCCCGCCGCCCATGAACACTACACGAAAGGAGCTGCTATTGCGTTGTCGGCGGCGTTATTATAGGGTTTGGGCCTCTGCTGTCCTCACTAACTTGGCAACAACGGTAGCCTAATGGCTAGGGCGTCGGACTTGCGATCATGTGGTTGCCGGTTCGAACCCCACCCATTGCACTACCGACGTGAACCCACTCGTAACACAAGCAGTCTAGCTTAGCACGAGGGGTTAACAAAAATATTAGTAATGTGCGAGCAAGTGGCAGTCTATAGTTTCTGCCTACCCCTGTGGGAGAAGGGCATGAGTGTATGTACCTATGTATGATTTTTTTTGCCAGATTCCCAATTTTTTTCAATGTTTTGTCACACCTGCTTTACTTTGGACACGTAGGTAACTGTCTGTATTTTTTGTATTATTATGATGTTTCCAAATTTATCTAAGCCCGACCAGAGTGACATATGAATGGGACTCACCACGACGTGCTTAGAGTTTACATCTTGTTTATCTGAATAGGTCCTCCTGAGTTGTGCGCCAATGTAGCTTAGCGCGACCTGCGGTTTTCTGACGCTCTGTCTCGTCGAAAATAATCTGAACAAACTTGTCAATGCGGACATAATGAGGCAGCCGAGAATGAATACTTTTGTTTTCTTGTTATTTCTAAAATCTATTTATGCCTGTTTAGCATGTTTAGGTCTTTTGATTAAACTTATAATTTAATAAAATTATCCAAATGTATAATATGGTGGCATAGTGACGGTTGCTGTGACAGTTTGTTGATTTTAACGTTAGCGTTTCTGAATTTGAAATGTATTTGCAGTGGCCAGATTGTGCAGAAAACATTTTTAATTTCTCTATACAAATTAGCACTTTTTAGGTGAAAAGTAGGTGGTACTTTCCACCTTCTTGTCGTAAAGCATCTTTGAATAACTCTTTTGAAAGATTATGAAACTTTTTTATTACTTTCTTCCATGATGAAATTATGAATTGTCATCCGTCACCAATCTGAATCAGTTTCTCTCCATCTCTCAAAATCATGTAGGAAAAATTATTTAAACCCAAAACAAAACCATAAAAAATAGCAAAATTAGTAAGAATCATGGAGTAAATTCAATAAAGGGGTTAGCAAAATGCAGTGTTTAAACACTTTGAGGGTCAGTGCGCTGAGGTTAACCAATGTGGGCAGTATCCAACCTCACTTCAATGCTATCAAGAGGTTTCGGAAATGTCCTTGCAATACCTGTTTTTATCCACAGGATAAGAAACCGGTGAGTTAACCATCTCGAACTAATACTAAACCTGGTAAACGTGCATCGTAATTGTATAAATGGCAACGCTAAATATCTTGTAATTGCAGTGTTTCGACATCCGCAACGTTTCCATCGAGCGAGCTACGACATGTCACTCCAAAATGATTCGTTCGTTCCTGTACACGCAGTACTGGCCTCGTGAGCCCAGCGTCATAGGCCTGTGGATGCCCCTCAATAGCCCATACCTAGAAGTACTTACCGACAAATTTTCTCATTCTGGTAAATAATGTATTTTAAGTAGCTTAAAGAAGTGTTTTGAGGTAATGCTAAGTCATCTTACAGAAGATACTTAATATACTAAAATTACCATGAATAGAACGGGTCTACCCATTTTAAAAACCTACCCATTATGATTGGTGTTCAGACGTTGAAATAACTTTTGAGTTCTGACTATTATTCGCATTCTGTCGGGAAACATTATCGCCAGTATCAGAAGACTTGCAGTCGTGGTCCGTGGCCCGATGACACTACAAAATAGTTCGAGACAATACCTCCGTGGAAGTCTTTGATAATGATTGTAGACGTTATTACACTATCCATAATAGTATGCAGAGAATAAGGCCAATCGCCTAAATCAAACACCGAGATGCTACTAAGAATATCCTTATGGCTGATGCTAACTGATAAAAAAACCAAATAACACTGCCCGACCACGGGGATTAAAATGTAAAGATTTCTCAGCAAAACTGACGACTTTTTTCTAACAGGGGAACGTCTCCTAGCCTTCGAGCGCGTCGAGCGAACATCTGAGCGCAAGCTGATAGGCCTGACCGTGGCCAACAGGGTGTACCCCTGGATGATCGGCGAGCTCGAGGAGTGGGCCAATTTCACGGCATCCAAGCCCGAACGATACAGGATGTACTTCTGCGCGCACTGTCTCAAGAGCCCCAACTTGTTTGAGAAGTACAATGTTGATTATATTTATGATGTGAGTATTTTTTTATGTCTTATGTTAGAAAGCAAGCAGTGATAGCCTAGTGATATGATCATTGGACTGCCAAGTCAAAGTTCTCGAGTTCAAATTCAAGGCACGCACCTCTGACTTTTTGAAGCTATGTGCGTATTAATACCTAGTTAATTATCACGCGCTTAAACGCTGAAGGAAAACGTCGTGGGTTTCTTGACGGCGGGTGAACTCTGCAAACCCGCATTAGGCTAGCGTGGTGGACTATAGCCTAATCCCTCTCATTATGAGAGGAGACCCGTGCTTAGCAGTGGGACATATAATGGGTTGATTATGTTATGTATATTAGAATACCATAGTAATACAATGCTATAAGGTATTCTGATCTTTATGCTGAATGGATAATGCATGCAATCATGCTTGCATTAGATATTGCGCTTTTTTGTCGAATATTTGTCATAAGTATTAATTGCGTGTTGAACAATAACGTAAGGATTCCAATTGCACTAAATTAACAATAATATCACTAGATCGAAGTCTTGGGCACAGCGTCAGAAGTAACAGGGCAGGGTGTTGGTACACTCCTGCTTAAAACTGCACTTGCTAGCGCGCAAGAAATGAGACATCCGCTTGTCCAGGTGGTGTCAGTCAGCCAATACACGTGAGTCACCGATTACTGCTTAGTAGTAGAAGTATCTTGTGTTACATAATTTTAGTAATCATCAAATTAATATTACATAGGTACATATTTTCACGCCTGTCTCCCATTGGGGTGCGCAGAGGCTATAGATTTCGACTTGCTACGATTCTGGCACACCACTTTCGCTTCATCTACATTCATTGGATCATCGGTTTAGGGAGCTCTTAAATTAGTGTCGGCGCGGTAATATTTAATTGCATTTATCACGCTCGCATTACCATTGGTGTATTATAATCGTCTCTTGAATAATAACAAATAGTTAGAACTGTTCATTGTTATAGCATAAAAGGTAAAATTTATCACAGTATCTACCTAATAGGTATTTTGTATTGCTGTAATACATAAGATATCCTTTACAGTTCAAAGATCTGCGAAAGATGTGGTATGAAACGTGTTTGGACTATGGATTACACGGATTTTGTTGACGATTGCGGTCAACGCGTGTTCTTCCCAAGGCGTCCCCACCACACAGTCGGCGTTTACATCAAGTACTTCGACCCAAAGAAAGGTGGAATTTTGCCATGCAAACCACAATTCTAACTAAAATGCATCAGAGTTTCAAATTGTTTGGCCTACTGTTGGCAGGAATATCAAACTTTTGCACGTCTAAATATGACACCAATCTTACGTTTATCTACTGTACCCACTGTTAGTTTTACATGAAAGTTGTATTGAAAATGATCATAAAATAAAACAAGCTACAAAGTTAATGTTTCTTTTAATAAAAACGATAGAAAAATATAAAATCTACGAAATGTTAACTAATAAATATCATTGGCTCATATTAGTTGAACTCAACCTAACTAAGTACCTATTGTTTAGTACAATCTATGTATCCGATTTGATAAATTTATTTAAAATATAGGGTAGCATGCATATTAGCTCACTATATACAATAATTAATCAAGCGTTAAACATAATCAAACCATTTTTATCTATTATTTCTTTGTAGAGACAAAGACATGTTTTACTTGTTGCGCTAATATATAAAGCTATACATAGGTATAAAATGCACTTGTTGAAACTTTGCTGCTACCTTTTACAATATTCGATTTTATTCATAATACCTACAATAGTACATTTAAATTCAAAGAATATTCTCATCTTCCAAAAAAGAAACATAAAAAATATCGAAAAAAAACAAGCTGTAGAAGATTTCAAATCTTCGTAAACATTTTAAAATATTCGACAACTTAATTCTAATTAAAAGCAAATTGATCAAGCCCTACTCACAAAAATAAAGAATCTGACTGAAATAGTTGACCAAATTTATGACTCACAAAAAATGAGTAGAGCAGACGAACAAAAACTGTTGCACTATGGGACAATTCGACACGCCAGGTTTTACACAAATCAATGTTTATGTTACGGTCAATGTTTTGATTCGGGTGAATACTTGTTTATCCCATCTGATTTGTTATTGGCAGTTTAATAGTTTTTTGTATCTCATTGATGTATTATGAATTGGATATGACTACATATTTAATTACTACACTAAGTATAAATTATAGTGATTTACTTATTTTATATAAATAAGCCTCATAAGTCCAGAAAAAAGAAATAATTAGTAACGAATTTTTCCTTCACTAAAATAACAGAATACTAATAAAGAAAATACTCATAATTAGTAAAAACCTAGTTTGCTGCAGAAAGACAAACCTGAAAGAATAATTCGTTCATGAAGAGATCGATAAAGTAGTATCGGAAAAGTAACAATAACGTCTGCAGAAACGTTATGGAGTTATGGCAAAGATTTTCCAAGAAGTAGGAAAATAATTGGTTTATACAAAGAAAGCTTTGAAAAACAATAAATTAAATTCTTTTCGTCATAGCATTTTCGATAAATAACTGCACTTTATAGTGTGCCCTTATTAAGAAGAATATAGAATAGAATTTTTACCGAATCGGTGCGAAACTAATTGATTTTGTACTGACAACAAACATTGAGTTCAACTTGTAACACCGTTTGCCTTTGAACAGTTACACTTATAGTCTTATTACGTTCTATTATGCGATTAATCAAAACCATGATAATAACAGATTGACAGTTTGCACCATAGTCAGGTTCGATAAACAAAAATATTTCGAGTGAGTGATTACGATTTATTAGTTAATGCTATACAAGACGACAAGTTCGGATTAAATATTTATTATTTTCTGTGATACTACTATTTAAATAAGCAAAAATATGTACTTACCTATTTATCCTAAAGTACCTACATTATATTCAGATGTGATTTTAAATGATAATGTACCAGTACTGTTCTTTGACTAACTAAAGGAGGAATATAATACAAAAGGCTATAAAATAGGCTTTAGAAGATAGTCAGGATGCAACTATTCCACGACCTTCTCGTGTAAGTCCATACTGATAATTAAGAAGAAAAACGAGCCATAAATAACATAATATCTATGATACTGACGTTGAACTTTCTAACTCTTAACTTAATACTATAGTCCAACATTCCCAAATGGCGTATAACGTAACAGGATCCCAGAGGAAACTGATTTTTAATACCTAAGATATATGATTTAGTTTTTCTTGTAGCCCCAGTGAGGTCCTCCATCCTTGCCACCTTTTCTGCCGTGTTCTGAATGCTTCTCGTGGTGTTCTTCGTGTCCGTGCTTGCCGTTGTAGCCTTTATGGTCCGCGTCCACATGGCCCTTATTGCTGAAGATAGAAATCGTTAGAATGATTTAAATTATTTACAAATTAGGAGATAAATCCTAAATGGCCGACAAAATTTCAAACTATGTATTAACAAAGGATGTAGAAGATGATGATTATCTAGAATTCAAAATATTCTTATATATCTTTGCGTCATTATTTCACAATAATTAATATCTAGACAGAAATGATTATATTAATGAATCTATTATCATTAAATTATTTTCAAAGATTAAAAATCTTACCTGTATCCCTTCTTGCCTTTTTCAACGAAATCATGTCCTCCGCTAGCATGGTGTGCCTTCTTCTTCCCACTTTCATTGCTGGCGTGTTTGGCATTAAACTTGCCGTATCTATGGTGTTCACCGCTTTTATGGAAGTCATCATAGAACTTGTGCTCCTTGTGGAATTCATCTTTATGGTACTTGTTGTGGAAGCCTGGAATTTGAGGAACCATAGATATTTGTGTGAATGTTGACGTAATTTTTAGTGTAGTAAGTATCAAGTGTTGCGTGAGCAATAAAGATTTTGCATGGTTTCAATATTTAAGTTAAGGTTTCTTCTAGATATACATAGGTATATAAGCTTAGTTTTTTGTATGCAATGGATGAAATAATATTTTAAGTATGCTATGGTATAACGAATGCGATATTAACATTTATATTATTTATGTTACTTGAGCTTAATCAAAGTGACATTGACATACTAGAATTAAAAATTCAACTACATACATCATATATTTCAAACAATTTAAGTAAGTATATGACTTACAACACATTATTAAATTTATTGAGGCCAAAAGGTTACGACGACAATGAAAAGCTTTTATAAGATTACAAATCAAATCGTGATGCTCCACATTTTTGTTAATTTTTTGTCATTTTTAAATAGAATTTTAGTCACGTATACTTGCAATAATTTACAAACTTATTTCCAATCATTTTGATTATGACAATCAATAAGATTTTGAACTGTAAACTCGCAAGACTTACTTTGTATCTAAACGTACAATGGAAAATCGTCGTATTGCGGTTGAGGTCAATTCAAATTGAATTCGAATAACAAATAACTTTACGTAACTTAGCTTTCACTTGTCCGCAAATTGTTACATTTTCTATTATAACAGGTGGAGTTGAGATTTTGTTTATGGCCATAACTAACAGCTATTAGCTCCTGAATTGATTTGTGTAATGCTACTTTGCATTATATATGCTTGTCTTATTATTTGTAATCGATGTGTCTTACTGGACTTACAAAATGGTACAAAATAATTTGTTAGTTTTTTGCTTCACGCTTGTTGAGAAATTAAATAAAGTGTTAATTGTTAGTTATGTAAAACGACGAGTATTGCTACCGTGATTAATCTGTAATTGTTATCGAAGTGCATTTTTGCTTACAATATTTTATTTTACTGTTAACCTTATTTGTAACTATGTAATACCTACATTGATCATTTCTTAATGTTTGTGTGTAGGTATTGCTTAGTGTAGTATTGCATAATATTTCAATTAGTGATTTAATAATATCTATGTCGTTAAGAAATAAAATATCAATAAAAAAGCAAATTAAACAAGTAGGTATCAGTAAATAAGCCAAGGTCACGAATCACGATGGACAATGCCATTCAGTTAGGACAAACCAAATTCTACGAGTACTTATCGGCTACCACATAAAAGGTTATTTAGGTTAAGCTTACCCTTAGTTTTATGCCCTTTCTTGTGTCCCTTCTTTTCGTCAAACTTGGCTCCCCTCTGTCCGAAGGCTTCTTCCTCGTGGCTGCCCTTATGTCCAGCATGGTCATGGTGTTTCTTCTTCTTACCCGCTGCTTCTTCATATTCTTTTCTGTGGAGTTCATCTGTCCTGTAACCTTTTCCTCCCTTGTCCAAATAATGGTCGTGATGATATCCTTTTGAGCTCTGTAATGTGTGAATTTTCATTAAATAAAATTATCTAAATCTTTATTAAAATTACGTCTTTAATAGAATTTCCCATTGCATCAAATAATGAAAGCGAAGTCGAAGGTTGATTCGTCGAAGTTATTTTAATGTTAATTATTTGTTTCATTAACTTAATTTTTTTACTAGACTGAAATAATCATTTTCTGATAGATATGTACTGATACCAAAACACCAAGCCTATAAGTACCTATAGAAACACAATTATTACGTTTTTCTGGAGGATCACCGTTCTTCAGTGAACTAATGTGGTCAGATTAATTAGAACCTGGAGGCTCACTGTTATTAAACGAAACCATGTGGTCAGATTTATTACAACTAAACTGCACACAGGCGCACATATCTACAAACTCGCATTATTATGCCAATTCTATAAACAACGCCATTATCGTATTACCAACCTGTTAAATTACCTATATGTTGATTGATTAAAGTTGCACTATACAAAACACAACTGTTCCGACTAGTATTGAAATATATTTACGATATTTTCTATTCTATGCTGCGGATCCCAATTAAAAAACTGACTTTTAAGTTTTGTAGGTAAACCAAGATATAAGTAGTCAAAGTCAAAGTCAAAATCATTTATTCAATATAGACTAATGAGTAGTACTTTTTGAACGTCATTTTTACAATATAGACAGCCCCCAAAACGCCCGCCCTTCACCGCTTCCTAGTGTTTTCGCTGGGAAGAAGAAGCGGCGCAACAAACTCCCCAGCATACACAGTGGTTAAAATATGTAGAAAATCACCAAGATAATTTAAACCTGACAACTTTGTGGCCTTGTAATCAGTTCATAATACATAGGTAATATATAATCACCATTGAATTTCCCAAAGGTGTAGTCAGATACCTACTCCTGCTGTACAGGTATACCTACCGCCGATATATTTTAATTCCACGTCATAGTATGGTTAATAGTAATGATAGTGGTAATGGGCTGGTGCCCATTACCACTAATCAGGCTCAAATGTATACTTCCAGCGGAGTTGAGAGTTTCATAGGAAAATCCTATAGGGCAAACCTGGAACCTCAATCTCTTTACTTACTTACTAAGAGAAAACATAAATCTGCTTATAAAATGATTTTATTAACAGAACTACTACAAACAAACCACGAGACAGTTCAGTTGTTTAAAATATCCGTTACATAGGTACTTACCACAATAATCAATACAATGTTGTGGTCTGTTATTTTCTAATCTTAGCTTTTTGTCCGGTCCTATTTTCGTTAATAAGGGCGGGCCTTTTTGTGTACCTACTGTATTTTATAGTAATAATGATGATCGGTCAGAAAAATAAAGTAGTTTCTATCAGTTTGTTGTTTATTTTTGTGAGTGACCTACAATCTGTCTTTAAAATAAAAAATCGTTGGTAACCTCACTTATTAAAATGGCTGGATTAGTCCAGCCATAAATTGCTATATTAGTATAGCAATTTTTATTTTTAAATATTCGCAATACTCTTTTTATTTTTTCTGTAAATAGATCTTTTAAACGCATAATTTTAAGTAATTGTTTTGATTTTTTTCGAACTAGATGGCTCGGCAGGTCGTAATAGACGACCTCTGAGAAGAAATACCATAACAAACTCAGAAAATACATGTCCTCTTTTAAATTCCAGACATAGTAGTAGCAATATGTGAGTGTAACAATGCAGGGTTATGTCTGAGATTGCCTTTTGGCGAAAAAGTCAGTTACTATGGAGAGATAAATTGTAAATTTTCTGAAAAAATAATTAAATTCAATTTTTAGTTTTTTCTGTGATTTATTCAAAACTAGAAAACGTTGTCTGGGTCACCTGGCATTGCTTTACCTAGGTACTTGTGAGAATAAACGAAGGTCACTAATTAGTGGCCATGTTGATCTAATGTTGTTTACGAAAATATTCCATTATTAGCTTAAATCCACTCCGATCCGCATATCGGTGAGCTGAGAAATTAAGGTCTGATGGCAGTCTCTTCGTGTAAAATACTGACATTCAGCCGCATCTGGGTAAGCCCATCTGGAAGCCGATCCCCATAGTTGGAAAAAGGTTCGGAGAATGAGGATGAATATTCAGTTTCACCAGATTTCAATGGAGTAATTCACCAAAAACAGATCCTCTCTATAAGGCCGTGCTTTTGTATTGTGACTATGATAAATGATAAATGATATTTATTTCTGTAAATAGATCTTTTAAAGACACTTTTACCAAGTCAATGTTTTAAATTTTTTTGAACTAGATGGCGCCGGCATTACCTAACTGACGACCTCAGTTACTTCACTTCAGAAGAAACACCGAAACAAACTCAGAGAATCATGGTCTCTTTTAAAGTCCAGACAGTAATAGTTGATATTACAATAATAATATTATTCGATATTATGCGAGTGTTACGATGTAGGGCAATATCTGGACAGGCCTTTTGAAGAAAGAGCCATAGCAGCTTTGAGTTGACCTGTCCTAACTGACGGCACGCATACATCAGGCATCGTGTAGCTCAACCATTATTTAGGGAGCTCAACGACCTGTCGCACGACGATAGTCTGCTAGTCTGCTAATTACTCCTTGATAGTTTAAGAGAAATGTGCATCAGATTGTCATTGTTCGTTAACTGAGAACTATTGTTCTCCTTAACGAACAATGTCATTATAATTTTCATTTTTTCGTAGCCACTTCCATATTACTTAAATCCTGTTACGCTTCAAGATTTCGTATGATTGTCTCCGACTTAGGTAGCGGTATTAATCCGTTACATTTCATAAATATCTAGTTTAATTTGACATTGTAATATAAGATATGATGAGCTTCGTGGCTAATTAAAAATGACACTAATCGATTGGTCTACATAATGGTCTACATGGTTAATTTTGCAATGATCAGTTTACGGATTGGTGACAATTTTTATGCAGTTCTGTGATTTGAATAAGATACATTTTATCTATCGTACCTATCATATCCTCGTATTATCTAACCTGATTGATCAATTATAAGTATGGCTAAGGAAATACGTACAATAGACAAGAAATACACCATTTATTTATAATTTTAAGTGCCTTATAATATGTATGACCTACGAGAAACAATAGAGGTCATATTGTTAAGATTAAGGTCATGTTCCTACTCTTTTCTGTGTCTACGGCTTCTAATCTAACCAGTTGCGGCTAGATATTAATAGTACTTACACGGAGAATCTGTAAACAGTTTGCATTATGATAATTTAGTCCGGATTTAGTCAGCGATAGCATAAATCCCTACCTAAACAATACATGAATTGTTTAAAGTATTTATTATAGATGCAATTTTCTTACCTTTCCACCATGTTCTCCGTAATGATCCCCATGTTTTGAATGACCACCGCCTTGAGTATGACCATAAGCATGATTTCCTGTGGAAGCACCGTACAAGTCATCTGCAGCCAACTGCTTCGGGGCCTGGATCAAGGGCTCAGCTGCCACAGGCACTGGGAGTGGGTTCTCCACAGGAACAGAATTTGATGCTAAAGGAACAGCCACCGGTGGACTGGCGATGAACTGGACCGGTTCAGGCACTACAGTTGCCACTGGAGCGAGCTTCGCCGCTTCAGCAATATTAGCACTATTCGTATTCACATCAGGCTTCAAGTACCGAGGCGCCGGGGCGTACACTTTGTGGTAGTGGTTTGCGCTCGCAGCAAGCATCTGTTCGTAAGGTGGAGACGCCATCTCCGAATCATCGGTAAACTCGTGGACTTCGTACTGATGGAGCTGTCGAGGTACTCGCACGTATTCCTCTGATCTCCGCACCCTAGGCTCACAACATCGCTTGACACGAATATGCTCGTCAAACGGCCCCGCATCGTGAACATCACGCTTGCTCCTGGAGGGCTCATAGTCATCATACGACTCGTCTACATCTTCCTCTTCCACCCATGGCTCCTCGGCCACTTCAGCAGCCGCGATCGCCAGCAACAGCCAGATGACCGCCGGCTTCATTTCGTTAGCTAAATGCTCCGAAACGGTTGTATTTTTTTGTTTTATACTTCTGAACCTTTCACCGTTGACTAACAAAGGATCTTGCTAAATGCAGTTGCGTTGATGTCAGCTTTTTATATGAGACAGTGGGTAAATGTTTGTTGTGTACGGGCGGCCGAGCGCGCGGTACGGTCAGCACTGATGGCAGACGCAGCCCACCACCTAGAAAGCGTGTAACGCCACGGAGCAAATTAGTTTTTCCCGGTGCATTATTTTCGCGATTTTTCGACCGCAGTGAAAACGGCGGCCGTGAATTGAATTTAACTTTTACTAATAAACTGACCGTGGGATCCGGTTGCGTAAGGAATTATGTCGGGAACCAATCAATTTGAATGCGTGAACTTTGACAGAAGATGAAACTTATTGTACGCAGGTACTCCACGAAACGATTTCGACCTACCCTATGTTTTATGATAATCGGTGGATAATCTGTAAATGACTATTGATAATAGTTTGACAAGTACCTAGATATTACGTACATACAGAACGTATCGATCTAAGGATACGATCATGTTTATTTTACATTTTACTCACACACATCAGGTGGTTATTTTTTTATTTCTAATCGCATGATTAGAAATCTTTGTCATTAGATAAACTATTTGTTACGATTCGCTTGATGACTACGTCACAGGAAGTAATTATTACTTATATTAAATGTAGGTAGGTTTTTTGAAAAATGTTTTGTATTTTTCGTGAAATAAAGATTATTAATTTATTTATAAAAAGTTTTGTACATTTATCATTTAGGTAGGCACATATATTATATATATACTTACTGAATATTTTATTTTATTCTCCAATGTTTAATCAGCATGAAGTCATTATAATCTACAGAAGAAATATCGACAGTTGCCATGACTTAAACCTACTATCCCGTATCCTCATAAGAAAACATGTGTACGTGAAAAAGTAATGACATCATTCAATACAACTGACAGCACCTATGTCATTTTTTTCGGTCAAAGTAATCCTGTTGTTATTGAGTTTAGTATTGAAACCCTTTTAAGCAATGGTTGGTTTTAATTTATATAATAAAATATCTCATAAAGTCACCTATACTGAAAGCAAAACTCGTTGAATATGAACCAATTTCGGTAAATCTCCTATTCAAACTTATAAGGAATTTATTGAGAATTAAATGATTTAATCATACCTATCACATTATTTTTAGTAAATGAGGGGTTTGTAATTCTAAACTCATCGTTTTACTAATAGAAATGGACAATCAACCTATTTTCAGTCAGAATCCTCTTGGAATGGCTTAGACTATCCAATTTTTTTTTATTGAATTGAATTAAGATAAATATTAACAGGCTTTGCAAACGTTTACATCTGCCATACTGCATAGGATAGTTTGTCTGGACTGTAGTATGGTAATCTTAATTATGTTGAATAAAACAAAGTTTTTTTATATTGTAAGCTATGAAAAATGATTATTCTGCGTACCTACTTAAATCACAAACCAAACAAAAGAGATGCGTAGATACTTTATAGGTATGACTATGTTAACAGAACAAGATTGCAGTGTTATCTTATAAATCAAATGTTGTCACTTTAAGACGTCAATGGCAGTAAATATGGATTAAATTACTGCAAGCTAAGGAACTTTATTTTAATTGTTGCTACATTTTATAAACAAAAATAAAGTAAAAGGGCTGAATGTTTATATTTATTAGGTATGTACTATTTTATATTTTTATTATAAACTCGGTGCTAATATAGGTAATATGATAAACGATATTGTTTTAGACCTGTTTAGACATTTACTTTCTGACAAGCTCTGAGAAGAAACATCAAAACAAACTCAGAGATCGTTATTATAATATAGATTTTATGAATCCAGTAGCCGAAATCGTAGCTTCTGCTGATGTAGGTACTGCTTTTTACCCGACTGCCGAAGGAGGAGGGTTATGTGTTTGACGTGTATGTATGTATGTCCGTTCCTATGTCCGCTCGTAACTATTCAACGGTGCAACCGATTTAGATAAATGATACCTCATTAGATTTGTCCTGATGGCACGAGTGTCACTGGGTACATGAAATTAAAAAAAAACAAAATGCCGGATTTTATGCGCTTTAATGCGTGGGCTGAAAAATATGTTTTGAGCATTCCGTATCATGTATTCTCAAATTTTCGGTAGCAATTAGCGAAAGCATTACATTACTTTATTGCTTTTTCATATAAATAATTTTAAATTTAATTTTTTTCATATAAATTAAAAATATTTTTTTTTAATAATTTTAAATACATAAAATAATAAATTATAACGTAGAATAAAGTCAATCTTGCAGTCGGGACCCATTACTGGGAATTTTAGAGACGGTCACGATTTTGAATGGGTCCCGACGGCAAGATTGACTTTATTCTACGTTATAATTTATTATTTTATGTATTTATCGATCATGAAAACATTTATTCAATATTACTTTACATAGGTCTGGACTACTAGACTTGTTTTGTCTTTTTAGTTTTTTTTAAAGTGTTTTTATGCAGTCGGGTTTTTTAGTTATTTTAATTATTTTAAATTTAATTATTAGCATGATTACCTAGATAAAGAAAAATACAATAATAGAATGCTATTAGAATGCCATATAAATATGAAATTCTGATTAAAATGGGTCCGTAGATAATCCTGCTCAAGATTTGTCTCGGTTTTAATTCTAGACAAGCTAAGGTCCTTTAATCAATGTGCCAAATTTAATGTACCTATGTAGGTTAAATAGTTTTCGAGTTGTGAAGGGGTCAAAAGTAGCTCGAATTACTTCGTGAAAAATATTATTTACACTTGGGAGCTGCATCGCCAGTTCATTTTTCTTTGAGCTTGGTTAGACACCCTACCGCTTAGCTAGATTTTCAAAAATAACCCATCCACTATAACGTTTGAAGCGTAGCGGAAAACCGATGATGTTTTGTTTATCTTACAGCATAATATGCTTTTACATGTATTATTATATTAACAATAGTAAAAGGTTGAGGCTTGAATTAATTAGTAAGTTTCATATCATAACATGACGCCTGCATTCCCAAAAGGGTTGGGCATACCTACTTAAATATGCTGTACGCCCACAGTTCGTCGGCATATTTTTTTTTATGGTATAGGGGGCAAACGAGCTTATGGATCACCTGATGGTAATCGATAACCGCCGCCCATGGACACCCGCAACACCAGAGGAGTCACGAGTGCATTGCCCGCCTTTTAAAAGGGTTTGGGCCTCCGGTAACCTCACTCACCCAGCGAAACACAACGCAAGCGCTGCTTCACGCCGGTTTTCTGTGAGCCGGGCATGGCTCTCCCACGTAAAGCGTATATAGCGTATTTAGGTGCCGTGTACCTTTTAGGGACCTATTGCCAATAATCAGGTACAAATTCAATTTCCGATCTGCTACTAAGAATATCATGGAACTACCTAACACTGCTCGACTTGGACATCGAACCCAGGATGCCAGTCTCAGTCGTGTTTACGACCACTAGACCAACGAAGAAATTTGTATTCTTATTTTTTGTTAGAGTAATTAATTATTGAAATAATCGATTATCCACTAGGCTACTGACCTCAATCTTAAATTACTGATTACGATAGTCTAGTAGAAAAAAGGTTCAGTAATATTAACTTCGACCTCAACACACTGTACTGTTTAGTATCTAGATACGGTAAAGGGTTCCGTAACACAGCCTCTCCTTGACCAAGATGGCCGCTGCAGGCTGGTGCAATGAGTTTTTACCATTTTTAATGAATGTCACTAGATTTCATCAGCACACATTCTGTTAAAAAATATTTATTTTAAAGAAGAATAAAAATAAACTTATTTATTAATATTTGTAATACTTTACACGCTGGGAAAATATGCGTAACATCCACCATCCAAAGAGTTCATCGCTGAGCATAATGCACTACCTAACTAATACATGGAGTAAAGACAGCGCTTATCATCCGAGGTTGCAGTAAGGTACTTATCGATTTTGATTCATTCAGGGGTCATTTTGCAGATATTTATGCCAGATGAGCTGGGGGAAACTGAAGATAAACCTTTAGTGATTTATAGCGATAATCAAAGTGCCATAAAACTTTCTATGACTGATAGTTATAAGCCTAGAACGAAGCTTAAAGACATTCGTTTTCATTTTCTTAAGGACTATGTAAACAAGTTATATATTAAATTTGAGTTCTGTAATGGTAGTCAAATGGTAGCGGATATTTTAACAAAGGGATCTAGAATGGGTTTATTACTGTAAAAAATAAAGTTTAGTAGAAGGTTCGCGTTCAGGGGGAGTGTTAGAGTTGGAACGCAACCTTATTTCATACTATCCATAGATGATTAATATTGTAGTATCGATAGTATTTCGTTTCCAGCCTTTATTTATCTGTGCATCGAATCTTCTAGAAATATCTTCTGTTAAAACTGTACTCGTCTTATAAAGTTATTATAATTATAATAGTTTTCTCTAAAACAGTGTTTCTTATTTTTACAATACGAAAATCTTTAAAATGATAAATGATAAATGATAAATAATAAGAATGTAAGTGAGCCGTGTCTGTACATTACTTTTATTTACAAAAAAACTAATTTGGGGGACTCAGAATCAGTAACACAATCCACGGGACATACATAGGATTTATCCAGAGAGCACCAGCCAGTGTCAAAACTAAATATTTGAGTAGGGTAAAGAAGTAAACAAAAAATGACAAATTATGTTTTTTTTTTTTTTTTTTTTTCATTATGGCGCCACACTTTTTGTGTATTTGCCAGTGTCAAGTATTAGAGTAATTAAGTAATATATCCCATCGTGGGATTATAATTATGGCACCACACTTTCTGTGTTCGCCAGTGTCAAGTATAAGTTGTTTAGTTGCCCCAATAAAACGGTAGAAACTTTATTGAGGCTTTCATGGAGTTTAGGAGTGAACCCAAAAAGTCACGATTTTCAATTCTATACTATTTACCTACACTCTCACACATTCACGAACACTTAATGGTTAATTATCCACCATAATTACACATTAAACATCGGAGAAATTCAAGTTTTGAAAAATAATATAAAATCGACAATGTGCACTTTTCATTTTCCCGCCTAAAACCCCCGACAAATTATGTTCTCAATGAAATTTGATTCGATAACAGGTGTCATTTTGAGTTGACAATTTTGACAATTATTGTTTTCTTCTATAGAGCATCCAGCCATATAGTAACTCATTTTATAATGTGAAACCTCCATAGTGTAGATACAGTGCGCACACTTTATTTGAGAAACTAAAGAGTTTCCATCAAATGCACCCACTTATGTAACTATGTATAATAAAAAAAATTGCAACTTGCGTTAATCTTTACTGATGCCGAAACAGTTATTTGAGATTTTTATCTATATAGGTATGCCTGGTTATATTTTTATGCTTCACGTCAATACCATGTGAACAATTTTTTTAAATTAAGTAATTTATGGGTCAGAAATAAGGTATTCAGAGGTCAATGGCGCTAAGTGTAATAAAAATATGGAAAACCAGATTTTTCGAGGTGGTTAGTTGAAACTTGGAGAGGACAGTCTGTCAGGTCAGCTAGTAAATAAATAAATTTAAAATAAAATTTAAGCAAATGCCATAACTCTTAATAATCAAACAAAAGGTCGGACTTTAAACGACACCTTAACTTTTTCTTCGTCAGTACCTAGTACCTACCTACCATTGAAGAATATATCTAGGGACCTACCAACCTAAAACTGAAACGTTTGTGGAACCCTGAAATAAGTAGGTTACATATTCATCAATGTAAGAGTAACAGACCGAATTTCGCTCACATATACTCAGATTGTAAAATTTTCAATTAACATCGATAAACAATCAAAATAGAACCAAAACAAAATTCAAAAGGTAATTAAGGCATTCCAAATTCTGTAGATAAAAAAGAAATAAGACTAATATTACTTCACATAAGTTACGCACGTTGCGCAAAATTATCTTATTTGTAGTCAAAATTAATTTAAAATATAATGTTTATTTATTGTTCGGTTCAATAATTAATCAATGTTTTGTAAGTACCTAAATAATAGAAGTAATTATAGGTAAGTATTAAGTTTCTCTGATCATGGCTTATGTAGAAATAGATTCGGAAGTTAAAATAATTTGTTTATTACGAAAAATTGTCGTCACCTTTTTAAAGTAGGTTTTGTACCTACGGCTTTTTGTGTCATCAAAGAGAAAATCATTTTTATTGAGAGACCGTCTCAGTCGAGTCTGAGTCTGTAATAAAAAGTCGGTTTGCTCACCAAGGCAAAGCGGTAATTCACCCCGGTTCGAAGACTCCTTCTATAAGTGTCATAAGTTAAAAAGTTCATCATGAAATTTACTTTAGACTTTATAAAGATTATAAAGTTATTTTAGTGAAGGAAAAATTCGACTCGCAGGCAGGATTTGAACCTGCGTCTACTAGTTAGGTACACTTAACGCTATGATCTCTAAGCCACCGCAAGTCCCACCTGCTATATCAAACCTGAATATTGCTGTCAATTATCAACCGTTTGGTTTATTGGCAAACCTAACTTGTCGAATAAGGATCGTCTATTTTTATTCATCTTCCCTTGCACTATGCTCAAGGCCGATTTGTGATAGCATTAACAAAGACAAACGCAGCTAACGACACCAAAATTGTAAGCACAAAACACCTATCCTTACCTTTGAATAGTACGATCGTATAATTAAAAAGAAAAAGGGCTTAAAATAATTAACTATGAATATTTGTCCATAATTTTATTTCCCCGTGTTAGTAAACAAACCAATACATCTAAAGCAACAGAGTGCGATATTTATGTTTATCGTAATACCGTCCAAACTTACTACTTACATTTATTATATTTATATGATATTATGTACAATATATATTACACTTATAAATACTATTAACAAAAAAATGTGGCACAAAATTCAATTAGATGTTTCATAATACATTTTGTAAGGTATTTTTCTTTTACTGAATATACTTAGTTACCAAATTTAATAAATCATGTATAGAATATTATAACCGAGCTATAAAATCTATAATCTTCATTATTATCAGTTTATATTGTTGTCCAGTGGTCTAGTACTAAGCCTCTCCTTGATGCAAAACTGAATAATTCAGCTTTTATTATAAAGAAAGGTTCTATATATTACATATAATTAAACTTTGCAAATCGAACGGCAAAAATGTTAGTTGAATGAAGATATCTTTAATCAGATTCTTTGTCAGATATTGATACAAATCAATTAATATTTTAAACACGGTATCCAACACAATGTCCTTTACTTTAAAAATCCTCTGATATTCTAAGTTGGGTCGATTGCAAATTATGTCTTTATGAAAATGTCTGAAGTTTTCCACTGTGTAACATATAAAAAGTAATTAATTTGTATCTTACACTATTTAATATGGCACAAATACGATCAAATATCGACTAAGTAGTTACTTTTCAAGTCTTTTATTTTTCGTAAAAAAATTGGGTGTTTAGTAATAAAGATTTTTGTGTTACTTGAATAATTTATAATATTCAGTTAAATAATATTCAATTTCACATAAAATAGGTCATGAACACAAATGTTTAGTGCAAATTCAGAGTGACACCATTTCAGGTGACCTTTAAACAAAAATAATTATATTTTTTACTGTCCTAACTACCAGATAATAATATTACAGAAATTATTTCAATAACACAAAAAAATATCCACGATAAAAATCTAACTTACGAAACTAATTAATAAGTCTTTATCAAATGGTCTGACACAAAAGGCGTAAATTCGGGGTCTTTAATTTTCTTTTTCTTGTGCAACGGACAACTTTTCTGCCTTTGTCCTGTCTCTGATTTATTGTGGGTCAATTTATACTGGCTGGATAGCGATACACTTTTTTTCCTGTGTTCGCTTTTTTGGCAATTATTTTTATCTAAAATTTTGTCCGCATCTTTTGCGGTTGTATCACTGTGCATTGTGTTTTGTCCTAATATTCTAGAGTCTACTTCGTCTTGTTTTAATTTGTTCGTGTAGTCTGCTGGCACTTCCAAATGACTGTGATGTAAACACGTCGACGTTATCTGAAAGTATGAATTGACGAAATTAATTATTATTGCGTTATGATTACGATACTTTGACAAAATAATTTCTTAAGAATAAATTGTAGGTAGATTCCCATTCCGTTTAAGAATTACATACCATCACGTCTGTATTTCCCGAAGGTTTAGAGGTGTACTAATGTACACCCACAGTTCGCCGGTATATTCAGGTCCCATGATATGATAATAATCTATTGCAATTTGCCGGGTACGAATCCCAAACTCCGAGCTGTTACTGGGAATTTTATAGAATGGGGGATGTGGGGGAAACAGAATACTGCGAATTGAACACAGAACCTCTGGCATAGAAATCGCGCTTGGGACAATTAGACTAATGAAACAGTTAGAATTGGAATTTTTAATATTGCTGTCCACACTGGTAGAAACAACAACTAGGTATCTATCTGGGCGATGTGGTAGCTAAATAAAGGTAAGTACTGTCTAATAAAGTTCTGACCATAGAATACTAGAGCGTATGACAGTCTCCGACCGTAATCTGCTTTTCTGAACGAACTATAAATATATCCTGTAGAGGACGAGACGACGAAGTCTGTCGTGTGAGTGATTCAAGTTGAGTCAAAGATTATTATTGGATTTTGATCAGTTTTTTTACATCAGAGGGGGCAAACGAACATGCGGGTCATCTAATGGTAAGTGACTCGCTGCGCATGGACATCAGCGACATTCTAGCTGTCAACAATGCGTTGCTGGCCTTTTAAGCATGTTTATGCTCTTTTCTTTAAAGCCCCCATGTCGTATTGGTTCGAGAATACCTACCGCCAATAGAACCATGCTTCGGCACGAACGGGCCGGCTCGACCGGAGTGATACCACGGCCTCACAGAAAACCGGGTGAGGTTACCGGTGGCTCAAACCCTTTTAAAATACGAGCAACGCACGTGACTCCTCCTCTCCTCTGGTGTTGCGGGTGTCCATGGGCGGCGGTTATCACTTACCATCAGGTGATCAGTCTGCTCGTTTGCTCGCCTATCCCATAAAAAAATCTAGTGTAACTGGTTGTAGATAGTCACAGGTGTGGGCTGGTGTGTGGGGCGCGCGTACAAGGCGGCGCGCTCGGCGAGCTCGGAGCGCAGGCGCCACGCGCGCGCCGCCAGCACGCGCCGGCTGGCCGGCTGCCCGTCGCCGCGCACGCCGCGGACGCCGTGCCATCTGGACACATGCGACAACAATACAAGGTAACACTTCATTTCGCATAACATAAGGTATAAGCACAAAAGATCCCATTGGGTCGAAGTACACAGAGGCTTTTTTTTATAGGGAGCAGACGGATCACCTGATGGTAAGCGATAACCGCCGCCCTTGGACACCCGTGTGAGAACCGTCAAACGTCTCACATGTGTATCAACTCACAATGTAAATACCTGTTCAACTAAGCAGGTATACGATGAGATTTATTCGAAAAATGATACTTTGAAAAAGAACTAACGTTTTTCTTGTCATAAACTGTTAAAACATATTAGTACAACATTCCAGGAGCATGAGTCTACTATTTCAATTGTACTTATCAAAGTAGTTCTCACATAGGATTTGGTCTGTCAAAAGTCAACAATTCTGAAGTCGATTTTAACACAAAAAATTGATAGCAAACTTGGACATTGGTGTATTTCAGAGTTAAGTGCATAGTAAGTACTCCGCTACCTGACTAGAAGTTGCAGCACCCTGCTGTACTGCCCCACGCTCCGCAGTGCGAGGCAGGCGGCGCGCAGCGACAGCACCTCCCCGCGCGCACCACCGTGCTTACTGGAGAATGACAGCCTCATTGCTGTCATGTAGTAGTCAAGAGCCAGTGGCAGGAGACCTGAAACATATCATAACTATTAAGTCAGTAAGGTAAGACCTCGTTAATTTACGAGGCAGTTAATTTCGTTCAAATTATGTTCCATTTTTGAATTTATTCGGTGATTAGCTTGTGCGAGTTCGTTCTTTCACTTAAAATTTTTACTAACAACCCATGTCACTTCCCGCTCCAAAATAATACAATAAACCAAATCCAGGAAGTTCTCAGAAGAAAAAAAAATCTCGTTTTTGCAACATTTTTGATTGATGCTCTGCTCCTATTGGTCATAGTGTAATGTTAGCCTATATAACTTCCTCGATACATGAACTATCCAACACAAACATATTTTTTTCAATTCAAACCAGCAGTTCCTGAGATTACCGCTTTCAACCAATCAAACAAACTTTACTCTTCAACTTTAAAATATAAGTACCTATCTACATATAGAATAACGGCTTCTCAGGCATGATGAAATAGGACCTTACTGTGTAATCTACAATCATCAATGATCTGATATTTATGTTATTAGAAGCGAGGAATATAAAAGTACTAAATTTTTTCTACATTTTTCGCTTACCTTTATCCTTCAACCAGTTGCCGTACAGTAAATAATGTTCCCAATTATTTGGCTCCAATTCCAATAGTTTATCTAGTAGACCTCTCTTCTCGTCTTCTGGTTTGAGCAAAAGAAGCTCCAGGTATGCCTGAACAAACCTCGGCTCTAAAGAAATGCACCTTTCTAGCATCTTGAGTGACTCTGGTATTCTATTCTTCTTTCTGGAAAAGTATAAACGTAATATACTTATATATTATATCGTATAACTATATTCTTCGATGGGTTAGGCAAATGGCAAATGTTTAAATACGAATGCCCATGCACTGTTAACCAGTATGTTTATATCCGATGTAATAGAGGAAAAGCCTGTTAGTATCAACCGAACACAAATCCAAGATCCGATGTCTAACTATTCCAATAATACTTTGCTTAACAGAGGTATTTCCCCCCACGCATACTCAGGTTGTGGAATCAGCTCCCCACCGAGTTGGTCCCAAAGGTTTACAGTATGGGGTTCAAAGTTCAAAAGGGAGTGGAAAGATCTTTACAGGGCCGGCAACATGCGAGTGACATCCCTGGTGTTGCAAGCGTCCATGGGCTACGGTAACCGCTTACCATCAGGCGGGCCGTATACTTGTTTACCACCTTAGTGGTATAAAAATAAAATACAGTTAATTGGCCTACTATCGTTTAATTTGTGTCTACCTAAATCAATTGTGCTGTTTGTCTTCCTTAGAAAAAAAAAATACAAAAGTCAATTCGAAGCGAACACACTTACGACCAATACACTAATGAGGCCAGGAAAAGTATTAAATAGAAATATGTTTATCAATGAGTTGTGTATCTATAGGTATTGCATGGCCCGACACAATGCAAACACACCTTTACGCATAAAACTTCATCGTACCTACCTGTTAAGCTTAGCCAGATTATAGTGAGCATTCACATGATCCCTATTGTACTTCAGTGCTTGTAAGAAGTGGTGTTCAGCGCGACCAGACGCCAGCACCAACGTGCCCAGGTTGTTGTGGGCGCTCGCGTAGCTGGGCCATAGTCTGGAAATATCAGGATGATAGCATTAATACAGGAGCAGTGTGTTGGAGGACTTTGCAGTGCCCTTTACAGATGTTGCTAGGATATCAAATATTAAAGCAGTTGGCTATTTGAAAATTGCGTTTGTATCAAAACACCGTCGTTCTGCCAATTTAGTACCTATATTATGTTTCGAATTACTTACCATTACATGACCATACGAAAGTTGTCAAAATTGTTCGTGCTACCAAAATTAGTGCTATTTACGCACGACAGAGTCGCTGCTACAAATCTCGTACAATTTAATCTCGATTACTATACGAATACGTCTTCGCAAGATGTTCATTCTTGGGCTACTGTGCTTGTCTCGTTTTGTCCGTAAATAGGTGATATTTTAGAGGCAGGATTTGCAATCTACGTGCGGATGATTATATTTATGTTATTCCATGACATATTTTACCTATAAAATAATCGCATACCTATCTATGCTTCCGCAATTGATAAAAATGTAGCGATCTATGTATTTTTTGTAAACATATGAAAAATCTACAAATCCGCAGACCCTCTATATGAATACCGACGTCCAATTTCATACTTAGGTACATGGACGGGTTACTTATTCGAAGTCTGAACATCTGAAGGTGCATAAGTAACTGGTATGCCACGAAATTCACAGTGATCAGGTAAATACGGATATAGGTACTCACTTCAAGGCTTCCTTATAGTGTTTGATGGCATTCTCTTGTTGCTCAATGTCCTTCAAGAAGTTCGCAAAATTGTAATGAAGTTTCGCGTTATGTGGCAACACTGATAGGTCCGCTCTGTAATAACAAAACGATTGTTAATTATCAATTACCGTTTGTAAGTAGGTATTTCTAAATACCTACTAAGGAGAGAGAATGCTTAGTCAATTAGAACATTAATCATAGCCTGTTGAAAACAATTATGGAAATACCTACAAATTACCTAAACATAATAATATATACAGTAGGTATGGGTAATATATTTATTATTTAATAAAATTGTTAAAAACATTTTTATTTTCCGTGGTCCTCACACTAGACAAGCCTGTAGGTATCATGGGATCCCATAGCATCGAGTTGTATCTCCAAAACTTGATATACATTAAATAATATATTTGTAAAATAACATATTAATCATATCTCTTATCTCTTCTCTAGATACTATTATAAAATTGTAAAAAAACTGTGTCTGTACATTGAAGATATTTAAAAAATAAACAAGTGGGTTAGCGTATATAAACGTCTCCGAACCCAAAAATGTAAATTTTAAAATTGTTGTCTTTTTGTCTGTTTGTTACGGGTTGGCGCAAAAACTACTGAATATATTTTAATTTTGTTATCACTGTTAGAAAGTATGTGCCCCAAATTAAAAACTGATATACTTCTTATCTAAAATAATTAAACGGAACCTGAGATACAGCTTGACCTCTCTAATGTTCTATACATTACTCATACAGAGAAGAGATCATCACTGTTGGTTTTTGAGCTTCAAGTGAGCGAAGCAGCAGAGGGGGGAGGCAGAGGGCAGAGGGCAGAGGCTAGTATTATATATTAATAGTAATAGTCTTCTTTCACGAGATGAAAATAGCCAATAACTGAGATAACTAGACTGATATAACTAACTCGAAATAACTAGGTGTAGGTTATAAAAAATCTATATTTTCGTCCGATAAATCGAACCCAGGCCAAACTCAGCTGCTTCCACAATCTGTTCTGAAAACAATTAATCACCTCAGCAGTGTCTCCCTTGTCCTCCAGTCCCTATTGCGGAGGTGTGTTCTGGCAACACCTCCAGCGACCAGTATAGCTACTCCTAGGATGAGCAGTCTACCTCCAGAGCTGCGGCGCCACATGAGCTGGACTCCGTACACAGTGATGATTACTGAGCCCACACTGAAATTTGTAAAAAGATTGATGTTATTTCATATTTTTGATTTATTGTTGTTAATATCAGCGACCGGTGTTGCACCACTAGTGCGGCACTATGAAGTTCTGTTATGAAAACATGATATAGTAAGAGCGATGTACACAAGAAATGGAAATAAATATTGATGTGTTCTGATGTTCATGTAACGATGAAAGTATTTTAAAGTATTTTACCAGGCTGGAATAGCAAAACAAAGGCTATTAGTAATTTTACTGTGTACCAAGTTACCTGGGTATATAAAGCACCCTCTCGGCCACGACGAAGCCCACGGTGACGAGCAGGTTAGAGGCCGGTAGGTATGGGATCACCAGCAACATCAACCCCACCACGGCTGGCGTATGTCGTTGGATCTTAAAGCACCATGAGCATATTAGGGTACCTATCAGTATTTCGTCTCATAGAGATTGCCTAGTTTGTTCTATGGATAAATGAACTGTTTCCAAAATTTCCAATCTACAAAAATAGGTACGTACAACTGATATAATATAAAAATATATAAAAGCTAAAAGCTTGGATCTCACAAATACTACAAATAGGCGTAAAAGCCGTTTGAACTACTAGAGCCTTCATAAAAACAGGCCAGTAAAAAAGTCTCTCACCTCTAAATCCACGATACACCGGTATGACAGCGCCAGCAGAGCTATGAGTGCTGCACACGTGAGTAGGTTCCTCGAGTCCCAGCCGCTGGTGATGAGTGGCACTGACCCCATCTGCCAGTCATGGCTGAGGGTCCATGGACATAGGAGCAGCCACCAGTTGAAGGCCGCCAAGTAGCAAAATGTCATTAATCTGGAAACAGAAACAGTAGAAGATTTTTTTAGAAATAAAATTTTGAGAAAATTTTGTTGTCTTGATAAAATAATATTTTGGACACCTATTGTCATGATAGTGAAGAGAAAAAGATAACTCTCATGATTACAATTGTAATCAAGGGCCCTGTCCATGATTGAAACAGGTCAATCAAGAAATTAGTCGCAACTAAGCGCATCAGCTTGTTTTAGACGTTGCCAAAAATCAAGACCTTGAGAAACTTTAAAACAAATGTCGATACCTGACGCTAAATGACGGATGAAAAGCAGGCGGGTTATCCTGTGGTGAGAAAGCGGGGAGTGAGCCCTGGAGCAATGCAATCCTGGCTCCAGCCAGTAGCACAAGAGCAGCTAAGGCACGAAGCACTCTGCCGTATGAACTGTCACCTCGCCATCGCCATTTTGTTGTTGGTAACGTTCTGGAACAGAAAGGACGAATAAAAAGTTTAGCAGAATGGATGACTGAGTAATGCCGCTAATGAAATGGTTTATTTTCAGCACAGCAATAAGTAGAATTTTGTCCATCTATCTTAGGGTCTGCTTATACAGTTCTAAGCTCCGCTCAGTGTGTCATTAGAGACGCTAATTGGTACGAAATGGTTTACATTAGTGTACCTATATCTCTGTCTTTCTTGAACTTCACACAATATATTTTGCTAAGTTTTATCAAAACAATTACGTGCACAATTGTTTGTTCACAAGTATATATATATTTCAGTAACATTTCTAGTTACCTGTTTGAGCTCCAAAACCGGTACAGATCGAAGGTCACGTTGAACAACAGGGCAGTGAGTCCAGTCTCCTTTGCGAGCATGCTCAGAGCAGCTAAAGCTACACTTGTCCACACCCGATGACGTCCCGAAGAACTGAAACATGGGGTAATATCTACATCAGTATCAAACAATAATACAAAGATACACTATATTTATCGACAATAATTCACTCTTTCATGTGATGATGTAACTGTTTATGTGGTATTTTCCAATATCTACCAATTTCTTAGCCTTCACTGTTTAGAATATGAAGATTGATGTATCAAAATGTCATCCTAATCCCTTATTGATTATATTACATTCCCCTTATTTACGAGTACGGGCGCTTCGCTCGTTAGAAATTTAATCGGTAATCGTTACTGGCGGAGCTGATCCGATTCCAAATCTACGACATTTTATATTTCATAATCTCAATCACGATAAATCTCATTACTTTCAATTTTATTTTGCATCTCCTGAAATGAATAATGCGAAATTGAAACCATCTTCAATATCCATTATATTGAAAAGCTATTGCTTTAATAAAAAGATAACCGAAGAAATGACAAGAGCTTTAAATTTCAGTTGAGATCCTAGGGCAAATATGACATTACGTGAGGATATTATCTTCCTTTCGCAGTTGAGGTAAATAATACTTAATATACATCAGCTTTTGAAGCCACTAACCAACATGCCTACTGTAAAGATGGAGGTTTGTAAGCTCCACAGTCGGTTTTGATTTTGACAACGAGTTGGAAAGCATAACATTATTTATGTCAAGCATATCCTAAAGATCTTCGAGGTTGCAGCGGGAGCGGAGCTACTAAAGCAACAACTAGCTAAGAGCAACTTGGAGATCAGGAAATCAAGTCGAGTGACGTCCTAATTTATACTAGATTATGTATCCCTAAGCAATTTTATGCAATTTTTATTTAGCGTTTACGTTTACGTATGTGATGCGTATGAGAATTTTCTTAATGCCTATATTTTTTTAAGAAGTAAATTTGCAAAGTTCAAGTGCAAATGGGTGGGAGATATTGTGTAGAGAGTGGATGTCTCAAGAAAGTTGGAAATAACCACAAAAAGGAAGATGTGAAAAGTTAATGGGAAAAGGAGAGGATAATCATAGTTTAAAAATATATCAACAGATAGGGAAAACGATATGGGTACCCTAACTGGCCTACTTCATCAAAATATCTATATGCATAAGCGAGCAGAATGACGTTTCTAGACGCGCAAATATATGCGTAAGTAGGTGGGGTTCCCTTTGTATCCACAGGTATTATTGCGGTGTGGGTGATGAGGGTCATTAGAATTTCGAATACTAAACTGTCAAAAAATCTCCTTACCCATGATACAGTAGAACTGAAGAGAGGAAGAAGAAGCACGCCAGTACATCAGCTCTGCCGACTACTCCTGCCACCTGAAATAAAAATATATCTTTTATTATCACCAGCTTTTATCACCGGCCTATGCTGGAGCTTGCCTTATCTAAGGCAACTAATTTAGAGAACGCGGCTTACGATACCCGAATCGATAACCTCTTATTTAGTGCCTACTTGCAACCACTAAACTAATGAGGCGGTATTTTAAATATATGTACCATCACGTCTGAACTCCCTGAACAGGTAGGCAGAAGTGTACTAATGTACACCCACACTTCGCCGAATAAAATTATCAGGGTAGGTAATTTTTATGAAACAGTTACCTATTCCCTTCTTCTCCTTACAAAAACCTAATCTTGTCCTTGAAGGTCCAAGCTATTCTCACTTTAGGTCTGTATCAGATAATTTAAGGAGCTTCAAACTTCATTAGGGCCCCATTTATTCGTTTCAAACGAGAGTGCTTCCTCTTAAGTGTCCATTACGTGTATAATCGAAATGGTGCACGTCTTAGTGTGTGGTCTAAGTAAAAGGATGGCAGCGGCATTGCATTGGCTTACAGTAATTAATAGGTCGAAATTCAGACACAAGAATTACAGAATAAGTAATATTTTTTGTTTATAACAATTTGGAGCAGGTATTTTTATTCAATAGAAGAGATTGAAATAAAACTACATTTACGGATTTTAACGATACCTGCTTTCGTTAATTATAACATACTTACTCCTTTATGATATTATATTTACAATTTCCTGAATTTGTGATAACCCTTTATTAAGGAGCAACCGTGTCCCGTCGGAAAATATTTTATAAAATTAGTTGTTAAGACAGTCTCTAGGTTTCTTATATTAACACCACCTTGGTCTACTCCCCCAGATACCTACATCACGCACGTCAGTCGCTAAGTTTCTTTATTTCTCTACAACTCGTTTACAACTTGGGCCATACGTACTAACAATATAAAAGGGCCATTTTTAAAGCAGAAAGTGCGCCACCAGATTGAGCTCCGCTTTAATATTTAATTAATTGACAATTAGACCCTTATCAATGAGAATTGTTATTGTAAAAGTTACGGTCTGAGAATCTGGTCTGGTTCCGTGGTTTTGTACCCATTACAATGCCATTGTCCAAATTTAGTGGGCGTCTGGGTCTAACAAAATATAACTGGGAAAGTTTAAGACGATAGATTTTATTACTTTTGGTCTAGATGCGACGGGAACTCGGGACATTGATCTGAACTGCAAAATATCTTACACCTACACATTGTGCCATAATGGAGGAGTAGACATTCTTTGTTTAGAACTTATCTGCAAAGACGTCTAGTGTAATTAAAGTTCCGTTGATGGTTTAATGTCTTTCATTATTTTACGAAATGCAACTGAATTCTATGTTTTAGTGGTCCTTAAGATAAGATGCCACTAGCCATATACAATGTGATTCATTTGATGGGTCATACTGCGCCTTGGATTTCTATGTAAGCCATTTAAAAATGGAATCTGTTGAAAGATTCTTTGCCAAAGCCAGTTGCAAAATCATCTGATTTGCATGTCTTACACTAAACGGAGGGAGAGCCATGCTTCGGCACGAATGGGCCGGCTCGATCGGAGTAATATAATCAAGTCGCCTCTAGGTGACTTTATATCGAACTGGAATGGAGCAATGCTGCAGTTTTGCGTAGGGATCAAGTTGGTCTTAGATTCAAGAAGTTGTATTGCTGCTACTACTAATTTGACAGGGGCTTATTCGTATAAAGTAGTACAAACAAAATGAATGCCTACATATTGCGTGCCAACAACAAGAAATGTGGTAACCCATACCGTGCTCACACGACAAATAATGGATACCTACGTATAAATAAATGCAAAATATAATTTAACATATGCAACAATTTACATATAATTAGTCACACAACACTTAACCCCCAACAACCCATTAACATTAAAATTGCAAAAAACACACAAACAAACAAAATGCGTGACGCTCAAATTAATTCATTTGGCCGACTGTACTAATTAATTCAGCAGCCAACTGTACCAGAGGCGACACTAATTATTTTCGCACCGACAACTCTCGCAGCAATTTGTACATAATTAATACGTACCCCTTTTGTCCGGGTATTCTATCTGTTCCACTATAATAGGGCTGTAGGGCCTACTGAAAATATTTTGGTGGAAACAATTACGCGCGGTGTGGTCCCGACTATGAATAGATCATACTCCCCGTTTTGACTATGAATAAGTTGTTTAAATCTTTGTAGTACCTACTTATAGGAGTTGCGAGTCCTTTTGTTTGCCTTTTATCATTATTATGACGCAAATAGAACGGAGATTTGAAAAAATATATACCTAATTGATATAAACACTCCGAGTTTAAAAAAAATGGCGGGTATGTCAGTAGGTAATAAACAAAGTCTACCTAAAGATTAAGTCATTTAAAATTAATGAACGTCTTAACAATCTAAAGAAGTACAGATATGTACCTACTTAATATTACGTACTTTCGTAGAAGTTTTTATGATAAAATTAGATAATAATTTCTAAACAATTACATTTCTATACATTTACTTGTGCTTTAGATGATATAATTCTGCTAAAAGAAGCTTAACCCACAAAGATAGTACACCATTATCCAAATACTAACTTAGATTATCGTTGTTAATATTTTTTTTTGAAGGAATTGACATAATTATATTATGAAAACGCCTGATAAATAAACCTGAGCAATTACCGATTTTACTGAAGCGACAGTTAGATCTCATTTCATATTACTACTAGCTTCTGCCCGCGAATTCGTCCACGTACCGTGATGATATATAGCCTTCCTCAATAAATAGGCTATCTAAAACTGAAATATTTTTTCAAATCGGACCAGTAGTTCCTGAGATGAACGCGTTCAAGCAAGCAAACAAACAAACAAACTCTTCAGCTTTACTATTAGTATAGATTTGCAAACGAATTGACGAGCCAACTGGTGGTCTGGGGGGAAACCAGGGGGAAACCAAGGGGAAACTGGTTCTTACGCGCAAAAGTTGTAATACACTCTGGTACTTTACAACAGATTCTGACCTAAGGTTGGTCAGTCAGAAGAAGAGGTCTGACTCTTTTGCAGAACCTGTACCTGTTATGTAACCTACCTTAATATCTAGCGTGTCATTGTGCCTAAAAATGAGGAATTTGAGTCTTCGGGGTTACATTTCACCAACGCAACGTTCGTATTATAATAAATTATGGCAGCTTTGTAGGAGAAGAAGGAATAATCCTGATATTATTATAAACATTTAATACAATACTTTGTTACTTTACGTCATATAGGTACGTGCGGCACAGACAACTTCGCGGCTATACGTTTCCCAATCCATAAAAACGAAATTAACAGTAGAAAAAAAAGAAGTTGAAATAAATTGCATAGCGCAACTTTTCGAATTAAAAGGCTCGCTCCTCGGGCCTGCAATCAAAGAAGTAATAGGAAAAGTTGCGAAGATTATTGCCTTCCAATATCGTACGTTAGTGCTAGATTTAGCACCTTTGTTCGTCTTTAGGATCTACAGGTTGAATGACGTCATTTATCTGTTTTAAAAATGCTTCGATTGTTTCATTTATCATCATCATCATTCACAGCTTTTATCGATCCACTGCAGGGCATAAAAGCTTCCTTTTTTTTACGCCATTCATCCCTGATTTGCGCCAGTATTATCCAGGTGTTTCCAACACACAGTTTCACGTCATCAACCCGTCCAGCCATCGGTCTCTCTACACTCAGCGAGCCTACTCTCGGCAATTCCGTCAGGGGTTACTCCACCGGCCGCCACTTGAGTTTAGTTATACGAATCCCTACATCATATACTTTGGTAAATTTTTATTGTCGTTTATTTATTGTTTCGGTATATAAGGTAACAACATTATGCATTGGACACATCAGCTGACAGTCAGTGTCGCATAGGTTAATTTTACATTTTTTAATCTTGTTAAATGATAAAGTAAAGTCTACTCTGTTTTCAATAGTATTCAGTTTCAAAGCTGAAAGAGTAGTTAGCACTTATCTGTGTAAATTTGAAGTCATCAAATATTATTAGCGGTGCTCAAAAATGTAAGGTTTTAAATCACCGGCGATATTTGATCAGTTTATGGCGATTTAGGTCTGTTAAACAGACCTAATTCGCCATAAACTGATCAAATATCAATGCCTCAAAATTTAGGTAAGTATCAAAGGACCAGAAATAAATCAATCAATTTAAGTCAACTAACGAAAACAGCGAATGAAACAATAATTAAGAAATTTTCACACAATATAGAATTTCAGCCGAAAAACATAGCAGTAACTTAAACTTAGCAAACTCTTGGCCAATAAATTGTGATAATAAATTAATTTATAACCGATCTGAGGGTGGATCGTTAATCAAAGAAGCCAAGTTTATCGAGCCCCCCAAGTTTCATCAAGAATTTGACTCACGAGGCGGAAACTCTGAATGTGAGGCGATATTACAGAATAATTATATTTATATTATGTTTTAATGTAATCTATTGTGTCGAGAGAAATGTGAAGGGTTTATTAAAATAGTTTGACATTATCATATAATGGGAGTTCATTTGGGAGGAAAGCATCATTTTCATGGAAATACTTCATGTCATGAACAAAGTTCATAATTGTTTACTTAATTATCGTTTATGATATTAAGTGTCTATTATAAAAAATGGATATTTCTTTTTGGGCATATGCCTGGTTGGGTATACCTCACATTTATTCTCTATATATTTTAACTTGTAACAATAATGGGCGTAGGCAGGGGTTTAAACCCCTACTATGCCCTTTTTCATTCATGCATTTTCTATACATATAACGATGTTATTGTCATCTCTTACACATTTACTTAACAACATTGGCGTCGTTGGTTACACAATAACAATAGCTCCAATAAAATTTCTGGCAGCAATATTAAATGGCACAGCCACATAAACTATTTACCTCTGTGCTCCTGTTTTATTGGTTTTTATATGATCTGGTGCACGGCATCGTAAAATTTGATGGCTGGCTATATTCTTACATTGCGTCTTATTATACAGATATGGATCGATACTGGTTTATTGTGAGAGTACGTTTTGGAACACTGCGCTGTCTGATAAGTTATACAGTTTAGTAAGTTTAGAGGTCCTTAGGAAAAAAGTTGCTAGCTGGGTACCGCCTTGAGATATATTTCTGCCTGTACCAGTTCTTATAATTACGGCAGAATAACATAACATAACATACCATCACGCCTGTATTCCCCGAAGGGTTAGGCAGAGGTGTACTAATGTACACCCACAGTTCGCCGGTATGTTTAGGTCCCATGTAATATGCGAGCCTATTGCCATTAACCGGGCACAAATTCCTAACTCCGAGCTGCTACTGGGAATTTCATAGAAAAACCCAATAACACTTTGCTCGACCTGGGAATCGAACCCAAGACCCCTAGCTTAGCAGTCGCGCTCAGGACTACTTGGCTAATGAGGCAGTTAACGGCAGAATAATAGAGAGCTATTCTTAAGAAAACGCAACAATTGAAACATTTCTCAATTCTATTTTGAAGAAGGTAGCTCAGTTAAGGATCCCAAATTTACAGATAAAAATTTAAAATGTAAGTATCGTAATTAAAGCATTTTCACTACCTTTCGTTAAAAGTTCGAGCCTAAAGAATAACTAAGTAGTAATTCGTTTTTGGTTCAACCCAATCATTTTCCTGAAGCTTCCGATATATCTTTCTGGGGAAAAGCTGGGAAACTTTGAGGGCTCTCGTGTCAATCTGTCTGTCACAGTATATAATACTTTTGATTAGTTTGACTCTTGAGTGAGGGTTTTGATCAACGTCATTTTCTTAGTAACTTTCAACCATAGTAGAAGAAATATTTAATAGGGTATTACCGTATCGTGGTCCTTGGGTACTAAAAGTACCTACAGGATTCTTTTATGGGTGTACCTACTTGAGGTACATTTTTGCAAGTATATCTACTTTAGAAACGTTGGATTTAAACGTCAATTGTATTTCATGAGTAAACTCTACGTGTGAACGAAATAGGGAATGGTAGGTTAAATGTTACGTTACGTTACGTTGTTTTTCACGTGGGAGAGCCATGCTCGACCGGAGTGATACCACGGCCTCACAGAAAACCGGCGTGAAACGACGCTTGCGTTGTGTTTCGCCGAGTGAAGGAGGTTACCGCGGAGGCCCAAACCCTTTTAAAAGGCGTGCAACGCACTTGCGACTCCTCTGGTGTTGCGGGTGTCCATGGGCGGCGGTTATCGATTACCATCAGGTGATCCGTTTGCTCGTTTGCCCCCCTATCTCATAAAAAAAAACATAATATAATATATACTAACGCCTTTCTCCCACAGGAGAAGGTAGAAATTATAGACCGCCACTTGCTACGCTTGTTGCATACTTCTTCTGCTTATGTCATATTTATACATCTTCTCATATGTACAGTCACGATTACGAGTACATACACCTCACCTTTTTGAAAGGACCTCGCCACGCTGCCGATGCCGTTGACATTCGGCTTATAAATTCTTTTCGATAATAGTCTTTCATTCATTCTCTCAATCTAACCAAACAAGTGATATTATTTTTTAAATACTTATTTCTGTGTAATCAATTCCTAAAAAACCAAGCAGATAATATAGATAAATAGATCCAAATATTTAGGTTGTTTATTTGCCATTAGATCTCTCGTATTCCTAGATTTTAGGTTCACTGAGATATTTACGTATTTATACCTGATAAACAGATGTTTACAGTCGTAAATATTTAAAGTAGTTGCTTGAAATGCTCGTTTGGTGTACCTACACGAGTTGTTTAAACATTTCAAACAATATTTTATTTATCGTTATAATATTTTCTTAAACAGATAGTATTTGCGATATCAAAGCGTTTGGATTATGGTTGCCATTTGCAGATGCTGTATTTGTAAATCTCAATATTTACAATTGCTCTGTAAGCATTAATTAGAAGTATTTACAAAAATAAGGGAGCTAGCAATGATTTAGTGTAGGTGCCATGAAAAATGAGACATTGTAGGCCATCAAACATAGAAAACTACAATGTTTTGCACGAATACACATCAAAATAGACGAATTAATTATACTCCCCTTTTATTGAAGTCAGTTAAGAATGGTGATGACCCTATATCGATTTACCTAATCGATTCTATTTTCCGCAACACTCACGACACGTATCATATTAGAATAAATCAGAGTCGGGTATATAATAATTATTATTTCCAACCATTCCAAACTACAAAGTATAAACACGTTATGTATTGTTATTACTGATGTCTAGAAAATTAATGAAATAATTTTCTAGACATCAACATCAACTTAATCCAATTGAGGGTAGAACTAAAAACTCGCTTCGTGGACGCTCGGCGCCCCGACGCGTCCCTGCGCTGCCGCAGTCGATTCGCGACCACAGCCGCCGTAATAAGGCCGAAACGTGATTAAAGTGTAACTTCAATATAATATCTTCTTTAAAGCATCCCGCCATTATAGTAACTCATTTTATAATGTGAAACCTCCATAGTGTAGATACAGTGCGCACACTTTATTTGAGAAACTAAAGAGTTTACATCAAATCAAATACCTAATTAACATACCCAAAGAATATACCACAAAAGTATGTATACTAAAAAAAATTGCAACTTGCGTTAATCTTTACTGATGCCGAAACAGTTATTTCAGATTTTTATCTATATAGGTATGCCTGGTTATATTTCTATGTTTCAAAGAATACCATGTGAACAAATTTTTGAAATTAAGTAATTTATCGATCAGAAATAAGGTATTCAGAGGTCAATGGCGCTAAGTGTATTAAAAATATGGAAAACCAGGTTTTTCGAGGTGGTTAGTTGAAACTTGGAGAGGACAACGTCTGTCAGGTCAGTATTAAATAAATCTGTGAAAAACATGCGTCACACCCACGCAAAACGACCATCGCTCAGCATGATGCAGTGTCTCATGCACGAGGCAGAGCCACGGCCCTGATTTTCAGCGATATAGCCGTACAAATCAGGTATAGGTCCGTATAACAGATACTAACAACGCTGGCATAGGTTAAATTTCAAATTCAATCAAGTCTCTCGACAAACAATAAGCGTTCGCCTTTCGTTAATTATACCAGCAGTTCCTAGTTCTAGGCTACAATAAACTAGGTAATCTTGTTTACTAAAATTTTGCTAACTTCGAACTTTGTTTGATGCAAATCTGGCGGTCTGCGAGTTATGAGCGAGTTGTAAATCGTGTTTCAAGTTAAATTGATTAAGGATGGATTGTGTCGGTTGATGGATAAGATTTTTTATATCATGTAACCGTAAGCTCTGTATAAAAGTTGCCTTAAATATAAATGCATTGAATAATAAGGTTTGTGGATAGTAACTATCGCACAAGGAAACTCGTGTTAGGCCTCTGCTACAGTTTTGTTTTGTATTACATAGCGTATTAGTCTGTGTACTTAATGTTAAAGTTTTAAGGACTCCATTAACAGTCAAAATAAAGATAGGTACCTATAAAATATTTTTAGCGAAGGGAAAATTGGACCTGCTGGCAGGATTCAACCTTGCGTCTTCTGGTTAGATACACCAGACACTATGACCACTAAGCCGCCGCCCACCCGCCGTGTCGAAATTTGCCTTCCCATTCTGAATTTACGTCTTAAAGTTGACATCAGTGAGAACTATTTAAAAGCTTTTGATTTTTTTCAGCATTTTCTATAGCTAAGAATTAGGTACCTACTCTATATGCACTGACTTAACATGTAAACAAAAAAATGTTCTAATGCAACAAACTCTCTTAAAAAATCAAAATAAAAGCTGTTAAACTATTGAATATTTTGAACAAACATGAGATTATGAATAAATTTTCAATACCCTAAAAACTGCGGCCCGCTGTCAGTTCGCATTTGACGCCCGACCGCAGCCTGGCGCGCGGTGCCAATACGATTTTCCGCTATCTTTAACTATTTTATACTCTGTGGCAACGGCGCAGATTTTGTGAACGAAAAACTGATCGACGCAACTTTATCTAAGTGGAAATTAGGCTATGTACGCCCCACTGAATAATCTCAGGGTTAAAAGCGGTATTTGTGTATTTAAAGCTTAGCCTTCTAGTGAGCACTGATGTGTTTTTGGGGTTTCGTTTTTAAATGCTTGATGAGTTGTGGAGGGTTAAATAGAATTTCAAATTAGGGCACTTTTGTAGTACCTACCTAAATATTTGGATAATGCTTTTATGTTCAAAGTTAATTAAGCAATTTCAAATTGGTCTACTTTGGGTCTAATATTCTTTGGAATATAATTAATCCAGTATAAATCGAATTCAACAATATAAATACACATGACACCACTTTATCTGACTACTAGCTTGTGCCTGCGACTTCGACAGCGTAGTGTGATGATATATAGCCTATAGCCTTCTTCAATAAATGGGCTATCTAAAACTGAAAGAATTTTTCAAATCGGTCCAGTGATTCCTGAGATTAGCGCGTTCAAGTAAACAAACAAACAAACTCTTCAGCTTTATATATTAGTATAGATAGAAGTATAGATACAGTAGACAATCCGTTTAAACCAAACACTAAAGTACTTTACGCGCGTAAGTTCCAAAAGGCCGCAGTGCCCATTAAGCTTTGATAGGCAGACATTATGAAATATAGCCAATGACCTTACCAGTGCCAATCCAGATAATGTCGTACAATAATAATATTACTCCAGAGTAAGTGATTAAATACAAAAGTTTTGAAGTAATTTGTTTGAAAGCTTTAATCGTAGCTTTTGGTGTACCTAATGGTACATAGACGATGAGATGTAATGGACAAAGACAAGATAAAGATGGAACCTACCAATAAAGCACTATGTTTATGACATTCTTTTGATAGGTACATGCATGACATAATTATCTACTTCTGACCTATAACTTGTACGTGTAGAATAGTCTGTAAGTATAAGTTGGTTATTGAATAAATAAATAAATAAATAAACTTATAAAAACTAATCACTTGAGCCACTCACAGACGAAAAGAAGCAGGTCAAAATTACCTACAACCTCTTATAGTATTGGGTTTATTGAACTGCTCGTATGCGAAACATCAAGACTTCATAATACATTGATATTGTTAATGATTTCAATATATAAAATCCTTAAAAAAACTCTTCTCTCTTTGTCTTTTTTTATTTTTTGCAACCAGGTTTTTATTTCAATAGCTCCTTCTAGCTCTCATTATCCATTGCCGACAAACAACAAGAGAATTACTTCAGAGCACAATTGCATCAGACCTCTGTCCACTACAAAAGGGAAACAAAAAAAAACAAAATTCTACAACACCACTTGTTGCCTCCACATCGCAACTGGCTTAATAGTTATATTCCTAGGATTTTTTCATAAAGATCGCCTTGTTTATTACTCTCAAGCTGTTTCAAAGCATTCGTACTTGTCTGGTCTTTCAATGCTTTTGTTAAGATAAATTTTAATTAATCCATTCATGCTATAGGGTTGATTGTGATTCGATTTTTAAGCAGAGGCGTAGGTCTTATGTAGAACGTTGGCAGAATGTTTGGGTCCTGTGTATAGGAAGCGAGCCTAAAAAAATATTATTCCAAAATAACTAACATTTTAATATAATATAGGTACCTAATAATTAATATATTTTAATTATATGTAATTTACTGATTTCTGAAGCTTACATGAATATTAGACATATGTAAATAAATCAACTTTACGGATTTTATCGCGTTATATTAGTACAAATTAAAAACCCGACGTTTCGGACACTTTACAGCGTCTATGGTCCACTTTACGGATTTTATTTTTACCTATGTAATTTATTTAAATAGTGTAAATATAAAAAATACTAAAATTAAATAACAAACCTTATATTATATCTCATAAATATATCTCATATGCTAATCCAATCTTATTCAAAGACGAAACCGTACATATCTTCACCTATCAAAACATCATAATCTCATTCGCACAACAATCATCAGCGTGAAACACCACAGGGCAAGTTCCCTCGTTAAGACATAAACAGGCCAAGTTAAATTGCCAGGGGCCGAAGTCGAGAGGCGAGCCATTGATTGCAACCTGTTACAATTCGCAGCCAAGGTGGTCGTCAGCACTTGATCCAACTTCCTGATTGGCTCTAAAATAAGGAGTATTAGAGAGGTAACGAAACATCCAAATACGAATAATACCTTCACTACAAAATTCGAGATAATATTCGTAACTTTGTGAAGGTTGGAAACTGGTTCACGCATGAATATTTTAGCAAATGGCAAAAATGTTAGGGATTCATTTTGATTCAGGTTTTATTCATAGAGGTGGATTAATCTTTTATCAATATTAAATTAATATTATAAAAGATGATTGGATTCGATGACCAAAAATATAGGATATAGGTATTGTAAGATAAGAATAGGATCATCACGAGCGTATAATAATCTAGTTCTACAGATAACATGATAATAACGCTTGCCGATCGGATTTACTATGTATTTTTTTCTTACAATATATCCTTTTAAAGAAAGCTTAATTACGTTGAAGAATAAATTAAATATGAGAGAAGACAGACATTCAAAAAGTTGTGATTCTTTTAACCTCCATGTTACACTATAATTACGCTCTTAGGGTCAAGGTGAAGTACCGTTTGTCTGATTACAGTGAATATTTTCACGAGTCTCACGGGTCCGATGAAACGCTTACCGTATGGTCAGAGCCGGTGTTGTGGAAAGCAAATATTGTCAATACATTTGACTCTAATTGAGTCCGACATACGTTTCCCTTTTTAATTATTGACAACTAGCTTCTGCCCGCACCTTCGTCTGCGTAGACTTCAGATAAAAAGTAGCCCATGTGTAATGTTATTCCAGACTATAATCTATCTATGTGCTAAATTTTATCCAGATCCGTTCAGCCGTTCTGGCGTGAAAGAGTAACAAACATCCATCTATCCATCCATCCATCCTCACAAACTTTCGCATTTATAATATTAGTAGGATTTTGTTCAATACCTACAAAATAATAAATTTGTTGCATTTTGAAACCAATTTTATATCTGAATCTATTAGAGTATTCAGTGCATTTGAAGAACTCCATTGGCACCGATGCACCTAAGATATTTCTTAGTGTACTATACCACATGCATTTATTTGAACAAATCGAGTGTGGTTAGCAGCTGTCCAGTAAGTTTGCGTCGGCGTCCAGACATCCGTTACCTCAGCTCGTCGTTCGCTTCGTTTGGCTAATTTCATTTCATTTATTTATTTTCTTACAAACAATCTACAAAATGCTATTCATTAAGTTGCAGAAACTTTTTTTGACGTTTCAATAACCCAATCATTTCAACCTTTTTCGTACAAGTACCTATTGGGTACTAAAGTTCAGGTATACAGAAGCACAACTTCACAGTATGATACTGTCTATGCACGAATGATTAATGATTCAATTTAATTCGTAATTTTTTGTTAGAGCTGTATAATACAATCTTCTTTTTAAACTTTAAATTTAACCATAAATTTAAACAATTTTGATGGTTATCGTGAGTTATCAAATTAAAGGGCTGAGTGTTTACTATGTACTCTTCTGCATTATCAAATCAAATCAAATCAAAACATTTATTTCAGACTTTTTGGCCCATATTGTGTTAGTATAAGGTTATGTTAGTAACTTACACACACCATAATATAAAGCGAATATTCACCTACTACACAGTACATGTAACCTGATCCAATGTCTCCAAAACTACTACACTACTAAACAGTATTGTGGTTGAAGTTAAAAAATGTTCATCACACAATTTCGTCTTTTCAAACAAAACTGAACTCTCAGAACAAGACTTTGAACTACTAACCTTTAACAATATTTCATTCCCTAAGGAAGTCAAGGCAAAAGCCGATTAGTCAGTGATGTTACAACTTTAATTTTTTCATAACCAAAAAAGTTCTTCTCCAAAACTTAGCAGTTTACATCTAAATAAGTCAAACGTCTCCATCCAAGTAATTAACGCTCAAGCACAGTCTATCGACAGTTTTAAACAACCATCAACCGGCACACTAGTTGGGGCGACTTCATTAAATTAACGGCGGCGGTTACCCTCGCTTAATGAGCCCCATAATACTGATAGCCGAACTTGGTCGTCCAACTGTGTGGTGATCTTAGTTTATGATGCGATATCATCGTACTAACTGTACTTCTTAACACCTATAAAACCGCGGACGGAGGGTCGCACAAAAATAACTTGGAATTAACAAGTCTTTATATTTAATAGAAGGATGTTCCGGAGTTTTTATGAGCTGGTAATTCAAGAGAAACTGTGTAACGGCTGCCTGTCTCAATTTAAAAGTTTAAAAGAATGGTACGAGACGCCTCGTTGTCCCTAGAGCACAATATTATAACCTTGCTAATAAATACTTTATAAATATTCTGTCGTTACGTCGAAAAAATTGGACGTGCGCTGGATTCGAACCACTGCGAACGGTTTGGTACACCAGACGCTTTCTGTCAAGCTAAAGCACGTTCACCTACTAAACCAGATGAGCGTGCAAATTCTGCTAGCAGTCAGATTTCACCATTTACTAAATGAGTATTCATAATTTATGTGTAAACAGAACTTTAAATATTGTTTTTCAACTCAACTGACCCGCAATGCGATCAGTACCTGATAGGTAAGAATTCCACAGAAATCATAATTCTGAATGACTTGCAGATATTTGTTTTGAGATTGGGCGATAATAATGTATTAAAAGTATGTATTTACAAAAAAAAGTATATAGGTATTATAATATCCATTGTCTAGTACCCATAGTACCTACAAGCTCTGCTTAGTTTGGGACTAGATGGTGCTGTATAAAATGTCGAAGAATATTTATTTATTATATGTACAGAAACTTTTACAGCAGAAAATTCTAGTGTAATAAAACCTGTTGATTATGCGACGCTGGTCGTTTTAGTTTCTTAACGCGTTAATGTAAAAATATGTACTACATTACTATTAATTTTGTGCTATTATATAATAAGTACCTAATATTAGATAGGTAGACAGATAATAAACTTAAATACCAAAAATGTATCTTGTAGCCGTGTTAGCCATAGATAAATAGATAGATATGACCATTGGACTTCCAAATCAAAGGTCTCGAGTTCAAATCCAAGACACGCACCTCTGTCTTTTCAAAGTTATGTGCGTATTAATAGTTAATTATCCTTAAACGGTGAAGGAAAACATCGTGAGGAAACCTGCACGCCTGAGAGATTGTCTCGACGGCGTGTGAAGTCTGCCAACCCACATTAGGCTAGCGTGGTGGACTATAGCCTAATCCCTAAATCTATAACCCCTCATTGTGAGAGGAGACCCGTGCCCAGCAGTGGGACATATAATGGGTTCATTATGTATTATTTTAAGTATTATAATGTCATGTCATGTAAACTGCCTCATTAGCCAAGCGGTCCTGAGCGCGACTGCCCCGCTAGAGGTCCTGGGTTCGATTCCCAGGTCGAGCAAAGTGTTATTGGGTTTTTCCGATGAAATTCCCAGTGGCAGCTCGGAGTTTGGAATTTGTGCCCGGTTAATGGCAATAGGCTCGCCCCCTATTACATGGGAACTAAACATACCGGCGAACCGTGGGTGTACATTAGTACGCTTCTGCCTAACCCTTCGGGGAATACAGGCGTAATGGTATGTTATGTTATTATAATATTTTTTTAAATAGTATTGATTTATTCTCTCTTCACAAAGGTAGTTCTTATAATAATTATGCTATATATAAGTAATAACAATGCCAATCCACAGCTAACTTTATGAGAGACTGGTGCCTGAAGTAGGTTTGTACAACCGCCTGTATTACAGGTCACCAGTGCCCCCTCGCGGCTAGTGCATGCATGGGCATTCGTTAGAAATATCATATAATATACCCGGTAATAATAATTATTCTTTCTTTATTAGTACGTAGGCATAATCTCCGGAACTCACTGATAATGCTAGATTGACATATTGATATTCTCGAGTGACATAGGCTAATCTTTTATCGTAACGTCCACGCGAAAGAAGTTGCAGGCAAAAGCTAATACAACGAGGAATTTTCATTGAGGTAATACACCAACATTTTAGCACGTTGATCTAACAAGGCGCATCATCCAATAGTGACCCAACCCTGCTACACTCGAGGACCGTCACCCTTTAGTGAAACACAAACATAATCAACAGTTAATTAGACACGCTAATTATCCTTGGACTTTTATTCAGGGCATGTGGTGAACCCTCGTCTGGGTAAAGCTTGTGTAGAGATGACTGGACAGAAAGTATGTTATAATAATTTTAATTAGGCTTTCCCTTGGAGAGTTCCGTTGGGATTATTTTTGAAGTTTTGGGTTCGTTGGGCAAGTGAGTGAGTTAGTGATATTAGTAATTGGAAAGTGAGTTTTTTTCCATGAGACAACTGGCAAACGTTTTAACAACAATTAAATCAATGAAATAATAAAATTGATTAAATTGTTTTGAAACGTTAAAATAAAATATGCACCTTTAGGTATTTATTTGCACTGGACCTTTAATTATTTTTTTTAATTCTTGAATGGCTTACGCTTGATCTCACCAGATAGATTTCACCAGAAAGACACCCAGATTATATCTATCAGGGAAGACCCACTCGGGAAGCGCATTCCACATTTCCGCAGTACGCATGATAAATGTGGCATCCGAATCCGATCCCAATATGCAGACCTAGGAATAATAAATTTTAATACTTAATCTTACAAGATTGCAACTCAATTAAGGAAACTACCGCTCAACGTTTAAATAATTAAATAAAGTAGTTAAAATTAAATGAATACCATTTTAGGCCTCAATTATTAAGTTTAAAGTGCGGGTAAGTGCATCCAGGCTTTATCGAGACGTTATACTGTCTGTTGTCTTGTCTGTTGTCTACTGTTGTACTAGCTCAAAATATAATGGTCTTTTTTTACGCCTTTTGGTACCGATTTAACAACGGTATATCGATAAGATCCAGATTTTTTAATATTTAGCATAGATTACTTTGAGTTACGGCGCGACTTCAATTAGTCCGGTCGTGTTTTCTCTTTAGGAAAATAAAATAATTAACAGTGTTATTACAAACCATTATTTCCAGTGATAATTGGTAAGGACCAAGAGAAGAAAAGTTAAAGAAGCTTTGTCTATAGAATTTCAATTATTTAATTTTCCGAAAAAAAATCTTTTTTTCAATTTTCAATCTTAACGAGCGTGAATATTACCAAATCCAATTTATATTATCCTTTCAACAAAACAGTAATAAAGATAACTCGCAGCATCCCATGATATAGTAGCTCTGTTCATCCCGCCACTGACACTACGAAATTTATGTTCCAATTAAAATTTAAACGCGTTATTATCCAGCAAATTCAAAAAGCAACGAGCCGGTCACGAATCAATTAATAAATGAAACGTCTACATAAATCAACCGTGTTATATAAAATTATATATTTTATTTGTTGAAAATGTCGTATTACCGACGTATTCATTGTGACACAACGAAGTGAGAAATTCGGAAAATTTTAATTAACATGAACGTTAAGTTTGGTATGTATTTCAGTTAATTGTCGTAGGTGCGCAATGTATTGAAGAGGGAGTAAAGTTTAACAATTATGTTTCGTCTCTAAGGCATTTGTTATAAATTTAATACGATATTTTATAAAGTAATAAGTTTAGATTGATATTAAATTTTGCGCCTCGCCGAAGTTGTTCATCAATGTTATTTATATTTTTTGACGAGAAATTATTAAATAAATAACAGCTTTATACGTCGTGTTACAGTATGTAATTGTGACTCTGGTACGTGAAGTCATGAGTTTCATAGCATAGATCTGGCTTTTTTTAAGTTTCTTTAAATTCTCAGTTGCAGCTTATGTTTGGATTAAGGGCCAATTACTGCTTGATCTATACCATGGATCACTTAACGACAAACTGTGGATGAGGTTTAAGAAAGTTAAATTTAAGTAGACCGTACATATAGTATCCTTCTCCTACTACTTTGATTTTCCATTTAGTCACAAATGATAATCATAAATAAATGAGACCACTAGTTAAAACTTTTAAAAAGTGCGCTACGTTCTTGTGACTCCTCTGGTATTGCGGGTGTCCATGAGCGGCGGTTATTGCTTACCATCAGGTGATCCGTCTGCTCGTTTGCTCACCTAACCCATAAAAAAATATCCTCCTGACCATTATTATGTTACGTCAAAATTAATTATAATTATGTACCTATTAAGGTAAGGAACTGTAAAACTTTTGGTAATTAACGATTATCTTATCTTATCTACGTTAATAATACTTGCAAAACCTGACATGAGCACATTTTATTTGATTGGTCCTTTTATACGGGCCCGTACTTAAGGTCCGACTTTTACAAGATGTCTTGTGCCAGACAAAAAGGTGAATTAGATTGATATTACCAAGTTAGACCGAAAATATCATATCATTATAATGACAGTAATAAAATATAACTCCCTGACTCATCTCGGTATAAAGAGTTACCGTTATAATATTATAATAAAAATATAAAATCTGAAACTGTCAGGAAAGCATACTGTTTTGAAAAATATATTATGTATGTAACATAACATACCATCACGCCTGTAATCGCCGAAGGGTAAGGTAGAGATGTACTAACTTATTGTTTAGGTCTCGTCATAATATAATAGGCTGTATTGAGCTTATCCTACTAACCGAGCACATCTTTAAAATTCTTAAAAAATACATATAAAATACCACCACCTTATAAACAATTTATAAAAAGTGCTAACTCATTAGCAATTTTTAAACGGTGAACAATAAAAGCCTGCCTAAAACCAACGCTAATGGAACTGTCGGAAAGAAGAAACCGTGAAATGAATTCTCGCCATTTATCAAGCTATTCCTTAACATCCCGGAACGATAACCCGTATCGCAGACGCATAGTTCAAACCGATGCCTTTTGTGTGATGGCCAACATTCCCATTTAAATGAATCCCCATCGATTCACGGCGATACAAAGAACAGCAATTTCGAGCCATCGAAACGGTTTTCCAATCGTAACTAAAAAAGAAAAATATATGGCAGCCAGTTTTCAATCTAACCCTTTGAATCCTGAATAGTTTGCAATGTGGCGGGCTTGGAAGGTGAAACCGTATACGGAGGCGTCTTGGATATGCAAGCGGAAGAAAAGAGATCTTATATCAATGTTGAAATAAAATCGTACATTCAGATTGACTGCAACATTTTACTCACGTGTCAGATCAGTGATAAAGATTCTTGGACTCCTAGTCGGGAGAACTATTTTCAATACTTTCTATTTCATGTTTTTGAATTCTTGATTTATCTCGCCTCTCACTGTAGGTACTCTTTTGTACCTGTCAAATAGTACAATGCTCACGAAGAAGATTCAGGTTACAGTTCCTTAGATGTGCGTTAAATCAAATTGAAATCGCTTTATCCATACTAAATGTCCAACCTGATCTAGTAAGGCTGAAAATCAATCCAATATGCTTCATAAAATACAAGGCGTTTCAAAAAGGTACGAGTAAATTATGGTAATATTTTTCTTCACGCTTTTAGGAAATTTTATATTAGAAATTGTACAGTCCATTAAGATTATAAGCTTAATTTTCCATTACTACTAAGTGACCATCAAAAAAACATAATCCCATGCCAATATTAATTCTCACAGCCCATCTATAAAATTCGACTTGAAATTCAACCCTAAAATTGAGATTCTCGGAAAAAAGCAAGCAGCCGATGAATATTCATGGGAAACACAGCGACGAAAATGCGGAACCTTTTATTGGATCAGGGAGAATCGTGCCTCTACCGATGAGAGGAGGCTATAGTTTTAAAATTTCTCCTTCATTCTTCATAAAAAAAGAAAATATTTAAGAGTTGGAATGGATATAAGGCGAAGAAATTTTGTTACGTAAGTTTGAGGATTTGTGAACTAGTTTATATCAACTGGCTTGATTATGAAAAACAGCTGGATTAATCGTGAATTCATTTGTGTAATAAAAGGATTTTAACTGGAATCACCACGATTGAGAAAATAGTTAATTACTAATATTTTTTCGATATTTATTTAGATATTGTCATAGCAATTGCCTTTTTTTATTAAAACTCACGAGTTATTCAGGTATTCACTGCGCAAACAAACTGCATAAAATTTGTTATTTCACTCATTTAACTTTTATAACCGTCATGCAAAACTTTTAGTATATTAATTGTTTTTGAATCAAAAGCTTTTTGTGCCAGATTTTAATAGTTTATAATTTACTAGCTTCTTCCTGCGACTTCATCTGCGTGGACTTTAGAATTGGGTCCAACCTAGATAAAAAGCACATGTATTTATTCCAAACTATAATCTATCTCTGTGCTAAATTTATCCAGATCCGTTAAGCCGTTCTAGCGTGAAAGAGTAACGAACATCCATCCATCCTCACAAACTTTCGCATTTATAATATTATTAGGATTTAATCATTCATAATCAACCCATTATAATGTAATAATTATATTTGGATCGAATTACGGTTTAAATCGTTGTTAGTTTCAATATTGAAACTTATTGAATCAATCAATATTGAAATTATTTATGTAGTTACGCTTCAATCAATCAAGGTCTAAAAACGATCTCCTTTTTCTTCCTTCTCTTAACTTAAATCTACATTCTACTGCCTTAAATTAATAATATTAAAAATTACCGTTGGTACAAAAGGAAGGGAGGAGCAAGTATTTTAACAGGCCCTCTATTCCATAACCGATTAAAATAATCGTTAATACACGGCTGGGCAAAGGGTAAGTGCGGGCTAATTGCGCCATTCTCATTTACCGACAAATGAAATTTGAATGGTATAAAAGTAAATTGGCCGTTGTATAGCAATAACTGGGAATTCGCGAAGTAAGTTCCAACAGAGGGCGCTAGTCGGCAGTTCTATTCGGAAAAGCTGGTACGATGTATTATAATTGGTTATTTCAAGGTGTTTTAGATTGTTGTTTGGAAAATTTTGGAACTTTATTTGAAGTTTCTGATTTATTTCGTCGCTATGAGACTGTCTGTGAGTATGATTACTGCCCCTGAGTCTATGTTTATCTATAATCTACAGAATACTACTATTCTGGAAAAATCTATTCTCTTATTGTACCTGCTTTTAATATCAGAGTAAGAGAGGCTGTTATATTATTGTATGGTACGAAATTTATAAATGCTCCAAATACAGGGATAATTTTAATGGTTGCTTTGGTGCTTCTTTTTTCATAAAAACATACTTTGTACTACAATGAAATTTTAACTAATTACTCAGCGCTTCCATGATGACGTTATATTTCATTACGCTCAACAAATTCCCTCTGTGACTCGTATTTTATTTAGAACTTGTTAATAAACGGACAGACCTAACGAGTTCTGCTTTTATCACGCAAGCCAGTTTTAATAAACATTTCGTCGTAACACATCATATTATTATCATACATAAACATCGTGATATATGTCGAAATATGTTTTCTACCCTTATACCTGTCAAAGCTGTCCAGAGGTTACATCTTACTCAGCTGTAATTAATGTCAGCCTGAATTATCAGGCTATTCCCGGTTCCCATAAGTATCCCACTTTCTTTTGCAATTAGAATTTTAGCTCTATACTAAATCCAACTGTATTTTTTTTGTTAATCAACAAACAGACAATAATTTTAAACAAAACATTACCTAAATGTGTTGTTTAATTCTTATTTAGAAAGAGTACATTCTATCAATTGTGTTAACTACCTAATAACCGCTTCTCTACAATTGTGTTAGAATGTTTGCACAATATTTTAGTTTGTTAGCTGTTATGTTTGGCTTATCTAATTACAAGCTCGTCAATTTTGTGTACTGTGTTTGTTAATTAATTAAGTTATAAATAATATTCAAGCTTACGTAGTAAACTCGATCAAATCAAATAAGCTAACCTTCTACTAGAAGGTTAGCTTATTTGATTTGATCGAGTTTACTACGTAGAATTTCTTCCTATAAGGCGCTCGGAGCCTGGTATACCGTAATTAGTGTTAGTTATTCCGATAGCGATCGCTGGTGTAGCAATATCGAAACGTTAGTCGATGTTCATGAGTATCTTGCCGAGATTTCTACGTCCAACTTATGTTAAGTAATGATTTGGGTAGATATAATTATTATTCTGCCTGTGATGTAAATTGTTTAGTACATGTTATGTTATATTGTGCAGCGCGGTTGATAATTTAATTTAGTTTATTATTTAAAAACTGTAGTCGAAAGACATACATTTTTAATTAAATGAAGTCTCAATACTCCCATAATTGAAAGCCATTGCAAAGTCCAATTCAATTTGCCAGGGGCTTGATTTTCCAAAACCGTTTGGAGAAATTGAAAAAAGTGCTCTTCCCAAATCTTTTTTACGTTCTGTGCAAAGAAAGGAGCACAATTAGTTGTTCCTATTGGCCCCAATCTCCACGACTAATGAAAGAATAAAAAGACCTGACATAATGATTTTTAGATGAATTAGTAATAAAAGAAACCAAACTTTTATTTAATTTTAAGGAAATAACACTCATTAACTAGATAAATTGTATAATTTGTTAGGTATTTGGTTTTCATACGATATTTACCAGGCGAGAATTTTAATTTTACCATACGTAAGATATAGGTACCTACTTTTAAATTACTTTTCAAAACTGCAAATTTCTTATTTTAAAAGTAAGACAAAGTAAAGTTTTATTTGAAGCTTGAGCTCTATTTCTTTTGAATAGTAGATTTTGTTATTAAATAGTAAAATTAAGTTTAGAGCTTTCGTAATATGCCGTTGAATCTAAAACAAAAAGGTTAATAATATTCGTTTCATAACTATATAGTAATTCTTAATTATACCTAATTTGTTACATTTTCAGAATTACCAGATGAAATTTTAATATTTCAAAGTGCTTTTAATTTTTGAAGAATAGCTTTGTTATTTATGTAGAATCTCATTCGACCAAGTATTTACATTTATATACATTTACATAATTTGTATTTGATATTTATTTCATACATAAATATAATCTGTTATGAACAGGAGACATAAATAACTGTAAAACCCCTTTTTACGGATTTTATCGCGTTGTATTGAAATTATTTAAAGCCCGACGTTTCGAATCCTTTACAGCATCCATGGTCATGTGTAGGCTGAGGTGTTGCACGTCTTAATGTTAATATTACTAACAGCTACCTTACATTTTTGTTAATTATTAGCGTTCCGATTCACGCAGAACGAGCTCACTATATCCTTTGGTCTTGCAATTTTGGATTTAGATTTAATAGATTCTATAATGGGGTTCCAAGCAGCTGGTAAGATCCAACCATCTTTTCTATTGAAGTTTGGGTTTTTCTTAATTTCAATAGCCTCACGAATCATCCTGGGTAGGAATCGGTTTTCTTTTGCGAGGACATACTAACTTTTGAGCTTAATTTTTTTTAATGATATCATTGGGACTAAAATTTCATCATAGTATAGACAACCTAAAACAAAAGAAAGGACGTATCAGATAATGCATGTTGTCAAGTTTTATTGTGAGTCGATCCTTACCGCCACTATAGTGGCGTGCCCTCACTGAGACTTGAGATGGCGCTCTCAGTTACCGGCTGATGAAGGTGCTCTCAGGACACGGGTGTTTCGGAAAGTACCTATGATATATACGCCGTAAACCACGTCCGGTTTCACCATTGCGTGGACTGCCCCGAACACACGGCGTAGCACGCGCTAGAGGTATGCCCAGCTTGGGCAGAGCAGCGCCGTGATCTTTTCGAGGCAGAAGACCCGGAAGCGAATGGTACCACATTCGCTTCCGGACATAATTCGAAACAATGTTGGAAGCGAGAGTGTGTGGTAATTCACCGCCTCATGCGAGCAAGTTATATTTGCAAAAGAAGCGGTAGATAGGGGGAGAGCATTGTCCACCTCTCTCCCGATCCGCAGCAGACGCGCAAACAGATTGCCGGCCTCCATGAGCTATGGCTTGTGGGCTGACTCGGGAAGTCCCCTGAACCAACAGACAATGGCTCCAGTAGGTGGCAAGGTAGGGCAAATGTAGATAAGTGGGTTTTTTAGCCGGTATGGATCCGATATATCCTGCAAGATGGCGGGGTATGTCGGACTCAGGCGGTAGACCGATCCATGACATTTTCCGTACTATAAATAATGGTTTTGTTCAGTGGTATAATATTATGTCGTGACTATTCCTACGTGCTCTATTCCCAACATGCACCCACAGAATTCCGTAACCCAATCTAAGAAAACGAGCAAACACATTTGTATCAAACGACCATTTCAAACTTGTTTTGGTTCATCCAAACATCACCCCTGTAGATCGAAGCAACACATTTACGTGTGCCTACAATCGCGTATATCTGTTCGACGTGAGGCATGTCGCACCCTGCTCAGCGATGCCGAGTGATAAGAAGTGAAGGCTTCGATCCGCAGCTTGCCTTTAATTTGGCAATATTTATACAACGCTTCAAAGGGTATGCTCCTGTATTCATTGTTGTTTATCATATATCTAGGTTTACTAGAATATTAAATGTCAACAAAATCTAGATTGGCTTTACTACCCACGGAATTGATCTTTTGATTGAAATTGTATATAATTTTATATATTTTAGTTAGAAGCCTACTTAATATGACCATTTACAAAATAAACAGAATGTTTTCAGTCAAAAAGTAATATAATGGGGTAGAAAGACCAGGAAAACGATGAAATTGCACACGTTTCGTCAAATGTCTATCTAGGATATTTGATGGACAGTGACGATACCGATCATCTGACAATCACACAAACTAAGTGTCTGTATGAAATGAAATGAAAGATTTTCATTATGATACTTTACTATAAAAAAGTAATATTCCTAGAGTATTATTTTTGGTCCTTTTGCACACTTTTCGTGCACAAAAATAAACAAGCGCGGCTATAAGCAACCGAAATTTGTGAACATTCCGATAGACGGTATCAGAGCCCCATCCGTTGTTCTAACGATTTATGAGCGTGTAGCACCGGTTTCCGCGATAAAAATTTACTAAACACTTTCCGGTTAATAGTTAAATGTCATTTGTTATACCTAAGTTGTATTACAATGTAACTGTCTATTTTATTCTGAGTGTAGAATATGAAGAATACCAAGAAAGTACGGGGTTACTTCTATGCTGGTAATACCTAAAATATGTCATAATTTTTGAAGAACGGATTATAGTAAAAAATAATGTTAAAATTTACAGAGTACTCTATGAAAGCAACTAATAACAATAGAACAAAACGTTTCACTTAACGAGGTAATTAAATAACAACATAATGTACCTACTCAGGTTTCAGACTTTAATCTTTCAAAGGTGTGAAAAAATCGAGAAATGCAAATAATAATTTCGTTTATTTTATTGGGGATGCCTTTTCTTATTTTTAGCCTTCCATTGTGCCTTTAATTTCGGTGATGATGATGATGATGAATTGAAAATGCGGTAGGCTGACTGTAATATAGTGTAACAAAACATAAGCAGCATAGGTACCTAGTGAGCATTTGGTTAACAAAATCTGGCAATAGGTCCGACAGGATAATATTTGTTTCTCGTAAGCTTATGAATAGTGTTGATAAGACATAAAAAACGTAGACGGTAAAAACACTAGTATTTTAAAATTTTGGTGTTTCTAAAATTAAAACTGTTTTAAGTTCATAAAAAGTAGTAGTCTAATGTCACATTGATGCCATAATAACTGCGCTTGAGAGGGTGGCTTGGTGGTATAGTTTGGGGAATTCCCACTACAGCGGAAATACCCTTCTCAGTTCAATACAATTGCTATCCAATTTTCAAGTAAGATACCAGTTCGTCCCGCGATCTCCGTCTAGGCCTCCCGCATTGTCGAATGCTTTTAAGACTCTACTCTAAGTTAAGTCTAACATGTCCACATATCCCTTATCCGACATGCGTAAGGACGGCTTAATCCTCAACGTGAAATATTTTAAACCTTAAGTAATATTATGTTATATTTCTTAAGTAGTCTTGCAGCTATAAATGTAGGTGTGTATATTATAAAGGAAAAAAAAACCTTTAATATAGTAACATATTAATACATTATGTACATTGATTCGTTGATATAATATTCAGTGGAGGGTGGTCGGAAATTCTGCGTCTTGCGTCTCGGGAGCGCCTTTGAAGTGGTTTTTGAACGCGGAATATTGAAGAAGTGGGGGAAATATGGGGGCCTGTTTCGCGAATTTAATAGAAATACGATATTTGAAATGAAAGTGCGTGTTTTGTGAGAATTTAACTTATTTATAGAATTATTCCTAACGATGGAAAATTGCTTAGTCAGTTCTTCTTCGATGTGTTCGTAATATACAAGTTCCACTTATGTAGCAGTTAGCTTTTTTTTTCAAACGGAATAGGTATATATTAATGAAGGGTATTTAAACTTATTGTGATTTAAAAAATTTTAATTTTAAATTATAAATCAGTATTTCATTAGTATGTTAGCCCAGGGAAATCTACAGTAAGTTGAAATGATCAGGAGATGCCATACTATAGTAATGTCAGTTTCTCAGTTTGTAATATAGTTAATTTTATTATATTATTATAATAAGTGGTTTATTGCTTGTTTCGAAGCCTACACTATAAACCCTAGCTTTTATACTGTCAGCTGATAAGTTATACGATACTAAGTTTATATGCATCTCAGTTTAAATCCTTCCGAATCAAAGGACCAGACCGAACCACAACGGTCTTCCACAAATATCTTAGGTCCGCACATGACACAGTGCCTCATAGCGTCACAGAATTAGATACCATTAGTACTGAGCGACCGCTGTCACTTGCGTTGAACTATATTAGCTTTATAGTGTCACTCAACTGCCTTATCTGTCCGTTATTTAGGCTAAGAGTTTCGGGAGAAACGGGTTTAATAGATATGGCGTGCGAAAGACTATGCGGCTTATCATTAAATGACAGCGCAGATTTAGGAGTGATTGTTCAATGCCGCTGAGTAAACAGCAAACTGATCTGCAATCATTATTTTTTTGCGCATATTGTATATCATATATCAGTATTCTCTTGGTGGAAAGCACGGCACTAATTTAAGGCTCGTCCCTGCCATTTTTAATATTTAGGTATTTTCTTTGAGGCACCTCTTTTAGCCTTGCGATAACCTTAAACTGAGAGGATATCCATTCCCAGCAGTAGAGTACAAATGGGTTGTTGGCGAATGATGTTCCCTATATTTTCAATAATTGGTTCGTAGATATCAATTAATAATTTAAGTATGTTTAGCTTCTACATTTTTCGTAGCGCTTAACGTAGTCGCCTCTCTACTAATATGGCGCGGAATGTCGTGGGTTCGTTAAAAAAAATGTAGTTTGTTTATTTAACATAATTTACCATCAATAGTGTTTATTCCTCGAAGGGTTAGGCAGAGGTGGACAAAGGTTTTAGTCTTATGCCATAGGGGGTGAACCTATTGCCTATTATTATCCAAGCACAAACTCCAAGCTGCCACTAAAATTTCATAGAAAACCCCTAGGGATCGATCCCAGGACCTCTAGCATTACATAGCAGTTGTGCTTGGGATTACTAGGCTAATGAGGCAGTTTATATAATTATATATTTCAATACACTCATACTACCTACCCTTCATAATGTACAGTACTATTAATGCCTCTAAATAGGGGAAAAATCAAAATAATGTCTTCTTGATTCTGTTGTTGTTGAAGAAATTTTAATTAAAGGTGATTATATCTTTATAATACCTTCAACACGTATTTAATAACACTGTAAGGCTCGTTTCCTTGAAAAACGATATTACATAGATAAATTGTGTAATTATTTGGCTTCATTTTAATTATGAACCTGTATTAAAGACATTTGGTTCAAATCTGAAGGCAATGACTGATAGAAATTGTCATTTTACGTTTTCAATCATATACCTAGCTAGATAGGTAGGTAGATAGATTTAAGTCTTATGGAGATTTTATGGATATAAATTGTAGTGGAAGAAAAAATCAATCTCAGGCAGAATGCGAACCTATGTCTCTATGGAATTTTGTTTCAACCCTAGATATTCATAACATAATTTTATGTCATCTGTGTGGAACAGCAAAAAACTTTTTTTTGGCCACATATCATGTCCATACATCCTGTTATCGCAATTCATAGTACCATGGAGTTTCCGCTTTATGGAATCTTGAAACTAGTCTCATATAATTGTTGATAAAGAGAAAGGATTTAGAAAAGTTTTTAACTTTTAACCATATAAAGACCAACTTCAGTTCAAAAGCAGTTTCCCACCCAAAACGAGCCAAATAATTGAGCACACTTCGAGTCTAAATTCGTACAATCGCAGAGTTTTAGTTCGCACGTACCACTACGAAATATTCTGTGAGAGGCGAAATTCAACAATTTCGCAGTTTCCTGGTGTGAGCGCTAAAACTGTGAAGTTTTGTTCCACTTGCCTCGATTGTTCGCTGTTAAGTTCGCCAACTTGTTAAAGTACATAGACTTAGTGCTATATAAGAGACTGGCTTCACTATCTTGTCTTAGATAAATACTAGCAGATCATTAAATACTCGCTCCCGCTTATTATAGCAAATATTTTAAAATAAATGGTAAATATTAAATGGTAAATGGTAAATATTTTAGGTAAATGGCAACGTAGATAAAACCGCGGATGAAAAGCTAAGTAACAATAATTCAAATGATATTAGCCTATAACGGAACTTCAAAACGTGATCCTATATTACACGTGCAGGGACGTCGCAAGTTAATTGACCTAAAGTGAATTAAACTGATAAAATCTGCGACGAACAGCCCTGATTTATCGCCAGACTGTTCGAAGATTAACTCGATGTGTTTCGTTTACTATTTACGGTATCGAGTGCTACGTAAAAGTAACCAGCACGGTAGGGACAATGTAGTTGTATTATTTTTGTATCTAGGTATTATATTGAGGGAAAACGACTAATGTTTCTTTTAAAAAATGTTAGCCTACACTAGGATTTTCTCCTGTATCGTGGGTGCGTTTACAAATACCTACAAATTCTCTCATACACAAACACCCAGACCCGGAACAACTACCTGTAGATCATACAAATATTTGCTCCGTGTGGGGATCGAACCCACAATAAGTGTCGCAGAAGCCGATCGCTTAGCTGCTACGCCAAACGTGTCGTTAAATATTTATATAACTATAACTTATAATAGTAATACTTATAGTATAACTTTTTAAGATTTAACTTAACAGTTACCTACAATTAACTATGACAGTTAAGATCAGGCAAACTGGCGGTCAAGCAGAAGTCAATCTGGAATAAAAAAATAAGAAAAAAGCTATTTACTGATCCTTTTCATAAGACACTGCTATGATTGTAAAATTTTATAATAATCAAAAGGATCAAGCAGCGATCCTGGGCAACAAAACTTGTTTAATATAAATTTAACAAAAAAATGCATAACATTGCTATGAATAGGAAATAAGCAAATAAGAAAGTAAACCAGTTTATTCGCTCTAAAAATACATGACCCAATTTTCTAACCAAACCACACTATAATCAAATCCTTTGTGTACTACTCCAAAAAATCTGGACATACGAAGAAAACTTTCATTCAATCGAAGTAAGAGTGGCTCCATAGTAAAACATTACAAATTGGCTTACAGCGCGGCCCGCTAAGTGCTTCCTTAAAATATTTATTTGTACTTCGCTTTTAGTGACCGACGTCCACTCCGCTCCGGAAATACATTTCAAGTGAAAACGCGAAACTGTTTCTTCGACAAGTTTTTGTGTAGGTCTGTTAGTGCTTCTTCTTTTAGAAATTTTAGATAGGTTTATACTTAGTTAAGGAAATATTGTTTTTGGTCCTTTTGTACGCATAAGGCAAACATCCTTTCTGTTGTAGGAGTATATGAGGGATAGTCCTCATTAAAAAAGCTTACATTTAAAGTATATGGAAAATTACCATTAATATAATGGCAACAAGCACGCTCCCTATTACATGGGACATTAACATACCGGTGAACTGTGGATATACATTAGTACGCATCTGTCACCTTTCGAGGAATATAAGCCTAATGTTATGTTACTATTACCGGACTGGGCATCAATATTATTATAATTATTAGTCAACTTTAGGATAGACATACTAAGGTTATTTGTATATAATCACTGATTGCCATAAGTACAATATCTTAATTGTTTAATAACTTCCTTCATTTTATTATTTCAAAACAATACTGGTTACAGTTGCACGTTACTTAGTATTTGATTTATATTTTCAAAGTCAAAGTCAAAGTCAAAATGTTTTATTTCAATTAGACCATTATAGAAGGTACTTTTGAAAAGTCAAAACTAGTTGCACGGTTCCAAAAAGTGGGTCTTATGGAGAAGAGCCGGCAAGAAACTCCATAGATACTCTTTTTAAAATAAAATAATCATAATTACAATATTAGCTTTACAACTTTGTTTTAAATAGTTGCTGAGAATTATGCAGTTTGATGTGTTGGTTTTTTTCATAACATTACAGAAAAAAAAATATATAAAGAGATTGCCACAGCAGGTAAAAGCTGACCAGCCCCGACAGACAGCACCCGTTCACGAGTATGTCGTGTGGTTCGACTCAACCATATTGTAGGGAATAAAACGACCCGACACACAACGCCACTATCAGCAGGACATTTCAGCGAGCATGACAAACTCAGACCGCGGGCACAAAATTCTTACAAATAAAATATAGGTACTTGTACAGATCATTACATCAATCTCTGCACCATACTCACACTTTACAGATTTTTCTGCTGTTATACAGCCCACCGTCAAAATATTAGTTATGCTTTCAACTTTAACCTGCATTATATCTGATCCCAACGTGATCCACGTTCATTCAAGTATAATATTTAACAAGCCTGTTAAATAATAATCAAACTATGACCAAACAGAGTCAGTGAGGGCGGAATCATTAAAACTTGAACCTTGTACTTGTTAGGCGGGAGGGAACTTATCTCGCGGCTATATCCTTGGTAACGTTTATCTTACAACTGAAATGAGTTGCCTCAAAAATGCTTCTAGCTTCATATTATAGATTGAAAATAATTTAACTTTAGCATGCAGATAAAATCCAGGATCTAGATATTGTCTTTTGTCCATTCTATAAAAGCTATGTAGAAAGCTACACAGGGCTATAAAAGACAATATGCTTCAACTGAGTCTTCACATTATAAAATGTACAATACACCGAAATTAATGTATTCATACCTTTTATCTATACTTTCATATTGTCATGAAAAACTGAGTATAATGATCTCAAACATTAGGACTCCCAAAAAACCATTCATTAAGAGCAAAAACCAGATACCTACGGGTTGCAGGAAAATCGAGAAAGCTTCGGTAACCGTTGTTACTTTCCTAACGACCTCGACCTTGACCGAGTAATTATGCTCAGTAAAAGAAATTACCAAAGAGTTTCAAACGAGAAACAGCCATTTATTGTGTCAGCTTTAATTTAGAGTGTTATTATTAATTACTTCACTGCGAACATTCATTTTTTTGTTCTTTTCTTTCTTTGACCCAGAGAATCATAGATTATTTTTATGACGTATTTTTTAAAGTATCTTCGTACGTAGTATGATTTGATAGTATGGAACACCTTCTTTATACCTAAGTGCGATACAAGACAGCGAATGTGCCTCTTGGGACAGGGTTATCCAAGACCAGAGGACCAGAGGAGTTTTAAGCTCGGAAGAGCTGTTTGAAGAACTGGGAGAGGATGAGGAATACCTTATCTAGGGAAATAGCTTATCTATCTAATTGATAGGTATTCTAATTCAGAAATAATAATTTATAATTCATAATATTATTTATACATAACATAATTTAATAAATAAATACACTTTGTTATTAGAGTTAATAATTTAAATGAATAGAAATATTAATTAATTCGTATAGCCCTCCATATTGCAATGCTTGCAAAAGGCCGCTAAGTTATAAGTTCACTAAAATGTAATGTACCTAACACCTTAATGTACACTTAGTAAGCAATAAATCTTTGAATCTTTGAAGCACAAAGATCCCATTGGATCGAAGTCCACTGAGGCCTTGCAGCAGTGAGTAACTACTATTAATAATTAGTTGAAATTATATTCTTAATCGTAACATCTCATATTTGTGATTTCCAATTGAACGGTTTTGATGAATAATAAAACTAGGAAAATACAACAGGTTACGTACACAAGTTTGGAAAAACAATAAGAGTAAAAAGATTTAATAAAGACTCTTTAGACGACGAAGCAATATTTACTTGTACCTAGTTCAAACCTTTGAGTATGGATATATAGTCAAAGAGTTCAAACCCATAACAATGTATCACAGTAATATCATAGTCCAACTTTCGCAACCTGAAAACAGAAGGAATTTGACACAGAAAATCAATTTAACAACTCACTGAAAATACGACATGATAGTCGTTTCCCGCCGACATTTTGTGCGGACATCTATTTAGATCTGTTTACTCTTGTATGTATGCTAGGAGAATAACAACAATATTTATGTTTGCTCAGTAAATGATTTCAGTATGTACTGTTCGTAAGAGGAAATCCTCAAATTTGTCCCAAAAGTTCGTCCTGCTCACACACATTGATTATTCCAAGTAATCTATGAAACAAAAATTTTATTATAACATACTAGATTACTAGCTTCTTCCCGTGACTTCATCTGCGTGGATTTCAGACTTGAAAGTAGCCTATGTGCTATTCCAGACTATAATCTATCTCTTTGCCACGTTTTATCCAGATCCGTTCAGCCGTTCTGGCGTGAAAGAGTAACAAACATCCACGCTCACAAACTTTATAAAAAGTCACGGTTTTATGGTTACATGAATTAAACCTGTTGTATAGGGTGACTCTGAAAACATGCAATAAATTGAAATTAGAGGTTCAGTAACCGTTACTTATTCATTTTAAAATGATATTTCAATAAATCAAAAATTTACTAAAACTAAACAATTAAAAAATAATTAAATAATTTTAAATCAATTCAATACACAACGCAGATAATTGTTAAGTGCTGTGCTTTGCACTTATTATCATTTAATTACAGTACTCTATGTACGAGAAAAATAGCAGTAAAAGCCTCGGACGTTGCCATGTTGCCAAATGCTTTAAACAATATTAAAAAACTATATTTGCCTCCTTAGCCAAGCGGTCCTGAGCTCGACTGCTACGCTAGAGGTCCTGGGTTCGATTCCCAGGTCGAGCAAAGTGTTATTGGGTTTTTCTATGAAATTCCCAGTAGCAGCTCGGAGTTAGGAATATGTGCCCGGTTGATGGCAATAGGCTCGCCCCCTATTACATGGGACCTAAACATACCGGCGAACTGTGGGTGTACATTAGTACGCCTCTGCCTAACCCTTCGGGGAATACAGGCGTGATGGTATGTTATGTTAAAAAACTATATTTTTCCTAAATCACTTGCTCTAAATTATATATTTTAATTTGTCGCGTCTATTCAATGTCACCCTGCAAAGTGAGTATAATATATATGTAATTATTGAGTTATAAAATAATTGTCAAGTGCGACGAGCTCTGAACAAATAAGCAGTAAAAACATTCAGTTATAATGTAACGGTACTCCTTATGTGGTACATAAATAATAACTGCGTATAAAGTTTTCCGAGAACGCTTCTGCAATATTTTTTGGGAATTAAGGGCTTCGGTACGCATGTGCTCTTTTTTATACTTAATACTTTTTGTTGGTAGTAAATACTGTGGATCTAGACGTAATGTTATTGCCCTGTATGCGTACTTTAACAACTTATTTCTAGATGAATAAAATAAATGTTCTTAGTGAAATATCAATTCATTCATTCACTCAAACTAATAAAAAAACTCCCTAACGAGTCTCAATAGAGACATCGAATTTCAATTAGGTATGTTTCTAACAGAGTGCAAGGGATAATACCAACAGGAACTGTTTCAGATTGTAAGGAGCTTGGGCTTGAGTGTTTTGAGTAAGTATCTAATCTACTCAAAACACTATACCTACGCAAAAATTTCAAAATACCCTTAAATCAGTCCCATTTTGGAACTCCTAAAATACTATTTCGATCATCACAGATCAATAAGCGCATTTGTGACACAAGGTATATTTTGGGAGCAAATTCACGCATGCGAATTTGTTGCGTCGCCCTTACACATCAAGTGTTTTTTGCACATCGCCGTTTTTTCATCAGATTGGAGTCTTCGGAAATTGGGGATATGTTTCAGACAGTTCGCACGATATTTACTTGTTGGTACACAAAAAATATTTGCCTTCATTTTCCGATGCCAGAATTGACACACATGCCGAACGTATTTTTGTGCCACCCTTAAGTATATCTTGTATGTGTTTGTTAGATCTTCAACATTGTACTATGTATAAGGGTAGTTCTGCGTGTGCCTTATACTTCAGATGTATGTGTTTATTGTGTCAAAAATAACGTGAGAAATACGACGATTCTCTCGCAGATAGGTGCCCATCCAATTATATTTTAAGCGTTATGAACACATTTCGGTGCGACGGAGACTCGAAACATGTGTCGTAATTTAGAATGGGAAATGGGACACGCAAGTAAAAGGCTTTAGTCATACTAACCCTTAATTACTTTTTCGGTGTTTTGGTATTCAGTATAAATTAGTAAGATAAAATGCTACTGATTTTAATTATATATATGTAGTAAAAAAAAATACCGTAGTGCGGATCAAAAGACCTACCAAACTTGACATGAACGAATTTGGTCTTTCTTGAAACTTGATTTCTGGTATAATATAATACAGTATACGACATAATAATGGAGCGACTGATCTAGTCGCCGTAGTAGTTGTAAGTGTCTGTTGAGAATGGGATACGGGGTTAGTTTTCCAAGTTGGGTAAAATGTTATTAAGTTTTTCTATCAAATTTTCAGAAGTCTTTCTAACATTTTCTTTCTACTGTGGGAGAGCCATGCTTCGGCAATAGACCGGCTCGACTGCTGGAGTCGAGCATGGCCTTTCAGAAAACTGGTGCGAAACAACACTTGCGTTGTGTTTCGCCGAGTCAGTGAGGATATCAAAACATTATTGCATTTCATATATAACATTACCTATATATATAATTGTTATATAACCAACATAATAACGTATTTTAATCAAAATACAGGATGAAGAACTCTACAATGTTTTAGTTACATAGAAATTGCCCAAACATTATCCCCGCATTAAGTTAATCCACTGTACCCTCCGGCATCCCATTTCCAAAATGCCACACCTTCCCAACATTCTTGTGTATCTCAAGAAAAACGCAAACGATAATTACCACTTATCTGGTGAAATATTTCCATGTTAATTTACCGTTGCTGCGCGGTATGGCTTCAATTTTCCGCCGATTTATTTGAGAACAAAGCGGCCCCTAGCGACGGAACGTTATCGGTCGTTATTTATCGGGCCTGGGCCGAGCTAAACTCGTTAACACGGTTTACCTGTCCCTCTATAATTCACCCGTTTTTACTTAACGAGCGGTTTGTTGGCCGCGAATTAATGTTTTAACTCAGTGGCTTTTAAACTTGTTTAAATCATCCCCCTCTTTCTTATCTAGGTTATTATAAATTTGTATGTGAAGGTTAGTTTTGAGGGAATTAATTTAAATTATTTATAAAGGTTTAGTTTTTGATAGTAAGAGATCAGAAAATGGATACCTAACTTTTACCTATTTTTAGATCTTTTACTACCACTTGCCCAAAGGTATTGTTTTTTTTTTATTTAGATTCTTGAAAAGTCTAAATATAATAAAAATAACTTTATATGAGGCTAAAAAACCTAGTACAAAATCGATCTCACAGAAAACCTGCGTGAAACAACGCTTGCGTTGTGTTTCGCCGAGTGAGTTGAGCTTACCGGAGGCCCAAACCCTTTTAAAGGCGGGCAACGCACTTGCGACTCCTCCTGGTGTTGCGGGTGTCCATGGGCGGCGGTTATCGCTTACCATCAGGTGAGCCGTTTGCTCGTTTGCCCCACTATCCCATAAAAAACAAAACTTTGCGTTCACACGACGGACACATTTGCCTACCGCTTACAATAGGATACTACTAAACGAGGATCTAATATTATACCTAACTCGGCTAACTCATAGATTATCAGTGTACACCATACGATACAAAAAAAAGGTTAGGTACATATGTACACATTTTACTCGCTATTTAACATGACCCATTTAAATGGTATGTGTATACACTTAAAAATGTACAAGGGTAGTTAGTAACGTTGAGAGCCGCTGTTTAAGCCGCTCGTAATGTAATGTAAAAATAAACAAATGTACCGTTTAGATGAGAACGAAAATTTAAATGATTGTAAAGCTCTGTTTACGTTGAAAATGTTCGAGATAAAAAACATAGTGGTCCTTCGGGAATAAATTGGGCACAATTACTTTAACATGTGTTTTGTCGTACCTGCTCATTTTTTAGGCAAAATGTCGGACTAATTTAAATTTAACATAAGTAAGTACTATTACGCCTTTATTCCCCGAAGGTTTATTAGGCAGCGGTTTACTGCCTTACACCCTCAAATTTCAAGTTGCTTTAGGTCCCATGTAATACGGGGAGAGTAAGGAATACTTTCACCATTAATCAGGCACAAATTATTATTTTTAAATTATTCGGTAGAATTTCGTACTTAGAATTTCCTAAAAAAGCCCAATAATACTCTGGTCACAGGATAGTCGAACTAAGAACTTCTCAGCAATTACTACTACTACTACTATGATTGTTGTGTATAGATAAAATGAACATGTTTCATGAGACAGCTAAAATAATTATGTTTTAGCCTGTTATATCATGCTTAGCACTTTATATATTACTTGTAGTGAGTAAACATCAAAGAAAAATATCAAAATTTTGATCTTCAAACGAAAATGTTAAATCGCTCGTATGATTTAATAGCTCCAGAACTTAATCGAACGAGTACGAAAGAAAATTCGTATTAATTTTCAATTTTATTCCTAGAATTTTCTTACTTAACAGAGTCTTATGCTGTCAAATTTAAACTGACTTCCAATTTAATACAGTTAAATCTGCCTGTCATGGACCGACAATAGAAGCAATGAAATATTAAAGTTAACTGCTACTTTGATAACTTTATTCCCCCGTCAATAATTACTGTGTACGTGTAGGGGGATATCCGCTAAGGGGGAACTTCGTGGAGTGTGTGGGACACCCCCGTTTTCAATCGACTCGGATTTGGTGTTGACTTTAATAATTATTATATTAATAAAAAATGTTTTAAGCTTACTTTTGAACTTATACCTTGTCCATTGATGAAGTAATTTATCAATAGTAAAATAATGTAAATAGATATAGCTTAAACTTGCTTGAAAGTTTGGTCCTTTTCTCTGTTTTTAAAAGAAGGCTACCCTGGTGCAGATGTAAAAACTGATTGTTAAAATAAAACTTCAGTCCCTATTATGAAATCCTGACCAACGCATTAATACTGCATTCCAAGGTGAAAGATGTTTTGACAACCATCATTATCTTACCAGGGGACGTACGTACGCCATACGATCATTTACAATATCGTCATTCATGGCGGATCTTAGCTTCCTTTATCGCATAAAGATTCTGATCCAAAAGCTCAATTTACCTTTTTACAATAATACTTTTATTCTAGTGTATAAGTAGGTCGCTTTACATTACCTATAGATATATTTATTATTAAGCTTGTAACTTTAGATAGTATTATAAGGCGATCCAATAATTAATACTTACTAATATTAATTTGACACCTAGGTACCTACATACAATGCACCAACGCTGCAATAGATTTACTCTAGCCCCTTATCCCAACACCAAAATTACCCGCCCCGTATTACTTCAAAGTATATCAACATTACCTACAGAAGGTAGGTAATTACCAACACATATGAAAGTAACGTTCAAATCTTAAAATATTCACGTCGCGTTCCCGTGCGAGAAAGTTTCGCTCTGAGAATTTTAAATATTTACTGATCGCTCCGCTCTTTGCGCTTTTGCTGAATAATCACATACGACGGTGGAATTTCTTTGGGATTACTTCGATACCGTCTTGCAGGAATTGGCTGGTAATTATGTAGCAATCTTTTTGTGATTTTTTTGCATTTTTCATGCTAAGATTTTAAAGTTATTTTAGTGAAGGAAAAATTCGACTCGCAGGCAGGATTCGAACCTGCGTCTTCTGGCTAGGTACGCCAGACGCTATGACCTCTAAGCCACCGCGAGTCCTACCTGCCATGTCGAAATTTGCCTTCACATTCTGAACTACGTCTTAAAGGTGACGTCAGTAACATCTATTGAAAGGCAAGTTACTTTGCCTCTCAACCGACATGACTTACCTTACGGTTAGTTCTATGTCGTACGATGCTACCATACCTGCTAACTATCTTTTTGTGATTTTTTTGCATTTTTCATGCTAAGATTTTAAAGTTATTTTAGTGAAGGAAAAATTCGACTCGCAGGCAGGATTCGAACCTGCGTCTTCTGGCTAGGTACGCCAGACGCTATGACCTCTAAGCCACCGCGAGTCCTACCTGCCATGTCGAAATTTGCCTTCACATTCTGAACTACGTCTTAAAGGTGACGTCAGTAACATCTATTGAAAGGCAAGTTACTTTGCCTCTCAACCGACATGACTTACCTTACGGTTAGTTCTATGTCGTACGATGCTACCATACCTGCTAACTATCGTTTTGTGATTTTTTTGCATTTTTCATGCTAAGATTTTAAAGTTATTTTAGTGAAGGAAAAATTCGACTCGCAGGCAGGATTCGAACCTGCGTCTTCTGGCTAGGTACGCCAGACGCTATGACCTCTAAGCCACCGCGAGTCCTACCTGCCATGTCGAAATTTGCCTTCACATTCTGAACTACGTCTTAAAGGTGACGTCAGTAACATCTATTGAAAGGCAAGTTACTTTGCCTCTCAACCGACATGACTTACCTTACGGTTAGTTCTATGTCGTACGATGCTACCATACCTGCTAACTATCTTTTTGTGATTTTTTTGCATTTTTCATGCTAAGATTTTAAAGTTATTTTAGTGAAGGAAAAATTCGACTCGCAGGCAGGATTCGAACCTGCGTCTTCTGGCTAGGTACGCCAGACGCTATGACCTCTAAGCCACCGCGAGTCCTACCTGCCATGTCGAAATTTGCCTTCACATTCTGAACTACGTCTTAAAGGTGACGTCAGTAACATCTATTGAAAGGCAAGTTACTTTGCCTCTCAACCGACATGACTTACCTTACGGTTAGTTCTATGTCGTACGATGCTACCATACCTGCTAACTATCTTTTTGTGATTTTTTTGCATTTTTCATGCTAAGATTTTAAAGTTATTTTAGTGAAGGAAAAATTCGACTCGCAGGCAGGATTCGAACCTGCGTCTTCTGGCTAGGTACGCCAGACGCTATGACCTCTAAGCCACCGCGAGTCCTACCTGCCATGTCGAAATTTGCCTTCACATTCTGAACTACGTCTTAAAGGTGACGTCAGTAACATCTATTGAAAGGCAAGTTACTTTGCCTCTCAACCGACATGACTTACCTTACGGTTAGTTCTATGTCGTACGATGCTACCATACCTGCTAACTATCTTTTTGTGATTTTTTTGCATTTTTCATGCTAAGATTTTAAAGTTATTTTAGTGAAGGAAAAATTCGACTCGCAGGCAGGATTCGAACCTGCGTCTTCTGGCTAGGTACGCCAGACGCTATGACCTCTAAGCCACCGCGAGTCCTACCTGCCATGTCGAAATTTGCCTTCACATTCTGAACTACGTCTTAAAGGTGACGTCAGTAACATCTGTTGAAAGGCAAGTTACTTTGCCTCTCAACCGACATGACTTACCTTACGGTTAGTTCTATGTCGTACGATGCTACGCGGTGGCTTGGAGGTCATAGCGTCTGGCGTACCTAGCCAGAAGACGCAGGTTCGAATCCTGCCTGCGAGTCGAATTTTTCCTTCACTAAAATAACTTTAAAATCTTAGCATGAAAAATGCAAAAAAATCACAAAAAGATAGTTAGCAGGTATGGTAGCATCGTACGACATAGAACTAACCGTAAGGTAAGTCATGTCGGTTGAGAGGCAAAGTAACTTGCCTTTCAATAGATGTTACTGACGTCACCTTTAAGACGTAGTTCAGAATGTGAAGGCAAATTTCGACATGGCAGGTAGGACTCGCGGTGGCTTAGAGGTCATAGCGTCTGGCGTACCTAGCCAGAAGACGCAGGTTCGAATCCTGCCTGCGAGTCGAATTTTTCCTTCACTAAAATAACTTTAAAATCTTAGCATGAAAAATGCAAAAAAATCACAAAAAGATAGTTAGCAGGTATGGTAGCATCGTACGACATAGAACTAACCGTAAGGTAAGTCATGTCGGTTGAGAGGCAAAGTAACTTGCCTTTCAATAGATGTTACTGACGTCACCTTTAAGACGTAGTTCAGAATGTGAAGGCAAATTTCGACATGGCAGGTAGGACTCGCGGTGGCTTAGAGGTCATAGCGTCTGGCGTACCTAGCCAGAAGACGCAGGTTCGAATCCTGCCTGCGAGTCGAATTTTTCCTTCACTAAAATAACTTTAAAATCTTAGCATGAAAAATGCAAAAAAATCACAAAAAGATAGTTAGCAGGTATGGTAGCATCGTACGACATAGAACTAACCGTAAGGTAAGTCATGTCGGTTGAGAGGCAAAGTAACTTGCCTTTCAATAGATGTTACTGACGTCACCTTTAAGACGTAGTTCAGAATGTGAAGGCAAATTTCGACATGGCAGGTAGGACTCGCGGTGGCTTAGAGGTCATAGCGTCTGGCGTACCTAGCCAGAAGACGCAGGTTCGAATCCTGCCTGCGAGTCGAATTTTTCCTTCACTAAAATAACTTAAAAATTATGTAGCACTTTATGGACGATGGTGAAGACAATCGCGTGATTTTACCAGTTCTTGGCTTCTAAAATGATTAGTTTTATCTAGAAAATTGGAGGTTAGGCGTCCGGTATACATATATTTAACGGGAAGGAAGCAGGTTCAACTTGGTTCTGTTTTCTTCGACTAAAAAATATTTGCAATTGTTTAGCATGCCTTAATACCAAATGGCATAAAAAGACACTACTATTATTGATAACATAACATAACATACCACCAAGCCTGTATTCCCCGGAGGGTTAGGCAGAGGCGTACTAATGTACACCCACAGTTCGCCGGTATGTTTAGGTCCCATGTAATAGGGGGCGAGCCTATTGCCATTAACCGGGCACATTTTCCTAACTCCGAGCTGCTACTGGGAATTTCATAGAAAAACCCAATAACACTTTGCTCGACCTGGGAATCGAACCCAGGACCTCTAGCGTAGCAGTCGCACTTGGGACCACTAGACTAACAAGACAGTTTACTATTATTAATACACTATTTAATTATTGTTATGCATTGAGCTCACTGTGAAATAAGTAACTCCGTCGGTTTTTACTTGTTATACGCTAAGGTTATCTTAAGATCTACAGGGTAGAAGTGAAATTGGACTTCACGGGACGCCAGTCTAAGTGCTGCGTAAAATTGACTTTGTCCTTCGCTAAAATGTACCCTTATTTTTTAAATGGTGTTTACCATCTATATCTGTATACTAATATATAAAGCTGAAGAGTTTGTTTGTTTGTTTGCTTGAACGCACTAATCTCAGGAACTAGGTACTGGTCCGATTTGAAAAATTCTTTCAGTGTTAGATAGCCCATTTACTGAGGAAGGGTATAGGCTATATATCATCACCTTACGCGGACGACGTCGCGGGCAGAAGCTAGTTTGAAAAATAATTCGATACGTAAAACGTTCCGCCAACGAATTTCTGGGTCAAGGTTCAAATCCTCACTTTGCAAGTTAGGATTTACAAGGATAAAGGAGAGGTCTTAAAGGTTACCGTGATTTGCAGTAACACGCAATTGGGTTTGCCGTGACCATGTATTGGAAGGAAGTTAATTGATAATGATGGTACTGTAAAACCTGTATTTGGTGATCTTTTAATAACTAATTAACGGAGACAATGTCGCTAGTTTGAGAGTAAATAAACTTGGGTTAGCAAAGTCTGAAAACGTTGGTGTTATCATAAAGTACTATCTTTACTGGGCGCAGAAGACTTATACGGGCTAGACAGCAAATACTTTTTGCTTTCCCCGAAACTTAGAAAAAAAAAAGAAATCTAATCCTCCGAGCCTTTTCCAAACTATGTTAGGATCGGCTTCCATTCTTACCAGATGCAGCTGAATTTCAATATCGTTCATGCTTTTTTCTAGCTTCTAACTACGATTTTCTGTTTCCTTATGATTGATATCGATGTTTGTGTTACAATTTTTTTTATTAAAACAATACAAGCAACACAACAATACAGTAAATATTATTCATAATAACGCCTATCCTGCTGAAACAATCCGAAACAAAGTACCTACAACCTTGCTCCAACTCATTCCTGCATCGTAAAATACGTGGAATAACGAATTTTCCCTAACATTTTACACACAAACTGGTATCATTCACATTAAACGTTTGCATCTCATTGTTTTCTACATATTTTCGTACAGTTTCAACAGCTGCGCTCGTAAAGATGCAGCGCGCTGTGGTTTGTGGCGTATGAATGGGAATTATTTCACAAGCCAACCGCAGCTAGGCGTCTGCGCGCCTAATTTGAAGACAGCCTTAGCATCTGCCGTTCAGTGTTGCATGTGTTGGTATTTTGAAATGTAAAGCTCTTTTAAATTCAGTTTTGATAATTTGGTCCTTATTCCATTTGGTCCTTCCACGCCGGTGCTTGTGGTGACGTTATGTACGAGTACTTATGACACAGCATAATTTAAAGTAGGTATCTTACATCAAAATAAATTTATTATGTAAATGAATGAATATCAAATTAACTACCATCAACAAAGATATACAGATGCCCCTATTACCGAGAGTCATTAAATAGTCATAATTTTATTCATTGCGATGCAACAATGCAATAATGATATTCTATATTAATTACGTTTAACCATCGAAAACAATTATCGTCGATGCAAAACTATTACATTTTTAAATACCATCTGCAATTGGTTGGGAATATAATTTCTGCAGCATTCAGAGGCCAATCGGAAACATTCGGCAGCCGCCATTTTAATTATGTTTTGTTTGAATTCAGAATGGATTGCAAGCGTTAATCAAGGTCGGGATTTTATTAATGAGTATACTTTGGCGGGGAACATTAATTATGTAAATTGGTTGACATATTCGGATGGGTTGTGGTTACAATCGTGTCGACGGATGCCGGAAATGGTTTCTGAATTATTAATGGCAATATTAATTACTGAAGCTGTGTTAATAATTTATTTTTCTTGTTTAATCACCGCCTAAATGTTCATGTATGTCGATCGGTTTGCAAAATGGGTCTGATATTGATTTCCGGAACTTGAAGATAATAAATTAATAATAATAATCATACTTATTACTGTAAATACCTAAATATTTTAAGGACACAAGTCAATGTTTTAATTTTTATATTAGATAACCGTCGATCATGACAATGTTTTATTCTTTACTAGCACCGAACTTCGTACCGCCTAAAGATCGATTCTGAAACTAACGTCATTCAATTGTTTTGCCTTCCCGGAACCCCTCCACTAACACTTAAACTTTATGGTATGGTATTAAAGTTCAAATTGACTTTAAGTATTATTACGAATCTTTTGTATTGAAGAATAGAAAAGTGTAGTTTTTAAACACTTTTAGGCAATTTTTAATTTTTTTCTCTCCGTAAGAACCATCCTCGTACTTCAAGAAATATTATAAAAAAGAATTAGAGAAATCGGTTCAGCTGCTCTCGAGATTTGCGCTTAGCAACAGATTTGGCGATTCATTTTTATATTATAAATGGAATAGACTAACGTTAACTTGAATAATTGTTATGGAATTCCTGTTGTTTTATCTAGTGAATAAAAAAATAATAAATGTATCCCCTTATACCGTGGGATATCTTTTTCATAAAATCTACGTAAACACACACTGTTTCAGAGGTTGTTAGGATAGATTTTACTACGAGTGCTGAAATGTGTACCTACGTTCGTAATAAATAACAATTAAACTAACTAAGAACCATCGAAACTAAAACTATTGTAAGTACTAGTGTAAAACATAATTACGTCCAGTAGGCAAAAGTACCTAATACTCAGATTTACGCTAACTTCGTAGATATAATGAGCTAATCTCAAATATATAATATATTCAGGCAGATTAAAATCACACTTGTTAAAAGTAAAACAAATATCTTTACTATTACAAAATTGTAAAAAAGCTGTGTCTGTAAATTGATTGATTGATATTTAAAAAAAAAACAAGTTGGTTAGGGTATATAACGTCTCCGAACCCAATAATGTGATTTTTAAAATTCTTGTCTATTTTTCTGTTTGTTACGGGTTGGCGCAAAAACTACTGAATGGATTTTAATTTTGTTATCACTGTTAGAAAGTATGTGCTTCAAATTAAAAACTGGGTATACTTCCTATCTCAAATAATTAAACGGAACCTTAGATACAGCTTGACCTCTCTAATGTATAGAGACCCATACAAAGAAGAGATCATCACTGTTGGTTGTTGAGCTTCAAGTGAGCGAGCCGCGGGCTAGTAATATAATAAGTAATATTATAGAAAAAGAAAAGAAATAGAAATCACATAAGCAACATGGAAAAATAATAAAATAAAGATTAATTATATAATTTAAAAGTGTGTGTCTAGCCGTACCGAAAGGTCGTCCAGCTCAGCACTATAGGGATTCCATTCTTAAAAAGAAGAAAATACAATAGCCAGCTCTTAGAAGTCGTAGGCACGAATGAGGCGAGCTTGCACGTAGACCTAAAATGACAAATTATGCGCATTATTCTTAAGTTTTCTAAGGGCAGGAAGATGATAATTCAGCATTCAGCGTTTTGCTTGACGATGATTGAACATTGTGAGTTCAATCAACAGAATGTTCCCGAAAGACCAAAATATTAGTGACAGTACAAATAAATAAAGTTTACCACAAAGTCCTAATAGTGAAAAGATTTAGGCTTAGGCATTATGAGATTTACCCAAAATTACATACACATTCCTGTGGTAAAATGTTCAAAATTCATTGAATTTCTCAATCCACAAAGACTGTTTCTTGGAGCCAATTCCAATTGAAAAACTTAATATCTAGATAAAACCCTCGGGCTGCACAGACTGGTTGTAACTTGTACTATAAAATGCTTCAATATTGCGACCGCGAGAGCTATAAATCTTTGAAGATCTAATCGGGAGACAGACGATATCTGATTACGTCACAAAATGGCGCCACTTACAGCTTTCTTTATTCAGTATATTCTAGTGTTTCTCAGTGATTCATGTCTTGAAAGAGGATTAAAATGCAGCTCTTTATTGCTTTTTGTGGGTCCTTAAATTAAATGGCTAGATAACTAAATGCTTGGTTTACGAAGCGATATCTTGAATACTAAAATAATCCTCCATGATGATGAAGCATGCTTGATAAGCATTGATCTTTATCGCACGTAATTTTTATATCAAGCATTACCAACATCATTTTAAATAATCCAAAATGCTTAGAATGTATGTAAGACACACGTTATTGTCAACATTCAACTGTTTAGTCCTCAATCCTAATGGGGTCCCCGCATTAGGTTTGAGGACTAATCGACATAGCTGACCAACATTTCAGTTTGAAGTATTCCACTTTGGAATGTATTCTTATTGATCAGCAAACATTTTTGAGACTGAAATGTTGTCCATGAATTATTATGCTACCGATCTTCTTGTTTAAAAACATGTTCAAAGATGTATTTAATACATAGGTACTGCGACAAATAAATACTGTTTAATCAGTATAAGTAATATATTTCTTTACGATTGTTGAAAGAACTTAATTTTCCTTTTACCAGGGCACAGCAGCTTATTCAAAATATTCTTCATCAAAAATATTTTCGGTATATTCGTAGCCAGTTTCAATGCGATATTATTTACGACTGCTGTAATTCCTTCAAGATTGGAATAAATCAGACATTTCCCCAGCACTTATTCGATAAAAACTTTTATACATTTCTAGTGTTCCGTGCGGAGTTTAGGAATCCGGTATGTTTGAGTCAATAGAGTTTCTTCGTGTCTTGATTTTATAGCTTACTTTTTGGTTTGTAGGAGTTGCACGACATTAAAGGTTCGATAGATCTCAGATCTTTTAGCTATAATTTGATTTGGCTAGTGGGATGAGGACACGATCTTGTTCGTAAATTATCTGAGCAAACCTAAATCCACCTTTTTGATCGATTATTTATACCGCATTAAATAAAATAAATACGGATTATGTAAACTTAACTACTTTTTAATCAATTATTTTATGAAAAAGATAAATTTGTATTCCACAGATCACACCGTACTGGGAGATGGCTTGCCATAACCACCGCCTCTCGCATATGTTCCAGATAATCCTCGCCGTTCTTGGTAAGTCATTGCATTGCGTTACATATCTAAGTATTCTATTTCAAATGTGAAAACATATCTTGGTACGGAACACTTTTTTGACAATAGCTCCGGACGCATACAGTTCTATAATTGTGTTATAAAAGTTCTGCGAATGATCCCAGAATATAAAATAAATCTCTGTAGGCACTTTTGTGGGATTTAGTTACTTTATTTTTTAGAAATATCGATATCATTTTGGACTTGAGAAATAGATTTGGTCCTTCCAGTCGCAGGAATTCTAAAAAGTAGTTTTTTTAGAGATACTATAATTATTGATATCTATAGTCCATCCATCCTCCTATCCTTATTTAAATTTCATTTGATCAGCATATTTTCTTTGCAATCCCCAATTAGCTACACACTCATTGGTAATATTCTGAACTTTAATATTGTTCTCTACTGCGTGTAAGTAATATATATATCGTGTAACTTTTTTATATCTTTATACGTGCTGTAAAAACTCGCTGCCAACGTCGGCCTTCTCATATATCACTCGTGAAACATGTTGGGGTCCCTAAATGGGAATACCTATAGCATGTAGAAACAGCTACATAATCGTCAGTTATATTCCTTCTAGCACTTAACGCACTTGTAAGAAATACTGTTTATTATCTGGGAATTGATTTTAAATAAAGAATACCCGTTCGAAATAATCTTAATATACCTAATAACCGTGTCTGATTTTGCTTTTAACAATTACGTCATTGTATTTTTATCATTGAACTAAATTATATTATGATATATGACTTTAGCATTTCAAGCCCCGATTTCTATATCCACAATTTAATCACAATGATAGGTACAGAATCTTGGAAGAAAAAAAAAGCTCGCTTTACCATTGAAATATAGACTGAATTTTAATCAAAAACCAACTCACGTTTAGAGTTCATTGTTTAAACATATTTTCCATTGTTTGAAGTGGGTACTTTTCTGGTTATCTCGCAAAGACTAAGTTTGGAGACGTCTGGTCCAAATATTGGAACGACAGAGGCAAAGTAAACTGCAAAGTTGGCTTTATTGCCATTAATTTCTGTGCTTTCACAATAGTTTCTATCGTTAGTGATTTCAAAGGCAAGCACTTCTAAAGGATACGTAAGACCACAGAATATGTACTATATAAAAAAGGCAAGACGTCGAGGTAGAGACGGAGGTGTAATTTTAATGTAATGTCATTAAGATTACACTGCCTCATTAGCCAAGTAGTCCTGAGCGCGACTGCTACGCTAGAGGTCCTGGGTTCGATTCCCAGGTCGAGCAAAGTCTTATTGAGTTTTTTTTTGAATTCCCAGTAGCAGCTTGGAGTTAGGAATTTGTGCCCGGCTAATGGCAATAGGCTCGCCACCTATTACATGGGACCTAAACATACCGGCGAACTGTGGGTATACATTAGTACGCGATGGTATGCTATGTCATTAAGATTACACCTACTAAATAAACCTTAAAATAACACTTAGTACGTGAATGAATGAGATGGTAAAGAGTTACCTAAAATAACCACCAGTATTTCTAAATATAAACGAAATTTTAACAATTTGTAGCTAATAATGCACAATCGTAATCCTCAACCCCTCCTCTGGGCCGCGCTTTCAAACACTTAAGCAAACCTAATGTTTATACCCTGGATTTTGATCCAACCCTTCACGAAAAAGTTTAACAAGACTAGACTATATTTATAAAGACCATAAAGTTGTAATTCCAACAATGATTTTGTATGAAATGTCGGGATCAATTACTTGATGTTTTTGTAGTTGGTAAAACAGGTTAGTAAGGTAACAAAACGATTAACCTAACAAGTACTTTATCAAGACAGTTGACTGTTTATACGTTTTGCTATTTACTAATTACTTATGTATGTCTTAAACAAAAAGTTGCAGCATTTCTTCAAAATTCTGATTTGAATGATGTCTCCATGATTTACAATGGCTTAGATTTTATTCCATATGCAAAAGTACACGGACCCGGAATAATAGGTAAAGAAAGAAAACACTTTTATTTTGTTCCACTCAACAACAAATCATACGAACCATCAAATAGTGTGAAGTCAAAATACGTTGCCAATCTCAGCCGATGCTACAGCGTCATTCTATCTGTTTCTAGTTTTCTTCCTTATGGATCAACCATCCACTCTATACAATGAACTGTGTCTACGTTCATGAATATTTCCTTACATCAGTCGACATGACTTCCGTTTCCATGACACAATGAAGCCGGTTTGCATCCGGTGTTCACGTGAACGATACCAGCTTTCGAATCGTAAACGATTCGCGTCTGGCTCAGACAACCGCACACACCATTACGCCTGTATTCCCCGAAGGGTTAGGCAGAGGCGTACTAATGTAAACCCACAGTTCGCCGGTATGCTTAGGTCCCATGTAATAGGGGGCGAGCCTATTGCCATTAACCGGGCACAAATTCCTAACTCCGAGCTGTTACTGGGAATTTCACAGAAAAAAACCCAATAACAATTTGCTCGACCTGGGAATCGAACCCAGGACCTCTAGCGTAGCAGTCGCGCTCAAGACCACTTGGCTAACAAGGCAGGCTCAGACAACCGGACAATGCGATAATTTGGTAACAAGGAATAAGATTATAAACTGTTAGTAGTTACTAGAACTTGAGGGCAGGAATGTAGACCAAGAACTGATGAGGCTTTATGGATTCGCCATTAACGATTGTGATAAGTGTTCCCAGGAGTACCGGGACATGCTAAGAAGATATTACATGCTAAGAAGGTCGCTATGCGTTAAGTATTCCAGCATGACGTATTCCAATATTCCGCGCCAAGCTCAGCTTAACTAGATTGGTTCATCAGCTTAGTTATTCCTTAACTTTTCAAGCGTATCAGTTAATTTTTTGTTACGATGCCTCATTAGCCTAGTGGTCTCAAGTGCGACTGATATGCTAGAGGTCCTGGGTTCGATCCCCAAGTCGAGCAAAGTGTTATTGGGTTTTTATATGAAATTCTCAGTAGCAGCTCGAAGTCTGGATTTGTGCCCGGTTAATGGCAATAGGCTCGCCGCCTAACACAGGAACTAAAACACATATGGGCGAACTGTGGGTGTACATAAGTATACCTCTGTCTAACCCTTTGGGGAATACAGGCGTGATGGTATTGTTTATTTATGTATGTTTGTTATGAAAAAATCGGAAAAAAGTATCGTTTTATTTCTCTGTTTTATTTTCATTATGCGTCCAAGTTTTTTTTCAGTAAACATTTTGGGTGGGTCTCTAAGTTCCACTTTACGTACTGTAGAGGCCGCTCAAAGAAGGCGATAATATTATGAGTTGACTGGCTGGTAACAGATTAAAGAATAAACATTCATTTAAAATTTCGAAGAATTGTCTTGAAAGTGTAAGTGCGGAAAATTTTGTCATTCATATCTTGATTTTCTTCTAATACAACAATAGTATTATTGTGCATTTTTTCTTTAAGAAACCCTCGTAGTGTTTCAGTCCTCCAGTACCTTACTTATAAAATATACTTTTTTTTTACCTCACAAGTTGGTACTTCATAACTAATACGTGCTATAACTTCCATTGTTCTACCTACACGTACCATACCATAAATACCTGTGTAGGATCCTATACGGGCGTTTTATTGGTCATTCTGTACCGATAGAAATCTATAAATGTGTTTTATTGTCTTGCGAGCTGACATCGAGTATTGCACGGATGTCGGCTGTGCGATATTCTGTGTTTGGAGGTTTGTAAGTATTTTAAATGTGATTTGTGTTGATCCTTCTTTTAAATATGTTCATATTTTTTAATCTAAAATCAACATGATAAAAGTTAATCCTTACGTATTTATTCCCAGTAAGGTTAGGCAAGGATACACCCACGATTCGCTGGTACATTTGTACGGACCATGTGATAGGGATAGGGATATTCAGTCGGTATTCACAAATCCTAGATCCGGACTGCTACTAAGAATTCATCAAATCCATGGGTAATTAAATTTTGGTCCGACCTAGAAATACCTTGACGTACCTTGCCGATCGGTAGTCGCGCTTCTGAAAACTAAACCGATGCATCGGTCTAAGAAATCAAGGATCCAATTTAGCAACGTCTGTTACCAGGCCAAAATATTTAAACCGTTGCAATATTCGGCAAATTTTAATGAGTGTGTGTCCCTACATTATTGATTGACGGATTACCTATGGACTGTCATCATATTATTGTAAATTGTCCTAAACTAACCGTAAAGATAACAACTTTGAAAGTGAGCGTATTAAAACATGGTTGGTGGTTAGGTATTGATTTTAGATCAAGAACGATTTGTAACCCATAATTTCTTAATCACCACAATTCATATTTTATTACCATTCATAATTCTACGTCTGACATGTACTAGGACTGTCAGCCTATGTCAATATGATAGTGGGTGTAACCAATCGATGTGTGGGGCGGGTGATGTGCGGTCATTATAACCCATCCGCAAGGTGAGTAAAAGCGTATTATTTTTAGGAACCTACCATGAACCTGTAAGTAAATGCTTTTGGTCTGCGTTTAGGGTTAAAACGTCTCTTCTGTAAAGATTCACTGACTGTGGGTTACATAGTAATGTAGTAGTGTTGAGTAATATTTTGCACCATTAAGTAGTCATTTGGAATAATGTTTGATAATTCAAAAGCCCTTGTTTGATAATAAATAGTTCTAAAGTTTTTGTAGACATCTAAGACCCTTCATATATAGGTATATATAAATAGAATCTTATGTAACAGTACCTACGCAACCCTCCACTTAAATCTTTTCTACTATTTATAATCCACCCTAAAGTTGTCTGGAAGATATGGCTTTTAGCGATAAGACCGCCATTGTACCTATTCATATAAATATAATTTGTAAAAATGAAACATAATGTTGGACAATAAAGAATATTAGTTTTTAAGTAGTTCTTATGGTAAATATAACATGTATGTACCAACACTTGACTCCCTATATATATATTATTCAGCAACGATCACTCAAAGGGTTTGCTGGTAGAAAACTCAATTTTGAGTTAAGCTCGCCTTTGTACATTGTTTGTTATTATAATTATTATATAAATATTTCTGTGTACAATAAAGATTAAATAGATTAAATAAATAATATTCTAAGTATATAAAAAAATGTGGAAAAACCAACTATCCACTCAGCAAGTATTGAAAACGGATAATTAAAAACTGGAAACAAAAACTGTATCCTAAGGTAGTCCTTCTAAGTCGCGCCACCAAAGACCAACTTCTGCAATACTTCATTCTTATCACGCGCTCACAGCAACAAAATTGTATAAATGTACCGAAAATGAAGCCCGTATAACATGCTCCCCGCATCTTTATAACTTCCTCGACTTTAAAGCACCACCTCGCAAGACCTCACGCACATAGAATCACTCGTAAAAGCCGAAAAGCCGCGACAGTTCAACGTACTTTGAGAACTTAACGTTAGTGGCATTGCATTGAGTAGATAAATGCCGAAGATCAAATTCCTTTAGAGTTACCATGAAGAGTTATTATAGTGGGTCCTTCTTTGTAAAAAGGAATATTACATCTGTAGTGTCCCTTCATCTAAGGTAGGTATTTAAGTTCCTACATCCAGGTTTTTGAGGTGATACCTGCTACCTGTATTTTTCAGTTAAAGCTCATGCAAAGTAATTTGGGTGTGAATAATGACTTTTGCCTGGGCAAAATCGTCTTTAATTTTTATTTGTGATGTGGCTAATGGTTGCTAATCGCCGATTGCAGTCTTAGCATGTTGTTCTGAGTGGTCTTTCGAGATTATTCTTATAACGTGGCGTGCAGCAAAATAGTCACGTTTGTCAAGACTTTGGGAATATTCACAGAACATCTCATAAATAATGTATCACGTTCAATAAATATAATGTATGTGTATATACATTGTATTATGTATTTAAAAAGCTAAACTGCCATGTAGAATCGTATGACGTATCCTGAGTACTTTTTCTAATAATACACATTTTTTAACATACATAGACTGACGCCTTTCTCCCACAGGGGTAGGCAGAAACTATAGACTTGAAGACGTGACTTGCATACTTTTGCTTCTGCCACATTCAAACATCTCTCTCATACATACGCGCCGGTTGTGAGTACTACTGCAGTGATCTGCTCGATATCCACGCTGACTCACTTAGCAAGCTCCACAAAATTATATCTAATAATTTCAGTATGTAGTATTTTTATGTTTTAATCATTTCATTTTATTATTTTCAATCTCAATGGTTGCTGAATCTATAATTCAATAACAATTTTATAATAGTATTTTTTATTTTAATAGGTTAAGTTAGTTTTTACTCCTTAATTCATAGTGTATGCGGTGCCCACCTGTAACTGGTTGTGACACTAGACTTTAAAATATTTGCGTTATTTTTATATCTGTAATATAATGTGTGTCAACAACTGTTGGTGAGCCTAATAATTAAATAAATAAATAAACTACGCACCTGACATTTTTGAAGGAACTCACCAATAAGATGCCATGTGTCCTTCTAGGACAACCTCTTCTGGCGCTGCATCTGACATGCGCCTTATAAATTCCTTTCGATAATCGTCCTTCATTCATTCTCTCAACATGTCCAAACCATGAGATGGTTTGAACACGGTTTGGTTTGGACAATGTATAACATTAGGTATTTTTTTTTCGTATCCTAATATTTTTATAACATAACATAACATACCATCACGCCTGTATTCCCCGAAGGGTTAGGCAGAGGCGTACTAATGTACACCCACAGTTCGCCGGTATGTTTAGGTCCCATGTAATAGGGGGCGAGCCTATTGCCATTAACCGGGCACAAATTCCTAACTCCGAGCTGCTACTGGGAATTTCATAGAAAAACCCAATAACACTTTGCTCGACCTGGGAATCGAACCCAGGACCTCTAGCATAGCAGTCGCGCTCGGGACCACTTGGCTAATGAGGCAGTAATATTTTTATCTCCTTTAAATATATCTTTTATATCCTTATATTTCTATCTTTATTTATATAAAAACGTCAAATCAAAGAAAGATACTGTCTGTAACTAGTGTACTATTATTACTGTCACAACCCGAGACATACATTGAATTATTCATACGCTTTCCGTTGACCCGTCGAGAGGTATACCGTACTTAAAGAAATAATGGATAATGTGACATATTAAAATATCATACCCTTTTCAAAATTAATTGTTAGTACTTGTTACATGAGATTTTGATTTATGTCACCAGTATAGATTAACTTATTTTCTTATAATTAGTTTCATTTCAATTATATCTGTTAGAAATCAGTATTGCCATTCAAGGGGATAAAAGCAGCAAAGCGTGAAAGATGCAAAAAATAATTATCAAATGAAGGATAATATTTCAGGTCAACGGTGCCTATACCCACCGTTAGCTAGACATTACAAATACTCACAATCTAACCAATGAAATATAGTTATTTAAACAAATCCTTATGTGGCGCAAGATATTACAATCAAATCTACCTTGACTATACACAAAAAAGGCATAATGCTTTTTGGTAAAATAAGATCGCTAAATAATGTTTACCTTTACTGAAACCCGTTGTAATACCTGTCTTAGATTACAATATCAAAGATTCAGTGAAGAAACAAGACTAGAATTCTTCGTACTTACACGTCAAATTATTCGCTCCACCCGACGTTGCGTGGGCTTCTCTAAATCGAATTACGAACTGACTAGATATTGCTTTTAGACATTTTAAGGGTAATGTTTCCTGACTGCTGACAGTAAATAGGTTTCTTAGAACTTTGGTATCTATTTAGATTGTAAAATCATTATAACTATAGAGGTCTTTCTTATACTGATATATTCTGTATAGATCAAACAATGCTTGAAAAGTATGATTTTTACCAATGACATAATTATGGGTAGTATCTATCAAATCTTACATGCTATGCTTTTGTAAATGAACAAAGGACCAAATATCCGAATACCAGGACCAGGCTAAAAACTGATAATAGATAATAATATAAGCTTAAGGAGACTCTCATTAGGTGGCTGGATCAAGGGCTTGATACAGAGAGCAGTACTCCTGGAAACGGCTCGCATTATTAGGTTTCTTTCTCTGGGGCCCTCACCACCGTAGCTTGGACCCTGTGCATGATACCGGTGGGCTCTATTTTTTATATTTTTGATGGTTTATCTTATATATTTTTATAAAAATATATAAAAATGTATATAAATAAGTTAATTTAACAAATTGATAGTATTAAAATGAAACTACTTTTTACGGATTTTATCGCGGTATATTGATATTATTTAGTTCCCGACGTTTCGGATCCTTTACAGCATCCATGGTCACGGGCAGACTGAGGTGTTGGACGTCTTGATGTTAAAATTACTAACAGCTACCTTACATTTTTGTTAATTATTAGCGATCCGATTCACGCAGAACGAGCTCACCATATCCTTTGGTCAAATTTCAATAGAGAAGATGGTTGGGTCTTACCAGCTGCTTGGAATCCCATTATAGAATCTATAAAATCTAAATCCAAGCCCAAAACTGCAAGACCAAAGGATATGGTGAGCTCGTTCTGCGTGAATCGGATCGCTAATAATTAACAAAAATGTAAGGTAGCTGTTAGTAATTTTAACATCAAGACGTCCAACACCTCAGTCTGCCCGTGACCATGGATGCTGTAAAGGATCCGAAACGTCGGGAACTAAATAATATCAATATACCGCGATAAAATCCGTAAAAAGTAGTTTCATTTCAATGTCTAATATTCGCGTAAGTGTCAGAAATCAGTAAATTGATAGTATAATAAAAATATATATTTATTATTATGTAGGTAGTTAATAATAATAGTTACTTAATTATTATGATATCATAGGAGTTGCATAATAGAAATAAATTGGTTTGAAGCTTAGCATGTACATACGTACGAAAAATATGCTCACGTAATTTAGAGAAAATGTTTCAAATTGATATGGTTTGCTACAGCACCTCATTCTTATTCATAGCTTTTAACAAATAATTCTGCCGCTGTGGAAAACTAAAGTTAATTAACTTGTAACATCTTGCACGGAGTTGATGCTGATATTATTTATTTTATTTACACAAAATAGGTACTATCACGTCTGTATTCTTCGATGGGGTAGGCAGCGGTGTGCTGATGTACACCTATATCTCACCGGAATGTGTTACGTAGGTCTGACCTACTACTGAAGATTTCCCAAAAAAAAAAACAATAATACATAATGAACCTGGAAATCGAACCTAAATCCTCACGATGAGCGGCTGCGCCTACGACCACCAGATTATTTATACACTAGCTTCTGCCCGCGACTTCGTCCGCGTAGCGTGATGATATATAGCCTATAGCCTTCCTCAATAAATGGGCTATATAACACTGAAATAATTTTTCAAATCGGACCAGTAGTTCCTGAGATTGGCGCATTCAAGCAAACAAACAAACAAGCTCTTTAGCTTTATATATTAGTATAGATTGCTGAAAGTATTGCAATAATACAAAAAAATATACATCTGCTTTTGCTATCTATCTATATATATAAAAGAAAGTCGTGTTAGTTACTCCATTTATAACTCAAGAACGGCTGAACCGATTTGGCTGAAAATTGGTGGAGAGGTAGCTTAGAACCAGGAAACGGACATAGGATACTTTTTATCCCGTTCCCGATACTTTTTATTCCACGGGGGCGAAGCCGCGGGCAGAAGCTAGTTATATATAGATTCTACATCATTTTTAAAATACTTTTAAGTTTTTTTTTTTAAAAATTAAAAAATTGTGTTTACCTACTGTGAATTAAAAAATATACAGCATGGCAAATAATGTAATGTAAATTTGAACTGTAAGTCTGGTATGGAGTGAAAATCTTCCTGTATATATTTTCATGCAAATACGCCTAATTTGTATCCATTTGTAGCAGACTTTATTAAGTTCTTCCTAAAATACGTATTTACATTGAGTCGGCTGAGAAAAAACTCAGTGGGAGACAATTTTCTTCCTCATTTAAACGTAAATTGACGCTGAATTTACTTCTGCTGGCGCTGAAATTACTTAAAAAATACCATGCCTTCACTTTTCCATTAACTGAAGTGGAAATTATTGATCTATAAAAAAACTCACCGCCTCCGTATGTACCGGATGTACAGCAAACAGCAATGCCGCGAGTGCTGCGAACGGTCGCTGCAACCTTGCAACCAACGCACTGGTTCTTGCAACCAAAGCGCAACACGCAGCGTGCAACGCAACGTTGCACACGTGCCACCACCACGGTGAGAAGCCGCACAGTTTATAGTTTAGCCTGCAACAAGAAATTATTTCAATTTATTTATTGTGTAAGAATTTTTGACGACCTCTGTGGTTTAGTGGTTCGAGTACCGGACTGCTGACCATGAGGTCGTGGGTTCAATTCCCACAGAACACAAAAAATTATGTGATGAATATAAGTGTTTGTGTTCGTCTGGGTGTTTCTTATGTATTATAAGTATGTATTTACAAAAAAAAAGTATTTATGTATTATATCCATTATCTAATACCCATATTACAAGCTCTGCTTAGTTTGGGACTAGATGGTGCTGTGTAAAAATGTCCTAGAATATTTATATTTATTTATTTATTTTTTATAAAAATAATATTTTTTTGGTGGTAAAAGCCACAGACGGAGCCATTTGGGAGGAGGGAATAAGGACTATACCCAGTAGTGGGACGACATGGGCTAGAAAAAAATAATCTATTTATTTAAACATTTAAAAGGCGAAAGATTTATGCATTTTGAAGGGAAACCAGAGTTCTAATCTTACAGAATTTTACTGTGGAGTTTTTCTAAGACCGAATTCATAACGAAGACAAATATGTAGGGACAGTAAAGCCGGGGTACGCTATGTACAAAGTTACGTCACAACTGTGACAGAGGGCGCGCGCACAATAGAGCTAATTGTTTCCTCGTGCCCAGCCCTCCGGCAAAGCCTCATCTAAGACAAGTGTGCATATTTTATGTCTACCACTAGCCTTGTTACTTTGACCAAAACTTTCAGCTAAGAATTAATTTAATTTATCTTAGTATATTACAACACATTTTTTTTTCAAATTGTCATCATCATCATTATTCACCCATATACTGACCATACTATCCTCTCAGTGTGAGAGGTGTAAAAATAAAGAATCCGCAACAAAAATATGTACCTAATTGGAGTTACCTAGATCCGATAGTGAGTGAATGATGGGGCCTATTTTTGAACGGTGTATATTTAGTAAGATATAGTACGTAACAAAGATGGACATGTAGATTCTTAATTTAGCTTTAGTTCCTCTGAATAATGGCACCAGTAACAAAAATTTCTAGAATGGAAATTCTCTCCTTATCTCGTAATGAATTAGTACTAAATTGGTACACCTCTGTGTAACCCTTCAAGAAATGTATGGTTGAATGTATGTTATACTGAAACAAGAAAAAATCTAAAACTGCCTCGTTAGTCTAGTGGTTTCAAGTGCAACCGCTACGCTAGAGGTCTTGGGTTCGATTCCCAGGTCGAGAAAAGTATTATTGGGTTTTTCTATGAAATTCTCAGTAGCAGCTCGGAGTTTGGAATTTGTGCCGGGTTAATGGCAATAAGCTCGCCCCCTATTACATGGGGCCTAAACATACCGGCGAACTGTGGGTATACCTTAGTACACCTCTGCCTAACCCTTCTGGGAATACAGGCGCGATGGTATGTTAAAAAAAATCATGAAGGTATATCTGTATACATGAAATAGTTATGTTTGTATGCTAAATTAAGAGACACTGGTTTATTATATGCATTTAACAAAGTTTGGATAAATGACTTCAGGCAAAGTTCACATTAACTTCAATTATTATAGTATAATTATGTGACATTAATATAACGAAATCAAAAGATCAAAGTAGAATTCGTAATTTTCTCTTGAAATATTAAAAACAGCCTTCGACTCGGCAAACCAACTCTGAAGTTACGATGGTTGTATGATATTTGTTGCTACGTACGATGAACATAAGGGGACACGGTCAGATTTGCGTATAACCGCGTTAGTTAATTGTTTAACCAGGGTTCAACCCTGAGGCAATCCTCTAGTTTGAGTCTAAACTAAAACTGCAAGCGTGGCATCCCTGTTTTCGCATTAATTTCGGGGTTTCGTGAAAATAACTTGATCCCTTTAGTTGTAAACTGCTGAGTGAAGTTTCCGTATTGCTTTATTTTTATGTTTTCCTAGTTTCGCTATCAAGAGAACCCTGAATTATTTTGAAGCTATTTATTTTGAAGCGGCGGTAGCCTAATGGCTGGGGCGTCGGACTTGCGATCATGTGGTTGCCGGTTCGAACCCCACCCATTGCACTACCGACGTGAATCCACTCGTAATAAAAGCATTTAGCTTAGCACGAGGGGTTAACAAGAATACTAGTAATGTGTGACGCACATTGCTAGTAAGCTTTTTTAAAAGAAAAAAAAACTTCAAAGTAAAAATAATTTCTTGGTCAATGAAATTTATACGAGGGCGCTATGTTCCTGAGGGTGCAATAGCCCTTTATAAAATGATTAGGCACTTAATATTATATCCACGTAATTTTGACGTAATAGAAAGCTGCTACAATGGTTTTAAAAAATAGTGCTGTTTATTTAATATTTTTTTCCCACATGGTTAGGTAGAAATTACAGCCCACCATTTGATACGATTCTTGCATACTTCTTTTGCGTATTCTACATTCATGCATCTTATCATACAAGGGCGCCGGTTACGAATACTGTACATGTGACCTTTTTGGAGGACCTTACCAATAACATCGGCATATATTCTTCTAGGGTGACCTCTCCAAATGCTTCCGCTGACATTCACCTTGTAAATTCCCTTTGTTAATCGTCTTTCATTCACTCTCTCAACAAGCCTAAACCATCTCAGCATATCCTTTCAATTTATCACCACATCATCTTCCATCTTATCACACTATTCCTCAACCTACCATTCTGAGTTACACCACACGTACATTTCAAAGATCGCACTCTTTTAATAAAACCCCCTATATGACACATTTAGTGATGTAAATAGGTATCCTTCGGAAGCGTTTGAGCCTATACGGAAGACGTTAAAGGGAGCTCGTATGAGCTTATGTAGAGACACTGTCGTAAACTGAGATGGTTCGACAAGCAATTTGAGGAACTCGGGGATTTTTGTAAGTGCCACTTTTTGGTGCGAGACGTTTCTCTGGAGATTTTAGGTGTTCCTTATTATGACCTTGGAACGTAAAATAAAGCTCTTTGGGTGTGTAATGAGAAGTTTGTACAGTTATTTTGGTGTTAATACTAATTTGATTAGAATTGAATATTACAGGTTATTTTAGTTAATTTTTCTGTTTGATTTCAACCTGTCAAATTGATTTCATGTGTTTTGGGATGGTTATTGCAAGCTTGGAATCTTGGAATGGAATGGAGCTTTGAATCTTATTGAAATTCATTTTGGAGTCTGTGTAGTAGGTAAACGTAGGATAAGAAACAAATGACACATAAGTATTATACAATTTCGTTGATGCCAACATTTGGAGAAAAAATATTGGACAAATTTATAAACGCAAGATAAATCTTGCGTTTAAAAATTTGTATTAACTATGAAATCAAATGTTTTATTTTTAGATTCTATATGAGAATATTTCATAAACGGAATATATCAACATTTGACACTAGCCTGGGAGGGCATAATAGTCACCACAATAGCAACCTGTCAGTAACTGCATAGAATTGGTTACTGCGGCGAACCTAATCGTTTATTGTTCTCTGACTGTCTATACTATAGGTAAACCGCTAAGCTTTGTATACAATCGTATATATACCGACATCCTATGTGATAATGAAGATAGATAATATGACATAATCTATACTAATATATAAAGCTGAAGAGTTTGTTTGTTTGCGCTAATCTCAGGAACTACTGGTCCTATTAGAAAAATTCTTTCAGTGTTAGATAGCTATACGTACTATACGTACAGTGTTAGATAGATAGGAAAGCTATACGCTATATTATCATCATGCTAAGTCTTAGTAACTGTTCGACGCGGACGAAGTCGCGGGCGGAAGCTATGTAGTATGACATAACTTCGCAGATTGAAGGGTTAAAAACACTTACAATCAAATAATTTTCGGCAGTATTGTTAACATGGATAGGTAATGTTTGTTTCACTTCAGTTCAAGTTTTGTTATTCAAACTGACCTTAAAGGGGTTTTAACTTGACCAAGTTTAAATGCTCATGTAGAAAACCCAGGAAAACCCTTCATGGATTTGTTATTTGACTTCGAGCATCTTGCCTCTTCTGGATAGATACACCAGACGCTATGACCACTAAGATAATAATAATAACTCTATAATCTTAGTAAGTATAGAAAATGCAAAAAAATCACAATTAGATACTCCATGGTTTTTTTAATAAGTGCTAGTTACGAATGTTCTATGTTTATCTATCTTTCTTTATTCAAGAAATTCATTGAAGAGGACTACTTATGTAGGTTATAATTGCAAATTATATAGGTAGGTATAATGTAGCGTAATTTTCCAAGGCGCATATTTCCAGGTCGAGGAAAGTGAGAATTCTCATATACCTCTGTCTATCCTTTCTGGAAATACAGGCGTGATGGTATTAAATGTAAATATCATGATAAAAATACCTATTTAAAGCCAGGATTTGGAATTTCAGAGAGGTTTTTCGACGTTTCACTGTTCATTAATTAAAATCAGTAGGTATGCCTGGCCTTTGTGACAGCTTCTGATATTTCATTATTGAGGGCACTCTGGATCGGTATGAAATTCTTTAGAAGCTTTGGAAAATTTTAAACGCTTTTCGCTTTGTTCTCCCGTAGAAAGTTTAATCCGTTCGTGCGAAGTTTCGGATTACTTTTGGAAGATTTCCCAGTTGCAACCTTGGATTAGATCTGTCCTGGAAACGATAGACTTCTATCCTACTACTTTTAGGTCAAGTGATTACTTATACTTGACATTAGTTTTTGGTGTACAATAAAGGAGTCAATACATGCGATACATTTACAATACATTTACAAACAGACACTCCAATTTTATTTATTTGTAACAAATAGATATGTAACAAAATGTCATAACTTGATAGTTCAAGTTCAAGTTCAAGTTCAAATGTTTTTATTTCAAATAAGCTTTTACAAGCCTTTATGAAACGTAATGACTCTAGTTGCACGGTTCCAAAAGGTTGATCCTATGGAGAAGAATCCGGCAAGAAACTCCATGGACACTCTTTTAAAATAAATAAATTGCAAACTTCACTGGTACAATATTGCGATAACAAGATGTGAGGACGTTGAAGGATGTCCAAGTTTGACCGAGGTCGACTATATTAAACGAAGATTCACGTTATTTGAGAACCCGATGTCATTTATAAATAAAAAACTATGTGGTATCAGTATTGACCCAAATATTTCGCCAAGTTTGACGCAGTTCTGCAGTATTTCCCCGAAATAGAAATATTCCCACACTGCGTCACAGTAGCAATAACATCAGTAGGTTCAATGCGATGTTTTGCCGCCACGCTATCACGGCTTACAGTAATATATGGCGGGAGTGGAAGCCAGGAGAAGCGAGGCGATGTAATAAGACGTCGTTGTAGCTTGTACTGGGACAGTTTTAGTATTATTTGGCTGCCTATGTTCTTTGTACGCTTGTTTGTTACTCACTGTTCAGACTCTAAATAATACTTAACTGAAGAAAACATTTTAATATTTAAAAAAGTGTAGGTAGATGGAATTTCTTGACGGTTCTTCTCCATAAAACCCACTATCATTGTGGAATCGTAAACTATGTACTTTTGATATTTTAAAAGTACCTGTAATAACGAATTGAAATAAAACTTGACTTTGACTTTGAAGAGATAAAAATTTCGATCATTTTAATAATATTTATGTTAAGTTTATTATTTTTAAAGTTGGTTATGAAAATGATCGCAATCCAGTACAAGAAACGAGACGTAGAACTACATAGGTATAAATATATATATATTTTTTATTTTTTATAAAACTTTTAAAACCCTTCACTATTTAACCTAACAAGGTACAATTAGGTAGCATACACACACCTTTTACGAGCCGCTGGAGGATCACGATTCTTTAATGAACTATTGAATACTCAATAAACAGCTGGTGCTGCTGCAAATTTGAAAGAAACTTGACATAAATTACCTACTAAAATATAGAAAACTGAATCCGGACGATAACCCGATCTCGAGAACATTAAATAACATCAAACTTCTTACCCCAAAGATGTTTTCAAATGGAATATCAAAAGATTATCTCGGAACGAGAAAACATCTTTCATGTGTATTTGTGGAGCGTTTTACTTGGGACTGTCTTCGAAAATTGTCCACACAAAAGCGTACAGGGATGACAACGCTTTGTAGTTGATGCCTGTGGCGAAATATGCAGTGTCTCGCGCATCTAAAGAAACGGTTTTTTGGCATGTCAGAGCGATGTTTTGTGATGTACTAGTGATCCTTTTGAATCGCCTTCTCGTCCTATACGGCTTATTTCAAAGAAACTCCCTTCCCCCCGAACCTCGAATACGAGCAGACGTGTTTTACATAACCGTACAGTTATTATTTAAAATTAAATTAATATTTCAACTATTAAATTAAGAAGTAAAAAATAGGAGTGCAGAACTCATAGGAGGTATTCATCGCGCGTCAACAACTTACTCTGGTACCACTTGCCCAGCGAAGGAAGCTCCGCCTCCCTGCGCACGATCATCGTGCCGTCTCACCAACGCGAGAGCCCGCCCACCACCAACGTCACACGAAGGTACGCGCTTCTATCCTGCTTACTCGCTAAAGCTCCGCCTTAGTTGTCACGCAGCGTCGCCGCAACTGTCACCTCCGCAGTATTTATGCACTCCTAGTACTGTCGTGTTTTGCTTGAGCTCCAGTTTATCTGAGCGGATTTGGCATTAGGACACTTCGCTGCTTACGCACGCTCCAGTACTACCTACCATAATTTCTTTTGCCTTGGTACTTCAACTATATACATGCCTGTCGATAGAACCCCCCCTGCCTCTCCCACCCCGATACCATCCGTAAGAGTACCCCCAAAAGACTATGGACAAGCGCAAAGCGATAGTATGCCCATTACGAAGATGGATACAGTACAACATTATGAATCGGCTCCCGACCTGCATGCTATTGCCTCAAATATTACTGAACGTAAGAAAAGAAAATTTGATGAAGAGGGGAATAATACTCCCACTATATTAAAACAAATGTTTTCTGAATTTTCACGGGACCAGGACAAGCGCTTCCAAAAGCTTCAAGACACGATTACTAAACTATCCGAGCAAAATGAAGAACTCAAGAAAAGCGTGTCCTTGATGTCGGATAAAAATGATGAGTTCCTGAAACAAATCTCGGCTCTGGAATCAGAACAAAAACAAGATAAAAAAATCATCAAGCTTTTGGAAGATAGACTCGAAGCACTAGAGCGCAAAACAAGGGCAGCTGGGGTGGAAATTCGAAATATTCCTAAAACAAATGGGGAAACTAAAGAAGACTTATGTGATATCATCACCAACTTAGGTAACACTCTAAATGTAAACATTAACAAAACAGGCATAAGGGATATCTACCGAATTTATTCTAAGGATAAGTCGAACTCAGTTATTGTCGAATTTGAGTCGGTACTGACAAAGGAAATAGTCATTAAAGCAGCGAAGAACTTTAATAAATCGAAACCATTGGCAGAAAAATTGAACACTTCTCATATTAACCCACAACACCATCGCAAGCCTATATTTATTTCGGAAACGCTAACGGCCAAAGCTCATAAATTGTTTTACCTGGCAAGAACATTCCAAAAAAGTCATGGATTTACATTCTGCTGGACTTCTAACGGTATCGTTTACTTAAAAAAGAACGTGGAATCCTCCCCAATACGCATCACCACTGAAGAGGATATAGAAAAGATAAGGAAATCGGAATGACTATTTTTTGTCACAAAATCTATTGTACTTATAATGCCTAAATGTCTAAATATAAGTTTTTGTTACTATTCTTTACAGCTCTTAAAATTCAATCAGCAAGCTACTATAACTATTTTATATAAAAACTTTTTATACACATATACATCTCCACATAATGCGAATATAAAAAAGGTGCCACTCTCAATATATACAGAACTTGGTTACATTTTTACACTTACTCTAATAAACCAATTATCATTTTTATCATATTATAGTATTAATAACGTAACTATATCCATACAATTAAGATATTGGGAATATATTTTTACCCATTACTGTGAGGCTATAAAATACAAACTAATGAATATAATAACTACGCTATTGAGTATTTTAGTTGCGAAATTTAAAAATAAATATAAAATTTGATTCTAACACACAAACTATTATAATCAATGACCTAGACAACCTAAATGTTGCTGAATCGGGCACTTGTTACATAGAGGATTGTCCTAACCTGATATATAAAAATAAATCAGCTTTTAATATAATTGTTCAGAATATCCGCAGTATTCAACGAAATATTGCAGGATTGCATACTTTAATAGAACGCTCAGGAATAAACTGGGACTTAATAATTTTGAGTGAGTGCTGGATTCTTAGACAGCAGATGATTCCCAATATAAATGGATACCATTCCGTATACACAAAAAGAGTGCGCACTCAAAACGAGGGTGTGATCGTGTATTATAAGTCTACCTACAGCTTTGGCGTATCAGAATATCCTTTGATAGATGCAAATTGTCTGCTGGTTAAGATAAATGGAGATACTATCATAGTGGCTATCTATCGCCCCCCCAGTGAAAGAGATGTATATAACTTCCTAGAATCTCTAAATAATTTGTTGACAACCCTAACTTCATACAAGAATGTGGTCCTCACAGGTGACATAAATATCGACATCTCGACATCGAACACAGATCCACGAGCTGAAAATTACCTCAACCTTTTAGCCTCACATGGTATGTTGCCTGGATACTACATTCCCACACACACACAGACATGTCTCGATCATACCATCATAAAGACTAGACTTCCCGTAAAAAACTTTGTGGCTCACACAACTTTAACTGACCACTACACTATCCTTATTAGTATTTCACTTATGAATACGCCACGACTACTCAAAAAAACTGTCACCACAGTAGATTACATAGCATTAGACAAACGTATAAAAACCATGAGCCTCGATAACATTTATTCTATGGATAATGTGAATGACGCGACAACCCATTTCTTAAACACTCTCAAAATGACCATACTTGAATGTAGTAAAACGAGGCCTATTCCAAGACGCAAAAAAATAATCAAATCTTGGATCACACCCGGCTTATTACGATGCATGCGAAATCGCGATAATCTACATCTTAAACACAGAAAATATCCGAATGATGAAGTTATCAAACTTACCTATACACGTTACCGTAATTATTGTAATGACCTACTAAAAAAAATAAAACAACAACACGAAAAATCTGAAATAACAAATTGTCAGGGTAACACGAAAAAAATTTGGGATACAATCAAAACAATAACATATCCCTCCAAGCATCACACACCATCTACTGAACTCATTGACACAAAAAATCCATTTAAATCCGTTAATGATGTAAACCTATTCTTTTGTAACATTGGGAGGTCCTTATCGCAAAACATTAGGCACAAGAATTCCATAACTAGCCGTAGCCCATCACTGCCCGTAACCCGTGACTCTTTTGTCCTTCTACAAACGGATATGGACGAGATTAAATTTATTATATCTTCCCTGAAACCCAACTGTGCGGTTGGCTGTGATAAGATATCAAGTAACCTAGTCCAAAGATATTCAACCATCCTATTAAAACCTATTACTTTCATTTGCAACACGTCTCTCTCTACAGGAATATTTCCCACAGAACTCAAAAAATCCCTGGTTCATCCCATTCATAAGAGCGGTAAAACGGATTCTGTTAACAACTACCGGCCAATATCGATACTGCCAACGTTCTCTAAAATTTTAGAAAAAGTAATAAACAAACAACTGATAAAATACCTGGAGTCTAATAAATTACTTTCACAAAATCAGTATGGTTTCCGTAATGGTAAGTCAACAGCGCATGCTGTTCTCGACCTGACGGATACCATAGTGACTAAGCTCGACAGTAAGAAGAAAGTACTTACTATATTCCTCGATTTAGCAAAGGCTTTCGATACTGTGGCAGCACCACTCTTACTTAGAAAGCTAGAATCTCTTGGTATCCGCGGAACACAACTTGAATTGTTGGAAAGCTATTTGAGCGGTCGCACACAAAGAGTAATAGTAGATGAATGGGTTAGTGACGAGTGTGAAATTAATATGGGAATTCCTCAGGGGAGTATTCTGGGGCCAACACTATTTTTAATCTTTATTAATGACCTCTGCCAGTTGAATCTCCAAAATGGTAAAATATTCACTTTCGCTGACGATACAGCACTACTATTCTATGGAGATACTTGGGAAGAGGTTTATCAATATGCACAGTTGGGATTCTCAAAGGTACAAACATGGCTTGATAATAATTATTTAACACTAAACACAGACAAAACAAAATACATAACATTCACATTGGCAAATATATCACACACACACAACCACCATTACCAAATATTGGCCCACAAATGCAAAAATCCATCCTCCACTACACCATGCCCATGCCCAAAACTGGAAAAAGTTGATGAAATTAAATACCTCGGCATAGTTATTGATAAGAATCTTAACTATAATAGTCACATCGACCTTCTATCCAAACGTGTAAGGAAGCTAATATACATTTTTAAAAATCTAAGGCATGCTGCAGATGATAACGTCCTTAAAATGGTATATTACGCACTGTGTCAATCACTTCTTAATTACTGCATTTCATCTTGGGGTGGTGCATCCAAAACTCACTTAATCAAAGTCGAGCGAGCTCAGAGAGCAATCCTCAAGGTAGGCAATTACTTGCCATTTCGTTATCCTACCACTGACTTATATGCCAGGTGCAAGGTACTTACTGTTCGGCAACTTTTTATTATGCAAACCGTGCTACACAAACACTCGCTCATGAACTATGACCCTAACATACACTCCCAAAAAAGGAATAAAGCCAACGTTTGCACCAGCAAACTATATGTAACGAGTCTAGCACACCGAAGTTACTGCTTTCTTAGCGGTTATTTGTACAACAAGTTAAACGCATCGTTAAATATATACCATCTCACTAAGACACAGTGTAAAAAACGATTAGTAGGCTACCTGGTTAATTTGGATTATGAGAGCTCTGAAAATTTAATTATTACAAAAAAATAATTTGAATTAGAATTTCAATTGGATTTAACAGATGTATATTGTATTAATTGTAGTTTGGTAAAATATTATTAATTCATTCATTCATTTTTATTTTTTATATTGAGTCAATTGGTTGTTGTTATCTTTTAATTTTTAATTTAGGTTAATCAAATTTAACTTAATTAATCATATATTGTAAAGGTGTATACTTACCTACTAAAAACGATACTTTTGTCCGAGGGGGGGCCTGGTAATCTGCGTGACAGGGTATCCTAGTGCAGATACCAGTCTCCCACGAAGGATTGTTATTATTACTACTTTGTAATTTAATTAAGTCACCTTTGTGGAAGAGAAAATAAAGGAATTTATTATATTATTAAAATTGCTGCCATCAAATCTTCTAAATGTCACTTTTTACCTTTGATTACCTTGAAAGTAATTACGTCAACAGATTCTTGTTGATAAAGAAAAGAAATTAAACCCAAAGGAAATATTTATGTGATCCACTCATATTTTTTTCTAGTCAGGATAAATGTTAGGCTGATTGTTGCAGAGTCCTCGGCGACAAGACTTATTGTGTAGTACTTAACAGGATTATTAACAAAGAAATACCTACATATAAATCTTTCAAAGTAACTACCTATTACATTAATCCTTTAGGTACTCTAATTGTAATTTTATGCATACAGTTACTAATAGTAGAATACATAATTGATTTTTAGAATTAGCCTACAAAAACCCAGCCATTGAAAAAATAATTCTTGCTAAAGAAGGTTTTAAGTAGCTATTAACGAATAATATTTTGAAATATATTTCGTTTAAGTAAAGTGGAATTTCTTCAAAAAAAGCATGTGCCTTTGTTATGTCGTATCACGAGGTAGCATTTCGTGCACTTTGACATCGCACGTTGAAAGAAATCGTGTGGAGTTAAAAGTTCTGCTTTTGCGACTAGTGAAGTGAAATATAATTGTTGTGATATTTTTGATGGTAAAAGAGCAATGTCAGCAATGTCAACTGGACTTGTTGTAGTTGTTTGTAACATTGTTGACATTCCTTTGTTTGGACATATCTTTAAAGTTAGTGAAGAAGAAATGTTGTCGTAGACATTTTGTTTTATGTGTATTGAACGGTGAATTAATATACCTTTTATAAGCTAAAGATAATGTAATATTTGTACAGATTCATGAAATTGAAGCTATGGATGATAAAAGTAAATGGATAATTATATATTATAATTTGCAGATCTAATAATATGTTTATTAACTACATAATTATATTTCTAGCTATTGTACTAGGTGAATAGTACAATAGCTAGAAATATATTTGAATTTCAGAATTTAGGTGAATTTGCAGGAATAGTGCCTACCTACAGAAAAGGTAAATACTAATTGATATTGTTTGCTACTGAAGCTAACGCTAGTTATCGTACTATTTGAATTGTAAACACTAATTAACGATTTATGGTTGCTACACGATACTTACATTCAATGAACTTTAATTTGATTTCCGATTATTTTGACCACTTCAAATTCATTTTCTAATAGTATTTTGTGAAATTTTGTATCGTAATTATTTGTAGACTTAGGTACTAGATATTTTTTATCTTACCGATATAGCCTGCAAGGCCCAAACTCTTTTAAAAGGCGGGCAACGGACTTGCTACTCCTCTGGTGTTGCGGGTGACCATGGGCGGCGGTAATCGCTTACCATCAGGCCATCTATTTGGCCTTTTGCCTCCCTATGCCATAAAAAATATATATTTTCTACAGAATATGACGAATTTTTAAAGAAATAACTGTTAGAGTCCAGCGAACTGAATTTCCAATACGTTTGTTTTAAAAATTTGGTCCGCAGACTCTAATACAAAAATAGATCATAATTCAAACACAATTTATTCAAAGTGTGTATTATTCGGATTCTTATACCGTAAATCTAGGTTCCTGATCCATTACCATTTCGTCCAAAATACTTCACTGAAAATAAATGTCAGAAAATGCAATTCTTGTTAACTTCACCAAGTTTGAAACGATTTTCCTGTTCCTGTCTTTATTTCCAGTTAAGAAGTAGTAGACGAAATGGTACAGTACGAACCTAGATTAAAAGTATCTCAATACCAATAATAACATAATTTGATTTAGTTTGGTATTACGATTTTGTGCGCAATTCAAACTCCACCGGACCCTTATGTATTCTTAAGTAAGATTCGAGGACATGGCAATATGTAGTCTGTGTTATCAATTGATGGTGCTCGCGTCACCTCAATACGTAGAATATAGGGGAATAATATAACTTGCTAAAACAGCCAGCGTATTTAACTGGAAAGAGGCAAGTTCAAATCTTGACTGAAATCGTATTTTTCTTTTGCTAAACATAATATATCAGCTGAGCGTAACCGTAAGATCCGTCATTCATTTCCTACGCCCAGTAAGATTTTGATTTCTGTTATTTTAATCTTATTTTGTGGTATCTAGATAGGTATACGTGTTTTCATAATGATATCATAAACAGTCGAGCTAAAGCCATACATAAATATACCATAACATACCATCATGCCTGTATTCCCCGAAGGTTTAGGCAGAGGCATAGATACTAAATGTAATCCATATTTCGCCGGTTTGTTTAGGTCCAATGTAATAGACGGCGAGCCTCAAACTCCGAACTGCTACTGAGATTTTCATAGAAAAACTCAATAACACTTTACCCGACCTGAGAATCGAACCTAGGACTTCTAGTGTAGCAGTCGCGCTCAGGATCACTAGGCTAACGAGCCAGTTCATAAATATGATTCCTGTTTAACATTTTAAATAGGTAGGTACAAATTTAAATACTTAATTATATATAATAACACACCATGGAAGATAAAAGATGTTAAACGAAAACGAGATTAAACTCTTAATAAACTGACACACTTGTTAAGGAAACCGACGCGTGTCACGCGGTTACGCTGACATCTGACAGCCGTGCGGTCGGATCCAACAACACCTTGTTCTTGTCAGTTATATTTCATGTTTTATAGCTATTTTAAAGATGTCTTATGAACATTTTATGATCCACAGTATAACTTACTTTCTGCTATATTTCTGAAATTAAATTTTAGACTGAAATTAAACCTCTGCAAGCAAAACGGAATAACAATTTAGTACCTACTCAGTTCCTATTTCCTGGAGCGAACATACATAAGTATACCTTTCTCTCTAAACTAGAGCCAACTCTTGAAAGCAATTACTTTCATAGTCGTAGATAGGTAGTTCAGACTGCAATCATGAAATAAATCAGTTTCTATACGATCAAAACTAATAATATTTTAAATGCAATAAGTTGGACTTGTATTTCCCGTAAATTGGAAAGATGTATTTTTTATTTTAAATCTGACGATTCTTGTTTTATGTAAATTAACGTTACATTGCATTGTGTACTTACCTACCTTAACAGTGAGACTTAGCAAACTGCAGACTTTTTTTTATGACTGCCGCCCATGGACACCCGCATCACCAGAGGAGTCGCAAGTGCGTTGCCCACCTTTTAAAAGGGTTTGGGCCTCCGATAACCTCACTCACTCAGCGAAACACAACGCAAGCGTTGTTTCACGCCGGTTTTCTGTGAGGCCGTGGTATCACTCCGGTCGAGCCGGCCCATTCGTGCCGAAGCATGGCTCTGCCACGTGAACGTTTTAACGTTAACAGTAACAATTAACATTATGTAGGTACCTATATAATTGATTGATAAAATTTAAGTTAAACCGCGGCACCAGTTAGTATAATTATATAATTATACAAGCATTTTGGTTTTTTTTTCCACCGGCATGGTTCACAGATCTGAAAAAAGTCAGTTTTTTGCATTTGTGAATCATGTCAGAAAGTAAATATTACATGGAATTATTTCATATTAAGAAGTTCTGTTGTTCATTTTCATTTAATTTCATCAAACAAAACATTTCCATTTTATATTCAGCCGCAAATTTTCTTTACCGGCAATTAATACGAACAATCTTGCATCCATTCATTATGCAATTTCCTAGAATCCTTGGTAAGGTAGCCTACTATCTCCACATTAAGCTGAGGAGGATTTATCTGGAGAACGGCGAGACCATTCTTTACTATTACCAACTAGGAACGGCTGGGTTTTCCGTGTGGCACGAGTTATTGACTTTTGCGATGTTAAGCTGCAGAGATTCCTACGAAAATGTTGAAATAGAACCTAGTAAAATTCAACTTTGAAAAGATAAAAAGAAAAATGAAAATTTTTTAAACACGATATAAGCAGTAGAAACGAAGAATGCTGATAAAACAGAAAATGCAGCAAAGCAAGCTGGTAAACTTATACTAGAATGGTCTATAATTTTTAATTTAAAATTGAATAATGAATTGAATTGTTATTATATAAGCACTACTAAAAACTGAACATGCCTACCGTGTGTATACAAAGCAATGTATTCTAACCTTAACCTTTATTAGTATTAACAATATTTGGTAACGCTACTGGATCATAAAAAACCTGAAGGGACTGGATAATTTTACAGTACATAAAACATTTGAAAAACTGCCTTAAAAACGCGGAACATTAGCTGACGAAGTCACGTACTGGGAGTCATTTGACTTCATTGTTATTGGATAAGTAGGCACTCGGCAATAAGGCGCCCTAAACCATCTCGGTTAATTTTCAAGTAAATTACTAAACGACTTTAATGCGCAGAGTAATACAGTTAAATGTGGAGTTTTGTCTAAATTAGCAGTCAAATCATGCCGCTTCGCACATATAAATGAACTAGGTAGGCCTTTATTGCCTCGCTATTGCATTTAGAGAAGGGATTTCATCTTTAAATGTAAATGTAATGCAAATAACCCGAAGGTTTCGGTCGGAAAAAATAACTGCAATCAGGTGAAATTTTCGTACAAGTAGTGTTCGTTTTGCTTTCAAAAATTGCAAAAGCAGTTCGAGCCTAGAGTTCTAAAAATAAGTTCATTACATTAAACTGAAGATTTTGTTACAGCTTTTTAGCAGCTAAGTACCCTTCATCCCATTTCAGCTATTCCAAATTACTTCATGTTATAGTATAGACAATGGCTTCAACAATTAATCTGCCAATTGCTAGAACGATCATTTAAATACTGGATGCATTCCAACCCTTGAAAACAACCCGACAATTGTGATAGAGCCATACATACATCGTTTACACCGACGACATAATATCGATTGGGAGCTTCATGCAAAACATAAAAATCGTCAGAGGCGAAGTGCTTACATAATTCAGTAGACAACTGTATGTAATTGTAGTAGTACTTGCAGAAAAATTGCAGCTTTATGTTTAAATTATTTTATGAAAAGGCAGGAACTTTGATTTAGCTTGAAAAATTAGAAGGAAACGACTGAGCTGAGCTGGGAAAGGGGCAAATATGTTCTTGGATATACATGTAACTAAATTAATATAATAGAGGAAGAATCCAAAGCATTCAGTTTTGTAGTTATTAATAACTTCTGGTTTAATTCTCATAGCGTATAGTCATGAAATAATGAAGATAATGAATGAAGGGCCCCTCTATATAATTTTCCCTTCAGCGAAAACCATCAACCTTAGGTACACATTATTTCCAATTTGTCTTGTAAGAGGTGACTTACAAGACAAGTTGGAAATAATGTGTACCTTTATTGTAATGCATAGGTATTTTTAAGGCGGTAGCCTAATGGCTAGGGCGTCGGACTTGCGATCATGTGGTTGCCGGTTCGAAACCCACCCATTGCACTACCGACGTGAACCCACTCGTAACACAAGCATTTAGCTTAGCACGAGGGGTTAACAAGAATACTAGTAAAGTGCAACCCACATTGCTAGTAAGCTTTAAAAAAAAAAGGCTAACTACGCGTGTACCATTAGTACACCTCTGCCTAGTCATATCTGGAATACAAGCGTGAGTGTTATTTAATCCCTACTAATATTATAAATGCGAAAGTAACTCTGTCTGTCTGTTGCGCTTTCCCGCTTAAACCTCTCTACCAATTTTGATGAAATTTGGCACAGACAATATTTAGACCCTGAGAAAGGACATAGGCTATAAATCATCACACTAAGACTAAGTAACTATTCCACGCGGACGAAGTCGCGGGCGGAATCTAGTTTTCTATAAAAACAATGAATATAGGATCGCAATAATGTGATAGAGTAGGTATATCAAAATACATATTTTTGTTCATGCAATATTAATGCATACCTACCTTTCACGTAACAGGAAGGATCCTACGTAATCCGATTCCCAACATTTCGCGACATCCCATGATTGGCACAAGGACAGACGAGTATGTTCAAGTCAGTATAAATACTCGGTTGGCGCGCGAACGCAACAAATTTTCATACCAAAGGAAACTCAGACGTAAAATGTATTTTTAGTAGAAACACGAACGGGAATTCTGGCAATAAAATTTTATTCGCCAGCACTCCGGGTGTAGGCATATTCTGAACGTAGTACGTGGAGCCCCGGCGTTAATCTAAAGTAGACTCTAAGATTGGAATTTAAATGAATTTAGGTATTTTGTTAAGAAGAAGTGTGATTTGTTTTTGTCTGAATAGATGTGATTCAAACGGTTGTTAATGTACAATTAATTCGATATTTTCTACTATTTCGTTTCGATTTTCAATGAGTGTTTAAAATCTAATTAACATACCATCACGCCTGTATTCTCCGAAGGGTTAGGCAGAGGCGTACTAATATATATATATATATATAATATATAATATATATATATAATCTCTTTATTTTCAGACATATAGTCCATATCATATTTGTACATAGGTAGTGTTAGTAAGGTTGTTAGTATTACACATAATAATTTAAAAAGGTGTTAGTAGTTTGTTAGTAAACAAGTTAAACATTATCATTTTTATTTCTTATTACTTTGCAGATGTACACCTGCCCAGTATACAATAAAAGGACTATCAATTTTGTTCACTAACGTCCTGAGGATAGTGTTCGTACTTTCCCGTACCCTGCTCATCATAGACGCTGATCTTTTCCGTATGATGGCAAAGAAGTCGTTAATGCCCGCATCCGCGAACATGACTGAAGCACTGCAGTACCGGGGTTTCCTCAACACTGCCCTCAGGGCGTCATTATATTGAACTCGAAGGGCGCTGAAAGCCCTCCGCGTAAAGTTGATCCACAGACTGCATGTGTAAAAAGACTGACAGAAGGTTCTGAACAATAACAATTTCACCTCTGTGCTACAGCGTGCGAATCTGCGGGCCAACATATTGCAGCGGACTGCCAACGCCCTTCTTTCCCTCTCTAAGTCTTCGTCATCCCGTAGCCGATCCGTCAGCATATGACCCAAATATTTAAAATTAAACACCCTTACAAGTGCAGATCCACACAATCTAATTGGCGGCACGTTAAATGGTGCCCTACTCCCCGCTGCGCACACCATGAAGACACTCTTACTGGCGTTATATTTGAGTCCATGCGACTGCGCATACCCTTCACAAATACCAAGAAGTCTCCTGAGCGCGTTGACCGACGGGCTCAATAGAACCATGTCGTCCGCATAACTAATATTGTTGACCATTTTACCGTCTATTGAACAGCCGACCATGGCTCCACTGAGCTCGCCGATCAGCTGGTTTACAAAAAGGTTGAACAGACTCGGAGAGGTCAGTCCCCCCTGCCTTACTCCACACTTTAATCTATATTCGTGACTAAACCCGGTTACCCATCTGACAGTGTTCTTTTGGTTACTATACCAGTACTTGAGGAGGCATACCAGCTCCCTGGGCACATTGGTCTCCCTTAATAGCTTGTGCCAAAGAATATCATAGGATACCAGGTCGAAAGCCCTTGACAGATCAAGAAAACACGCATATACTGGTGTCTTCCTGTCAGTATAATACCTAACTGTTTGTTTCAGACACATGACCGCCATCTCCGTTGACAGATTAGGTCTGAAGCCAAACTGCGCGTCATGTATCTGAAGATGTTTGCCCAGTTGCGCATTCACGAGACTATCAAGAACCTTCGCCATAGTTGTGGCCAGAGATATCGGCCGGTAGTTAAGTTTATCAGATGGGTCACCGGTTTTAACCTTGACTATAGGAACCACCACGGTTTTTAGCATATCATCCGGCAGGAAGGAGTGTCCGATACAAAGATTAAACATCATACACAAGACTCTGGGCAGGTGTACACCCGCATAATGCAGGTGTTCTATACTCAGACTGTCGTGTCCTGGTGACTTTCCACGCTTCATATTTTGTATGGCCTTTCTCACCTCTCCTACCATAAATTGCGTATACCGCTCACCAGAACAGACGCTCGGCTTATCTAAGTTGCTAGTATCACATGGCATTGGTTCTACTGTAAACAGCTCTTTAAACAGATTGGCAATGTTCTGGTCCCCAGCTATATTGTCAACACTCACGGGAATACTCGGCTTCGGATTCATGTGACTTGTTTGTTTCCAAAAACCACTAAAGTTTTTACTCTTATGTTTTTCCGCGAGAATATCCATTTTTATTTGGTCAGAGTGATCCTGACACCATTTTAATTTCTTCTTAAACTCCCTTCTGGTTTCACACATATTCAGATAATGGGGCCCCGTGTACGGTTTCCCATGCAAAACCCATGAACTAAAACCAAGCCGAGCCTTCCTATGAGATTCCCTCACATGTTTATTCCACCCTACTATATACTTCTTTTTATATACTGTGTTGACACTTCGAGTCCGCACCGAGGCACCAGTCAATATAGACTTAATTTTTGTGTACATAGTATTTATTATAGTTCTATGTTCTACATTGTTACAGATATAGTCACCACAATTCCGCAATTCCACTGGAAAGTCCATATCACGTAGTGCCCCGTTGCAGAGCTCCGTATATTTATTTATTTGTTCCTGGTCTCTAACCCCCCAGAGTATTTTGTTACCTATTTCTCTGCTCACAGTAGTTTTCTTTGGTATACTATTGAGTTTACATGTTATTTCTAACGGAAAATGGTCTGACCATGACACATCATACAGTACTTTAACATTTACAATTGTTTGAAATGCCATTGACGTAACCAAACAATGATCTAACCATCTTACCGTTCCGTGTGCTTCACTCAAATATGTATATGTGTTCAGGCAACTAGGTAACAATTCTAAGTCGGCACATGACCAACTTTGTTCAGAACAGAATTTTATCATTTCATTATAAAATAACTCACCTGGATGTGCATTGAAGTCACCCAGAATAAACACTGTATCTACATTACAATCCTCTATTACCGCATTAATTTCCGAGAGACACGCAGTAAACTGCGGAAGGTTCTCTTGACAGTCCGTCGGCATATACACTGAGAAGACCAATATCGATTGCCACTGATTCACACACTTTATTGCCGAAATACGCACACTGTTACACTTAATAATTTCTACAGTGCTGAACGCATTCCTACGCCATAAGAGGGCCACCCCCCCGTACGGCCTTCCCCTCAGCACTCCTTCTGCTGTGTCCACTGCTGAGACGCCCGTCGCCGCAAAATCCCCGTAAATGTCATTGAGATAGCACACGTCATGAGGCAGCAGCCACGTCTCCTGCAGGGCTACAATATCCGCAGTGTCACATAGATTTTTAACACACTCTACTGACCTCTTTACAGATTTACAATTAAAACTCGATAGTTTAAGTAAATCATTTTTTGCAGCCATCTTGTATAGTTACTTTTCTTCCAGTGCCTGTGTAACTCTTCCTATCCTTAAATATTATATATTTCCTAAATAAAATTCCATCCGGCCATAGATCATCCTTTTCAAATAATTCTAACTTACTTCTCGGAACAAAGATTTTATATGAATCATAATCTTTAGAATATTTTGTTGGTACTTTTTCCGGAGACACTAAAATATTTGTCTTCTCCATTATATAATCGGCGATATCCTTCTGCAGGGTTTCCTTTGAAACGTTGTATATGAACAAAGGAATTTTTATTTCGGCTGCCTTGAATTTAGCTGACGAGTCGACCTGTGCCCGTCCTTGTTTGCCTCTGAAACGCATTGACCGGCGCTTTCTCACTACAGTCCAGTCTCCCGCGTCACAATCCTCCGACTGTAGGACATTTGAACTGCGGTCCTGCATGTTTACATTTTGCGCGCAACTCACCGTTGGTTGTCGAGGTCCCGCCGCTTGCGCCGGTTGATTAGCCGGCGCCTCACCGGACGGCGACACAGTAGCGTTCGAAACCGCAGTTGTATTACCGGTGGCCTCCACGCGCGCACCTGGCGACTGTAGCGACGCGTGTTGCCGAAGCGAGACAGACGCATCGCCCGCTTTACTTGCGTACGAGGGAGATAGCGTAGTTGTCAACTCGCTAGACAACTTTTTTACCTGCGCTGTTTCTGACGAGTCATGCTCAGTCATTGACCTCTGCGTACAGTGCATAAGGCCCATCGGTCCGCTGTTGCACTCAAAACTATCCTGTAGGCAATATGCGCCCCTTTTACTATTGACATTAGGCTCACTATTGCTCGTTCTTGTTGGTTCCGACTTCAATTTCTCAATTTCGATTTTGAGTAGCTTTATGTCATCCACTGTTGCATACTCAACGTTCGTAAGACATCTTTCCTGTATCTCACGCAGTTCCTTCTGAATAAGGACGATATCTTTCAGGAGTCTAGTCACGTCAATGTGGTCGAAGGTTACCGGCGGTAGTTTTTGAAGATCACGGGCTACGAATATAGGTATTTCTTCCGGATCGGTTTCCTTCAGAAGGCTAATAATATCGTAGAGGTTTTTATTCGCTTTCCGCTCACCCTTTCTCACCACATTACGCTTCGCAATCGATTCAAAAAGCAGTAATTTTGCTTCTTTAATATCCACCTCCGAAAAAGCAGATGCACACACAGCTACAAGGCTTTCCTCGTCCATCACATCAATTTTATTTTGAGTGAATGCCAGCACTTCATTTATCACTATATTGCAGTTATTGCACTTTAACACTTTAGAGGTCATATTAACGAATATAATTCGCTACCCTCCGCTCGCACGAGTACTTAACAGCCGAGCGCGATCGCAGTCAGCTGGCAACTGTGTAACTAATGTACACCCACAGTTCGCCGGTATGTAATAGGGGTAGGGGTAGGTCCCATGTAATAGGGGGCGAGCCTATTGCCATTAACCGGGCACAAATTCCTTACTCCGAGCTGCTACTGGGAATTTCATAGAAAAACCCAATAATACTTTGCTCGACCTGGGAATCGAACCCAGGACCTCTAGCGTAGCAGTCGCACTCAGGACCACTTGGCTAATGAGGCAGTTAAAATCTAATTGACTGTGTCAATGTAGTGCTCTCGACAAAAATGATGTTGAGTTGAAGAAGTGTTTTCTTCATTTTGAATTACAACATAATTATTATTCAATCTCTTATGAATTTTAAATTTTCCACTTTACACACCTTTATTTCGAAAACACATACATCTTTATCTAAACTTACGGGGCAACACTTATTTCGAAGATAGTTAGTATAATCCAAAAACTAAATGGTTAAATACCTAACACTCATAAAATAATTAATACTCATAAAACAAAAGCAAATGACGTCACTATTGTAGGGATCTACAATATATAGGGAGACTACTAAAACTATGATCAAGCCACAAAAGTCATATGAAAACAGGACCAAAATTATAAATGGGGTTGCTTCGTACCGGTGGGTCGTAGTGTCGCAGTTTATGAGCTTTACTGTAATAATAATATGTGACCACTCGCATTTTAGTTCTCGTTGCGGTATTAGCCGCTAGAGGCAATGGCAAAGTTTCCATACTTTTTTTTATTTTAAATTCCAGAATATCAGCATCTTGAAATACATACATTTATGTAAACTTATGGACTGAAAAAAATGGCAGACAGGTACTGGAAAAAAATACAACGATATCAATATACTTATACTCAAATTTACATAGTTACGCAACATATAAAAAATACTAGCCTCCGCCCGTGACTTCGTCCGCGTGGAATAGTTACGTGATAATATATTACCTGTTGCCTTCTTCAATAAATGGGCTATCTAACACTGAAAGCGTGATAATATATAAACTATAGCCTTCCTCAATAAATGGGCTATCTAACACTGAATTTTTTTTTTCAAATCGGCCCAGTAGTTCCTGAGATTAGCGCGTTCAAGCAATCAAACAAACTCTTCAGCTTTATAATATTAGTTATATAGCCTATGTATAGCCTTCCTCAATAAATGGGCTATCTAACACTGAAATAATTTTTCAAATCGGACCATTTAGTTCCTGAGATTAGCGCCTTCAAGCAAACAAACAAACTCTTCAGCTTTATAATATTAGTATACATTATGTGGAACTGGACGTAGCTTATACGTATCACAATACAAAAAACAGTCGTATTGAGAACCTAATTCTATTAGATAATAGGTAGTCGATTAAAAATATTCTTTATGCTGATTAGATGATTTCAAAGAATTTACGAAATTAATTTGAACTAAATAACTATTGAAATGGGTTTATAAAATGAAGACTTGAACCCGTTTATCATCACTACATAGTATAAAATTAAGTCGCTTCCCGCTGTCTGTCCCTATGTATGCTTAGATCTTTAAAAATACGCAACGGATTTTGATTCAGTTTTTTTTAATAGATAGAGTGATTCAAGAGGAAGGTTTTAAGCTATTTAATATTACGCTACGACTCTTAGGGACGGGGCAGCGCGGGTGAAACCGCGGGCGGGTCGCTAGTATAGAATATACAAGTACCTATAAAAGGCCAAAAGGACAAAAGAGAATTTATCAAATCATTTATATGCATTTAGGTTACTGCCAGATATTAAACTTGATTCATATCATACTTTCAAAGCCGACGTCTTATACATACCTACATTTAATATAAAAAATTACAGAAATTTATAATAAATTAAGCAGATGAAAGGGAAATTATATAAATTTAGGTGGAGTAGGTATACCAAACGGAAAACAAGTTTCCAACCGGGATAATGTTAGAATAATTTTCCAGGTGAATGGAGGCCGGTTTGTAATAGACTGGGTAAATTTAGAGCAATGTATTTTCTATTTTGCATATTACCTACCATTTTGCATATACCTACCATAATAAGGCTTACCGATTGTTGTGATAATGATTTCTAAAATAACATTGTATCCGAATCTGATTAATAAATACGTTGAGAATCTGGATTACTGTAATAAGCTTATAGTTGTGATAATTAGCTTGGAACGTTTTTGATGTGTAAATATTTTGAATGTGTTTATTTATTTTCTTAAAAAACTTTGCAGCTCTAGGATTTTTGCCTGTAACAATTTTTATTACATAAACAAACATCTAGACACAGAACAACTACATGTTGGCCTGTTGGCCATACAAATATTTGATACGTGCGGTGATCGAACATACGCCAAGCATCACTGTCAAATATGGCGGGTAAATTAAATAAGAAGTGGCTGAATTGTTGTTATCTGCAAAATTAATAAAAAGAAGTTTAAAGATTTAGTATTATATTTAAATAACAATTCAGTCTTTTGCCATCTAGAATTCCTTGGAAACCCTGTGAATGCTTTTTGATTATTTTATAAAGGCATTTCCCCTACAAGCCGGCGGTCGTTACCCTTTGAAGCTAGGTCACATTGATTCAACACAAAGTACAAAAATAAATCAAATTCTATAAGGTTTACCTCATTTCTTAACTCTCTAATCCAAATTTTCAATGAAACATCTCATAAAACTGAGCACCTACATAATTGTAGGACATCACACAAATGAACAGCTAAACTTTATAGCGTTATAAGGTAACCGTTAAACCTCTTCGCAACGGGAGCACAAACTATCCTCGAAAGGGATTTCGGCAAAATCTTCCACAAACTCTATGATATTCCGTGGGGACTATTAAGGGCCCTATGCGGCGGTGCATGGATAAACAATGCTTGAAATAGTTTGTTGGACCCTCGAATAGTTGAGTTGTGCGGACGTATAACACGTGTCTCGTCCGGGCTGAAACTTTGAGTGATGAGTTCGCTGCATGAATTTGTGCTGTATTTCTAAAGAAAATTTCGTTTACGGAAAGGTTTGTGATGTTGCCTTGAGCTACAAGGATATTGTTGTAGTCCCTTTGTGTAATGGCTATTATGTTGATGTTATTGCTGGAGTTTATTATCATATTTTCAGTAAATATCTGGTAGTAAAATTGGCCCACGTGTATTGTTTAAATACTTTTTGATAATAAAATCTTATACAAAAAGGAATATTAATCTAATTTATTTTCTTAGCCCAGGTTTTTCATAAATCGTCAAAAATCTAAAGTGTTTTTTAATAAGTCCTGAGCACGACTACTACGCTAGAGGTGCAACGTAAGCGTTGTTTCACGCCGGTGGTATCACTCCGATCGAGCTGGCCCATGCGTACCAAACATGGCTCTCCTACGTCAAAATGTAAACACATACAAAGATCCCTCCGGCCCTTTTAGGTACCATGTAATATTACCAAAATATATGGTTGATTTTCTGAGTATATATTTTAGTACCTATATTTAGTTTTACTTAATGACACTAACAAATTCAATAAAACAATAAACAAATGAAGCGGCCGCGTCCTCTTAATTTAATTCTAGAATAAACATGGACATCCAAAATCCGCACTCGCTTAAAATTTTAATACCCTCCACCGCCACTTTAGTAGCAGTATATTATTACCATAAAACAAACTACCCAACGTGCCGCCGACTTAAAGGATTACAGTCGAAAATCCAAGGAAACTAGCGAAAATAATGCGTGAATTAATAAATAAACAAGTTTACGTATGTTAGGGGTTTGCTCCCAAATAATTGCTGGGAAAATAATCTTCCCCTGGTTATTGGAGTAAATGACCATTTGTAGGAACCGACATTAATTTTCATGAGCGTACGAAGTGCCGGTAGCTAGATGTCTGTGTTGATTAAATTAGACCCTCGCATTTAACGCGCATATGGCCTCACTATTTGTTACCTAGTTGTACTCGCTAAATTAAATTTGCTATGTAATAATTTGTGTTGTAAATCAAAAAGTTTTGACGTAAAGTTACATTTGTTTTGGGCTAATTAGAATGTATTATTTAAATGTTACGGCTGTTCTATGTATGAGATACAATTTTACAATAAAGGTAAACATAAAAATAGACTAGTACTAACTAAACTATTGTCCCCAAATACAAGCTTTCTGCCTCATTAGCTTAGTGGTCCTGAGCGCGACTGCTACGTTAGAGGCCCTGGATTCAATTCCCAGGTGTAGCAAAATATTATTGGGTTTTTCCACGATATTTCCAGCGGCAGCTTGGAGCTCGGAATCTGTGCACAGTTAATGGCAATAGGCTCGCCCGCTATTAAATTGGATCCCTATGAAATACCGGTGAACTGTGGGTGTAAATTGGTATGCATCTGCCTAACCCTTCCAGGAATACAGTTGTGCTGCTATGTTATGTGTGTATCGAGCTTTCTAGTTATTGTCTAATGTAGAAAAAAAAAACACCAATACTCAGAAATTGTTAATCCCTTTTCTAAGGCTTACCCACACGCCTACAAATGAATACGCCTCCAGCGAATACAAAAAATATATAGAGGCAGCAAGATATTAAATATTTTCTTTAGTGCTAAACATAATTTACCTAAAGCCAAGGACGTCTCTTTGCTTTACCAAGAAATATGATTTTATTTCTTCGTGAAATAACTGTACTGTAATACAAAAAACATTAATAATATCATTTGTAAAAAACCCTTCTTGAAATGAAATAAGACTTGTCATCATTATCTGAGCCGTTTCCCAACTTTGTTGGTTTAGGCTTCCAGTATACCTAGATGCGGCTGAATATCAGTATTTTACACGAAGCGACTGCCATCAGACCTCTACGACTTAATTTCTGGGCAATACCGATATTCGGAGGATAGATAGACTAGTTGTCCGGCTTTGTTAGGCTTCTGACTACCACTAACAATTTTATTGTAAGGAGTTTTTGACATTCTTGACCGACGGCTTTTCTTGCTCTCCGAGGTACGGAGGGGTCTTGTTTTGAGAGAATGGTCACCAATCCACACACTAACCGCATCAAGCACAAATTAACCTTGCAGATCAGTTGGTCAGCTTAGTTATTTCTTAGGCACGAGCCCCTAAATAAGACTTCAGGACTGTTTCTAAATAACATTGCAGCAAAACCAAATAGAGTAAAAGATAGAATCTTTATAAAAGTTCATCAGGACATTCTGCAATTACCCACCTCGCCTTTCAGTCTCCAGGAAAGCAATGAGAGAGGAACTCATCTAACTTTAAACTAGTCTCACAATCCTTGGAGAACTTAAATTAATTTCTCAGAATCAAAAATACTTGAAGTAGTATTCGTATAACCTTCCAATAGAATAAAATTGTAACTGGCTGGACTTATGTGATAAAAAATAATATAAGGGGTTTTAATAAGAGCAATGGAAGCCAAAAACTACTTTATATTACCTACACATCACGAAAAAATTATAGAATCATGCATGGAAGTCGAACTAAAATCTAGTGCATACTTCATCTTGGTTAATAAATGAAGCGAAGTCATAGTGAATTAATCCATTTAAGGTGCGGGTGAAACCGTAGGCAAAAATTAGTTTAATGTAAAATTTAACACTGTGCGTTAGAATCATGACATGAGAAACACCAGTCGATAATTTTCAAAGCAAAAATTATCATAATAACGACTTCAGGCCCTAAGTTAATTTACATATAAGTATGACTCACGAAAATCAAAATTAATGTTATTTATAACATAACATAACATACCATCACGCCTGTATTCCCCCAAGGGTTAGGCAGAGGCGTACTAATGTACACCCACAGTTCGCCGGTATGTTTAGGTCCCATGTAATAGGGGGCGAGCCTATTGCCATTAACCGGGCACAAATTCCTAAATCCGAGCTGCTACTGGGAATTTCATAGAACAACCCAATAACACTTTGCTCGACCTGGGAATCGAAACCAGGACCTCTAGCGTAGCAGTCGCGCTCGGGACTACTTGGCTAATGAGGCAGTTATTTATTATGTCACAAAATTACAGTAATTATAAAATTTTTGTGGCCCCAGTAAGTAAGGCTGTCTCGCTTCTTCCTATTGCTATTTGCTAGTAACAATATTAAGATATAGACGCATATTTCCAGGTGTAGCAGTGATATTGGGAATTAAGTGGTAAGAAGCAATTGTCTTGCTTCTACACACATAAAGAAGACATAAATATTATAAAAGAAATACAATCTAAAACTATACCAGTTTACTCCTATCTAACAATTTAAATAAAAAAATAACATTCTAAGGTTAGTTTTGAGAAAAACTAAGTTATTGTAACAAGTTTCAAAGATGTAGGGTAAAATAATAGTATAAAACAGACTGTGAAACTATTTTAAGGCGAGCGAAAGTTTTTAAAGATAATCAGGACTTGAACGGAACTATCTAACTTCTGAGGTCTGAAAATTCAACATTTCCTTTGTATATTTTAGCAGCTTGTCTGGGTAATAGAATCGGTTACTGTATTCCCAATAATATGGTTAAGCTACACGATAACTGATCCATGCTTGCCATCTGTCAGGATGGATCATTCGAAAGATGCTAGGTATCTTTCTCCAATGGAGATTTCAGAAATTGCCCTAGATTGTGTGTAGTACATAATAATAAATTTTAATTAATTATAACAACAACTGCCTCATTAGCTAAGTGGTCCTGAGCGCGACTGCTACGCTAGAGGTCCTGGGTTCGATTCCCAGGTCGAGCAAAGTGTTATTGGGTTTTTCTATGAAATTCCCAGTAGCAGCTCGGAGTTAGGAATTTGTGCCCGGTTAATGGCAATAGGCTCGTCCCCTATTACATGGGACCTAAACATACCGGCGAACTGTGGGTGTATATTAGTACGCCTCTGCCTAACCCTTCGGGGAATACAGGCGTGATGGTATGTTATGTTATGTTATTTATAACATATGTTTTTTTAAAAAAGCAGTAAAAAAATTTGTGTCGGCATCATCTAGGGTACAAAATCTAAGAACATTTATCTTATCTTTAAAAGATATATTTGGGGAAATAGATATCATATAACACTCTTTTGTGATGAACAAAAACAGAAACAGAATTTAGCTTCATTGAAAGTCTTTCTTTACTCTTTCGTTCTAAAAAATCCTTCCTGTATTTTATCTGGAATATCTATGAAAACATTCAACAGTCAACATAACATTTTCAATGGACCCAATTTCCTAAATCCACAAAACTTTATGTAGGTAATTTTTCCAATAAATTGGTCAAAACAGTAAGCGGATTTCCAGTTCCTGATAATCTTTTTAATGTGCTTAGACGTAGGATGTGTGGAAACGAAGCAAAGGCAAGGCTTCAGCTGCCAATGAGGATTTGTGTCGGTCCTAATGTGATTGCGAACTTTCAGGTTTTCGAGAAATGGAGTAAATAATATTGAAATAAGTATGGGTGCTGAGGTGCGAAATTAGATTTCTAATCTTTCCAAGAAATTTTATACTTGAAAGCACAAACCATATATACTCGTGTGTTGAAAAAAGGTTTATTTAAATGATTATTTAATAGGTATATAAATTCTTTTATTATTTTAAAGGAAGCTATATTGTTTCTATTAAGGAATAAATCAGTACTTATAGTATTCAAAAGATTGTCATGCATAATTATTATTTCTTCCTTATTAATATAGGTAACAATATAGATAATTTATGGTAATTAAATTATGTAAATAAACTTATGAGAACTTATATACATACTTCATAAAATGTAATTACTAGTAATAGTTAAAATAACAAAAGCTACAACTAGTATCTACTGCAAATTCTAATAGTTTTGCTTTAAATTGTATTTTATGTGGAGCTAAGTAAGCTAGAGAAACAGCTGTCCTGTATGCGACACCTGCCTGCACCGGTTGAATATCAAACGAGCCGTGTCCGGGCGTCCGGGATCGGACAAAAACGGGACAAAATGGATGCGGTATTTTTAACGAGCGATCGGCTAGTAAAATCTACATACGTAGTAGGTACTATTATCAATTTACAAGCTTATCAATGTGAATTATGTAGTATAAAAACTTCTTGAACTTTTATTTTGATCGCTTCTAGTTCTAATCTAAAATTATTATTTAAGAAAACTTCGAAAACGTATGAGTTACTAATCTCATCGTAAATTAGGCCCCTTTAATTTGAATATTATAATTTGAATTTGAATAATTATATTAGATATTATATTTATTCAAACACAATTACCGTGGGGAATTGTGCTCGACCGGAGTGATACCACGGCCTCACAGAAAGCCCTTACGTTATGTTTCGCTGAGTGAGAATATCGGAGGCTGAACCCTTTTAAAAAGCCGGCAACGCATTTGTGACTACTTTGGTATTGCGAGTATGCTCAGTTGATGGGCAGCGGTATCGCTTACCATCAACTGAGAGAAAGCTGTGCATAACCTTTTTATACTGGTTAGTATTATTGGTGGTAGATAATTGTTGAGTTAGATCACCATGTCTGAATTCAACGAAGGGTTAGACCGAGGCATACTAATGTACACCCACACTTCGCCAGTATGTTTAGGGACCAGCATATTGCCATTAACCGGGCACAAATTCCAAACTCCGAGCTGCTACTGAGAACTTTGTAGAAACCCCCAATAAGACTTTGCTTGACCTGGGAATCGAAACCAGGACCTCTATCATAGCAGTCACGCTCAGGCCCACTACGCTAATGAGGCAGTCGTTTTAGATGTTACTTTAAAAACAAATAGTAAAAATAAAATATACTTAGCGTCTTTATGGATGTAATGAAAGAATGAAGGAAGATATTACTGAAGAGGGAAGAAAAGTAATGTAATTTGTAACTTCACAAAAACCTTATTCATAGAACTTGACCTTCCGTACACATTACATTATACCATTATAGTGACATACTTATTCAGTGCTTTACAATAATATGATGAATTATTCATACAGGAAGTATTTATTCACTGCCTTGTTTTGTCTGTGGAACAAATGATGTGCGATCGTACTCCACGGCACAGGAAACCGGTTCCTGAAAGGCTTTCGGGAAAGCGGTTCCCCGCTACTGTGTCAGGGCCAATTTTTATGAACATTACGGGTTAAATGGAAGCTTTTTCAGGATGATTCTGATTGAGTGCTTTGCGAATTTTGTTTTATAACATAGTACTTACGACGTTTTGGTTGGATTTAATAGTTATTAGGGAAGTAATTACGATATATTAGTTATCTTAATGTAAATAACTATACCCTGGCGAAGGTCGGGGAAATATTCAACACGGTCATGATGGTGACATACCTACGTTGAAAAACTACAACTTTCTCTTAGCCCCACTTGCACCAACTTTTGTATTTAAACACAAAATTTCTATGAAAAATCATGAAGTTGGTGCAAGTGGCCCTTAGGCATGCAAATATTATTTAAACTGACGATTACGAAATCTAGACGAAAATATGACGATTGACACCTTAAAACCTTTGCTTATAAATCGGTTGTGTAGCTAAAAGTAGCTACACAACCGATTTATAAGCAAAGGTTTTAATTATCAGTTGTGAATATTGTATAGCTAATGGCGCAATTACTACATCTAAGAATCTTAAATTTGTTGTAGACCTACAAATCTCGTAAAACTGATTGAAAATTTAATTTGGCTCAGGTGAACGATCCGAAATTGAACATTTTCATAGTCATCTAACTTACTCGACTATTTTTTTTTGTAGTATGCCTTCATTATAAAAATCACTCTTTAATGATATAATACCACGTCTGACACATGGAAATCGGATTTTTGGGGATCTATAAACATACAAACTAATTTTATCAAATATATCAAACATGTAATATCAAAAGTATTTTATCGATAATCTTAGTAACATTACCTACCCATTCGGAAAACTCAAGTAGTTATTAAGCTTATAAATATTCCTAAAATAATATTTAATTACATTTTAGTAAAGTAATTTAGAATTTCTGAAGGAAAATGTTAATGTTTGAACGTACGTGTTGAGAGGGCCTCCATGAATGAATGTGAATTATTTTATAAAAGCGCGTTTTTTTTTTCAAAGTATTTTTGCGTAATGACTCTTGACAAAACAGAATGTGTATGTGAAAAGCCTAGAATACTCTTTTACCGGAAATATTATACGGGAGTATAAATTGCTTCCTCTCCTAGAATTTTTAATTTTGAAACTTACTCTTATTAACTTTTTTATTATTATAGGTATACCTGCTTACGAGCAAATTATCTCTAATTCACTGAAATTTAAAAAAATATATAAAGTTTAATCATTGAAAATTACAGACTTATGTATTTTTTTATGTTTATTGTAACTAAAATATGTACAGTCCAGTATACACAAAACATTTCAACAAAAGACCGAGAAAATATTGCCTTTGACACCAATTTCTTTGTTCGACATCGCTATATTTAAACCTTTTCACGCTAACTATGAGAAAGTCAGATCTACACCGACATCTCTACTTTACAGGAATGAAGTAACAAAATAAAGCACTGAAACTATTAGCCATATTCACAACATAACCCCAGTTATTTTTCAACCAACTCGGAATGGAGCATCGTACTCTGGTCCTAAATAATGATTTGGTCCAGTCACCCATTAATCCTCTCTGTTGAATTTTCATGCTCTATTTGAGGGGTTAAAATGGTTTCGGGTCTTTATTATTACAAGCGTTGTCAAGCTTTCTATCTTAAGGAAATGGTATCGTTCTGTTTTGTACTGTAAGAGATGTTTTTACATATAGTAAATAATTTTCTGTATAATATTCATCATCAATATCTTTACTATAATTTCTAAATTTAATTCCCTTATCCCGTTTCATCTTTTAATTTTAATATATCCTTTAGTAAATAGTTGACTTATCAAGATGAAACATACACCAGATTTTAAGTTAGACCCCCAGCAACACAACTTTGTAAACTGCATTAAATTTTACGTAGTAATTTTTGCGTGATGTGTGTTCTAACATACAAACAAACATAAATTCTAAAAATTGTTGTTTTGTCTACTGTTGCCCTAAAAAAATCCCATATTCGATTTTCTTCAATATCTATAATGTACAGACATCGGCCCATTACAATTTTATTTATAAGTACAGATAAGTTATTAGAAATCTATACTGACATAGAAAAGTGAAACACTATTCACTCAGTAACTATGAAATCTCACAAATTATGTAACCTTACAAAACTTTAGCAGATAAGAAGGCATCTATCGCAGCTAACAAAGGTTTAAGGTAATTCGCACTGGTTTAAAAGCAAGAGATCAACTCACACTCGATTATTTCTCACTTTTGAAGATTTTGAATGTCATAAAATTCTAAACCAAGAAAGAACACAAGATTCAGAACATTCAGAAAGGATGATGTTATGATTTGAATGAGTGTTCAGGACTTTTATTTTCGTAAGTGTCGCAATAACATATTTCCGAATGTACTCATCGGAGTGAGTATTACTTTGAACCTTACGCTCCTCAAAGCAAGAGAAGCTTGAGCGATAAACACACACTTTAACGTGTAATCCGGAGCCAATCACGCTGTTCTCGCCAAAAGTCACGTTTCAGTTGAAGTGCCTCAAAATAAGCACGCTTCACTGTATCGATTGGAGCGGGATTGACATTGCCGTGTTGAAATACCTTTACGTAACCGTGTCTGGATCTCTCGACAGTATGGTAAAAATACGTTTGCAGTAGGACCATTAGATCCCATATAGATAACGTCAAGAGGCAGAGTGGTAAATATGATAGTTTTATTGTATGAGTTGGTACAGAAACTCGAACCCTTTTAAAAGGCGGGCAACACACTTGTGACTCCTCTGGTGTAACGGCTGTCCATGGGCGGCGCTTATCGCTTACCATCAGGTTATCCGTCTGCACGTTTGCTCTCCTATCCCATAAAAAAAGAAAAATCTAAGCTAGAGTTATTAAGAAATTATTGTCAGCGATTGCAAATGATTTGTAGCACCACCTCCACAGATCATAAAGCAAAAATCAAAAATTTATTAAAGTCTTTTCACAGGAATATCTCAATATGTTTTTTCTTACCTACCTATGTATTTTTATGATATAGCCGTATGTTTATACCAACCGGTTAAAATTGAAAATGGAATACCAAATTCTAAACAGGTGAACAGAATAACGTAGAGCATGGAATTAGTTTGTTGTTCGCGGGGCGAGCTAAATTATACAACAGTTTAGATTCGGAGACGTTACGTTGCCTACTGTTGTCTGCAGTGCTTCAGTTTTGAATTAATAGGTACTAGATTTATAAAACGGAACTGACTATGAGTGCCTATCTTCTCAAATATTTATTTGATTACCGAGCGAAAGAAGTTTTATTTTTTAAGTTTTAACTGAAGTTTATATTTACCTTTATATTTTACAATGGTGTTTGCTGGACCGATTTCGATAACAAAAAATAGTTCGTGTTTTAGTGGGTCCTTGGATGGATTCACAGTTGGACTCGGTAGGTGACGCATGAAATACTGTTATGTAAGTATTTATATATTCATCCCGGGCAAAGTCGGGCTCGGCCCTAGTAACATAATAAAAAACTAATAAATCCGACTGCGTTTCTGTGTAATTTGGAAATGAAAAATCCCTAAAACAAGAAAGTCGTCATACCCGATTGTAAGAAATATTGTAGCAGTCGGGACCCATTCTAGGAAGTCGGCAGTCTAGTCAGTAGATTGGGGTAATCTGCAATAGGTATGCACACAATTCACTAAGTCTCCATTCTTAAAATAGGTCCGCCTTCTGGCACAGTCGGGTAAAAACGCAGACGTCTTAGCGTAAAACTTCAAAGACCAGTCGGTTCTACATTCACAATCTCATAATCATTCTTTCAGCACGGACGGGAGGTGGTATCCTATTCTGAGTGGGCGCCACACCTCGCTAACATATTCAGGTAAACCAGACAAATGTCTAGAAACAACGGGCGTGCTAGTTATTCGTAGCGCGCCGTCCCACTTTAATTATGCACCGTTTTAGACTCAACGCTGTGCTAGCGTATCGCAGTCTCAGACGTTTATTTACATCCTAAAGTCAACTTCATGTTCAAACTGCGGGTGAAGCTATCCTTCAGGAAGAATTAACGCTTTGATTTGTAGGGATTAATTATTCATTTCCAGAGCTGATTTGAGTAACTTTCATATGCCTTTAAAGATGTTCTTGTCCTAAGATACGTAAACGAAAGGCACTACTACCACCTTTTCTTAAAATACGATATTGAAAAATGGAGGAATATTATGTGAATATACCCTTTATTAACGCAAAGAGACAAGTAATACTATTTGTTTTGTCACAATTTGATCTTGAACTTAATAATTTGTGTCTCAAAATCATTGGGTATCTAACCTTACTGCAGAGAATTTCGTGAGGTTTTCAACACCAACACAATTTTTTTCTAACCCATATCTTCCCTCTGCTGAGCGAAGATCTCATTTCCTTCTTCTTTTTTCCCCAGAAACATCTATTACACCACCAAAATGATTGAAACATGGACAGTGCCCACCATTAAGCAAAAGTTTATTCGACCCCTCAATGACGCAGCCAACATCGTCCATACCCTTACATGCACGTATTAATTAAAAAATACACGCGCAAACCACCGCGTCACATGATTGACGCGGCCGCGCCACTAAACTCGCTGCATACGGGTTTGATTAATTCATTTAATTAAAACCTTGGGATCGAGTAGCGTAGGGTTCGATGTGTTTGAAAAATGTTCTCGTGCAATATTCTGGTGCGGTCACGATAATTAATGACGTGTCGATGAGCAGGTGATGTTATTGTATTTTGTAATTAATTTAGACAAGTAATTTTGTTGTGTACATTGTTTTTTGTTCCAAGTTGATTATTTGCAAATGGTTCCTGTTTATCTCTTCTTTATATATATAATTCTTCTGTACGTGTTTTTGTCACCTAACACCTCCTAACCGGCTGGATCGATTTGGATGGAATTTTGTGTGTATATTTGAGTAGGTAGGTTTGAAAATACAATTGGATCGGATAGGTGGCGCTGCAGTAGGGTTCTAGGTCTTTATTTATTTTCAGGGCAGGACAAAGTCTGTTGGGCTTGCTAGTATTGAATGAAAATTTATTTTTTTCAGTCAATAGTGGCTGTTGCCTTTGGATTTACTTACTATTAAAATTTTAATCATAATTGTGTAGGCTTCTATTGCTCTTATACATATTATGCCTACATACGTTCTTAAATACGTACTATGTATATAGTTTGAAAAAGTATAGATGTAACAAACTAGAATATTATTTAAAATATATATGACAGATATGCTTATTATTTGTCGGGGTCATGGCTAACGTCGCAATCCCATTATTCAGATTATAAAGCAAGAGGAATGTGCGGCTATTTTTGGTATGAGTCCGACATTCTGTGCTACTTCCTCTGGTCGCAGACCATCAAATATATATATATGGGTTGGGTGTTTTTAAATATTCTACAAGTGTGATGTATTTGAGATCACCGAAGAGTACCGTGAGACACACAAAATCTGTACCTCTAAATTTACTATTCTTTAAATATAAAAATAACTATCTGCTTTTAATAGTACTTTTCAATTTAATTAAATTTCGAAATAGTTACCTAAATAATATATAATTTCATTACCATATGTGCCATATAATAAAATAAAAATGTTTGAAGTCGTGGAACAGTCCGATTTTGCTAGTCATTTGTATTTTTTTCTAAAAACACCCGGTAACACAATATTATTATATTCATTTATTTCAAGTAACAAGACTCATTCTTTTGTTAGTAATACATTGAAACATCCTATGTTAGTTAAAATACTTAAATTTTATTATTACGACCAGAAAATGTAATATGAACCATGCGGTACAATAATCACCGCTGCACCATTCCATGTGAGATGGCACAGCAGTGATTAACATATACGCAGTCCAGCCTGTCTGTAATCATGGCCAGAATGCTGTTAGAGCTAGCCCGCACTCTGCGCACCAGAGATGCACGCCGTTTGCGCATTATGGCGTAAAAACAATCTATTCTAGCCTCAGCGAACATCCCCGATGCACTGCAGAAGCGGGGCAACCCCAACAGCACCCTGAACGCATTATTATAATGGATACGGAGGGAATTGTAAGCTTGTAAGCTTAATATGATAGATAATGTGGTTAACATTGAGTGGCAAACAAATTATTGTATCTAAAGCAAAAAAATATTCACATTGCTCATTCCATATCAAAGTAGTAAAGAGTAATCACGCCCTTATAATTCAAAATTCAGGAATTAAAGATAACCAAAGTACTTTAATATTCATTTCCAGAACTTTTGATGACCTTGGGGCGGGGATGGGTCAGAATCGGTAAGTCCGAGGTCAGAAGTTGGAGCCGAAGACTTATTTAGTTACGGAAGTCAAGATGTTTTGCTAAAAGTTTGGGTTGTACTTTATTTAGTTCCGATTTTTCAATGGTAGCTAGCCCTTGACGAAGTTTTTATACCTTAGAGGTAAGAATTTACCTATAGCGAAACTTAATTGTTAGGTAGGTATATCAAATTTTGGCTAAATTGTAGCATCTATATCTATACTAATATATAAAGCTGAAGAGTTTGTTTGTTTGTTTGCTTGAACGCGCTAATCTCAGGAACTACTGGTCCCATTTGAAAAAATCTTTCAGTTTTAGATAGCCCATTTATTGAGGAAGGCTATAGGCTATATATCATTACGCTACGCGGACGAAGTCGCGGGCAGAAGCTAGTTATCAATATTTGTATATAGCTTTCGATGTTTAGGAAACGAATAATTATTTAGTTTAAATAATAATTCATATAACCTGCAGATAATACACATACAATAGATAAATAACTAGTCAAAACAAATGAAAATTATATTATTAAAACAAAAAAGATACGAGTATATAATATATGTCTTGATGATTCTACATATTCTGTGTATGTAGTTATTAGATCCGAACAATCAAACCGAAGGCTGAACAACACATCCATAACAGAAACTCATAATTCAGGGCTGTCAATAATAAAAATATATTTGGCATCGGAAATCACAGACTGTTTGTACAGCCCTTCATACATTATTTAACAACATTCGTTTAAACCCATTTCTGATTTATGTTACTAAATACTGAGAACAGTTTATTTTCGAAATAGCTTTTATTGAAGCTACCAGTGTAGCTAATGGAATTCTATATATAATACTGATATCTACAATAAAATTTTTAGTGCTACAGAAGCTTTCTAAGATGCCTTTTGTCTATAAAAAGAAAAAAAAAGAATGATTTTTATTAAGCTCATGCAAAGAACAGGGATGTTATGTGTTCCTGAGTAAAAGACGACAACAGCAATTGAAGATAAAAAATCTTTAAAGATTTTGTCTTAAAAGCTAGCTAGCCTGAGTTAATCAAGGGTGGTAGCAACAAATTGCCATTAATATTCCGCCACTAAGCAATAATGTACCTATTTACTAATATTGTTGTGTTCTGGTTATAAATATACAAACTTACTGGCCAAATGAGATTTAACAATTGAGGTTTCAAGTTAACAATGCGCTAGTGATACCACTGGTGCACCTGGCTATCAGATGGCTTGTAAGAATGAAAGGCATCGTATATTGTATAAAAAATATAGAAAAACCATTTGTTTTTCTTCATCGAGATCTTGTCATTTAGTGAATTGATACATGGAACCCCGCATGTGATTTTAAAGTATGTTTGGATGTCATAGAAGTACCTATAATTATCGTTAAGGCTTATAATCAAATCAAATATCTCATCACCTATATCACATTGCCCAATGATTAGACTGTAGAAGTCAAAGAGTTCCATGTAATTATACTATTGACAACGGAAGCTAATCACAACATCAAATAACTCGAGTACTTATTACATGTTAAGTTACATTTTGTTATTTATTGACCTTGCTATTTGAACACATAAATTTTCACCTTATTATTGGTAAACTCCCAAATTTAGAAAGAAATTGTTCTCAATGCATTTAACAGTTCTATTAATCTCAAAACTGTTCCATTATGACCGACTAAATCTACAAGTACACTAAACTCTAAAGATAACCATCTAAATGTATCCCCGTAAAATGTTATGGAAACTGGGGTTCCAATAAAGCTGTAAGCCATTGTGACTATCTATAACTCGTGCTATTGTGCGCGTTAAACAATAATCTTTATCTGCAATATTACAGTCCGCTTCACCGCCTATCGGTGTCGTTACTGGAAGGTCCTTTCTGTCCTGCGTCATGTTTACGTCATATAAGTTGAGCTTCCTATAATATGATTGAGTTACACAATGACTGATGCCTCCGTGTCGTTGGCTTGGACAAGTCTACTCAAAACTGCTGTGACTTTTTCTTCAAAAGATCATTTCAGACATTGCCCTGCATTGTGACACTCACATATTTTGATACTATTGTATCTGGCCTTTAAAAGAGACCAACATTGTATTTTTTGGGGTTACTTCTGAGAAGTCAACAGCTAGGAAATATCAGCACTAGCAGCATTTAGTTAACATAACATACCATCCCCCGAAGGGTTAGGCAGAGGCGTACTAATGCACACCCACAGTTCGCCGGTATGTTTAGGGCCCATGTCATAGGGAGCGAGCCTATTGCCATTAACTGGGTGCAAATTCCAAACTCCGAGCCATACTGGGAATTTCATAGAAAAACCCAATAACACTATGCTGGGAATCGGACCCAGGACCTCTAGCATAGCAGTCGCGACCACTAGGATGCTGTAGCTGTAATTAAGCTGCAATTTAGCTGTCATCTAGTCATTAATTAATTTATCATTTATAGCATATTGTAAATGTAGCACGTCTAATAAACCGTTGTAACATGAATTTAGACGAACTTTAAATTTAATAGTTTAAACCTTAAGTATGTTTGTCTAACAATTCCCTCTCACTACTGTGACCATCTGCGTTGCAACACCAAGTAATTCAATAATGACATGTCAAATTGTCAATACAAGACACGCGTTGACACGGTCGTGTCATTTATCAAGCATTCGAGAGACAGCGCCGTGGGATTGAAGCGAGTGAGATGTGTGACATCACAAAATAAATCAGTACAGTAAAGCCACTACAATAAGCGGTAATTTAAAAATAAAGTTCTAGCAACTTGTTCCAGTCATTGAATCAGTAGGTACCGTTTCGGCGATAATTATAACATTTTTATTTGGCTAAATAACTATGATGTAATTATCTATTTCAGTATATAAGGCAAACGCTTCAGGAGCTCCAACCATTTACTAGGTAGGTGAGGTTTAATTTAGCAGTAATACTATACAGAAAAATGCATTGGTTTATATTTAATTTAAAGACATGTCATTTGGTTTTGTGAGGGTTATTAATAGTGGTAACACGCTGCAGGCGGCATGATAAAGAATTTTGTAAGGCACTATGAAGTGGACATTCTGAGCTTAATATATTTTATGTGATCAAGTGAGTTGTGCGGTGCAAACGCTGTTAGCTGGTCGCGTGATAAATGAGCGTTTTAAAAGTTATGTTCCTGTTTATTTGGTGATTTAAATTAAACTACTTTAACAGTATATTCGTGTTTCATTTAACTTCTTGCAGTGACAATCTGATGAGTTTATTTTACCTTTTCTGTTGATATTGATATTTGTCGAAGACATTGTAACTCTATCAAGATACTTTGTCATAATTGAAATAAAAATATTGTGGATTTTATGAACATCAGTAAAATGGGTTTTAATACTAACGATAGTAGGTATGTATTTGAAACTTCTTTTTTTTTTCTTTAATGAAATTTTTGTCTGTAGATAATGAAAGTAGATAAAAAATGAAAGAAAACGGATTATTATTTTTTTATTAATGGACATTCACTTCATGTCAGAGTATGTGAAATGAAGTAGTACTTGTTTACTGGCCCAGGGCCGCTCATGACATTTAATCTATTTCCTTTTTGATCTATGAGTAAAACCAAAAAGATAACAATATCTAAACCGCGTAGCCGCCATATTTGCACAGCAGACCTCGGATCGGGCCAACGACTTAAATTATTCACCAACGGATATTGCAGTGCAGTAATAAGCCCGTATCACGCGAACTGTTTCCTTATTTCATTTCCCGTTTATACTGAATATCACTTCATTTTATTAGTGAATAGTGATCAGTACTCACTACTAAGATGCTTTGTTTTGGTGGCAGTGAGATTTGGAGTGCTGAAATTCTCAAATTCTCTATTGTTTTAATACAATAGAGATACACAATTCCGAATATTTGCTACTTTATGCTCAGCATAAAGTATTCGGAATTGTGTATCTAATTCTCGGTATTTTTTTTTTTTTGCTATAAACAATAATTTTATTTATTTTCTGATACTTAAATAAATAAAATAAACCACAGTTAATACTGTCCGTGAATATAGTTCAAATAGTCGCTTTAACACTAATAAAATGTAACAGTGAAATTCACGTTTGAACTCGTCGGAACCGTGGCTAACGTTGCCTTTGATAGTCACTGATTTCAGCTTTATATACGTCGACCCAAATTTTCATGAATTTTAAACTAACCACTAAATACCTACGCAGACTGAACGGTCAACACAATGACAATTACTCTAGCAGATTAAAACAAAGGACAATATAGACAACACAAACATTTAGACCCCTTCAATTTGAGTTTAAAGCCCAAAAAATGGACCTCTCCAAACTTAATTAGCGTAACGCAATTAAATCTGTAAGATCTGAAGTGCTCCTAATCTGTGTTTTATTTAAGTCTCTAATAACAAAGGCTGTATTTTACAGAAAATAAGCAAACGTGGTTTTTTGGGCTCGGATAATCTGATGATGTCGGTAAACCTCCTGAGAGGTCTCTTTGTTTCTTGCTTCAATTAGAAGAAGACTTCAATTAGAGGGCAAAACTTTGAACCGAGAAACGCAAAAATATTTATGTAACAAGATGATTTAACTTTACCTAATTTATTTACTCTTAATGGACAGTTATTGTCTGTAAGCCTACCCCACTCAAATTGTAAGATATTTTGAGAGTACTTCCTTTTTTTAAATATTTGGCTTACTATAAACATAATCACAGATTATTATGACAAAATGTTGCCGAAATATATTTTTGCACTCAGGAAAGCTTTACTACAACGCGTCACAAGATTAAATTAACAAAGATGAGCTACGGATATGATACGCAAATAAAGATATTGTAGAAAATATTCCGATTTATTTCATAATCATTATAAGCACTTGTATAGTCCACAAACATACCATTATCATCAACTATCAAAAGAATGACATCAATTAACTATAGAGCTGGCAAAGTGACAAAGTTAAACGTCCCTCTCAAATAGTTGAAAACGTCTCTTCTATCATTAGCAAGTTTGATAGCAGCCATCAATCTAGACCCGCGGCCTTCCGCAATATAACTTAATTACATCCATCTGTTTTCGTCCGGAATCCAAACATATAGATGCTAAGAGTAATTTTGAGAAGTCTTTTTGGTATTGATAGGACTATTTATATTATTCTTCTGTTTTTTAAACTATTTGGATAATTACGCTTCTGCTCAACCCACCTAACTAAGAAGAGCAGAAGCGTAATAATATGGAATGCCTTCATTCCTTGAAGATTAGGTTAGGTTTGATTGTTTTAAACCAGTAAACCGCAAAAAAGTATTCCTTACTTTCGTATTTTTTAACTAATTTTAGGCTTCAAAGTCACTCAAGAAACTATGAAAGTTTGGCATGCTCGGCTTATTTGAGTTTTCAAAGAAACTCATCTGTACACAGAAATTTGTCATGACACTAAAAATGCTTATAACGGAATACGTGTCATATTCCTAACAGCTATTAGCATTTGTGTTTGCTATATATAAAATGGCGTTAATAACGGTATTCTTATAGTCCTCTTCTTTATTATTAGATATTTATTTGTAATAGGAAGGAACAGTGATGTCCATTAAGACATTTTACGCCCAGAATTAACGCGATAATGTACATCCATTATTTTCTTTCATCCATGAAAAGGAACACGGCGTGACTTTCACATCTAATTTGGGAACATTTTATGAAATAACACGATAATGTCACATCAAGTTCCATACTGATTTGCAAATGACAGGCAAATAGAATTTATCAAATGGCCTTCCTCTACCTCATTTTAGCATCAACTGCGACATTAGAAAATCTATGCTTGGAATTGACATTATTTTGTATCAGAATGTCACTCCTTATTGTTGTCGTTCCTAATTAATGGTATATCTGCTAATTTTTTTCTAAATCTTTTGTAGTTATTTTACTATTAAGAAAATAACTACAAAAAAACAACTAACTACCATATTTCTTAATCTTACAATTCACTATTGGGTTTCACCTCTTTACAACATTAGTCATATTTAAACAAAGCATCATGATTCATTTCGAAAGAAACATCAACCAAATCCCATAGTGATTCCCTCGAACAACAAACGTTAATAAATACTCATTCAATTCACAAAATTATATTTTTCTCTCAGAAATCCTGAGTGGGGTCGTCATCAATCATTTTGGTCCCCTTTTAATTTACACCGAAGCATTTTTCAGCTACTCATCTCTATGTCGTTTATCACGTTTGCCGGCCTCTGTTTCCGCCTCCTATTGTCTTTTGAGATTCAGTGTGACCTGGTTTTGCTATGTACGTGTCCCAAGTTTGCAGGAGACCGGACAAGTTTTTTGGTTTATGAAGAATTTGTGGCCGAATTAGAAGGTTTTCTCAAGTGTTATAACTTAAGTCATGTTTAAGTTATAGCTGTTTTTGTAATATGTACCGAATACCTATTTATAATGAACTAATTTTCAACAAGAAATACTCGTAAGTATAAGATTTTTTTAGCCCATGTGGGCACCGGCTAGAGTACTCCTCCTCCTCACTGCGTTTCAGATAGGCATCTCGTAAGTGGGAAGAAAATATCTGACTTGCTCGATGGTATCTCTGGGCGTCGATGGGCCTCTTGGGATTTGACTGGCTGGCAACCACTTCGGAGTCTATCGTAAAGCACCTTGGTGTGTATTTCGACTATTGCGCGTAAGAGCCAGTTCAACCTCGGGTTTTTTTATTGGGTATGAACGAGCAGGCGAATCGCCTGATGAAAAGCGAACACCACCAGAGGAGTCACGAATGCTGGCCTTTTAAAAGGTAGTACGCACTGAGTTGCTGCGGCTCTGGCAATCTGCAATCCGTAGGGTCTCTTGGGCCGGAAATGCATCAGCAACTCCTCGGCTGTCGCAGGTGTCCGTGGACGACGATGACTACATAACGCCACGTGCATCATTGGCTCGTTTGCTGACTTAAGCCATCCATAAAATAAAAAGTTTTTTAGAATACAACAACCCACACCGTAAATTATGAGTGTTACGGAAAGAAAAAATATACAACGCAGGTAAACGTGTGTTTAAAGAGCTTTCACTTAAAACGTTCCACTTTCATAACTGTGTACGAACCAAAGGAATCCTAACACAACATCTGAAAATTACTAACATTCAAAACATTCTTCAACAAACATGAATACTAAATGCCCCAAATTTGGGCACCTGCCATCCAAGAGCAAAGTCATTATACTCGTCATTACATAACACAACGGTAAATACCTTTGTGTCTAATGTGAGCCACCGCAATACTTCCTTGGGCCCGGTAATGGTGCGAAAGGTGAGAGCGTCTTGTATACATAACGTTAATGTGCAATTTTGAAGGGGATTCCAGTGGGGTATGTTTTGGGCTATCGCACAATGATGGGACCGAGGACAGTCCCTTGAGGTACGCTTCGTTGAAAATAATTGTAGCTATACTTAAAGCTTGATTGAATTTTTTGACACAGTAATTGACCGACTCGTTCAGTATTACTCAATTTGAAGTACTCTCAGGCCCATTAGAAGGGCTAACGTGAAGAAATAAAATACTAGAGAGGCAGATATACCAAGAAATTTAATAAAGAATATATTATATTTTTTATTAAATTTCCTGGTAATAAAATATTTTAGTAATTTTAGTGTTGCAGGCCTCCGGAAAGGCTCGAGATCATTATAATACCTACTCACCCATAAAAACATGAACAGGTAAAAGCTTACAACCCTCTCATTTTGATGAGGTTGAATTTATATAAATATCACTCAAAATCCTCTATGAAAATAAACATAGGTACTCGTACTAACCCTTGAAAATTGAGAGATGGAAGAATCGATTTTGCTCCATTAAAGGCACAATGTGAAAGCCTTCACAATAATAAGTGTAACACAACAAATCTACATATCACACGTTCCATTACCCCTCTCATCCTCGCAGCAACATCTATGTATCTTACTACATTAGTAATGTAAGGTAAACCAACCTTAAGCCTCAGAAACAAAGTCCAAAATCGAACAAGATGATTTTTTTAACGTAAAATTATTTTTGTCTTTCGATATTATGCCTTTCTCGTATGATAGCAAAAAGGCCTGTTCGCATAAATAGTGGCAAAAAGAGCTCATATTGATATTCGATACAGCTCAAGTGATTCTTCAACTTTATGGGTTTGGTATCAACTCCTTTCCTTATGGTTTAAGTGTAAATCCAAGCCATAACAATATTTACTTATTCTATTGCCAAAGCTTTCGACCTCCGGGCCACATTTTTTACTCTATACACTTTTGCATACTTTTGCAACATACTTTCGTGAAATATCATTTATGGTCATGTAAATTATCTGTATGTGACTATTTTCACAAAAAATGGTGTTTGTAGGTTAACGGTTTTTGTATTATATCGGTAAAATTAAAAATATATAGATTATGAGAGTTTACTTTAATGATAAATTCCTCGATTGGTGTTTCCTTGACAACATTTACTATACTGTCTCTCTAAATGTATATATTTATACATATGAATATAAACAATCAGTGGCAGTACAATTAAATACTAAATACCTATAATTAATTGGCCTCATTAGCAGTACAATTAAATACTAAATACCGAAAAATTAAATACTATTAGTACGCATACCGAATGGTATGTTATGTTACCTATAATTATCACTCATTGATATACAATGCTAATCGAAAATCAATGACGAGTTATCATTAATTTTCCGACGCTTATAAAATTGTGTATAGGGGATAGCAAGACTGAAATATTTTTTTACATCTTACCATTAACAAATTTGTTTTTTTTTATGAGATAGGGGGACAAACGAGTAGATGTATCACCTGATGGTAAGCGATTACCGCCGCCCATGGACCGCCGTAACACCAGAAGAGTCGCAAGGCCGTTGTTCGCTGTTTATAGGATGGAGCCTCCGGTATCCTCACCCACTCGGCGGAACACAACGTCAGTGTTTTTTTACGCTGGTTTTCTGTGAGGCCGACTATCACTCCGGTCGAGCTGGCCCATTCGTGCCAAAGCATGGCCCTCCCACGGTTAAATGTAGTTTCAATAGCTTTTCTAGACATAAGAAAGAAAATGTTGTGAAAAAATGAAAACAGATAATGAATTATAAATCATTACTACCTTATTTGACATATATAAAAAAAATACATGTCTAAAATATCGTTTGATACACCAGACGCTCAAATTCGACTGAGAGTGTTTGCGTAAGCAAAATATTGTAACAAAAATCGGTACTTTTATGTGATTTGAATTCGCGTGCCTACCCTTCATTACTTCTAGGTATAAATGGCATTTGCGAACCTCCCTTACAGTTACTATGACGGAGCTCTTAAGGCAAGACGTGATTTATTTACAGGATTTCGCTGTTAGTGAAGGTTGTATTTAGACTTTTTGTGTTAGTAAGCTCAAGTTACACGGAGAGGTTTGGCTATAATGACACAGCTCTGAATTCAATGCCTTGTATTTATGAAGTAAAAACTTCTTTAGCGGCGCTGTGCACTTTTTAGTGTGTAGTGAGTGTGCGTGTGTGTTTGTACTACAGCCTGCTACGCACATCCACGGATGGTGACTAAATAAATGTCATATAAATTGTCATTTTTGTGTACGATAGCGCAATAAATGAATATATAATATAATAAATAACTAATAATAATAAATATTCTAGGACATTTTTACACAGCACCATCTAGTCCCAAACTAAGCAGAGCTTTTAATATGGGTTCGAAATAATGGATATAATACTTGTATACTTTTTTTTTGTAAATACATACTTATAATACATAAGAAACACCCAGACGAACACAAACACTTATATTCATCACATAAATTTTTGTGTTCTGTGGGAATCGAACCCACGACCTCATGGTGAGCAGTCCGGTACTCGAACCACTAAGCCACAGAGGTCGTAAAATACTGTATTTTACCACATAAATGATAGTAGGTACTTTTATACTGATAAAGCAATTCGTACAAATGTATTCCGTTACCATTCCAAAATATCAAAAATACACAACGTTAATGCTCAAGTTTTCACGTCTGCTGGCACTCTCGGAGTGCAATCCGTTGTTTCTTTTTTGTTACTAAAACTACTTAAAAAAAAAATTAGATATAGACAATAATTTTTTTAAAGAAAAAATACCATGAAAATGGGAACATCTACACCTTTTAAAATAAAGCTTAAAATTCAACCTCTTCAAGTCTTTGGAAGTCAATATTTCTCTTTCCAACTTAGTCACATAATATACCGGATGCCAATACCATTATTTTGCGAGCGTTCGAACCATTTCCTGTCGAAAGAAAAAAGTACATAGGCGAAACGTAGATACATTGGGTGGCGACTCAATAAGATAAATTACTTTGTTATCTAGTTATTTACGGGTCTTATTTTCTAGTTTAGCTTGCCTCCGGACAGATGAAAATGCTTATATGGGCACATTTTATCTATTATATTGGAGCTTCTAACAATTCATACAGTAGAAGATATTAGTATTAAATCTTAATATAATGAGAATAGCGATTTAGGGAATCTTTTGGTTTAGTTATTCTTATAACTACTAAGAAAGACGAACGTCTGGAAAAACTGATTGTGGTGGGGAACACCGAAGGTACAAGATCGCGCGGTCGTTCACCTACGAGATGGACTGATCAAGTAAAAGTTTCGTCGTCCTCCAAATTCTACACAGTCGTAAGAGACGCGCAGGACAGAAACCGGTGGAGGCAGATCATCCGCTCCAAATGCAACCCTGACACTGACCACGATCCTCAGACATGAGGGACCGACCAAGAGAGATAACTACTAATCCTATGTAACTAATTTTTTTAGTGTTACCATCAGATGGGTCTTAAGCATGTTCATCTTAACAAAACCACCTTTCTAGCTGAATAGAACATCACATACCATGACGCCTGTATTCCTTGAAGGGTTAGGCAAAGGTGTAATAATGTACACCCACAGTTCCGCGGTATGTTTAAATCCCATGTAATAGGTAGCGAGCTTATTGCCATTAGCCGGGCACAAATCCATACTCCGAGCTGCAACAGAGAACTACATAGAAAAAGTTCTCATCATGACTGCTACGCTAGAGATCATGGGTCCGATTCCTAGGTCGAGCAAAGTGTTATAGGGTTTATCTGTGAAGTTTTCAGCTCAGAGTTTGGAATTTTTGCCCAGTTAATGGCAATGGGCTCGCCTCCTATTACATGGGACCTAAACATACCTGCGAACTGTGGGTGTACTTTAGTATGCCTCTACACAACCCTTCGGGGAATACACGCGTGATAGTATGTTATGCTACATGCAACCTTGTCGAAGTTGAAATAGTAATGTGACACAGGAGCATCTTTTCAGTAAAATATTTGACAGCAAAATGGCGCCCGATCATGTCGAGGGTCTATTCTTTGTATGTATGTACAGCGGCGGTCCTTCGCATAAAAATGTCCGATAGAGATATTGTGCCCTGTGTAGACATTATAATACCGTTTGAGAAGTCGTTTTCAAATTCCTATTTTTCCTTTACTGTTTTTTGTTTTGAAAGCGTCATTTGTGTCTTGCTGTGTTTGAGCATTTATGAACATCCTCAACTGTTCTGTTAAATTATACAATCTGTATAAGCAACATTTTTGAAGCCACAAGGCGTAGTGGCTACGCGGTCGGTTTCTATGTTAGTTGTTCCGGGTATGGGTGTTTATGTACGTATGTCAGAATTTGTGTTTGTAAACGCATCCACGGTACAGGAGAAAATCCTAGTGGGACAGTTAGTTTTAAAGAAAAAGACAGTACATACAATTTCTATCTTCAACATACAAAAGTTTTATCCGAACGATTTTTTTAATAAAAATGCAGAGTGAAAGTTAAACTTCTGTTTGTTTTTTGTTAAATATTTGATCCTTAGGTGTAAGGAAATATACTAATTCATATAAAAACTACAGTCACAAAAAAAATACTTCAGAAGTATTGGCCAATCTACATTTTTTTTCTTACTTAAGGCCATTTAATCATTGCTTCAATTTTCTCTGTAAAGCTCCAGTATTTGGATTTAAATATCAGGAAAATGACTACTGAAAAGTAAACCTAAATATTAAATAAAAGATCAAACATGCAAACGAATAAATTAATATTATCGATTCCCAGGTCCAGCAGTGTTATTTGGTTTTCTATGAAATTCTCAGTGGCAGCTCGGAAATTTGAGATTTCTGCCCGGATAATGGCAATAGGCTCGCCCCCTATTTCATGGGACCTAAAACATACCGGAAAACTGCTAGTGTCCATTAGTACTACACTTGTGCCTAATCCTTCGGGAAATACAGGCGTGATGGTATATTATATTAGTGATAAGTGTAGTTTAATTTTGTCCTTTTATTCACCTTGGAATACATCAACAGTAAAAGCAACGGATCAATATAGATAAATAATTTAATAAAAGGTATTTTTTTTTATATATTTGTTGACTATAAACTTTTTACATTATACCTTTTTCATATCCTACACCTTGACAAGTTTCAGGTATCCCAGACAGTAATTTATATAAAACTACCTGACTTGAATTAAGACTTCTTTAGGAATCGAAAACAAAACAGATACAGAAGTCTAAAGTTACCCCATTAACATTAAAATAAATTCACTTCGTTAGCAAATTTCCCTGTCTATCGCAGTTCCAATTTAACCAATTTGCCATTCTAAAAATATTCTCTGAGTACCTAATACCGGTTTTATTTTAAATACGGCTTTATTTGAAACAGTCAAAGTCAGATATTTCACAAATTCAACCGACCGATACCTTTATTACACATTATAGCGCTTAATCCCCCAATCAATATAGAATTTGGTACCCATAGGTATCAAATAAGGCGTGAAATAGACTGAATTCGAGCAGCTGTTCCGTACTTAGTTTGATAGAACACTGAATTAGTTTATCATAATAGTAGATCGATAGCCTTCACACACTGATTACAACTAAAGATGGTCATAATCTATACTAATAGTGAAGCTGAAGAGTTTGTTTGTTTGCTTGAACGCGCTAATCTCAAGAACTACTGGTCCGATTTGTAAAATTCTTTCAGTGTTAGATGTAGTAGTAGTAGTCATCACGCTACGCGGACGAAGTCGCGGGCAGAAGCTATAGGTTATACAGTCGTAGTTATGGTTCTGACTGCGAGAGTTTAACCCTTGACTTGATATGAACGGGGAATCATGGCGAATGTAGCAATTTCCATGACTGTAGGGCCAACTGGAAGGGCGTGCTTCTCCAGAAGGTGGCGACCCCGAATTTGCCGCACATCGACAAAAAATTATAGCAGTCATAAAAACGATTAGCGCAACTTACCCTTCATTATCATCCCAATAGTGCGGTAATAATTTTGCCTCTAGTACGTGGATTGACCACGAAAATTAACCCTTACAATAATGTGATGTTAATATTTTAAAATAAAAACAGCGAATTCACTGTTGCGGTAGTCACAGCGGCGTCGAACCGCTTGTGGTTACGGGTAGGTGAACTAACAATAACTTGTACAAGTATCCGACAAACTAGACCCGGTGACGTCGGAAATTGTTTTTTTACATTATTGCTTCTGTTACTTTTTTTACGAGAAATCGTTAATAATTGCTATTTGTTCTGTGAAAAGGGCGAAATAAAATGAGTGCTACAAAGCGATCTACCATTTTGTGTATTTGAATGTAAAACTGGGGACAAATACGAACTGGAATGCTTTGTGATTTTACACGATATTCGACACATTAGCCGAATACAAATATTTGGTAAAATTGGCTAATATCGAATGTGCGAATATAACGGGAATATATAACCCATTTAGTGTATTGTAGAATGTCTAAATGGACACCTAGTTGTATAAACTTTAAAGATTTGTTTATGTTTTCCACATAGTTGGCATACTGGCATGCTGGCATTTAGCTGAACTGGACCTATTTGGCACGGCAGCGGGACACACATTTTTTATTAACTTTCTCTTTTTAATTTAAAAGATAATTAGATATAAGTATGTATATATATATTTTTTTTTTTATATTATTGTGTGCAGTGTCCTCGACTGTCCAATAAATCATTTTTTCTTTCTTCTTTCTTTTCTTAGTTTATTATTTACTTTTAATAATGACATTGACTTCTCCACTACTCGGAACCTCCTTTTAAAACATCGACTTCGGTCCCACTTGAACATTAACCTACCTACTTGAAGAATGTATCAACATTTGTTTTAAAAGAGTGTCCATGGAGATTCTCAGAAAAGATGAACTTCTTGAAACCGTGGAACTAGACTCTAAAACTTTTCACAAATGCTTGTAAAAGCTTATTTGAAACTAGGTGTAAGTCGCGACTTCGTCCGCGTGGTATTTTAAAAAAAGTAGCCTAAGTTACTCCTTTATACATCAGCTATCTGCCAGTGAAAGTCTCGTCAAAATCGGTCCAGCATTTTAGAGATTAGCCGGAACAAACAGACAGACAGGCAGACCGACAGACAGAGAAAAATTGTAAAAAAATGTTGTTTTGGTATATGTACCGTGTATACATCCAAATGTACTTAGCAAAAAGCGGTTATTTTAATATTATGTACAAACAGACTCTCCAATTGTATTTATTTGTATAGATAAAAACATTTGAACTTAAACAGTTGCGTAATAATTGAGATTGTTCTAAAATTTCTAAGAAAAGAATGGAAATTATAGCTCTATTATAAATTATACTTAATTTAATATCATGGAAAAGCCAAAAAAAAATATTAAAACGTTTCTTCCATCTTTGTGAATGGTTTTCAGGCATTTTAAATACTTTATTAAATTTAGCCATTGTTGTTACACAATAGCTCAGAAAATAAAAGTTGAGCCCCAACAAAAGACTTTTCAACTTATAAAAGTTATAATCACTAAATTGAATTGGAACATTATGGTCAATAAACTTGATCGTAACCTTGAGTATAAAAAAATTAAAGGTTACTTATATTATTTAATTTTGGGAGTAATGTGTGGAATTTGTAGTTTAATAATTAAAATAAATCTTTTATCAGCAATTATGTAGGAAATAGTAATTAAGTATACTCGAAAAACAGCGCCTTACATCGTCAGCTCATTAATATAATGTGAATGGAAAAAAGCTATGTATTTCTGCGCAATGTTATAGCGCACAATCCAAATTAGTTTTTAAAGTTAGCATAAAAAGGTTATAGTGAGCCAACCTTAAAAGATAGACATATGCTGTCGCGGACTTTTTTTTTCAACTTTTAAAGAGGAACAATTCTGTCATATATGATTTTTGCGAAACTTTAATCGTTTACGCAGCGCATGCATCGGAAGCTCTCAAAAGGAAAAAATACCCCGATTTTGAAACATTCTTCATTGATGCTCCGCTCCTATTGGTCTTAGCGTGATGATGATATAGCCTTCCTCGATAAATGAGCTATCTAACACTGAAATAATTTTTCAAATCGAACCAGTAGTTCCTGAGATTAGCGCGTTCAAGCAAACAAACAAACAAACTCTTCAGCTTTATAAATTGGTATAGATTAGTATAGATAGATAGGGATCTTGAACATCTTTATAAATTTATTGTACTATAATAATTACATTTCTGTCATATGTTCCGCATAAGCAATGACTGTGTATATATTTCATACTATTACTGTAATGATTTCATACTATCTTATACTTTATAATACAAATTTTCAAGAAAAGTTTAGGCACTTACCGAAAAGACAACGTAGTCAGCGGCCGATACGACTTGTGGCTATGATGATCCGACATAGGTGTCCCCCAAAAATCGTTCCTGAACACTCGCAACACATGGTTACCGCCGTTCACGTCACTATTCGACACTATGGCGGGAATGTCGTCATGCACGAACTCGCCATTCAAACTATTCGCGTATGTCAGTGCTCCCACGGATGCAACGAGCGTGTACACCGCCCACTCACTTTCACATAATGTCCGCCACGACTTCGAGTTTGACACTTCTTCGCGAACCGGTGGTAAGGGGCGGCGACGCATTTTCACACTGTTTTGCACTTTTTTAGCAGTTTTATTTTAGATTACACGGCGCTCGTCGTTTTAAGTTTGAGCATTTTCGGCCAAACATTTTTCTGCAATGCTTTTATGTCAATAATACTTAGTTAAGTGGGTTAAAACTGAGCATTATTCAAACTAGTTCCGAATATAAAAGTAAAGAAGTTTTTGTTGAACTGAACCCGAAAAAGATAATATTTAGTGAAATTCTAACGAATACATTAACCCACTTTTGCAACAAAACTGTAATAAAATCCATACAAACAAAGTCTTAGCCGCCAGAATACTCATCGATTCAATATATCGCTCCAAACTTCATGCATACTCAATTGGCAAACAATCTCAGCTCGATGCACAAAAGGTTGGTACGGACCGTTGTCGTATCGGATAGAAGTGTGCCTTGTCTGTTTGTACGTCCAGTTAGACGTAGCCCATGTGATGGATCACCGACGCCGCATAAATCAACATCGCGGGTCAGCCACGACCGCTGATGTCATATTCATGAGTGCCCCGGATAGCTGGGTAAACGATAGTCCCGGCAAGAACGATGAGCGACCGTCCTTTTTCCTTATTTAGTATTTTTAATTCTTGGCTCACTTTGAGATGAATGCGTTCGTATTTTTACTTTAAATGCTCGTGATTTATGAAACAGCGGGTGTAGTGCAACCTGAAACAAAGGATGGATGTTATTTTCATTTCTGTATTTTTTAAATACTTATAATTTTTTTTAATATTATTTATTAAAATAAAAGGAATATAATAAGTGATGTAAGTCCGTAGAAACATAATTACGTTTGTAAATATTCATTATCCATTCATTATTATTTGATAGATGCAATTTAATACAATAACCGGCCAAGTGCGAATCGGACTCACCCACGAAGGGTTCTGTACCATTATCTATAAAAGTTAAATATTTATTTTATTCTTCTTTAGTATTTCTTGTTAAAGGGGCAACAGAAATACATCATCTGTGAAAATTTCAACTCTCCAACTATATATGTATATATATACTATATGCAACAACTATGTATTTTTAATATAGCGTGTATATTTGTAATTTCTTATTATAAATAAAGAGTGTAAACCTTGCGAATAACTACTCTTCGATTGTTCTCAAACAAATCCCCCAGTAGTTTAAGGTCCCCCACGGGAAAAAGTTTGGTCTTTCCGTACCAAAGGACCACACCATAACTTTGAGAGGACACGCCGAAGCTCCAACCACATCGCTCAAAATTCTATTAACTACCCCGAAAATCCCAAAGGGGCTCACTGAATTTTCACCCAAAACTTACAACGATTTAGTTTGGGAAAACAAACTGAGCTAGCACGTCATAACTTTGCTAAGAATGTTCGCGTATGTACCGTCTTCCTAATCTGAATTGCTAATGCCTTCCTTAATTCAGTTGCGGGGCGCGAATTAAAAGCTCTATCACGTGCTAATCACATTATCTGTCTGTTTGTGTTTGGCCTTTTATCTCGTGAGTGGGGGGAGGCGGGCTGATTGTTCAGCAAAAGTTCTTGTTAGTAGCCTGCTCGATAATTACGTTACGTAATACTATGTAAGTAGGTGCTTCTTTTACTTACAAGATAGTAATACAATCATTGTTAATACCGTGGTAAAAAAGTTTGATGAAATATATAAGCTAAGCAGCCTGTCTATATATGTGAGTATTTATACATCCTTCGTGTTCTTTATGTATTTTTATCGCGAGAAGTTGAAATTAAAACTGTATAAACATCCAATGGCAACGGTCCCGGATACAACATAACTACAAATAACAACTACATAAGAACAAATATTGCAAACATTTGTTCAAACATGTGTCGACACACGGCGAACATGGGTCATTAATCACGCCACAATTAGGGGCTCGCCCTGTCGAACCCGTTGGACAAATATAGGATTATGTATGATTGATTGGCCCCAAGTTTTGTGGACACCCAACTAATAGAAGAACCAATCGATATGAATTGGAGTTTGGGACTAAGTACATTAATGATACATGAGATACGAGAAATTTTGATTATAGCATGTAATCTCGAGTATAACAGATAACTACGGATTTGGTGTATACAAAAAACAAATAAGAAAATCTATTGTAATGTTGAGCTGGTGTTCTTTAATATGTGGCTATAAAGAATAACATACGTACCAAAGAATACCAAACGAGGAAAACTGGTTTTTGTTTGCGCAGAAGGACAATATAATATAATGTCTATTGCGCATAATATTATTAATATAACTATCTATACGGTATTGACCTAGGATATGTTTTCCAAAAACTTATGCTAACAGAATATCTAAGTACATTTTACAACAGTTATTTCATGCGAGATTTTAAACAGAGCTATAAATTTCAAGTTACAATCTCGACCTACTGAACCAAAAAACTTAAAGAAAATTAATAGCTGATAGCAGAATTTTTACCCGTCCATGCTCACAAAAACCCTCGCACATATTTCGCTCAAAAAGTTAGTTAATTTATTATTCCTAGAAACTTTGCCTTGTATCTGTTCTGTATTACATTCGCAAATTGTTTTTAAAATATCGCTTAAAAAGATAACGTTCATGTTAGATGGAGAAAAAAGGTTAGTTCACGAAGGTTTTGCCTTGAAATTATTATCAAGGGTCTTATACAATAGGGTATTACACCTTTTTTTGAAAACTGTTTTAAATTAATCCTTAGATCGTGCTGAACCAGTAGAATTTTTATTTCAGTTTTATAAATCCGAAAAATGCCTTAAAAACTATTTTTAATTTATGATTTTGAATTTTCGCGCGGAAACGCTAGCCGCCATCTACTTCGTTAGTAAACAATACAACTGCAAAAGACCAAGTAACATCAAGTAACTATCGGAGTGACGTCACGTCGGAATCCAATATGGCGGATGGCGTTTTAGACATTTAAAAAACAGATGAAAAGTGACGATTTTTGAAAATGAATTATAAAATTTACATTGCATTTTTATAAATAGATACTAACGTTTTTCGTTTACTTTTTTTAAAATCTATCATAAACATGCATTGCACCAATTGTGAGTGCTGGGATAAAAACTTGCCTATAACCAGATGGATTTCGATTCAACCGCGCTGGTGGTGAATTCTCTAATGATAATTAATAAGTGTAGGATGAAGTCAAGAGTAGCTTCGAAACGAAACGCAGGGCTGATTTATGATTTTATTCACATAGGTATATTTCTATCATCATCGTCATCATCGTATCATTAGTGTTGTATTTTTTTATTACATGCATCTATATCAGCCATTGATTCATTACTGGTTTTCATGTTAACCGTAAATATCTTCTTTCCTTTCTTTCTTGCATTATGTCCATTCACTTTATTTAGGGTCCTAATGAAAACCAGCTTTTAACTATTGAAAAGTTGGCCTCTTTATGCCGCCACCCAAAAGTTTTAAGGCTAATCGACCTCAAGAATATTTTCAACAGAAGAGATGGTATCCATTGAACGCAGTAACAAAGTATAAAAGACGAATCTTTTCACATCTTACCCAAACAATTTATTCCGTAAAAGATCCCGTTTCGTCAAAGATTGATATCCTTTTAAAAACCTCCAACAAAATTGTTTGTACCATTCATTCGACGGAAGTAATTAAACCAAGACACAATAAAGAATTAAGACCCAATGAGGTTGCCAATATTAATATATTTTACTTAAAGTATGACAGTAAGGTGCTAATGGCAGCTCCATTAGCACCATAGAAATATAATATTTGATTTTGTTGAAACATGACATGCAATTTTAGCAAGGAAATGATTGTTTTTCAAGTATTTCGTACTTGTCTACATTAAAATTATATGTGATAGTGTATTGGGAATAACAATATATTACAATTACAACGCAAACTGGACCCGGCTTCAATTATAATGACAAAGTAAACTATTGTTGAGGTCTCTCTAAATTATGGTTTTATAGAACATAATTGTATCTTACCTAGACTCAAAGGACCATAAATTTTGATTCAGAAACGGCAGAGTTTCAAGAATTTATTGTAAAATATATACCAGATTATTTCCACCAACAATTACATATCACATCACATATCGAGATGTCTTCATATGGTTAGTATTGTTTACCACAACAGAAACTGTAAATGTGTGTACGTTGTGGCTTGTCTAAGTAGATACCTAGTTTCATCTGTCGCTTTGATGGTGTGCGTTTTTACCACATAGTTTATTTATTATCTAGAAATGACATCGGTTTCTCAAATTACCTGAATCTTCGTTTAATACAGTCGACTTCGGTTAAACTTGGACATCCTTCAACGTCCTCACATCTTGTTATCGCAATATTGTACCAATGAAGTTTGTAATTTATTTATTTTAAAAGAGTGTCTAACTAGAATCTTAAGGTGTCAAAAACGCTTGTAAAAGCTTATTCGAAATAAAAAGATTTGAACTTGAACTAGAACAACCTGAGGCTGACTTTACTAGCATTAATATAGTGAAATATAGATTATATAATTAATCATGCCTACGTACCTAACATTCTATCCAACGAAACTCAAGAGATGGTACGTAAGTGAAACACTTGTAGCATGTCACTTCTAATAAACCCGAAACTAAATAAGATATATCTTAGGTTACTCAGAGCAATACAATGGTTTTTGTTGTTTCTTCCTTGTTTACAAATTCTCGTCTGCGGGGGCAGTCAAGTCTTCAGTCAAGAACACGCTTCGGAAAACGCAGAGTATTGCATTATTTTTTTGCAATCACATTTTGTATTGTAATATGGTATACAAAGTATTTAATTTATTATTATCAACAAATACTTTTTCGATATATTCACATTTTCTGTAAAATGTATGGACATTAATATCTATACCTAGAACTTATGGTAAACCATTGCTCTACTTTACTATGTTACTATATTTAAGCGAGTATTGAAACGAAACTCATGACAATATCGCTTCCCCATCCCTCACCCGACTTTGTATCGAGTTTGAAGCCCCGATTACCGGCTCTAGTAGCCCAAAACCGCAAGAGGCGAGTTAATCTTCCGGCGGGTGGTTCGTAATTCGATTAAAGTTGCCAACTCTTGCTCGACTCTTAATTATGTTTTCGGTGAATTCTCCTGCGGGGTCATGTCACGCAAACCTTAGTTGCCTATCGAATTTGTTAGAATAATGTCGCGATAATAGATTTGTTCAAGCAGAACTCTGTTTTGTTTTAGACTTTCTATCATATTTTAATGATCTAGTTTTGAAATCTTAAAGTTCGATTTATCACATTCACAGTAAAACTGAAGTCAATAATAAGCTTAGAGTAATTGTTACTTAATGATATAGTTTGTCCTTTGAAAATATTTATTTTTAACTTGTATATCTACTAGGAAGAAAAAGTTTTAAAGAATGATCGTAGGTATAATTGATGTTGTATAGGTACCTACGAGATAAAGAAAAGTGAAAGAAACCATTTGTACCATTTCAGCAGCGTGGTGTTCCTAGAAAAATCCCATGGTAAAATGGAAATATAGATAGATTTCATACAAGGCACGGATCCGTATGCACAAACTTATAATGATCCTCTCTTAAACTCAGGGTTCTTTGTCCAACATCCCAAAACTCAAAAAGCCGTATCCCTTTATTTATTCACAATGCAGTCCATTGTCGACGGCAAGCCTGTTACAGCCTCTGTTACTATTAACTAAAGGAGCCTTAGCTTCGTAATCTCGAATGGAATTTGCGAGACTACATTAGCATTTCAAATCAACCTCTCTCCGTCTTTTAGAAGCCTATCTTTTCAACCTTACGGATTGTGTTACTGAAGAATTTACTTAACTATCCAACTTATGTATTCTATGAAGCTTAGTTGCTTTTTAAATTTTGGATTATAAAAGTTAATGAAGGGCCGAGTACCGCATACTTAGTGTCTGTTTATTTAATTGCCTTTGCAAAAAGAACTTTGCTGAAATATTGCGGCAAAAAAATACGTCTACTTTCTACGACCAATCCGAGGAATTATATTACAATGTTAATAAAGAAAAGTTAATCATTAAAAATTAAAAAACATCAGTTATCTCGAAGATGAAAATTTCACTCTCTCATCTCACTTTGATAATAAAAAAATGTGATTTAAAATATTTCTCATAAGGATGGTAGCCTTACAGCAACAAAAGAGGATGCAGTAATTGTGGAGCCTCGTCTGCCTTTGTCTCTCATCCTCCTATAACTTTAACATTAAGTGGTTAACGAACTGAAGGCATCTAATTACCTCATGTCTTCAAGATTCGCACTTCCTTGTTAGGCTTCAATCCAAGCGATCCGTCGTCGTCCGCTTTAAATAGCCCTGATAACACGGATCCTTTCAACTCCGGCTCCTATTCATCACTCTGTTCGCTCACGTTATAAATAATTTAAAACAAAGGCTCGCGACATTGATCGTTGTTTACGGCAAAGATCCTGATCTTAATGCGAATAAATTACTTGTTACAAGGATTTGTTTGAAACCCCTCTCCCCTGCCGATGTCCCCCTGCAACGGTATCTGGAACGCTGATCAATCAAGTGTTCAACTTAATAAGTTTATTAACGGCGAAAATTTGGACGGGTTTCTCTTCGTTAATTTAATAATAACAGATAATTTGTTTAGAATGAGAAATGAGAGTAATCTGGTTGATGGAATCTGCTGTTGTTATTAAGGATACTTACTAACATTATTAAAGATACTATTTGGTTTGTAGCTACGAATGTCTAAGTTCTCATTACTTTTATTTGGTCCAATTTATTCCATATCGTTGGCTGTCATGTACTGAAATAAATATGACAGGCTGAAATTGATATTCCGAGCTACAAAAGCCATGTAGCTTCTACGTATAGGTATTTTGTTTTTAGAAACTTAAGTCTTTGTATGTTCAGAGCGATATCAACGTCAAAATTGAGCATTGAACAGGATATTATTATGTTATTTGCAAGTCGTACCTAATAGATTTAGAGAACCATATTTTTTTTCTACGAATTCCCAGAGTAGGACAAAAACATTGTAATTTAAATTTTAATAGGGTAAAATCTAAGCCAAAAACATGCAAAGATGAAAAGTTTCCAAGAAATCTTCCTGGAATCTGTAAACAGGCCAAAAATAAAAGCTTTTATATTCCAAATTCTGAAAATATCTTTGTCAACAATATAATAACGTTATAGCATGTTATAAAGTTGAAAATCTTTGACATGATTTTTCATTCTTCTAACATTTTGAAAACAATTCTATCATTAAGTGAATAGGGCTTCTTTTACTTTGTTTTATGGATGCGTTGATATCGAAGGGTGCGGAGCAAACATCTCAGCGAGGAGTGATTGATTATGGGCAGAGTTGCTTCGACACTTGTAATTTCCGAACTATTATTATGTAGAGTTATCGTGTTTGTTTGTTTTGTCAACATGGGTAATATGATGATAGTTTTGTTAACATGTCAGAAGGTTGATGTGTTTTGGTATACTGATGAGATTACTTTGTGACTTTGCAGTTTGCAATATGGATTTGATTTAAGGTGCTTAAACTTCCAGCTAAGTTTTCTGCTTACTTCATGCACTATCTTAGGACAAATTTTTACTGCATCTATATTCATCAATCTCGCCATAAAGTCGTTGACATAGGTTACTCTTAATCTAGCCCTTTTTAAGAACGTCAGCGATTTTATTACCGTTTCTATGAATTAAATTTTATAGTGATCCTTACAATGCTGACGATCGTGCATACTCATGGCGAGTGAACCGTAAGCAGGCACAGTATATCTATACTAATATATAAAGCTGAAGAGTTTGTTTGTTTGTTTGCTTGAACGCGCTAAGCTCAGGAACTACTGGTCCGATTTGAAAAATTATTTCAGCGTTAGATAGCCTATTTATCGAGGAAGGCTATAGGCCATTATATCAATTCCACGCGGACGAAGTCGCGGGCGGAAGCTATATACAATACAATTCCTTCGGAAGATAGATCTTTACAGTCTCAAAAATGCTAAAAATTGATAGAATAATCTACTCTGAATAATTGTTTCTCTTTTCGTTTCATTTCTGTTATTCCAACCTATACCGATACCTGTGCATAATTTGTAACAAAAAGCTGTTCTACCACTAACTTTGTACACAAAATTATCATTAAATGTTTACCTTCAGGCCAGGAAAAATAGTTGACAGGAAAGAAAGTTAGAAATAAATCCTGAATCATTTTTCTTGTTCACACGCGTCCTTTGTATTATTACCGTCCCAGAAAAGTGGCTTCATGGCACATTTACCTTGACATAATTAAATAGAATAGAAAATATTTCTTTGGTCGATAATCTAACACAGACTTCTGAATGATACTTGCAATAACAGTCTATTCAAGTCATTGAATTTTTGGAAAAATCATTGTAAATCATGGGACCCAACATAATGCCCTGTGGAACCCCGCCAAAAATAATAGTAGCATTATCATTCTCTGCATGGCAATTTCTCTTCTATCGTTTCCTTGGCAATAAATTGGTAGTGTTTTACCCTGAGCCTAACTGCCTGATTAGGCAAAGACTTAAATGATGACAGTTTAGATAAAAAAGTCATATTAAAATACAACAAAACATCTTCTATTGTTGTAAATTACTTTGATAATGTTGAAAATGAACATTAACAATTCAATAGAGTTTTCGTTTATCCGACTGAATCGATTAAAATTGTAAATGAGCTTCTTAGTAGCTTTTGTTTGAATAAACAATACGCTGTAGCCGTTACTTGGGATGTTATTTTCATTTAATTGTTGCATTGGATTAAAATGTAGATTTAGGCAGTCGCAATATTTTTGCGTTATCTAGGGTAAATTCTTAAAGGAATGTTTTCAAATTGTTTTAAGTATAAAGATTATATTTATAAAAACCGTTGGAGAAACATGCTTCGGCACTAATGGGCCGGCTCGACCGGAGTGATACCACAACCTCAAAGAAAACCGGTGAAAACAACGCTTACGTTGTGTTTCGCCGAGTGAGTGAGGATACCGGTGACCCCAACCCTTTTAAAAGGCGGGCAATGCACTTGAGACTCCTCTGGTGTTACGGGTGTCTATGGGCGGCGGTAATCACTTACCATCAGGCGATCCATCTGCTTGTTTGCTCTAACTACTAATCATTAAATTGACTGCTCTTTAACAAACTTTCTGAATATACATATTTCATCAAGGATTTTTAGATTACGTATAAGAAGTATTACCTTATAAGGATTCGTTTTCCATTACGTCATTGCAACAAAAATTAAATGAAGCACACATTTTTAAACTCTTCCTTTCTGTTCGGCCTATATACTAATGATTCTACCGCTACAAGAGGGCTAGTTATTGGCAATACGACTTTGATGGATACACCACATGGGACCAATCAGTGTGAGCAAATGTTAGCACTGAGCAACGCTAAATTTTTGTTTCCGAATTATTCAATTTCTGTCGCATTGTTAAAATTAATCTTCTTGTAACATCGTAAATCAAAAAATGTTTTTTTTTAAAATGAAAAAATGCAAAAAAAAAACTCAAAAAGATAGTTAATAGGTATGGTAGCATCGTACGACATAGAACTAACCGTATAGTAAGTCATGTCGGTTGAGAGGCAAAGTAACTTGCCTTTCAATAGATGTTACTGACGTCACCTTTAAGACATAAGTTCAGAATGTGAAGGCAAATTTCGACATAGCAGGTGGGACTCACGGTGGCTTAGAGGTCATAGCGTCTGGCGTACCTAGCCAGAAGACGCAGGTTCGAATTCTGCCTGCGAGTCGAATTTTTCCTTCACTAAAATAAGTTTCAAATCTTAGCATGAAAAAATGCAAAAAAAACACAAAAAGATTGTAAATCATACAAGAAAATACCAAAGTCTTAGACGGTACATCATAAATAAAAATAGCATGTCAAGCCAAGCCACTCCTCGATCGGGCATCATGATAGCCGAACTTACGAATAAAACAATATAAGTTGGAACGCGGTGTACTGACGTTCGTTGGCCGCATAAAATGCAACGTTCGTGGCTCGCTTAGTTTTGCAATTCAAACTTCGTCTCATATCGCTTCACGGACGAATGGTTCGGCTACCAGTTTATGGTGGAGTAAAGGCGGAGCGATCAGCGATTATTAGTTATATTTAACAACATTAGTAAATTAAATAGTATTAAAGTAAAATTGTAATATTTTCAGGTTAATTTATATATTATTAAAAATAATAATTATTTTTATTAAAAAGCTTTTGAAGCAGTCCTTACAAATTCCAATAGTCCACAACAACTTGTATAAAAAAACCATTTCGAGGTAATTGTCTTTGAAAGGAAAATTATTTATTACCTTTACCATTGCAATTAGTTAGTTTCCAATATCTTAAAAAAATGGGTTCAATAAAAGAACTGATACCTACTTATTTGTTTTTAATCATTTTAAATATTTTTGAAATTAATATCGAATTTCAAATGTTATTTTTTTAGAACAATTCATTAATTATTCTAAAAAATCTCAAAAATCAATTAATAAATTATTTTTTCTTGAATTCCTCTTTCCAAAATCGCTTCCGCCTATGCCCGGCACTACCTTACGTATGACTTTCTGATACAGTGGTCATGGAACGTGAATATTTGTGTAACTGCGGCGTAAAACATGACCGCTGACCGACTGCTGTTGTTTTGAGTTATTTTTCATAGTTCACCCAACTGTGGTAGATAATGCACGTTCTGCTCGCTTTTAAAGGGGACATTGATTGTTTGTTTGAGCACGTTTAGTTCTAACTTTGAAGAAGAACGATTTTACCCGGAGGGATACCCCGGCTTTACAGAAAACTCGCGTGGAACAACGCTTACGTTATGTTTCGCCGTGTGAGTAAGGATACCGGAGGCCCAAAGCCTTATAAAAGGCAATGCGCTTGTGACTCCTCTGGTGTTGCAGGTATCCATGACCGACGATAATCGCTTCCCATCATGATTCGATTCTTCGATTCCTGGTGATGCGTCTGCTCGTTTGCCCCGGACCTATAAAAAATCACATAATGTTATTTATGTACCTACCTGAATATTTTTTTAAGTATTTCTTCTTTTTCTCATGATTAAGTAGTTTATCATTAAGCTCAATGGTGGGCATTACAATTGACCGCGTAGTGATGAACCCTAGGTAGGTATGTAGTTAAGTGGGCACACGGGACAAAGCAAATATGATACAGATCGCTCTGGATCGACGCTGTCATATTGAGCAAGCTTAGGATCTCTGAACTATTGGCGACTAGCCATCAATATGGACTAGGGTAGTTTTTCTTCTTAAGCAATCAAGTCCTGTATAAGCTGATGTTTCGATACACACCGACAAGATATTTTGAAGGAAGAACTTGGAGGAAGAAGAGAAAACTTAAGCCCTTTAATAGGATGATGGTATTACTAGGATACCAAGAAGTAACTTCGATAACCACAGAAGGCAAAAGGCTAAACACTGGGTATTCGTGAAAGCGTCGCCCGCGGCTGGCCTAATCCTCTACGTGACTTCACTTCGTTACCGACAGCACGGCGCGTGGCTGTCCAGGGACCGGCGTGATTGTGGCACACACTACGCAAACGTGTTTCTTGTACCTACGTGTTTCATTTCATTTTATTGGGAAAAGAAACTAACAAATAAAAAAAGTTTATTGACAAAAGTAATAATACAAAAAAAAACGACTACGGGTAGGATTCGAACCTGCGTCAACTCGCGGTGGCTTAGTAGTCATAGCGTCTGGCGTATCTAACCAGACGACGCAGGTTCGAATCCTGCCCACAGTCGAATTTTTCTTTCACTAAAATAAGTTGGTATTAGGAAATATAAAATTATTACTATTATAAAATAATATTAGAGTTGCTATTGCCCTGCATAAAACTTACAGATAGCTCAAAACACGTATTATTTATTTTACATAATCCAAATATCATGATACTATCTAATACACAGAGCCAAAGAATATCTAATACTACCTAATAACAGATTCCATTACCATAGACCGTATATAATAACACAAATTAGTTTTGTAGAGACGGATGGCGGCGTGCGTCCTGCCGGTAATGCAATAAGATCTGTTACTCTCCTGCTAATTGATCGAGCTCTCTGTGACTCTACAGCTCTATCGATCTTCACGATACACGGAGAGCTCTAGTTAGTACAGAGTGGAAATAAAATTTAAAGAATATTTTTTTATAATATAGGGGGACAATCGAGCAGACGGTTCACCTGTTGGTAAGCGATTACCATCAGGTAAACCAGAAGAGTCGCGAGTGCGTTGCCCGCACTTTTAATAGGGTTAGGACCTCCAGAATCCTCGCTCACTCGCTGAAACAACAGTTTTATGCCGGATTACTGTGAGGCTATTTTATCACTCCGATCGAGCCGATCGAGGCAAAATTTCTTGAGAGTTCGGTATCAACAGCTTATCTGTTTGTTAAATATATACAAAAACTTTTTGAAAAACAGAATAGTTTTAGTTTGATTAACGAATAAAACAAATAGTATATGAAATTCAAAGAAAATTCTGTTAAGAAACTCGTAAAAAATGCTCAAGAAAGTTTCTTCGTCTATTTATTTTTAAAGGATAACCTAATTTGAAAAAACTCAAGCAGAGTGTAGTTTAGTAGTTTTAGGAAATATCAAAGGCATTCGATAAATGATTATAATAAAATTAAATCACAAATAGTATTTTTATAGGAATCCGTTTTATTTAAATATGCTGGCAATCATTTATATCTATCACGTGTTTTCAAAATATAAAGAAAGACATAACGTATAATTAACATTCTCAAAAATCCACATGTAGACTGGAAGGAAAGTACAATATCTCGTCTGTCTGGTCGCCATGGTAAAAAATCTGCCTTTGTAATTTTCTTTATTAGAAGAGAATCCGTTCAAAGCCGGCTCTTCAAATTAATATTTATTATCGAAAGACGAACGATACTCGGAATATTTAAAAGAAAGAAAGGGACATTAATAAGTATCTCCTTTAGAAAAAAATTGGTACGAAGAATCTCAATATTGTTTTTACGTTGAGGTGATAAGAGATTGAACAAAACAAGAAGGTGTTACGAACCGCCAAGAAAGTTTAAACTTAGTCTTGTTAGTTCAGGTTAACTCTATAACTTGGACTAACACATAGTATAATATTTTTCATAGTAGGTACTCGTGTATTATATACTAGCTTCTGCCCGCGACTTCGTCTGTGTGGACTTCAGATAAAAAGTAGCTCATGTGTTATTCCAGACAATAATCTATCTCTGTGCCAAATTTTATCCAGATCCGTTCAGCCGTTCTGGCGTGAAAGAGTAACAAACATCCATCCATTTATCCATCCATCCTTCCATCCTCATAAACTTTCACAATTATAATATGAGTAGGATGTACCAAATTTCACTTAAATCCGTACAGCTGTTTTTGAATAATTGGGAGAAAACAAATATACAACCTTTCATATTTATAATATTAGTCAGATAACCTTGAACAAACCAGATTGCCTTGAATAATTTAAAGACATCTCTATCAGAGAAGCGCATGTCAATGGAATGCCTGAAAAGGACGAGTTGTCTGGCGTCTTCATTCAACTTTGCACTCTCTATTGTTCAGATCATAAGCACAAAGAATCACTTAATTTCCCGCTCCATGAACGGGTGTTATCGCTGATTTTCCGCCAAGCTCATCCCGGGCTTCGGTCTCCGGACATCGGGATTGGGGGGATTCGGGAATCACTCTCGCGGGATTCACACCCCGTTTGAGACGGGAAGTATCGGCTAATATCAAGCAGTGGGCGGTCGTTAGTCAACTGTAATAAAATTTAACTCGCCGCCAATCTGCGGATTCGCGCATCTTAGCTTCAGATACAACGATGGTAACTTAGAATATATTATGATGGTATTGCTTACGATTTTCTTTAACGGTGTAAATATCGCGTCTATTGGGGCTGAAATGAGAAGTTACATTAAACTCCCACTTTTATTTTCGCTTTAAAACGCCAATGGCGCAGAAATAGTAGCTTTTGTATTGCGTTGCTATGAAATGACGATGTTAGGGGCTCGCACAATGCCGATAATTCGGCTATTACATGGAAATTATCACAATGGTTGCAAACAAACGCTTTGAAGCTATATCATAATTAGTCGCATTGATCATAATTACAAATGGATCATTCGAACAATGAAACCAAAACTATTTTGATCATACCATCACGGCTACATATTCCCCGCAGGGTTAGGCAGAGTACTAATACCCACAGTTCGCCAGTACGTTCAGATCCCATGTGGCAAATCTATTACCATTAACGGGGTCCATTGGCTGTTACTAAGAATTTCATGGACAAACCACAAATTACATTTTGTTTGACCTGAATCCAACCCCGGACTTCTGCGGAATAGTCAAACTACTTAGAAATTATATTCAAACCCTCATCTTTACAAATAACCCGTTCGAAACTAAATTAATCCATCAAGGTATCAATACAGTTAAAACTACAAACGCAAGTGATCAACCAGAGCCATGATTTAGGAAACTGGGTCCCATTTAACTAGATTACAGCACCAAAGACCTGTTTGACCCACGAGAGCTTCACAAACTTGGACAATTAAATCCATCTATTTATAATCGACGTGGCCCCGGGAACCTTTGCAGGGATTATCAATAAAGGAACATTTAACCATCGTGGAAGTTACAACTTGTCCAATTTTGGTCACTTTATTGAAGCACCAAATGCTACGTACAATTTGCGGTCGTATTCTGAGCGAGGGTGAAGATTTCTTGTTTTTTTTTTAAGTAAGAGAATATTCATTTTCGTTTGTGTTTGTGAGAATTTGTGTTTGTAAAAATACCTACGATATAGGAGTCAAATCCTAGTATGGGGCAGCGTTTATTATAAAACTAGCGACCCAACTGCGGTTTCACCCGTGGTTGGGGACGAGGCCCTAAGAGTTGTAGCGTGATGTTAAATAGCTTAAAACCTTCCTCTTTAATCACTCTATCTATTAAAAAAAACCACATCAAAATCCGTTTCATAGTTTTAATGATCTAAGCATACATAGGGACAGACAGACAGCGGGAAGTAAGGAGAAGACATTTGTTTTATACTAGGTATGTAGTGATTAAAAAAAAAAAAATATGTAAAGTCAGTTGATATCGATCAAAACTATCAATGAAGCAAAACATAGTGTAAAATAATTAAGAAATACGTAATGCCGAAGCTACCATCATCAGCTCTGATTGTCCTATTGTGATTTTTTTGTGTCGTCGTCTTCAAGAAAAACCATGTGCATCTAATTTGTCGTACCATTTTACTGAATCATAACCCTAGAGGAGAAAAGACAGGGCATACTAAAATAAAGGAACCTCGTACATACAGTAAATTTTATTCCAATATCATTGCAACACTGCGTCGAACCCAGAATACCCCCGCGTGTCCAAAACCTCGTTACAACCGCCCTTTATTGGCCACATTTGGTCGCAATTTGACAAATTGATTCGGTCGTGTACCACCACTCGTACAATTATGGGACCGGATCGGACCCTCAGATAGACATACCCGATATTATGCTTAGGAAAGCAATGTAATTACGGCTATTATGGAGTCAAATTATCTTTATTTAAAGCCTTTTCCCAATGATTTTGCACTGTCTAGCAGAATTGGAAGAGAGTAAGTATTATTAGTATTTACAGAATTAGCAGTCCGAACGATTGTTATAGTTTTATAATATGTTGTTCCTAAAATGTTCCTACATTTAAACCTAACCTTCATTTAGTTGACAACCTGATCAACGAACCGCGAATAGTTACCTTGTAGTCTGAGAAAATTCATTGAACTGGCATTGGCATAATGAGTTTAGTAGGTACGTGGATAGATTTGCGCGACAACTCTTATACCCCAATTATTCAGTAGTTTATCCTCACATTGTGTTCGACAACAAGAAAAAAACATTGTCTTACCGCGATAATCAGCTAAGCTAAGTTAAGCTAAGCTAAGCTATAGGTATATTTTTTTAACGTTACAAACGCCTGTAGATCATACAAATATTTGCTCCGTGTGGGGATCGAACCCACAGCACGTGTCGCAGAAGCCGATCGCTCTGCCGCTGTCGTCAAATATAATATTATGTTAATATAATTAATAAAGTCTTAGATTAAAATTACTTAATAAAACCCGGTTTCTCCAAAAGGTTTACATTCGCGCTTAAAAATAAAATCTATACTTAATGCTTTTTTATCCCGTAAAATCATTGTACTTACGACGATTAAAAATGAAATTATTATAATAATATAGATATGTAGGTATATCATGTCAGGCGGACTCTGTGGTTGAATGGATTTATTTACAAACACAAATCTTCAGACTCGAGATAACTATGTATAAGATCATACAAATTCCGTGCAACAAACAAACCTGCGAAGACACTTCTCTACATTGAAAAATAGTAAGTTTGTACGTAAGTAAATATAAAAAATCTAAATCAGTTGAGGAGTTTGACGAAGCAATGTCTTGGGGCTGATAAGTTTCAAGTAGCAGATGATAATTAAGTAGCCTGCAGCGTTGCCCTACTCAAGGAGCTACTCGACTGTTCTGCAAAAATTAGTACTATTGACACTTGACCTCATTGTTCAGTGTTCTCAAGTACTCTCAACTTACTCTGGAGATCGTATGAAAATCTGTTGTATGGAGTGTCTCCACAAACTTTTGACATCAACTTTGTTTACCTACTTCGTTCTCCATCTTTTCAACTATACATGAATACACATTTTGATATAAATGGGAAAGTTCATAACAATGAATTGTATTTATCGCCTGAGATTAAAAATATTATAATCATGTAAATATTAGACAAAGATACTTAGTAGTATTTTCTCCATAAATCATTGCATCAAATCCATAAATATTTAAAAACCAATTTTATAAAAATACTTGGGTCGTTGGTGCCCTTGACATTCATAACATATGACCAACGTAATTTTAGTCTTTACCAAAGTCCAAATTTCCAGAAATTATATAGTAGACAATTTCTAATTCTGCTAGGCTAATGTAATGACAGTAGTTTAACTAAATTGTCGTTTTATGAATATTAATATCAAAATCCTAGACGAAAGTAATAACCGTCATATATTTCTACTAAATATGAAATTGGATATTTGCAAAAGAACACTCGTTCATATAAATTTCGTTGAAAATAAAATTAATCACAGTCCATAATAGGGATTGGATTGGATTTATTACAATGGAGAATAAAATGGATTTTCTTTCTCGTTTTAAATCGATTTAACAGATACTCAAGTTCAATTTATTGAATCGAATTGCGTTTTCAATTATTTTCGCACTTTATCAAATGAATCAAACTTTATAGACATCTTTATAGCATAAATCAGATATAGCAATGGTAAATGACGATATAAGAATATTATCGGAATAAAGTTAGGTATAGAGAGTAACAGGACAGATATGCGTAACACAGAAGAATAAATAATATATTAATAATACTTAATATATTACATCTGAGCAAATAGTTTGTATGCTATTTTGTTAATACCTCATTGTCAACACAATTATCGTCGCACTGGGAGTGGTCCTCCTCTAAGAACGAGAGGGGTTAACTCTCAGCCAGGTTTGGTTGGTTTGGCATGGATTTTTAAAATATCGTCATATTGGCCTTCAACAGGCTTGATCGCAATTAAACCTATGTTTTCATATCAAGAATCATTCTATACATAAAAACTATTAAAACTGAAGTTCTGAAGTTTATAAAAGTATTGTGATGACACGAAGCATCCACCGCATCGTAAAAATGAAAAGCTAGAAGAGTTTGGAATACAATATTGTATGGATTTTTATTAGGTCGTCAAAACTCGGTGCGTACCTCACTCCATAACAAAGCTGTGACAGTAAAATTATAGTACGGGGCTTACAGCCGGTAGGGGCTTCAAATGTGACTCTGTGGCAGTGATTTTATTAGGTGTAATGGTATAGAAATTGTCTTCCTATTACAAGAAAAAAAGCCCCTTTACATTTTAGGGGCACTGCATAAATTATATCACACGAATTTCTTGATATTTTGACTCCTCTAATGTCATATTTGTGATATAGTGTGAAATCACATATTTTGCTTCGTCCAACCATAATATATTATAATCATTATCATTCGTCAAATAGAGTTTTTAGGGTTCCGTACCCAAAAGGTAAAACGGGACCATATTACTAAGACTCCGCTGTCCATCCGTCCGTATGTCACCAGGCTGTATCTCATGAACAGTGATAGTTAGACCGTTGAAATTGTCACAGATGATGTATTTCTGTAGCCGGTATTACAACAAATACTTAAAAATAGAATAGAATACATATTTAAGGAGGCCAACAAATGTGATTTTTTTGCCGTTTTTATAGATAATGGTACTCGTGTCCGACTCGCAAATGGCCGGTTTTTTTTACATGTCACATCACAAATCTGATGTCCCCTCATAACCTCTATACTCCCCTCCACGCGCGTTGTAACGTAATTTATGAATTTTTAAATACTACAAAATTCACTCACACCTCTGCCTAACCCTTCGGTGAATAAAGGCGTGATAGTAAGTTAAGCTGTCGCATAATAGTTTTACTGGTAACGTAAAGGAGAGCATCGACATATCCCGTAACTGCGTAATCTGAGGTGAGTATTCTCGTATCTCGCTAATAACAACATTTTGCTACGTAATTTCTGTTTGTGTAACATTTCACGACCTACTAAAGTCACAATCACAGACAGCTATACAATTCATACGGTTGCAGTAATTGTGGTAGGAAAACCTAATGTCAACTAGAAATGCAGCGTAACCGCAGCGTGCCGCAACAATATGTCGCGTTTCTAACTACAATTGTCTTAGAATATGACACTGTCGTTTATAGTTAAATTTATTAAAGCGTGTGTGTAGTAACATGATGAAATTACTGGTTTTATTATATCGTGTGTTCTCTGACGAGGATGAATCTCGAGCTATTGTAGACACATGTTTCCGTGAATATTATGATAGTACTAGAACATATTTTATGTGGGAGATTCTTGCAGGCTCTTCTCCATAAGACCCATTTTTGGAACCATGCAACTAGTTTTCGTTTTTCAAAAGTACCTATTTTATTGGTTTATTTGAAATAAAGCATTTTGACTTTGACTTTGACTTGTGTTTATGCATTGTACGGGACAACGCCCTTTATGAAAATATTCTTATGACAATATTTAAGTGTTGTAGATGTTCAAGCAGGTATAATTTATAAACACAACACAACATAACATTCACGTGGGAGAGCCCTGCTTCGGCACGAATGGGCCGGCTCGACCGGAGTGATACCACGGCTACACAGAAAACCGGCGTGAAACAACGCTTGCGTTGTGTTTCGCCGAGTGAAGGAGGTTACCGGAGGCCCAAACCCTTTAAAAGGCGGGCAACGCACTTGCGACTCCTCTGGTGTTGCGGGTGTCCATGGGCGGCGGTTATCGCTTACCATCAGGTGATCCGTGTGCTCGTTAGCCCCCCTATCTCATAAAAAAAAAAACAAAAAAACATAACATACCATCACGCCTGTATTCCTCGAAGGGTTAGGCCTGTGCCTAACCCTTCGAGGAATACAGGTGTACACCCATAGTTCGCCGGTATGTTTAGGTCCCATGTAATAGGGGGCGAGCCTATTGCCATTAACCGGGCACAAATTCGTAACTCCGAGCTGCTACTGGGAATATCATGGAATAACCCAATAACACTTTGCTCGACCTGGGAATCGAACCCAGGACCTCTAGCGTAGCAGTCGCACTCAGGACCACTTGGCTACTGAGGCAGTATAATTTATACCAGTTTCTATTATATATAATAAGAAGTGGTAGATTAAGTAATTATTGGACCAAGTCGTAGGTCTCGAGTTGAAATCCGATCAGCCCTTAATTTCAGCGCTATTGTTTTTATTAATAACTCATTATTACTGGCTTAAATAGCGAAAGAAAACATGCCTCAGAGATGTCTCGACAGCGTCTGAAGACTGACAATAAGCTAGCGTGGAGGACTAATAGCTTTGCCCCTCTCAATCTGAGAGGAGACCCGTGTTACTTAGTAAGTAGGAGTATCTATGGAGTTTTTTGCCACATTTTTTGGCTCCTACAAAAAACCACAATGCGATGCGATACAATGCCGCATCGCATGCACCGCCATTTCATCGAATTCGCGGATATTTGCGATGCGAAGCGAATTCGTGGTTTTTTGTGGGATCCTTTTCTCCGTTCACTTTTTTGAACCGCGCGACTAATTTTAACTTTTCAAAAGTACCTCCTTTAATGGTCTAATTGAAATAAATATTTTTTGTGGGTTGATGATGAAGCCAGTTTTTTAAAACATAGTGAGAAGGTTTTGTAAACGGTTCTGCCAAGTAATACCTGGCTAGTCTACCTATACACATTTAAAAAAAACTCTAAATCTACTACCGGCGTATAGTGGGTAACTAATACCCAATCCTTTTGGAAATATAGGCGTGATGGTATGTTATGTTATACAAAATAATTATAAAATACCAAGAGCGTTCTAGTCTCTTTCCTCATAGAAAAATACCTACAGCCTCGCTTTCTGAATCCTATTACACATCACGAAGTATAACGGTATTTTGGTCGGAAAGTTTAACCCGAAAATGCCCATGCCTGTACTAAAATCCCGTCACATTTACCGGTCGCAAATTCCGCTAAAATAACCCTGTGCGGGTACAAAATACCGGTGGACTAGGGCTGGCTGTGGTCGGTACTGGACTTATTTCAGCCATTTTGGGGAATGGAGGGGGGAGAGCGTGGGACTAGGTATTCAATCTTGCCTAATTAGATGTTGCTGTCGTGTTGTCTTTTGCATCGTTGGCTGCGTATACTTGGGATGGGTTTTTGCGTGAAATGGTTCAGCAGGGATTCGTAGATAAAGTCTTGGTAATATTGTATCACTATAAAACATGTAATAGAACAAGCGAATAACCTGAAAGTAGTTTGTTCAGAATTGGTATCAGTAGTTTGTTCTAATTTTTTTTCGCGTGGTAATGCCATGCTTTGGCACGAATTGGCCGGCTCGACCGGAGTGATAGCACGGCCTCACAGAAAACCAGCGTGAAACAACGCTTGCGTTGTGTATCGCCGAGTGAGTGAGGTTACCGGAGGCCCAAATCCTTTTGAAAGGCAGGCAACGCACTTGCGACCCCTCTGGTGTTGCGGGTCTCCATGGGCGGCGGTTATCGCTAACCATAAGGTGATCCGTCTGCTAGTTTGCCCCCCTACTACTCTACTTCTTCGTGTAGATAACACTATTTAAAATTCTCTAGGAACCACGTAGGACTTTCAGCATTTCAGCAAATTATAAGCCAGTTATTGTAGCGAAGGAAAAATTCGACTTGCAGGCAGGATTCGAACCTGCGTCATCTGGTTAGGTACACCAGACGCTATGACCTCTAAGCCACCGCAAGTCCCACCTGCCATGTCGAAATTTGCCTTCACATTCTGAACTTATGGCTAGGGAATATATAAGGGAATGGCTAGGGCGTCGGACTTGCGATCATGTGGTTGCCGGTTCGGAACCCACCCATTGCACTACCGACGTGAACCCACTCGTAACACAAGCATTTAGCTTAGCACGAGGGGTTAACAAGAATACTAGTAATGTGAGACCCACATTGCTAGTAAGCTTTAAAAAAAAAAAAGGTGCAATTTGAAGAAAATTATAAGCCATTCATAATAGAACTAAGAAAGCAAAGCCAATTCATAGCCACAATTTCGTATACTAATGAACTAATTTACCTTACTACATTAGCATAAAGCCTACCTATTCTTGGAAAAAATAATAAAAATTCTAGGGGTGTAACGTGAGCGCCAACACTAATTTTCTCATTTCCCAACTGTATATTAGAGGTAGCCGGCTTAACTGAACATGAATTTGAGATCTAATGATACCTACCTACGCAAATTATAATAATATTCTGTGTATAAATAAAGTATTAAGTAATATTTTTATTTGGTTATGAAGGACTGCCTCATTAGTCTAGTGGTCTCAAGTGTGACTGCTACGCTAGAGGTCCTGGGTCCGATTCCCAGGTCGAGCAGTGTTAGGGTTTTCTATGGAATTTTCAATAGCAGATTGGAGTATGGAATTTCTGCCCGATTAATGGCAATAGGGTCGCCCCATATTACATAGGACCTAAACACACCGCGTGACGTCCTGTCAATTCCAAAGGTTGGGCAACGTTATTAGGATTATCTGAAATTCTTCCCCGGAGTTTGTTTTTGTGCCCGTTATAACCTCATTCTCAGTACAACTCTATTTAATAAAAAAAAACAAGTTATGTTATATTATAAAAAACTTCCCCAGTTATCTTTGAAGCCCTCAAACGTTATGATTAATTAAGTACGCATTCAATAGTGAAAGAAATAATGAAAATATCTATGCATTTCAGTGATAGCCCTAGCATGCAATTTAACCCGTCCACTGACCATTGAAATGCGGGTATAACCCGTACGTAACGACATCGTCGAAAATTGTAGCTCTAATAGTGTTAAGTGAGTGTTTTCGATTGTTGTTGTTCAGTGACCTGTGGATCTATTATAGGACATTCCAATTTAGAAATGAACTTTTTTAGACTCTGCTGTTCTTTCTGTTATGGTTGGTTACAATTGAGTATTGATTTGTACTAAGTAACCGTTTGAAAAGAATTATTTTAATGCTTGCAAGAATGTACTAAATCCTACGTACAATATAGCTGTGAATTGAGCTACCTGCCGAGGTTTTTCTAACAGACTACAGCATGGAGTTCCTCAAAGAAGAGTGAGACTTTTTACAAGGTCGGCATCGCGCGAGTGACACCTCCTGTGTTGCAGACGTCCTCAGGCTACGGTAACTGATTACCATAACGAGGGCTGCAAGATGGTTTGCCATCTCAGTGGTATAAAAATGTTAAATAAGTACCAATTTTAGTTTCGAATTTTATGTTCCAAAATTAACTCATATTCATGTTATAAAATATTACTAATATTATGATAGAGTTATCGTGGATGTTTTTGTAAGGAATATTTATTTCATTTTTGATCTTCTGGACCAATAGTCAGATCGACAACCAATAATCAATTAATTAGGAAAAATAATCTTTTAAAAACGTCGTCCCACACTAGGAATATCTCCTGTATTGCTTTTGAATCTCCCGAGTGCTTTTAAAAAGTCATATTCTCACATACACAAACGCCCAGACCCGGAACAAATAAGTGTAGGAACATAATACAAATATTTGCTCCGTGTGGGGATCATACCCACAACACGGTACTTAGTAGCCAACCGAACATTGAAATCGGTTCACGTGATATAATACAAAAAAAATACAGTTGCATTAAGGACCTACTCCTTCTTCAATTCGGGTAATGAGTGAACAGTATTGTAAGTCCATTAAAATCTCCCTATTCTAAGCAATTTTCAACTTCACATATCAAATTCCCGACCTCAATCCACTCTACCCAATCACTCCACAAACACTTAAGTCAACACAATTTTTCCTCCACTCTCCTCAGTTATCCCAAAATGAACAGCAAAACTAAAGCGAGGTGAATTAATCTGAAAGGGAGGCTGGATCCCGGCCGTTTCCAGAGATTGACAAATGATGCGGGCATACGTTCCTATTTACCGCCACCGCTGTTTTTGCAGGGTTACCAAGACAGAATTTATGCGAATCATACGCCAAAGGATTTGGCGCTTAATTATTGAGGTAGTAGGTCTAGTTTCGAGTGGATGTCTGAGAAAAATGTCGCAAGTTTTATGTTGAGACTTGAATGATGCGTGGTATGAGGTGATATGATTATCTTTGTGTACTCTAAGATACTTTATATGTTGTCATATTGGATAAAATAGTGAATGTTTACCGATTACAGTTGTAAAAATCCTACGAATATCAAAAAAAAATGTGAGGATATAAGCATGTATGGATGTTTGTTATTCTTTCACGCTAAAATAGCTGAACGGATGTGGATGAAATTCAAAGAGATATATTGTAGTCTGGAGTAACACATAGTCTACTTTTTATCCCGGTCGGGCCAAATCTGAAGTCCACGCAGACAAAGTCGCGGACAGAAGCTAGTATTATTATAACGAAACGTACCTAAACAAATGTACAAAAAATATTAATTCACTAAAATAAAAAACATGTAACTAATAAACAATGTGCTAAAATAGGAAATGATTAACTAAAAAAACACTTCATTAAACTTTGTCAGCTCATACATCTTATTTTTATGGAAACTAGTTTTTAGTATACATTTTTATGTTCTATATTATAATAATGTATTTTTTAGTCTTTGTTCTCATTTAATGACGTAGTACCTACAATGTAGATACGTGCTATTTTTTTTTTTCATTTGGCAACCCTTAAACAATGTTCGTTTCTCGTTACTAATGTCCAAACAAACAGAATTCATGCTCCATGTAATGTATACGGGACGGAGCAGATACATTTACAATTGATTACGTTCTGCAATTAGAACTAGCTTTCACCGACCGTTGAGCGATTGTGATGATTCTAACGATTCGTGTCGAATTCCTAATTGGAAAATTTTACTAGCTTTATTTAGCAAAAAAGCTAAATGAAGTAAACAGAAATTTGCGTTAGTTTTGGATACCTATAATAAAAGATTGAACTCTCTCATCGGTCTAGTGCGCACTGGTACTGAGATTGATTTCCGTGCAAGGCAAAATTTTACTAGGTCAAGACTGGAGCCTATATTTCTGTTCAGTTAAGACACTACAGTCCGTCAGTCAGTTCTGTACAGTGATACGCACAGTAGAGAAGTGATAGCCTATTGATATGTTCATTGGACTGCCAAGTCAAAGGTCTCGAGTTCGAATCCAAGGCATGTGCGTATTAATAGTTAATTATCATGCTCTTAAAACGGCGAAGAAAAACATCGTGAGGAAACATGCCTGCCCGAGAGATTTTCTCGACGGTGTGTGAAGTCTGCCAACCCACATTAGCTAGCGAGGTGGACTATAGCCTTATCCCTCTCATTCTAAAAGGAGACCCGTGCTCATCAGTGGGACAAATAATGGGTTGATTATGATGAAGACACTAGAAACCTAAGATTACATGTAATCTAAAATACATATCAGAAAATATTTCTGTACACCAGTATCTACCCCTCCTCTCTTCTCTAAAAAGGAAAGAAATCTCTCCTAAGAAATCTAGGTTTGATGGTGTACAAAATGGACAAACGCCTTGGTAGAATTGGCCGGGAGTTATTGGATTCCAGCGATATACAACTTTATTTTCAGTATTATAAGAGACACGTGCCTAGTATTTTTATAGTACATGTCTATGTACAAAATTTAAAAATAATCTCGTCATAATCTATGTACAAAATTTAAAAACCGTATCACGAAAAATCACAAATTTATATAATAAGCTTGTTATGTTACCTTGTCCGTACAAAACATGCTCACCACGTCTTATTACCCCCGCCCCGCTGTGCGCTCGCGCCTAGTGCCGCTATGATGCCGTGAATTGTGTTGTGCGCGTATGTTTGCGGAAAGATACTTAGGCCCACTTGCACCAAATTCTGAAATGTGTTTAAATTGTATTTAAACACGAAATTTCTATGAAAAATTGTGTTTAAATATGACTTAAGTAAACACATTTAAGAATTTGGTGCAAGTGGGCCTTAGTGCCGCTCGGCGTCCCACTTGTAACTTGTTTTAAAATATTTTGGGACAAAATATAACATGGTGTAAAAAATTATTGGACTCGATTCAATTACTTATTCCGAACAAACCGTATTCTGGTATCGCATATACTAAAAATAATGTTGTTTATGCAGTTCTTGTAGATAGAAATCTATAGGGGATTGATGATGACGGTATATTATAATTCATCCATGAAATTTTAATACTAATCCCCAATTGAAATAAAAACAAGTTGAAAATACTTTCAAGGAACGAATTAAACGGAGTGTAATACTTACTAGTTTCAAACGTTATAAAACGAAACACTACGTAAATAAGTGCAAAAGGACCATACTATGAGGTTTCATACAGAATTTAATGATAAAGTGAAATAAAAAACTGGAAGCTGAAATGAGAAACGTAAAATAATATCTCAAGTGTTTGTAGTGGGCAGTTGGTCAACTTCCTTATTGCAATGCAAATTACGTACCTTTCTTGGAGTATCATCATCATCGAAAAATAATCATTGATGGTGTGCCAAGGGAGATGGCTGGGTATATCCGAATTGTACTGACTAAAAGCTTGTCCTCCCTTGCCCAATAATCATAGTCATTTATGACATTCGACCGGGGTGCCGAGTCTACTATTTAGTTGTGTCAGAATTGTAATTGAGTGACTTCAAAATTGTTGTATTTTGACAGTTTTGTCTACGAAATCTGTCATTTCTTATTTCATTTAGTGCCATTGGACGGTCATTCTGAGGCAATTGAAACTTGGGCCCCGGATCAAAACCTTATAGCTTTCCTGCCTCTCCTGGTTACAATTATTTACATGCGCAGAATCGAGTTCGCCTTCTTTGCTTACTTGTTTTATGAACAAACTCGGAGAAATAGGTTGGTGCAGTGGTCGTTAACAGTGCAGTCACCGTTTTTGCAATAAGCATATACTGTTCACGTATGTTAAAGTTTTAAACTACACTTGGAATTACTTTGAAATATCTGACTTCACCAGTTGAAATCATAAGGGTATGAGATGATTTACCTAAATAGTTTTAAACTCTTACAGACTTGATTCCTACTTTTATTCCAACTGAGGCACTACGGAGGTTTTTCTATGATCAATACACAATCAGATATCAAATTGGCTTTTTTAATTGGGGCAAGCTAGCAGACGGGTCATCTGATGCTAAGCGATTATCGCTGCCTATGGACACCCGCAACACCAGAGGAGTCACAAGTGGGTTGCCCGCCTTTTAAAAGGGTTTGGGCCTCCGCCCCTCCGCCCCTCCGCTATCCTCAATTTTTTTTTTAGTTAGTTGCTATGGGGCCGTGGTATCACTCCGCTCGACCCAGCCCATTCGTGACGAAGCATGACTCTCCCACAGTCAATATTTTGGTCATTTTTTGTGTTTTAATTAATTGCAAATATCGCGATGCGCAATATTTGCTATTGGTCGTCCACATGGTCGCATCGCAATATTTGCAATATTTTATCACATCTAGGTACTTCTAGCTGACATCTTAAGGCTTGATATTACATATAAAACAAACCTCTTTTAAACTCTGGTCTTTTACTGCCTCGTAAGCCGGCTCTGAGCGTGACTGCTACGCTTGAGGTCCTGGGTTCGATTCCCAGGTCAAGCAAATTTCATATGACTAAAGTGGCAACACAAACAGTTCACGGAAAGTCATTCTTAAATGACGCAAACAGGGTTTAGAATGAAGACAACTACAACAGCAATGCGATTTCTACAACGGCAAAACCTCCCAACAGTTTAATAATTCGTGACCCTACACAGCGTGTTTAGATCTTTCCAGAACACAGACAGACATTCAGTTGAAATAAGACTTTAATAACTAAACAGCAGTTCTCCTGTTGGAGCCGGCGCGGCGCGGTAATGGCGTGTTGTAACGTTGTAACGCACGCTAACGGCCCGCACGGCTCTGTCGAGGGCCGGGGTTTAACTGTTTATTTACAAGCACCATGTATACGAAGTAAACATAATTTTACGTATATTATTAGAAGTAACGCCTCTATTTTTGCGCAAAATTGCTGAATTGACGATTTATTTGTAAAGTCTAATAATACTTAACCGGTCAATAGCCGTCATTGAATTATTATGGTGTTAATTGTAGCGATTCCTCTGTTTATCAAATACTAGCTGCTGCCCTCGACTTTGTCCGCGTAACGTAATGATATATAGCCTATAGGCTTCCTCAATAAATGGGCTATCTAACACTGAAAGAATTTTTCAAATCGGACCAGTAGTTCCTGAGATTAGCGCGTTCAAGCAAACAAACAAACAAACTCTTCAGCTTTATATATTAGTATAGATATAGATGATAAATCGTTAATTCGTTTTTCGATTCATGCAGAAGGAGCTCACCGCATCTATTGGTCTTGCTGTTTTGTGCTTGGATTTAGATTTAATACAATATATAATAGGGTCCCAAGCAGGTGCCAATACTCAGTCAGCCTCTCTATTGAAATTTGGGTGCTTTTAAATTTCAATGGCTTCACGAATTATCCTGTGTAGGAATCGCTTTTCTTTTTTCTTTGCAAGGACCTGTGGTTTGTCAATTCTGATATAGTGCTGAGCCTTGTCAAGTGTGTGTTCACAAACTGCTGACTTCTCGGAACGGCGGTGCTTGTATCAGCGTTGTGTTCGTGAGGCCATTGAAAATAAAAAGCATATAGTTATGTTGGAGCAAATACTTTCTAACAGTGATAATAAAATTAAAATCTCAATTTCTATTTTTTTAGCTTTTTCCATGCTAAGATTATAAAGTTATTTTAGTGAAGGAAAAATTCGACTTGCGGGTGGGATTTGCGTCACCTATAACACGTAAACACAGAATGTGAAGGCAATCTTTGACATGGCGTGTGCAACTCGCGGTGGCTTAGAGTTCATAGCGTCTGTTGTACCTAACCAGAAGACGCTGGTTCGAATCCTGCACTCAAATCGAATTTTTCCTTCACTAAAATAACTTTAAAATTAAAATCTATTCTGTAGTTTTTGCGCCAACCCGTAACAAACAAACAAGACTAATTTTTGATTCGCATAGGTATGTTTATATACCCTAATCCACTTGTTTGTTTTATATCTTCAATGTACAGACACAGCTTTTTTACGATTTTATAATAGTAGAGTAGAGAAGAGAAGAAGAAGATATAGATAGATATAGTAAAGTGAGGTGACAATTGTACAAAACGTCAAACATTCACAACAAAATAACGCAACTCATGTCGTAATTTCAACAATGACTATTTTTCTACGTAGAAAACAAAACCATTTTGTAAACAACACTAGCATCCGCAGCGCTACCCGTGTTAAATTGAGAATAGGTCTCCCTGGAGAGATGGATTCGATTCCCGAATAAAAAAGTATCTTGCGTGTGTTCAGCGTGTTTCCTCCTTTTGTCATCATTGAGTTACAGACGAACCTACGTAATATGAATAGAGGTTTATATTATTTGCAAGTCGACAATTGTGAACATAGAATAGTTCTGATAGTATTCAGTGCAATGTATGCCACATTGCATATTTTTGTATAGTCATCTACTAGAAAAATACTTAGCCTTTAATTAGCTATCCCTATATATAATCAACCCATTATTCTGTCCCACTGCTGAGCACGGGTCTCCTCTCACAATGAGAGGCAGTAGGCTATAGTCCACCACGCTAGCCTAATGCGGGTTGGCAGCTGACTTCACACGCCTTCAAGAAAATCTCTCAGGCATGCAGGTTTCCTCACGATGTTTTCCTTCACCGTTTAAGCGCGTGATAATTAAGCCATCCTTATACTACCCTTGAATTGTGAACATTATACAAAATAATGTAAAAGCCCTGTCCGACCCGTGAAGGTATTAGGTATCGAACTCTAACTAATCCGTTGTCCTTGTTGTATAACTATAATGTATGTGATCTTATTTTGGTCGCGTTATACTATTTTGCTTGACATCTATTATTACTCAGTTGACATTATTTCGATGTAGGTATCTGACATTTGACATTCAATTCATTTATTATCTGTTTTAATTTAAATTTCTGAATTTGTTATAAATGTAAATGTGAGTACTGTGTAGGCTACTTTTAAATTTATATTCACGTTTTCTGACAGCTTTGAGTATATTACATGACCTACGCAAATGTCTTGCTGATCTGGTATCGTCGTGCGACAGGTCGTTGAGCTCCCTAAATAATGGTTGAGCTACACGATGCCTGATGTATGCGTGCCGTCAGTTAGGACAGGTCAACTCAAAGCTGCTATGGCTCTTTCTTCAAAAGGCCTGTCCAGATATTGCCCTACATCGTAACACTCGCATAATATCTAATAATATTATTCTTGTAATATCAACTATTATTGTCTGGACTTTAAAAGAGACCATGATTCTCTGAGTTTGTTTCGGTGTTTCTTCTCAGAGGTCGTCAGTTAGGAAATGCCGGCGCCATCTAGTTCAAAAAAATGTAAAACATTGTCTTGTAAAAGTGTCTTTACAAGCTCTATTTACAGAAATAAATATCATTTATCATTTATCTAGAACAGTGTGGTGGAAGGTGTAGTGGGAAACTTAAATAGTAACCCGTTTGGCGTAGCGGCTGAGCGATCGGCTTCCACGACACGTGTTGTAGGTTTGATCGACACGGAGCAAATATTTGTATGATCTACTGGTAGTTGTTCCGGGTCTGGGCGTTTGTCTATTTGAGAAAACCGGTAGTGTGTACAAAAATCGTACATTTTAAACTACCTTTATATGTTTTTTATTTTATTTGGTAATGTGATTGGGATTCCTAGGTATCCCTTTCGGATTACACAGTTTTTTTTTGCGGCAACGTCAGAAGAGGTCGACCTAGAAGGACCTACACCGATCTTATTGGCGAAGACCTTCAAAAAGGTCAGGTGCATAGTACTCGCAACCGGCGCGTATGTATGAGAAGATGTATGAATGTCGCAGAAGCAAAAGAGGCATGCAAGAATCGTAGCAAATGGCAGTCTATAGTTTCTGCCTACCCCTGTGGAAGAATGGTGTGAGTGTATGTATGTTTTTTTGTCAAAGTGTGTATGTAGCCATCTAATAGAGGAATAATTAAAAGCGGCAGTAGCCTAATGGCTAGGGCGTCGGACTTGCGATCATGTGGTTGCCGGTTGGAAACCCACCCATTGCACTACCGACGTGAATCCACTCGTAACACAAGCATTTAGCTTAGCACGAGGGGTTAACAAGAATACTAGTAATTTGCGACCCATAAGCTTTTTTAAAAGAAAAATAAATTAGATTTACTTAGATATAGTTAGCTACTTATACTATCTCTACTATCAATTATAATATTAATTTAAATGTAGAAACAATACTCAACTATTACTAAGACATGACAAACTGCCTCATTAGTCTAGTGGTCCAGAGCGCGACTGCTACGCTAGTGGTCCTGGGTTCGATTCCCAGGTCGAGGGAAGTGTTATTGGGGTTTTCTATGAAATTCCCAGTAGGAGCTCGAAGTTTGGAATTTTTGCCTGATTAATGACAATAGGCTCGCCCCCTATTACATGGGACCGAAACATACCTACCGGCGAACTGTGGGTGTACACTAGTACGCCTCTGCCTAACCCTTCGGGGAATATAGGTGTGATGGTATGATGGTATGTACTAAGACATCCATAAAGCAATCAATATAATTAATGTTTACAAAATAAACCTCTCTCTCTTTACTGTCTAACAATACACAATATTTCCAAACACACACAATCGATCAAACATCCAATAAACCACAGAAAAACAATGTTCTTACAGCAATCAATTAAATAAACACAATTGCGGCAATTAATTCTCATCGTCCTAACATAATGGGAAATATCCTCTAAGGCTTCTCTTCTCCCATAACTCAAAGGGGATCAATGAGTTATTAACTGAGTAATGGCTGCTCCCTAAAACCGGGTAACTGGGTATAACAGGCCTGAACAAGGTCGGAGATAAAGAAACCTATTGAAAAGGGCAGGTACGTAATAGCTTTAGGCAACGTTATGGGTTATAGAGGCGTAGGGGTAGGTCAAGCGGAATCCGCTTAGATTAAAATTATTCAGGGATTTTGAGCCTAGAGAGGATTTATAGGAAACTAGCTTTTGTCAAAGACTTTGTTCGTATAGTACCTTTAATCATTATGGGAGATGAAGATTATGGTCTTGGAATTTACATATAATAAAATATAAAGCTGAAGACTTTGTTTTCGTGCTTTAACGCGCTAATCTCAGGTACTACTGGTCCGATTTGAAAAATTATTTCAGTGTTAGATTGCCCATTTATTGAGCAAGGCTATAGACTATATATCATCACGCTAACGCGGACGAAGTTGCGGGCAGAAGCTAGTAATGGATAAAAGTAATATTCATATTAGAGTAAGATGAGTAGGTACTTTTGTATAGTCAGAATCTAGATGTACACCTAAAAAGATGGCTGTAATGGAGAAAAACCGACAAGGAACTCCATAGAAACTGGTTAAAAATCTATTTAAGGCATAGGGGGGCTAACGATCAGACGGATCACCTGATGGTAAGCGATAACCGCCGTCCATGGACACCCGCAGTACCAAAGGAGTCGCAAGTGCATTGCCGGAGGCCCCAACCCTTCGACTCTGCAGCGACTCCTCTGGTGTTGCGGGTGTCCATAGGCGGCCGTTATCGCTTACCATCTGATTAATCTTCAGTACCTACAATATGCGGTTTGGTTTAATTAACTTTGAAAACTTGCGTAGAATAACAAATAGTTTTTTATTTATGCCTATCATATCGTAAAAAACTTTAACACATATTAATGTCGTCTAATTTTTTTTATATTTTTATAGAAATCCCCACCTGATCCACTTGAATAAATGACGTCAGCAAAATCATCTGGGGTCTACTGTGTAATGCGATTTTGAGACAGCAAGCTATCAATCGATTTGACTCGTGACGTAGCAACTTCAAATAATGGCGTCGAGAATGGAAGTTTGCTACCGTCATGTACGAATTTTGATCAGCTGTGACTTATGGGCTTCGTTTTTCAAAACAGATTTTTAAATGTGTTCCTAGATAATTTTTAATTTTATTTTTATTATATGCAGAGCCACAGAAGATAGAGCGAGCTACTTGCATTAAATTATATAAATATTTATATATTTTTTTATATGTTAAAGTGGCGCTGGCCTAATCATGTGATTGCCGGTTCGAAACCCACCCATTGCACTGCCGATGTGAACCCCCTCGAGGGGTTAACAAGAATGCTAGTAATGCGGGACCCATATTGCTAATAACTTTATTTTTTTATTACTTTTTGAGTCAGCAGCATAGATTGCAGTTTCCTTTTAAATTTGCATATAAATTTAATAACTGCCGGTCTAGATGCAAAAGAAATGCTATAAAAATTCGACTACCCATCAATGAATATATAATCTATGCATGAGTCTTTTGATATTTTTATAGCGGTTGCCCTCCCTTTGTATAATTTTGATTTTTAGCTTCAGTTTTCTAACAGATTTCCATATTTAAAGAGGTTTTATGGTGGCTTATGGTAGTTTTATGGTAGGTTTTATGGTAGTCACTAATACTACTCATAATATTTTGCCGCTAAGCTATAATGTTGTAACATTATTGTGTTCCGGTTTGAAGGACCACGATGCCAGTATCTTTACAGCTAAGACATGCTATAGTATTCACTTTTCTTTTGTTAAACAGGTTATCCTAATCGTAAATTTATCCTTTTTTTATGGGATAGGGGAGCAAAGGAGCAGGCGTACGCATCCCATAAAAAAATATTAACTACCAAGTATAAAATGCCATATAATTTATTTTTTGATGATCTACATATTATAAAACAAAGTCGCTTCCCGCTGTCTGTCCCTATGTATGCTTAGATCTTTAAAACTACGCAACGGTTTTAATGCGGTTTTTTTTAATAGATAGATTGATTCAAGAGGAAGGTTTTAAGCTATTTAACATCACGCTACGACTCTTAGGGACGGGGCAGCGCGGGTGAAACCGCGGGCGGGTCGCTAGTACACGATAAAAAGACAAGTCAACATTTCTTACATTTTGACAGTTATTGACTATACGTAACTGTAAGATTACGATTAAGTTGATACCTACTTTCATCAAATTTAATCACGGGCTCGTGTTAAATTCTCGAATTCAGTATCAAAACCATTCCGAGAATATTGAATCATCAACGCGGTTTTGAAACAAGAGTCCCGAATTGTATGAAACTAAGCACCTGTCGATTGTAGCCAACAAAACAAAGGGCGAACGATAAAGCGATGATCGTTCAAAAAGTTTAGTCCAACTATTCTCAATTTGAATCACCTCGTTGGAAAAGTAAGAGCCAAAAAAACTTCATACGTCATCGTTTAGTGGCCGATCGGGGAGCGAAGTTCACGCGTCATTTGGCCGCCCCCCCCCCCACTGTGGGGGGAACTTTTGCTTTTCATCGTTTTTGTGGCTCAATATTGTGTTTTACGAACGCTTGGCGAATTTTTCGATGATCACCGTGTAACAATTTGATTTGGAGATTGAATGCCATTGTTGGACCTTTTTAGACAATGATACATGTTTATGCGCTCACTGCAAAATGTGGGACAGCTTTATTAATGAATCACTTCTTGGATAGAATTTTCTATTGATTTATATATTTTCACAAGCTTTTCACTAGTTTGCAAAGTTTGTGTTTGTTTAGATAAAATCTTGCAAGCTGAATTAGAACCACTTTTTTATATACGGAGTTGAATTGAATCATTCACACCTGTATTCCCGAAGGCCCTTAATTTACACCCACAGTTCGCTAGTAAGTTTAGGTCCCATGTAATAAGGGGCAAGCCTTTTGCCATTAACCGGGTACAAATTCCAAACTTGACAAAGCTGCTACTGAGAATTTCATAGAAAAACCTAATAAAACTTTGCTCAACCTGGGAAAAAAACTCTGGAACTCTTGAGTAGCAATCGCGCTCGGGACTACTAAGCTAATGAGGTAGTTATCATAACATATCATAATTATATGTTGCTTAGAGAACATTTTCGAAAAACAACTACATATTTCGGTACTACAACTACCTGCCTTATTTTTAAATTGATTATTATTTTGTTTTTGTAGATCGACTTTATTCATGGTAAACATTTTCATGGGGCCATAAAAATAATCAGGCTTCGTCTTCTGTCATTAATACGAGGCTTATAGGACTCCATCAACTCATCTATATGTATGTGAGGTAGCATGTGCTGAAGTAGAAAACTATATTATCATATGCGTGTATAGGCCACCATCTTCAAGTTTTCCAACATTTTTGATAGTAATGGAAGATGTTCTTAGAAAAGTATTTAAATGCAAGAAACACATATTTGTTTGTGGTGATATAAACATTGATATTTTAATAGAATCCCCTGAAAAACGTAAATTTCTAGCATTATTTAATTCTTTTAATTTGGAACCAATTTTTAATGAACCTACTAGGATTACTGCTACTTCCAATACTTGTATTGATAATATTTTTTCAAATTGTGCAGTTCAAGGCTCTTCAATAGTTAGCGGTGTTAGATCGGATCACATGGGACAACTGATCTCTATAGAGACTAACAAAAGGCCACCTATTAATAAAAACATATTGGTTAGATCTCTGAAAGAAAATAAATTACGTTCGTTCTACGAGCTAATTACAATGCAATTGTGTAACACTAATTTTATTTCTAATGACCCCAACATAAATTTCAATAAGCTATTCAATATAATATGTAAATCATTTAATAAGTCATGCCCTCTTCGAAGAGTTACCCAGCGTAAAAAATGTAAATTTAATGAATGGGCCACAAACGGCATTAGGAAAAGTAGAGATGTTCTTTACAAACTGTACTATGAAAAATCATTAACCTCTGACAAAGGTTTTCATAATTATGTACGACAATATTCTAAGTGTTTTAAAAAAGTATGCATTCTAGCGAAATCGAAACTCATTAGCAGTCAAATTAACAAATCCGATAATAAAATTAAAACAGTGTGGAGGATAATAAATGCGGAAACTAATAAAAACCGAAAACAGGACACAGATCTGAGTTTAAAAGTAAACAATAAAATAATCTCAGACCACGCGGAAGTTGCAAAAGCTTTTGAAAAATACTTTACTAATGTCCCGATCGAGGTCACGAAATGTTTAGATTCGTCCCCTTTAGTAGCAGAATCTCTAGCAAAGAATTTTTTCAAAAGAGACATACCAAACTTTGAGTTTAGCCAAGTATCTCCGCCTATGGTTATAAAAGCGTTTAAAAGTTTAAATATTAAAAATACTGAAGATTTATGGGGCATATCTGTTAAAGCACTAAATTCAATAATTGACAATATCGCTCCAATCCTTACAAATATATTTAATCTTTGTATTAAGACAGGAACCTTTCCAGACTTAATGAAACATAGTAAAGTTATTCCTATCTTCAAATCAGGCTGTAAAGCGAATCCCAGTAATTATAGGCCCATTTCTGTTCTCCCTGCCTTAAGTAAAATATTTGAAAAGCTTATGCTTAATCAAATGATAGCACACTTTCACAAAAACAAGATCTTACATGATCAGCAATTTGGCTTCACGAAAGGCAGGTCTACGTCTGATGCTGGTACAAAGCTAGTCTCTCACATTTTAGAGGCTTGGGAGGGTTCACAGGATGCTATAGGTATCTTCTGTGATCTTTCCAAAGCTTTCGATTGCGTTGATCACGATACGCTTATCCGTAAATTGAACTACTACGGTATAAGAGGGCTATCTTTGGAGCTTGTGTCTTCCTATCTTTCTAAGAGGCTGCAAAAAGTGGGCATAAATGGAGTCACATCTCCCGGGTCTGCAGTTAGAATTGGTGTTCCACAGGGTTCTATTTTAGGCCCTTTTCTTTTCTTAGCGTACATTAATGACCTTCCCTATATGATGTCTGAGATATCGAATATAGTATTATTTGCTGACGATACCTCACTTATATTTAAAATCGATCGAAATGATAGCAATCTCTATAATGTAAATGAGAGTCTAAAATCCTTATCCAAATGGTTTGCTGCTAATAACCTACTACTTAATGCTAGCAAAACTAAATGTCTTAAATTTTCGTTACCAAATGTACCACAAATTGAACCTAATCTAATTCTTGAAGGCAGCAAACTCGACCTAGTTAATGAAACTGTTTTCTTAGGTGTTACGGTTGATTGTAAGTTGCAGTGGGGTGCGCACATATCGGCCCTGTCTAGCAGGTTAAGTTCCGCTGCATACGCAGTGAGAAAAATTAGGCAGATCACTGATGTAGCTACAGCCAGACTCGTGTACTTTGCCTACTTTCACAGCATTATGTCGTACGGTATTCTGCTATGGGGATCAGCTGCAGACGTAGATTCCATATTTATCTTACAGAAAAGGGCCATCCGCGCAATCTACGATATGGGCCCTCGCGATTCCCTAAGAGAAGTGTTTAAGAACATCAATATACTTACGATGCCGTCACTCTACATCCTTGAAAACATAATGTATGTGCGCAAAAACCTGCAGAAGTTCAGTGTCAATAGTGACTTTCACAACCTTAATACTAGGAATAAACATAAAATAGTGGTACCTAAATTTAGACTAACTAAAACAAATAAATCATTTCTAGGAAATTGTGTGCGTTTCTATAATAAACTCCCAAAATGTGTCACCGATCTCACTGGCAAGAAATTTAAAAGACACGTCAAATCTGTTCTTCTTAAGAAAGCCTATTACAAAACCAAGGACTATGTTAACGATAAGAATGTGTGGTTGTTAGATACGGATGCATTTGCGGCCTCCCTGGCAAAATGAAACTGTTGATTATTAGAGACTAATATAAGCTTATTAATTTTCATGTTGGTCAGTTAGTAGCTATAGTAGGAACCTTATAAGTAGATGGACATAGCTTTAACAGATTCCATATTATTTACATATCGAGATGTCTTCATATGGAAAGTATTGTTTACCACAACAGAAACTGTAAATGTGTGTACGTTGTGGCTTGTCTAAGTAGACACCTAGTTTTATTTGTCGCTTTGATGGTGTGCGTTACCACATAGTTTTTTATTTAGAAATGACATCGGATTCTCAAATAACGTGAATCTTCGTTTAATATAGTCGACCTCGGTCAAACTTGGACATCCTTCAACGTCCTCACATCTTGTTATCGCAATATTGTACCAGTGAAGTTTGTAATTCATTTATTTTAAAAGAGTGTCCATGGAGTTTCTTGCCGGATTCTTCTCCATAGGATCGACCTTTTGGAACCGTGCAACTAGAATCACAACGTTTCATAAACGCTTGTAAAAGCTTATTTGAAATAAAAACATTTGAACTTGAACTTGAACTTGAACATCTTACATTACCTTGCTTTTAATCGAATCGGATCAATAGTAACACATTTGGCAAACATATTGAGTGTCCCATTAGCATTAGTAAATAACAAACAATAGAATGTGAGGGTCGACTGTCGAGGTCGATATTGTATGAGGAGGATTACTAAATATATTATTATTGCTACCTACTTTTTCTTTATTCGATAGATCAGATATGTTTTTTTTTTCATTGTTAGGCTAAAGTTCAGATATAGCCTAGTGATATATCCATTGGACTGTCAAGTCAAAGGTCTCAAGTTCGACTCCAACTTCTGAGTCATGTGCTTATTGTAAGCAATCCTGTGCATGCGTGAGAGATTTTCTCGACGGCGTGTGAAGTCGGCTAACCCACATTAGGCTAGTGTGGTGGAATATAGCCTAATCCCTCTCGTTTTGAGAGAAGACCCATTCCCAGCGGTATGACACTATAATGGGTTGACTATGTTTGTTGGGCTATCGGTAATAATTCGAATTATTTTCTACGATTACTGGTAAAGCGCCCTGCTAAAGTATTTTTATTTTTACGAGCCTTTTCTTATGTCAAAAAACTCATCAGGAAAATGAATATCATAAATATGTATTTATGACATGTCATTCACTTTTACCAAATAAGTAGGTATGAAAATGACATAATATGCCTAACTTTTCACGGACTTACCCATATTCCAAACCTTACCTATGTTTAATTTCTATTTACGGCTCTTTTAAACGACTCCCTAAATTAATTCTCACAGAAAGAGGGAATAAATACATTTTACATATATCAAAACCCGTGCTTTGACATATTCTATTTATTTATGAGTAGAGTAGGTAATAATTAATATAACATACGAGATTGTTTTTCTGTAAACACGATATCGGAATCAAAAATAAATTCAGACGTTGGAGTAATTAAGACTGGTATTAAAAAAAACACTAAACTGATGGCGATGTAGTGTTTTTCTATTAAAGTTAAACCAAGCGTGAAATCAGAAGCAAAGAATTCTTGTTTAGTACTAAAACTCCTCGAGTTTCTCCTATAATTCACTTTACGATGAAAACAAGGAAGAATCTAAGTGAACGAAGTGAATTCACAGTTCATTGCTTTGAGCTGATATTGATAGGTACTTTAGTGTATTTAAGTTGGTTTATTACAGCCTCTAGAATCGTAGCAAGTGGCGGTCTATAGTTTCTGCCTTCCCCTGTGGGAGGAGTGTGAGTGAGTGCATATAAGTAGGTATGTATGTACGGCCCCTCACATGGTCTTTTATGTTTAAGTTCGAAGGAAATAAAAATGTCTAAGAACAAAGAAATTATCAAAGTATAACACGATCATAAGAATATTAATGTTAGATACTTAGATTAGAAGATGTTATCACATAAAATAACGTACCATCCCAAATTCTTCAAAGGGTTTAGGCAGAGGAATATTATTATATGTACACTCAGAGTTTTTCAGTATTTTTAGATCCCATGTAGAAGAGGCGAGTCTATTAACATTAACCAGGCATAAATCCAAACTCAACTATCATTTGAATTCATAAATGAATTGGAATTCATAAAAAAACAATAACAGTTTACTCGACCTGGGAGTCAAATCTAGTATTAACGACCACTAAACCAAAAGGCAGCTGCAGCTCAAAAAAAATTAAACTTTTGGTGAACCGTTATCGACCTTCGTTAATATTTTATACAACTTGTGAAAATATGTTAAAGTAAAAGTAGCAAGTTTTTAGATTAAAACTTTATAAAAACTATTAATCTTATCGAGTTTGATGTAAAGTCTAAAAAAACTGTTAAAATTGTCTTTTAGAATCTTTTAGGTCCCAAAGACAAGATAACACCTAGACGCGCCAAACAAACAAAATCTAATTTACAGACAAACCGTTAGGTGCCCGGGGGAACCACAGACAACAAACAGGGCATCATTTATTCAGTGCCACTTCTACGAGATATAAATCTTATGTGCTTCCATAAGTCACTTACGTTACATGAAATTTCTTGATTAAGTTACGAAGGCCAGTGTTTGTTGGGAACTATATTTAATGTATTCTGACACTTGGGCAAATATTGGAATAAACGTAACTTTGAGCATAAGTAAATAAACTACTAAAGTATATATCAGACCTAAATTACGAAATATTATATTACTGTATTTTATTTAAAAAAATACAGTAATTTAAATAATATTCAATTGCTGACAGTCAATTTCTTATAATTCATTCAAAACATTTTTAAATATAATTGTTGATAAAGTAAAAATTATTTATAAAAAAGTATATAAATATCTTCGATAATTATTATAAAGTAAAACAAGCGTTTACAAAGCTAGGTAATCAACAACTGTATAATATTACATACTATAATTTTATTACCATATCATCATGAGGAGCTCATCCGTAAGAGAAGCTTGCATGCTTGCAAGATCATAGTACTACAGGATTCAGTGGTGAACCCTAAATCAACCAGTAGGGATCACAATACCGCCGTGGTAATCGAGAGGGCAGTAAGTCAAAGGTGACCACTAGGTGACTTACTGCCCTCTCGATTACCACGGCAGAATAGACCGCCTGATCGCAGAGGTTGCAATCAAATAATAAAAAAATATTACCATATCATCACCCTGAAGGATTAAGGAGAAGTGTACAAATGATGGTGATAATGAAGTGTGCATGATTTATTTTTTTAAAATCCATACCGTAGCAAAACTTGGCCTTTAACATTCCATATTTTTTAATCGATAATAAGGTGTTTTCTACCTGACCTGTAGATAAGGATAACCATGACTAACCGACATCCACACTACATAATATACACATTGATCTATCGAGTACTACACGGTACATAGAATCAATTCAACCAATCCATTTAGCCGCCCCAATAAAGTATAAAGCGCTCTATTACAAAATGGACGATTCATCCCGTGTGGATGGACGAGGTTGGGTTTATTGTGGTTTAGATTGATTATAGCTTACATATTCATCCGCCATTGGATAAACACCGAGTAGATCTTGAATAATAATAATGTTATCTCATCTTACAAAGGGATATGAATAACAATGTTACAAAAGCAATTCTTTGTTGAGATTTACGAGTATGTCGGAACTCAAAAAATAATATGATTTTAAAGCAATTTTCAGCACATAAATATCTCATGATAATATTTTCTGGATAATAACTTTCTTTTATTTATGAAGTAGAGGGAAAGCGAGCAGACGGATCGCCCGATGGTAAGCGATCACCGCCGCTCATGGACACCCGCAATATCAGAGCAGTCACGAGTGCATTACCTACCTTTTAAAAATTTTTGAGCCTCCGATATTCTCACTCACTCGGCAAAACACAATGTAAGCGTTGTTTCACGCTGATTTTCTGCCCACGTTTATCTTTTTCTGATTTAATATGTGCAATTTTTAATTTAATCTTTAATTTAATTGTTTAATTGTTTATTTTGTTTCATCGAATGTAGCAGTGACTTTGTAATACTCAACTCAAAGTTCCAAGATACAGGCTCAGCCTAGTTTGGAAACCACAGTATACTGTTAAATGTCACTGTAATTTTGAAATAAATACATTTTCTTTTTAATCTATATCAAGTTGAAAATGAAAATGTATGTACATATTTAGACCTTAATCATAAAATTAATAACCCTAAACCTTAAAGACCTCATGTCGATATGTGAACACAAATAGGTTTTCTAACTTTAATCTATGTGACTTTCTCAACCGACTTCAAAAAGGAGGAGGTTCTCATTTCGTCTGTATTTTTTTATGATTTTATGCGATTATTCGGCCATTTATAAAAACTGATTTGGTTTTTTTCATATTACCTATAGGTACCTATGTTATGTTTCTGCCATATGTGTTTATATAATTATTACATATGCCAAACAATAAAATATCATTGATCCCATTCTAACTACACAAAGCCAAAAAGTTTCCTTCATTGGTAAAGCTAGAGTTAATCAAGAATGATCACTGACAATAACAATGGTTAGAAGTGCCGAAAATAATCCTTATAAGACACTGCTAAACATTTTGCAGCGTGACTTGCGAACTAAAACTTTAAATTTATTTCACATAAACCAGCATCAAAGTACTCTTGAAAACCAGAACATTTAAAACTAGACTTTAAAAAGCTGGAACTTAAGACACAGGATCACATTAAGCCGAAGCAACACGTAGTCAAAGAGCGTCGAGTTTCCTTCTAGTTTGCGTTGACCTGGTGACAAAGTTGCGAGTTTTACTACATTTTAACGTAGGTATCTCAGTTAGTACCGCTTAATGGTTACAGAGCTATAATGTGGGTAGATTCAATTTAGTATAAGTTATTTTGGGCAGTATAAGTTTTAAGTGGACTTGAGAGTGGGGGTTTTGTGGTCGGAAACATGATGGTATAAGTTTAAACCTGGATATGTTAGAATGTTCTAGAATATTGTTTGATACACCCAGTATTTTTTAACAGCTATATTGGTGCTGGTTCCTAGTCTAGCCCAATGTTGAATATCACTTTTAAGCAACCCGATTTCAGGACAATACCTATAGCCTATAGCTATAGCCTAAGCCTAGATTACCTATAGCCTTAGGCTAGATTAGTTGTCCGGCTTTTAGAACTTTTGAATACCTCTAACCATTATAATATGTATAAGGGTGTTTGTATGAGAAACAACTCGAACCAATGTCTTTTCGTGCTCTCCGATGCCCATGCCCATCCCATCCATAGAGTAACCGTAGTAAGCTCAGCTTAAACTTGCTGATTGATGGATAACTTAGCTGTTCTAGAATGTTGCTTGCACACTTCAAAAAAACGGTGCGCGTCCCGAGCTATTCTACCAAATAAAATCACAACCGCTACTTTAAATTTTATTGTGTTACTTATAAAGTAGGTTGGTACTTACAAATTTGGAGGGAACTGAGGAATCCTAGTATACTTTTTAGAAATCTAGAATGAGTAGAATAAACTTAACATATTTCTTCTGCAAACGAACCTTTGAAGAGCTTTCAAACCGCTAAGCGTCTTTCTGTAACATACGCGCATGCGGGTGGAGCCGCATTTAGATTATCTGCGGCTATCTTTTAACCGGTTCTATCCAGTTGTTTAAGGAATTGTTTTATTTATTTAAACACATTTTCTTTACCTTTGTCTAATTGAGAAATATATAAATGAAACGATAGTACAGATAAAAATAATAAAGATTTGATACAGTTATTTATTCTTTATAATAAACAATATAGGTATATTGGTAAAAAACCCCAAACAAACCAAAGACTTCTTAATAAATATTTATGGGTCCAGTTTAACTCTAAATTACTGAAAAAAATATACATTTAGTTTCGTATTAATAACGGAAAAATATTAATGCATTGAACATAAATTTTCTTATTAAAATAAAGTCTCTGTTGTTACACACATGTCTTTACATTGTTAACCAAAATATACAATGTCATCTCATCAAAATACTTGTATACCCAACGCTCAATTTAATGTAGCTGCAAAACTTTTATGCTAACGCCATAAAAATATAAAAAACATCAACGAAAGTGCTGCACATAAAAAAATCACACAAAAAGTTTCACTCCAGTGCTATAAGCAAGTGGAATAGCCCATGCAAACGGGTCATATACTCGTAGGAACAATAAACTGTACACTTTATTTGTGTTCGCGGCCCGCATAGCTCTTATAAACTTGGTACGCAAATCTACAAGGCGGGTACAACGCAGACAGCGGGTAATCAAGGATACTTTGAAGCTACTTGTAAATACGTTGAATGTATGTAGACATTCTGAATTCAAAACGGATCTGTAGCGGAAATCCGATATTTTATTTTTATTAAGGGGAAACGGCGGCGGAAATGGATTTAAGTAGCAAAATGAGTACATTATTTATTTGTTTTGCGTATTTTACTGGCGTGTCTGAAGAAATATTATGTACTTATATCAAAACTTATTACATAAAACCTTTTTCATGTTTTGCTCTTTGTAGATAGATGATGAAGTTAAGATAACGCTGGGCCTTTCATATCCTTGGTGACATAAATAAATAAATAAAAAAGAGCTTTTGTCTCTCATAGGACGTTATTGAAAATAGGAAGAGGAAAATATAATAATAAAAAACAACGGGTTGCCGCCCATGAACACCCGCCACACCAAAGGAGTCGCAAGTGCGTTGCCGGCCTTTTAAAAGGCTTGGGCCTACGGTATCCTCACTCACTCGGCGAAACACAACGTAAGCGTTATTTTACGCCGGTTTTCTGTGAGGCCGCGGTATCCCGGTATATTCCGGTCGAGCCAGCCCATTCGTGCTGAAGCATCTCAGCTCTCGAGATCTATCACAAAGGACTCATACTACTTATCTAGGAGCAAGTGCAGTGTTTAATATATCCATAAATCACAAAACTTAATAAACAACCATCTTACAGCCAACAATGGGCAATTAAAATAAAATTAATAAGCAGAACTGACGCCAGCGCACGCCACGTCACTTCGGAATTTCATTACGTCACCTGACAGACATCTACGTAATAAACTGCTGACATATCTTATGATTTATAATTTTAACGACTGCCGCATTAAGTGCTTGATTCTATTCCCAGGTCGGGCGTAGTGTTTATGCAGCTCGAACATTTGTGTCCAGTATGGCAACAGAATCAACCTTTATTACATGGGACCTTTATGCTGGTGGACTGTGGGAGTACGGGAGTATACCACTGCCTACACAAAATCATATGAAAGAAATCCATACATGATTTCTGACACTCACGCTAATATTAGACATTGAAATGAAACTACTTTTTACGGATTGATTCGTGAGACTATTGAAATTAAAACACACCAAAATTTCAATAGAGAAGATGGCTGGGTTTTACCAGCAGCTTAAAATCCCATTATAGATTCTATTAAATCTAAAACCAAGCCCAAAACTGCAAGATCAAAGGACACGGTAAGCTCATTCTGCATCAATCGGATCGCTAACAATTAACAAAAATGTAAGGTAGCTGTTAGTAATTTTAACATTAAGATGTTCAACACCTCAGTCTACCCGTGGCCATGGATGCTGTAAAGGATCCGAAACATCGGGAATTAAACAATATCAATACAACGCGATAAAATCTGTAAAATGTAGTTTAATTTCATTTCAATCCATACATGGCGTTGTGACATAGTTGACTGCCTCATTAGCCAAGTGGTCCTGAGCGCGACTGATACGCTAGAGGTCCTAGGTTCGTTTCCCAGGTCGAGCAAAGTGTTATTGGGTTTCTCTAGAAAATTCCCAGTAGCAGCTCGGAGTTAGGAATTTGTGCCCGGTTAATGGCAATAGGCTCGCCCCCTATTACATGGGACCTAAAATTACCGGTGAACTGTGGGTGTACATTAGTACGCCTCTACCTCCCGCCTGTTATGTTATGTTATGACATAGTGACATCATTAAGTCATTACCTTTCCATTTTCGTCGTTAGTTATTGTTAGTATTTAATTATGTACTTTGAAACTCAATATACACTTAAACCGTTCTGTACTGGTCTCACCTCAAATCCCTGATGGAGTCCATATCGAGTGTGGGTCAGTAATTAACGTGAAGTACCTATGACTGTGAACGCCAAAATGTGATCACCGCGATATATTTAGTATTTTGTGTAGAATATGTGACACATACTGTTATGTATTGTGGTAATATAAAAATAAATAGTTACATCTCTCATATTCGGTAAGTAGGTCCTTATTACCCCCAAATGGGGCTTGTATGTGACTAATTAGCGCTCTAGGGTAATAATGTAACGTGTGTAGAAAAGCCCTAGGGCGGTAAGTAATTTAAAAAAAAACTTCACTTTCAAAAAGTTCGCGTACATCTAACCATCATACTGGCAATAGACATCATGCATTCAGCCCAATGACAAAAGAGGTCGCTTCGCTATTCAGCTTTGTCTTCGTATGAGTATAATAGTCATCAATTTTAAATATCGAACGGCGAAGCTCAATTTCGTTCTTGAAAAAAAAAATTATAAATTGTTAATTTTTGACGGTGAATTTTTCAAGTTAGGTACTTTCCTTTCTGTAATCTTGTAATAATTTCTGTAATATTGGTCTAATTGAAATAAAACATTTGAATACTCCCTTATTCCTTCTTTCAGCAGCTTTCTATTCTTGCAGCAGTTAAGTTCAATATTGTACAAAAATATAATTTCTTGTCGCAAATCTACGCACATCTACTCTTTTTTCGCACGAAAAAGGACTTAGGACTAGGACTTATGTGGGAATTTTGCGTCATACAGTTCTCACCTATCTCATCCACGCCTCGCCTTTCCCGCCAGTAAAAAACATCAAGCACATATAAGATATCGATATAAAATTCGCTTTCTGAATTCTGACGAATATTTAGCAAAGCCTAGAACCTAACGATTTCAAGCTGCTTATCTTATCTTGTGTAGGGCCGAGGCAGCAAGGCCTCAGTGCACTTCGACCCAATGGGATCTTTTGTGCTTCCCCTAGATAACTTATTCCTCATCCCCTCCCAGTCCTACAAACAGCTCTTCCATGAGCTCTTTTATAATGAGGCCTGGGGGAATGAGTCTGTAGTCCTCTGGTCTTGGATAACCCTGACCCAAGAGGCACATTCGCTTTCTAGCCTTTGCATCGCATGTACACAGAAGGTGTTCCATGCTCTCAATTTCCCTTTTACAGGCCCTGCGGGCTGATGTCTCCGCTAGACCCATCTTTTGTAGGAGAGCATTAGTCCCGAAGTGTCCGGTCAGCGCCCCCATCAAAAGACGGGCCTGCCGCCTGCTTGAGTTCCAAATAGCATTTTGCCATTTCAATGAGGAACCTATGAATTCTTGGAGTGAGCAAGTCCCGTGAGGCTCAACCACTCATCCATGTGCCTCGCCCTTGCGTACTCCCGAAATGCCGTTTTGACTGTGCTTGGGGCCAGTCCTACAAATGGTTCCGGTCCAATTAGTGAGGTTCCAGAACCTTCCCTAGCCAGCTCGTCAGCATGCTCGTGGCCCACAATACCCCTGTGACCAGGGACCCAAACAAGCCTGACCCTTGAAGCTACTACCTGATCTTGTCTTTAATTTAACTGTCCCTTCAATTATTATTCATTAAATCAAATAATTTTTCATAATCGACATCTAGTGTAGGGCAATAATTAATTAAAGCGAGCTATTGTGTGGTCGTGGACGGAATGTAATCACACGGGCAATAACTGTCAGCGTGATAAATATGAGAGACGACGGGCTGTTGAACTAGTGTAGTGCGGAAATGTGAGTGGGAGTTTAATTCAGTCACAATATTAATGTAATGGGAAAATGATACATGTTCGTTCTGTTGAATATTATTATAATTTACTTTTTTAAATCAAATCAAATCATTTTATATAGCACTGGCTTCTGCCTGCGACTTCGTCCGCGTAGCGTGATGATATATAGCCTATAGTCTCCCTCAAGTAATGGGCTATCTAACACTGAAAGAATTTTTCAAATCGGCCCTGAGATTAGCGCGTTCAAGCAAACAAACAAACAAACAAACTCTTCAGCTTTATATATTAGTGTAGATATAGGTATCGTCCATATAGGTAGGAGTATCTTGTGGATATAAATAAAGTGTAGGATCGTACTGACCATCATGGTATCCAAAACTGTCAAATTTCTTAAATCGATTTTTAATTTAATCCCCAAACAATAGAGTTTATTATTCATTGGGAAATAATATGATAGTATTTAGTAACTTGATGTGCTCGCGACTGTACCAAAAACACTGAAAAAACATTTAATATTTCAACAGAAAAATCCAACATAGTAATTGTTTTAATATGTGGTAAAGAAACATGAAACTTAACCTCAATGTCGTAAATGCCAATTCCCCAAAATAAATATAAAAACTACTATACTTACTATTGACAAATAAACCAGAACTGTACTTGAACAAGTTAATTATCAAAATTGGCATACAGAACATAAATAGACTAACAAAACATCTCACATTGAACCAAATCAAGATCAACGGTTAACCAGTAATTAACGCTGCCATTGTGGTCGGTTTAACAGGAATTTAATCACAACTACAAGCAATAACTGTCGCGGTGATATATCGTGTTGGAATGTCACACGATGCCGAGTAAGGAACTAACAATAGTTTAGTGAGTGTTTGAATATTAAGGAGTTCGTGGCTGAAATATAGTAGAATAGAATAAAATATCCTTTATTGTACACCAAAAACTAATGTCAAGTATAAGTTATCAATCATAGAATATGGTACAATGGGTAGTCTTATCGCTAAAAGCGATCTCTTACGACAACCTTTGGATGGACTCAAGAGAAAGGAAGTACTACAACAAAAGAGAGATATGCGACGGCTAACAATATCTATTTCTTGACAAAAGTTGTGTTATAAATAACTATCCGCCAAAGGGTTAAATATGGAGGCAGATGACAACACCTGCCTTTTGATAGGTACATATTGTGCGATATATTTTATTACACAATCTTTGTAAAATCACAAATGTCGATAGGTGCCTGCATACCTAAATCTTTTGTTGATTGTACAATTGTGAGACTACGCGGTTGCTTGCGGTCAATACGTCATTTTATGATGCTCGTGCAAGTTCCATCTGCGCTTTAGAAATGACGGTAAAACTCCTTGTGACGTTGAGAAAAGTCTAAATAACGATGAACTTCATTGGAGAGTTTCACGTTTAAATAGTACAAAGAAGGACGACACAACGTACAAGGGAAGTAATTACAGAATATCTCTTCTACTATTATAAAATTGTAAAAAATCTGTGTCTGTACATTGACTCTTAAATCAATTTACAGAAATTAATATAATTTAGACTTTGGGAAAAGTACACAGCATTAATGCTCTTTATGAAACTGAAACAAAAATAAAACATATAAAGTTGCCGGACTTAGGTACTTGCTTAATGTGACCCTAAAGTTTCATAGAGAACTAAATCAAAACTCTTACACCGTAACGTAAGCAAAATATAGATGAAACTTTTTTGAAGCTGTAACTAAATTCAAACTTTTCCATCGTATGTACTCGTAATATTCAAGCACATAAAGAAGCTCTTAAGTTAGAATTTGCAAACGTTTTTTTTTTATTTTATCTACCCAGTGAGCATTGAGATATTATTACATAATTTTACATATTACACTCACGCCTTTCTCCCACAGCTGGGGTAACGCTGATTGTACGCTGACCGTCGGCGCTGACAGCCGAAATGTATGAAAGTCTTGTAAAGGTATGTAGAAACTATAAACGTACTAACCTAACGCAATTACAAAATGTTATAAAATATATATCTTGCTCTTCAGAAAGATATACACTAAAACGTTGTACAGTACAGTACGTTAATACTTACATAAGAAAAAAAAGTAAGGTACTATCTTATTTTTATATTGCTCTCAAAAATATAGCGAGAAAGTTAATTGCGATACCAGTTGAAATAAAAGAATTATCCTTCAAGATGTTTCAAAGAGAATTTCGAAAGCTTTTTAGGAGACTGAACGTACTTTTTTTGCAATAATCACTTAAAAGTTTCTTGTCTTATATTTACCTCAACCGATAGAAATTGTTTAGTACTAAGTGCCATCTCTTCAAATAAATTTCTAAGAGACTTGTCGACTCTTCGCGGGATCAGAGGGCTGGTTTATTCTTTGGTCAAAGGATTAGCATTGCCATTCAACGTGGCAATGCAGCCAGTCTTCTGGGTACGTTACCCGATGACAGTGATGTGGAGGAGTACTTTGACGCCTAGGCATGTCTATTTTTCTTTGTCTTTTTAGGTTATATTTTTATAGATCTTAATTATAGTTGAATGTACCTTGTTAAATTATTAAGTTAATTTGAATAAATATTGAAGTAATACTACTTATACTAAACTATTTCAAGAGTACTTAGTAGTAACATAGTCTGTAGTTAACAACTGTTACTACCCGACCTTATGATAGTACAATCAGCTAATATTTCCCTTCCTTCTATTCTCTTTCTTATAGAGGAGTTACATTTTAGAAGCAAATAATAATAAATAAAAAAAACAAATAAATAAATATCGTGTGATTTTCTACGGAATGACATATAGCGCACACTATGCAACAAAATTTACATAGATATTTAAGGGCCGTACACACCACGGTCTATCCGAAGTTATATACATGGTGATTTAACCCGGTGACGCACATGCCACGTCACAAAAAGCGATGATAAAATACTGGCCAAAACCTGGCATATTCCTGGTCGAATGACCGAGGTGGACACTAAGCCTATAGTCGGATTAAAAAAATGTCCGCGGTATGTCCCAGTGTGCACAGAGCTTACAGCGACAAACCACGGCCACATTGCACGTACGCTACAATAAGAAGAAGTGGCCAGCTGTGTAAAACTCCGCGTCTATTTAATTGAGTATGCGTTCCACAGCCCACGCCTTTGAAATCCTCTAGCCCCTTTGTATGACGTCATTCTAGCGAACAGCGTTTGTGATTTTTTTATGCGCAATGAGCTTTCCTTACTATTTAATGTGAGAGATGCATATTGCATAGTTATTTGGATTTTCATAACTAACTATCTGTATCTGTTCCAGTGCCTCGAATATTTTACAACGCGCTCACATTTCATCGTAATCAGAACTTATAGAAGACGAGCTAACAAACATTCATTAAAATATATTATATATAATCTCGTTGTGCTCGATCACTGAACTAATCGAGCCATCTAAAATCCTATTCATATTTTCATATTTTCTTCCTTATTTTCTTGAATACGGAAGAAATCTAGCAATAAATTGAAATAAAACGTACGGAAGGATATGACAAAATTATTAGGGTGCAGGCCTTAAAAGATACAGCTCTGTTTTACTGCGGAACTCGTAAAGTGTGTCAGCAATAGTGGAAAGTAGTGGATAGGCAGGACAGCTCCTCATCCTTATTTTATGCACCATTGCAGTCTTTATGTTTACACACGAAATATATGTAAACAGAAGGCTTGGTATTAAGAAAGTATTTTTTGTTTTTAAAGAAAACTTCTACTTTTTATGATAGGAATCAAACGAGCAGATGGATGGTCTGATGGTAAGCGATTACCGCACCGAATACAAGTGCGTTGCCCGCCTTTTTAAAGGGTTTGGTCCTCCAGAATCGTCACTTACTCGCTGAAACACAACGTAAGTGCTGTTTCATGCCGGTTTTCTATGAGGACGTGGTATCAGTCCGGTTGAGCCGGCTCATTCGTGCCGAAGCATGGCCCCACATAAAATATGTATATGAAACAGTAGGCTTACTATTAAATAAGTCTTTTAGTTTTTATAAAAAAAACAAGCAAGGGTATGGAGTTGTGTAGGATGTAGGTGTAATGTAGGTACACCTACAGTTCACCGCCATGTCAAGATCCTATGTAATAGAGAGTGAGCCTATTACCATTATCCGGGCACAAATGCTTACTAAAGATAGCATTTTGACATTAGTTGTATGTACTTACCTTACGTCGAAATTCTATCTCTAGTAAGCAAACCTACTGACAGATTTGTTATAGAAACCAGTCGTAATCCATGCATATTTCATTCCATATTTTTGAGGCAAAAGGGAAACATAATTATGTTGAATAAAGAAAAAAGAATTATTTTCATTACTCCCGCCGCAATGTTTTTTACAACTGCGTTACCCCTGCAAATTACAGCCGCCGTAATGAAGATGTAAGGCCGGCTGTACAGTCACGACCTCGCGACAAATAAGTAGGAAAGAGGTTCATATCTACGTAAAGGTTCGTTAAAAGAATACATTTAGGTAAAATTATATGAAAACTTCTTTCAACAGCTCAATTTTAATGTAAATACTAGGAAATGCCTGAAATTATTGTATTATCATGTTTAGTAAAACTACCACTAGAAACTAATTATGTCTATATTGTATCAGAGAAGTCAAAAGTCCTAAGAATTGACGTAATTATGGAAAAAGTTATCTTTATTCTCTATGGGCTTACGCTTGATAGTCAATTCGTCTGATGTTAAGCGACACTGTAACCTAAGATGGAGCGCGCTTGCCTAGAAGGAACCGATTCGCTCGTGATTATACAGTAGTGATTGCCTCTTTAGTCTAGTATATTATAATATTTTGATTAATGGCGATTTATATGAAATTCTCGATAGCAGCTCGCAGTTTGGGTTTTTCTTAGCTCGCCACCTATTTCTATTGCATGGGACCTGCGGCGAACTGCGAGTATTATAAGCACACCTCTGCCTAACACTTTGAGAATCACAGGTGTGATGATATAATAATAATAAATATAAATAAATATTCTGGGACATTTTTTTTACACAGCACCATCTAGTCCCAAACTAAGCAGAGCTTGTACTATGGGTACTAGACAATGGATGCTACCTTATTTATACCTTATATACTTACTTATATACTTTTTTTTGTAAATACATACTTATATTACATAGAAACACCCAGAAGAACAGAAACACTTATATACATCACATATTTTGTGTGTCCAGTGGGAATCGAACCCACGACCCCATGGTCAACAGTCCGGTACTCGAACCACTAAACCACAGAGGTCGTCTATATGTTTATTAACTATTCATTTTATGTGATACAATTCACGACCGCGTTATCAGCCGGCCTACGCGATAATTCAACACAAACTCAGTAGGAGACGACACTTGGTTATAATATTTTGCCATCAAAGTCGTAATTAAACAAGCAAAGTAAAAGGGTTATAGGTGCTCTGTAATTATTTACGCCGTGTAAATAACAGGGCTGTAAAGTTTTGTTTTCAAAGGGTTGCCTCTTTGTGAAAAGATGAACGTACACATAAATATAATATTTTTTTTAGTCCTTGCAACTAAAGTTAAACACAGTTTTATTTGGAGCATATCCTATATGCTATCATATCCTATATGCTAGATATTGAGCGAGAGCGGAGGGCGTTGTCGGTAAGGGCGAACATGCTGGCTCGCAGGTTTGCACGCTGCTCACTTAAAGTCAAACTTACTCTCTTTCGAGCTTATTGCACAACGTTTTACACGTGCAGCCTGTGGGCCAGATATACCCAACGGTCGTACAACGCCCTTCATGTACAATATAACAACGCTTTAAGGGTATTGTTGGGGCTGCCTCGTTTTTGTAGCGCATCAGGAATGTTCGCGGACGCACAGGTTAATTGTTTTTACGCAACAATGCGAATGAGGTGTGCATCCCTGGTGCGCAGAGTGTGGGCCAGCTCCAACAATATTCTGAAAATGATCACTAGCAGGCTCGATTGTATATATATTAATCACTGTAGTGCCGTCTCCCATGGGATAAAATAATGTTGAATTTAAAATAAACTAACATAGTTCTTAAGTCTACTAACACAATGAGTCCTGGTTACTTACTTGAATAAAGAAATATTTATTTATTATTATTATAGGTAATTATGTATGTGGACTCACGATACATGAGGAAATTTTGAATTTTAGAATAAAAATTGTTTTGTTTTTATTCTTGGTGGCTTAGGCTTGACTGCCATTTCGCCTGATGTTAAGCGACACTGCGACCTACAATGGAGCGCGCTTGCCTAGAAGAGACCGATTCACTCGTGATTTAAAAACACGTAATATCGGGGAACTAAACTAAGCTATCGAAACCATTGCAATACGTCATAAGGTGACGTCATCTGGTGTGTAAAACTAAAAGAACGCAGGTAAACTACAACTACTAGTATTCTATTATCTGTGCTACTAACAACGAAAATCCTGCTTGAGATTGAACTTTTACTGTTTTTAAATGTTTTAGTTCAAAATAATAAACTGCCTCATTAGCCAAGTGGTTCTGAGCGCGACTGCTACGCTAGAGGTCCTGTGTTCGTTGCCCGGGTCGAGCAAAGTGTTATTGGGTTTTTTTTATGAAATTCCCAGTAGCAGCTCGGAGTTAGAAATTTGTGTCCGGTTAATGGCAATAGGCTCGCCCCCTATTACATGGGACCTAGACATACTGGCGAACTATGGGTGTACATTAGTATGCCTCTGCCTAACCCTTCGGGGAATACAGGCGTGATGGTATAATGATAAATATTCTTCGACATTATACACAGCACCACCTAGTCCCAAACTAAGCAGAGCTTGTACTATGGGTACTAGACAATGGATATAATACTTATATACTTTTTTTTTGTAAATACATACTTATAATACATAAGAAACACCCAGACGAACACAAACACTTATATTCATCACATGAATATTTGTGTTCTGTGGGAATCGAACCCACGACCTCATGGTCAGCAGTCCGGTACTCGAACCACTAAACCACAGAGGTCGTCAAATGTTGGTATGTTATGTTAGTTCAAAAAACTAAAAATAATAGACCAAAAAGGAAATAATTCATTATATCTTCTTCTTACATATAATAAGAATGTAAGTGAGCCGTGTCTGTACATTGCTTATATTTACAAAAAAACTAATTTGGGGGACTCAGAATCGGTAACACAATCCATTTCTATTATTTTTGGAACTTTTGTCTGTCTGTTTGTCTGTCGGTTTGTCTGTCGGTTTGTCTGTCGGTTTGTCTGTCGGTTTGTCTGTCGGTTTGTCTGTCGGTTTGTCTGTCGGTTTGTCTGTGTGTTTGACCGCGCATCAAATGATAACTACTGAAGAGATTTGGAGGAAGTGGGCAGGAATTCATAGCCTGTTTCTTGGATTAACATTTAGGCTATTTTAAATTCAAATTGGTTCTCTCTATCAAAAGTTATTAACATTTTAATTATTGAAAACGTTGACTTTTAAAAATAACCATTGAAGTCAATTTCTTTTTCAAGTATTTCTGTACTAGACTAGCACGCATCAAAAATTATAACAGTATCAAGTAATAAAATTAAAAAATACACTTATACGGACTAAATAAGATAAAAAAAGAAAATAAAGCAGATCAGTGAGAAACCAATATTGTGACTAGGAATTGATTATTAGTACAGTTATTCTAACTCTACTTACACAGGGAATCACGGGGCATACATAGGATTTATCCAGCGAGCGCAAGCCGGTGTAAAAACTATATATTTGAGTAGGTTATAGAAGTAAACAAAGAATGACAACTTATTTTCTAGCGGACTAACACGACATCGTTATTACCTCAATGAAATTTGATTCGATAACAGGTGTCATTTTGAGTTGACAATTTTGACAATTATTGTTTTCTTCTTTAAAGCATCCAGCCATATAGTAACTTATTTTATAATTTGAAACCTCCATAGTGTAGATACAGTGCGCACACTTTATTTGAGAAAGTAACTAAAGAGTTTCCATTTATTCAAATAATATACCCTAAGAATATAAACCACATATGTATGTATAATAATAATAAAAAATGCAACGTGCGTTAATCTTAATTTACTGACGCCGAAACAGTTTTGAAATTAAGTAATTTATAGGTCAGAAATACGGTATTCAGAGGTCCATGGCGCTAAGTATATTACAAATATGGAAAATCCAATTTTTCGAGGTGGTTACTTGAAACTTGGAGAGGACAACGTCTCTCAGGTCAGCTAGTTGTTCTATAAATTCCGTGGTTTGTATAAATCATTATTAATTTCGCCATTCTATAAAAACCTTACATTTATTAGGTACCTCTACTCTATGGTTTATAATGATCTTAAAAATATTAAAATATCGAAGTTAAGTAGAAAATTACAAAGCTTGTTATCGTTGAAAATGTTACAGGTACGCCTACCGGTGAAATTGGGGTCATCTTCACAAAATTACCGGTAAAAATTTGTTCTTAATATAATGTTTTTTTTTTTATTAAGAAGTTTTTGAAGCTTGAATTTCTTAAAGGAAAAGAACAGGGTATATGATTTTTTGCTTCAACCAATTCGCCCGCGGGTTCACAAACATATTTTCAGCCAGATTTTTGTAATCATAAGATTCAGTTTTAAATCCTGTCATACACCAATTTAACATCACGCTTTCATTTCTAGACATGGGCACTACTAGTGGGTCTACTTAATTATTTAATCTCTCTGTAGTGGGTACGTTCTTAGGTACCTTGTAAGATAGTCCCATTGAATCGACGCCTTTGAAATGTGGTGCTGGCGCCGTATACTAAGGATTCCATGGACGGCGCACCGCATAAATGTCTCGGTCCTTAAAGAATTAAAAATGAGTAGAGCTCAACGATTGTCGTCAACCTGCCTAGAGCGCGTGATGCGATACTTTGGCCACATTGCCCGTAGAAATTCCGATAACCTGGAGCGATTGATGGTGACGGGAAGAGTTGAGGGCAAAAGATCTCGAGGCCGCAGCCCAAAGCGTTGGACGGATCAGATATCCGAACAGCTGGAGATACCCGTCAGCGTCGCACTCCATCAAGCGGCTGATCGTAACAAATGGAGGCATATAATCTGCAGACTGAAACAGAGTCACGATCCTCAGCAGTGAGGGACCGACTGAGAAGAAGAAGATAGTCCCAAAAATATAGGGCAAGCGTATTGTTATTTACACATACCTAACCAAACTCCACTCTGTCATCTGTTTTATTCTCCGATAAACCCGAAAAGATGTTCAACCTGGTATTCAAACCCAAAATTACATAGTAGCTAGCGGGTCGCAGGTAATACGTAATACTTAGTGAGTATGTTTTTATACGGACAACCAGGTAACGTAAAAACCTTGGTGATACAGTTTTTAAATTTTGTACATAACATACCATCACGCCTGTATTCCCCGAAGGGTTAGGCAGAGGCGTACTAATGTACACCCACAGTTCGCCGGTATGTTTAGGTCCCATGTAATAGGGTGCGAGCCTATTGCCATTAACCGGGCACAAATTCCTAACTCCGAGCTGCTACTGGGAATTTCATAGAAAAACCCAATAACACTTTGCTCGACCTGGGAATCGAACCCAGGACCTCTAGCGTAGCAGTCGCGCTCAGGACCACATTGCTAATGAGGCAGTTAATAATACTTATGGAATACATTATAATATTAATAACACATAAGGAATGCGATGGAACAATCCCTATGTACCCAAAAATCTCTTCCTTCGTTTCAGCCATAACTGAAACGTCTACGTTCACGTCCCGACTCCCAAAGGTAACGCGCGTTAATCGAATCCGTATCACTGACCGAGCGTTCGCCGTGACCCATGTAAAGGCCAAGACTTTTTGTTTGTGACATTTCGTTCACGAAAATCATTATTTTTTTGTTGGTATTGAAATATTTTTTTGGGTTAGATGTGTTTGGTTGGTAGGCTTTTTCCCCCTAGAGATTAATACCTAGCAAATTATATTGCACGTTGAAAATGTTTAGGGTTAGAGTGGTAGAGTTCCACAAATTATGACAGATACTAAAGTAAAAGTGATTTATCTCAACATAATATATTGTCCTCGTTCCCAATAATGGTAGAAACCCATCATCCTCCTAGCCTTTCTAGAGTCAGCTTTCAAGAGAAGAGACAAGAGAATTTTTCAATTGTCTCTGTTTCGGTGGTCTTATTATCAACCACTACTTTTTCTGCGTTCGTCAATTTGTCTAAATTCTTATCTGCTTTAAACACAACGTGGCTATTTCATTCTTATAAACCTGAATCAAGAAAACATGTCAATAATATAGCTGATTCCTTATTCCTCGAAAAATAAGTATTTTTTATCAGAAACAATCTCTTGGACTAACTTTAATTAAACAAAATTAATATATCAGGGCAGCAGAGATTTTTGGTTCCATATTTGGTTCCATTTTTGGTTCCATTGCTTTGCAAAAATATTAGCTTATGCAATAGTAGAACAGGTTTTAATACCACGTTTAGAATGCGAATAGTGAGAACCTTATCTAATAATATCTCTTATCTTCTCTACTATTATAAAATTGTAAAAAAGCTGTGTCTGTACATTGAAGATATTTAAAAAAAAACTAGTGGGTTAAGGTATATAAACGTCTCCGAACCCAAAAATGTGATTTTTAAAATTCTTGTCTGTTTGTTATGAGTTGGCGCAAAAACTACTAAATAGATTTTAATTTTATTATCACCGTTAAAAAGTATGTGCTCCAAATTAAAAACTGGTATACTTCTATTCTCGTATAATTAAACGGAACGTGAAATGCAGCTTGAATGTATAGAGACCCATACAAAGAAGAGATCATCACTGTTGGTTTTTAAGCTATATGCGAGCGAAGCCGCGGGCAGAAGCTAGTAAATCTAATAAAAACAAATCGTGCCAATATTACAACACAAACATTTTCGTGTGTTTTTTGTGTGCAAAACTGAACTAAAAACATTACAGTTATACCACCTGTTTATTGGCTCGGCAGACCCAATGCAAATGTACACAAGGCGAAGTTTTCAAATAAAGTGGGGTGTGTAAGTCCCCCTGTAAGTCCCGGCGATAGATACGCAAATATTGTAATCGGATTGTGCTTGTCATCTGAACATGTTGGAGCAGTCTGCTCCGGAGATTGATTTAGCTCCTAAACGATTGGACGTTTTGAAGATCATTCAAGATTAGCACAGTAGGTACTTACGTTTCAATTCAGCCTTTTAAAAAAGAGGACTGCCAAATTAACTAAAGAATTTCGGAATAAATTTAAAATACTTCGGGTGTTTTCATTTATTTTTAATGGAATTCCTTTTTCTTATGCCAGATTCATTTTAAAGTGATGTTAAAGCTCAATGTTTTGCTTAAAGGCACGCTTATTAAAAATTATTAATTATATTGGTCTGAATGCACTGTGGGCCATGACCTATGCATAATTGTGGACCTTCATGTTATATTTAATTATTAATTATGGTTATCTTTTTGTGATTTTTTTATGGGAAAGGGGAAAACGAGCATACGGATCACCTGATGGTAAGCGATTACCACCGCCTACGGACACCCGCAACGCCAGAGGATACGCAAGTGCGTTGCCCTCCTTTTAAAAGGATTTGGGCCTCCGGTATCCTCACTCACTCGGCGAAACACAACGCAAGCGTTGTTTCACGCCGGTTTTCTGTTAGGCCGTGGTATCACTCCGGTGAGCCGGCACTTCTGTACCGAAGCATGGCTCTCCCACAAAAAAAAATAAATATAAATCTAACCAGAAGACGCAGGTTGGAATCCTGCTTGCGAATCGAACTTTTCCTTCAAAGTACGGACCTCTGACTTTTCATAATCATGTGCGTCTTAATAAATAATTATCACTCGCTTACAACGGTGAAGGAAAACATCGTGAGGAAACCTGCATGCCTGAGACATTTTCTCGACAGCGTGTGAAGTGAACCCGCATTACGCAAGCGTGGTGGACTATAGCCTTATCCTTCTCATTCCGAGAGGAGACCCGTGCCCAGTAGTGGGACAGAATATGAGTTGATTATGTATGTATAGGTACTGGAAAACCGTGGCAGTTCGGGGAAAAAGCGTGATGGCATATTAATCTTATCTTACTTAGAATAAGAATGTAAGTGAGCCGTGTCTGTACATTGCTTATATTTACAAAAAAACTAATTTGGGGGACTCAGAATCGGTAACACAACCCATTTCTATTATTTTTGGAACTTTTGTCTGTCTGTTTGTCTGTCGGTTTGTCTGTGTGTTTGACCGCGCATCAAATGATAACTACTGAAGAGATTTGGAGGAAGTGGGCAGGAATTCATATCCTGTTTCTTGGATTAACATTTAGGCTATTTTTAATTCAAAACGGTTCTCTCTATCAAAAGTTATTAACATTTTAACCATTGAAAACGTTGAATTTTAAAAATAACCATTGAAGTAAATTTATTTTTCAAGTATTTCTGTACTAGACTAGCACGGATCAAAAATTATAACAGAATCAAGTAATAAAATTTTAAAAAATACACTTACAGGGACTAATAAGATAGAACAAGAAAATAAAGCAGATCAATCAGAAACCATTATTGTCACCAGGAATTGATTAATATTACAGTTATTCTAATTCAACTTATACAGGGAATCACGGGACATACATAGGATTTATCCAGCGAGCACAAGCCGGTGTAAAAACTAAATATTTGAGTAGGTTAAAGAAGTAAACAAAGAATGACAACTTATTTTCTAGCGAACTAACACGACATCGTTATTACTTCAATGAAATTTGATTCAAATAACAGGTGTCATTTTGAGTTGACAATTTTGACAATTATTGTTTTCTTAAATAAAGCATCCAGCCATATAGTAACTCATTTTATAATGTGAAACCTCCATAGTGTAGATACAGTGCGCACACCTTAATTGAGAAAATAAAGAGTTTCCATTTAATCAAATAATATACCCAAAGAATATACCACGTATGTATGTATAATAATGAAAAAAAATGCAACGTGCGTTAATCTTTACTGATGCCGAAACAGTTAGGTATTTGAGATTTTTATCTATGTAGGTATGTCTGTTTATATTTCCATGCCTCACGACAATACCATTTGAACAAATTTTTTAAATTAAGTAATTTATAGGTTAGGTATAAGGTATTCAGATGTCAATGGCGCTAAGTGTATTACAAATATGGAAACCAAATTTTTCGAGGTGTTTAGTTGAAACTTTGAGAGGACAACGTCTGTCAGGTCAGCTAGTTCAGTAATAAAAGCAGTTACAATACAGACTAAATATACATTAAGAAAACTCGAAGCTCAATTCAAATTTCAAGAACAAACCTAGACACTTTACACTTAGTACTACAGATCACGTCGAAATTAAATGTCCAACCGCTCCCAAATTATTTAACAGAACCAGTCGTTTAGAATAATGTCCGGCTGTTATTGTTTGACTGCCACTTCCATTGTGCGCGAGGCCGTTTCAAGTGTGCCTTTGAGATTGTAGAAAATTGTATAGGCCTTGTATTCCTTCAATAATTCAAGACGGCCTGGAGGGTGGGAATGTAATTCACGACCATTTTGTAAATGAATCTTCACAAACTTCAGACGAGTTTATAAAGGGATACGGAATATGATTGTTGTTTTTTCTCTCGTGATCCTATTTCCTTTGTCGGCGATCTGTTGGGCTTGCAAATTGTAAATTTCGTTTTAATGCTTGTTGGGGTAGTAAGTTTTCGACACGGCGTGTAATGGGGGAGAATATTGTGTAAAAGAGTAAGTATCCTGTGAATACGAGTAATTTTCAGAATGGAGAATGAAATTACTGGCAACGGCATTAACAATTTGTGCAATTCCAAAAAACATTATTTTTGTTTTTCTACTTATTAACTACCTCATTAGTCTAGTGGTCCCACGCGCAACTGGTACGCTAGAAGTCCTGGTTTCAATTTCCATCAAGCCTGTATTCCCCGAAGGGTTAGGCAGAAATGTACCAACAATGACCAACTGACAGCTCGCGGATAGGTTTAGGACCCATGTAATGGGGGCAAGCTTATTGCCATTGACTGGCCCAGTTTCAGAACCCCGAGCTGCTACATACTAAATTTCATAGAAAAACCTAATAACACTGCTCCTGGGAATCTAACCGAGGACCTCTAACGTAGCAGTCGCGCTGACAATTTGCTGATTGAGGCTAATTATGCAGTTCAGTGATGATTCTTATTATTATTCATAGTACTAAATTGCTACGAAACTGCTACGAGATCTAAATATAAAGATTTAGATAAGTTACCAAATGTGGTCATTTTAGGCTAGGTTTAGGTTGCATCAGAGTTCGTAACACATTTATAATTCCCAATAACAGTGAATAAAAAATTTATAAAATAGAACCATCAAAAAATGTTGCTTGTTTGCGATAAGCTTGATGAATCTTGTAACATAGTGTAGGTCTGAATATTTCACGCCTTAAGCAATTATCATGCTCAAATGACATAAATAACTTTAAATAAAACCATAAGGAGGACCTTGTTCTAACTAGGACCCTTCTCTCACGTCCTTAGTTAAATAGACTAAAACTCCCAGCACGGTCCAGACTTAGAATAAGGTACCATTGTTGGTTGAAATTATTTAGGTCTGAATTTAAGTAAGCTTTGTATTGCTATCCTTGGGCCTCGATGTAATTGTAATGGAGTGAGATTTGGATCTGACACGGACTTGCTTGCTTAGTAAAGATTTCAAAGTACAAACTAAAGAAAACCTTAAATTAATTTAAATTATGACAGCTTTCATCGGAACTTATGCCTCTTATATATTTTTTCCGATACAGGGAATAGAAATGTTGCTATAGTAAAGAAAGATACCTAAGAGTTTCTTTATACTTACAGGTATATTATATGCAAACATACCTACATAAGTATAAAAATACATACATACACTCACATCTTTCTCCCACAGGGGGATAAAAAAACAATAGACCGCTACTTGCTACGATTCTTCTTTTTTTGCTGCTGCTACATTCATACATCTTCTCATACATACGCGTCTAATCTCGAATTTTTTTAAGAACCTTGCCAATAAGACCCTCGTATGTCCTTCAACTGGTTTGCCATGCTTATTATATGGATGCCAAATCTGGGCATTGACAGAACAACTAGCAAGCAAAATAAAAGTTTGCCAAAACGGAATGGAGAGAAGTATAATAGGAGTTAAAAGAAAAGACCGAGAAAAATTGAAAGATAAAAAGTAAAACTAAATTCAAGAACGCATACATAACATACAAACAACAAAAGTGGAGGTGGATATGATAAGAGAGAAGAAAAAAAAAAGGGCCAAGACTAATAACATAGTGGTACCCGCTAGACAGCAAAAGGAACAGAAGTAGACAAACCAAGAGATGGTAGGATGACTTCCAGAAAATAGATGGTCCAACATTGACTCAAACAGCAAAGAATAGAACAGAATGCAGATCTTTAGAGGAGGCCTTTGTCGGAAGACAAGTTGAAGATTAAAAAGAAAAGAAAATCGTTTGCCGACCATTAAAAACAGATACTAAAAGTTTATTTAGTTAATAATAAAAAAATAAAATTAATATTAATTTAAGGTCAATAGTGTTTTAGTTATTTAAGTAGTAATTTTAATTAAGTTCAACAATAAAGGCTTAAGTATTTATTTATTTATGTCCTTAAACACTAGCCATGATTATACAAATCAAGATATTGAACAAAAAATACAGTAAGATACAAGTATACTTAGTTAAAATTGCCATCTAAATTGAAGATTAAGAAAATGAATCAGGCGCCACAAAAACTGGCATTGGGGCAGAAACAATAGCGCATGTGTGGTGACTGTTGCCGGATGGTGACTCAAAGGGAAACCACAATTCTACCCCGACTATGCACGTTGCATACGCGGATATTTTGCAAAGTTTATTTCATTCACTCACTGCATACAAAGATATAGATAGTCAACCTATTATACAAAAGGGTGTTTTCTAAAATAATGATTCACTAACTGGCATGACATGGTATTTAAAAAAGAAAAATTAGTACTCAAGATAATCATCATCTTCTTAGTTTTTTCACAACTAAAATGGGGTCGGTCGGTCTAGCCAGATGTGGCCAAATATCAGTATTTTACTTGAAACGACCGCCATCAACACTATCTCATCACTAGTTACTAAAAAAACTACTCAGAAGTCCCGCTTCGTATCAATGAATAGAATCTCCATACATAATAAGAAATAGGAACAAGAAACGGACATGCTTATGTTAATTTTAAGGTAACTTTTATTTTTTCGAGGACGGAAAAAGAATGTTAATTTTCTTCCGTTGGACTGTATTATCGCAATATGGCGAGTAAGTCGTTGGAGATTTTATTTAATGGACTTTAATGGTTTCTTATTTTGGAGCTGTAACAACAACTTCTGTTACTTTTTCTTATGAAAAGAATACAGTGTTAGAACAAGCTTTACCTCGTCTTCGTTTATCACTCTCTGATTATCTCATTTCATTTAAAAATCGTTTTATCACACTAACATTTTTTCCTGAATCGTGGGTGCGTTTACAAACAAATTACAAATTCTCAAATAAACAAATGACCAGACCCGGAACAACTACCTATAGATCATACAAATATTTTCTCCATGTGGAGATCGAACCCACAACATGTGTCGCAAAAGCCGATCGTCAATCGTGTCGTCGTCACGACTATCTACAGGTTTCATTGCCAGGATATTCTCTGATTTTAAGTTTAGAATCTCGCTTACTTATTTTTATTTGTACTGCTATTAACAGATAGCAAAAATGAAGCCCCTATTAGATACATACTCATCTCACCTAATACTCAGTACTAATCTCCTGAACTGTTCGATGATATAGACGTGACGGTCCATTGTGTTATTTTGAATGTTAATTTTACAAATTTCAACAAAATTTGTTTTAAAATCACCTTGCAATGATTATGTAAGTTTAATGAAGCCACGGAACTCATAGAAAAATAACACTTCTCAACGCTTACAACCAACGCATCTTATCACCTTCAATCTAGTACCGCATGACACATAACAATTCTTTCACTGTCCCCTGCCATTTACCTCCCCATTTGCCGAGTCGTTATCAGCGAACCACAACCGTACCTTGTCTCTATCAACCCGTGAAGATGGTCGGCAAAAATTGAGTAATTCACCGGGTCTCTTGGAAGACCCCAAATAGGCTTTTAGGAAAAAGGGTGAGCGTTTAATGGTGTGTTAATTTGGGGACCCGAGTGAGTTTCGCCCTGATAAGTATGTGACGGTGTGTTCATTAGACTGGGTGCTATATAATATGTATGTGTGATAAGTCTTGGGATCTTTGCAGGAAGTCGTTCGAAGAAATAATCGTTTTTACCCGGAAGACTTTAAATATTTTAGAGTGGAATATAAAAGGTAGTAATATAATATGTAGTCAAAGTAGTATGTAGTAAAGTATGCCAAAGCATTTAACTTTGGCAACGGCTTAAATGATATGCATGGAACAGCTTGCTTCGGAATATAATAATCACGACCTTTTCTTTTGAATGTAATGATTGTTCACAATACCAAAGCATTTAAACTACCTATCAACAAGATTAAGCTTCACTTACCGCAATTCTACTATGGATAGTGACTGCTAATCTTGCACATCGAGATAGTCTGTGCCTCAAATGTTAAGCCTTAATACCGGTTGTCATACAAACGTCTTTGACTAACAATCGTTAGTAGTAGTCTTAAGCCTGAAAAGCAGTAGTATCTAGAAATGATATTGTAGAGTAAAATAATTTAATTCAGCCACCCACAGGAAGTCAATCCTAATATACTTAGAAAAGACAAGGTTAATAAAGAAAACATAATGAAATTACCAAATCTTATAGTATAGACATAGAAAGTTCTTTGTCACATAGCCCGAGACTACTGGAAAATAATAAACGGAACTTTCCATTCTAAAATCTTGAAGAGGTCGGGGAGCAAACAGGCTATGTTTACGGAGGACTGGGAAATAAAGAGCTTTGCCCCGTTCTCAAGGTTGAAAAATACTGATATCGCTTGCATTTCTGACACTCGGCTTCACTGTACAGAAAATAAACCTCATTTACTTTTTCATTCTCTATATTTTTTTGTGATGTCAAATATAATTGACCATTATATTTTGTATTAAATGTAAGTATTGAGTATCTAAAGAAATAGTTACAAAAAAATTGAAAGGACCTGCGAAAGTGCCTTGCGGTATCACTATACTATAATAATACTAATAAAAATATAGAATACCAAAATAATACCAGAATCCGATAATATCATTATAATTTTGTTTATTGGGTAGACTGCTGAATGGAATACCAAATTTTGCTGAAATTAATATTCTGTTTATTTGACAAAACAGCACGAATAACTAACTATGTACATATTATATTGAAAGCTATTGAAAAAACATTCAATAAACTAAACCGATTTCTACAGTATTTAATGAAACTAATATTCTCTGATACTCTACATTCAAGCTTATTTATTATAATGAGTTATTTTTAATTTCCAAGTTGATTTGAGAAATAAGTAAATTATTACAACCATTCAATAGTGATTCTAACATACATAACCATCACGCCTTTATTCCCCGAAGGGTTAGGCAATAATTCGACTATATAATGTCCCATGTAATAGGGGGGAGCCTATTGCCATTAACCGGACACAAATCCCAATCTCTGAGTTGCTCCTGAGAATTTGATAGACTCAATTACACTTTTCTCGACTACTTACATTACACACTTTACTTTACTTACACACTTTACTTGCTACGCTAGAGGTCCTAAGTTCGAATCCCGGAATCGAACTTAGGACCTCTAGCGTAGCAGTCGCCCTCAGGACCTCTAGGCTAATGAGGCAGTCAATCTCAATGATTCTATAGCTCCAAAATTTCTATATTGGCTCCAATCATGGTCGGTAGGTTCCACTCCTCAAGACAACTGAATTGTGTTTTAATATTTGTACAATTGTACGTGCTTTGCTTATAAACGCACCAAGAAAATCCCAAAGAAGACGATGTTTAAAAAACGGAGCATTCCTAAATTAAGTCAAGAAAGTATTTTCTTTATTTTCTTCTATGATGTACATAATTTATTTGTTTATACGTTACAGTGGTCTATTCAGCTTCTGTAATACTCTAGAACTACTTTTACGACACCCTTGGGAAGATAAGGGTAATGCTATTCCAGCTAAGTACCACATGGAAACATAAATTCTAAACAAAAATAATCACCACAATGCAGTATAATTACGTGTATACTCTCCTCATTGTTCAAATATAACATACCATCACGCCTGTATTCCCCGAAGGGTTAGGCAGAGGCGTACTAATGTACACCCACAGTTCGCCGGTATGTTTAGGTCCCATGTAATAGGGGGCGAGCCTATTGCCATTAACCGGGCACAAATTCCTAACTCCGAGCTGCTACTGGGAATTTCATAGAAAAACCCAATAACACTTAACTTGTTCAAACCCAATAACACTTGTTCAAATATTATTTTCCTTATTGTTATTAATAAAATTATAAGTACATACCTAATCAAATGGCTGATCCTAATTACATTGAACCAATTTAATAAAGGACCTATTTCCTCAATAAATTCATTACCATGGCTTAATTTAATTATATTCAGATATTCATGTCTGTATTAACATTTTATCCCAATATAATAGAAACATTGGTTAATATTTTTATTTCTTGTGTTATTAAATTTTCAGAAGTACCTAAAAGAAGGAAAAATTAAGCCTTAAGCCATTACGTTTCTTACTATTCTGTAGTAAAAATTGAAATCAGGTTTGGGAAATATATTAGTTATGTTTTCCAAACCTGATTTCAGTTTATAATTAGCATTGTTGGAAACGCAAAACCTTTTCTGCGATTATATTTGTGATTGAACTTCAAAACATACGGTATTTTTCTCTGTCACGGATGTTTACATACCTATATAACAAGTTGACGTTACAAAAGGCGAAGGGTTGTAGAGATGGTATCAGTTAACACGCGTTTGTCTGTCAACCTTATACGTGACAGGACCGATACGCAGGAACGTGTTTATTCAGACACGTTTAACGTGTTAGATAAAAAGAATCGTCTTGAATGATGCCTCTTATACTTTTAATTTCCTTGTTATCTTTGATTCCGCAAAATCAAAGGAAATTTGTGTCTTTTGTCTTTTTAAATTCCTCAATATATAATAACAATTTTAAAATGTATATAGACGACATGAATGTTATATTATTACATGAATATAAATTAGACAATCATTTGGTTTATTAAAGTACCAATAAAACTGCTTTAAACCTAAAGGACTATAAATAGTAATAAGATATGTATTAGATATAGATAAATAGTATAACAACTCACCTTCCAACAAAATACTGTAACTAAAATAAATAGTCAAGTTCACTTTTTGTTGTAAAGTGATATTACCATACACAACACATGGGATCAAGTCAAAAAGTATTCGCACAACCGCATTCGAAATACGACGACCGGCGCGACGAAAGAACGTAAAACGCCCACCCCTGGTGACATCCACCGGCGTACTGCAGAATAAGTAGGGTTGGGAACGTATGTAACATCCCGCATCAGAGATAACGCGCCTGCGCGAGATGGACACCGAAACAGGATGTCAGCTGACGGGCGGTAACTAAGGTCACTGTGTCACTGTGGGACGGATTTCTTTTTTGAAATAGCACTTAAGGATATAAAGAACCCTAGCACTCGAGGTGAGCGGAAACATATTGACCGTGATAAAAAATATGTATGAGCAAATAATATCAGAAACGATAGGTCTAAGTACATTGGATAAATTCAAAAATGGAAAAATAAGGATTCTTAAAGGGATTTCGGTATAGAAATCTATAGAGCTGTGCTTGTGGCTGAAAAAATGTATGCATCGGTCGATGTGGGAGGCAATTTCGAAGCTCCTAATAACTAGAAATGTTTCCAGTCTAGCCTCTACCAACAGACCTCAATAATTATCACGATATTCTCATGATAAACTAATTTTAAAACTAATTTAGATATCTGACAATCCCATAAAATTGACACAGGTGTTGACATGACAACCATTACAGACGAGACTGCTAAAATGTTTACAAATCAATTTTTATTCGGCATTAGAGAGATTTGTCTACTTCTTTAACAACAGTGAGCATATCCAGTTATTAGTTAACGTCAGAACTACTTGACACTCGATCCATGAAGATCGAGTGGATATGTCTGTACTATTAATGTTAAGGATGTGAGCTTTATCATGTTTCGACAACCCTGTGACGGTCGAATAGGGTTGTGACTAGAGAACTGTTTATTTAGACCTCATTACGTAGAATTGCTGTCTGTATTTATTTGTAATTCGTCTATAATATTATTTTTTTAATTACGTCTCCGACAATAGCCAGCAAAATAATGTGATAATTAATGTATTTTTTTACATTAAATCTTCTATTTGTTTGTTTTTATACATATTTGCTTTTTATTTTATTGTAAATTAGAATGAACTGGTTTATTACCTAATCATCCTGCTATTCCATTGAATAATAACGCACGTATTCAAATCTTTGCGAAAACATTTAACAAGCAAAACTGAAACACTAAACACTGTCAAGTCAACAAGTCACAAAACTGAAACACTAAACACTACAGTGCTAATCAAAATAATTTCCTCCCCAGAATTGGTACGCAAATAACATAGTTTCTAATTATCTTAAACAAGAGGTTCGTACCGTTACAGTGCGAATGTGCAAACATGGAGAGGGTAAGAAGTCCCGATGGGGCTATAAAATGGGCTCGGTTTACGATCGCCTCTCGCGCTTAGCTATAATTAGAGTTGGGCCGCTGTCCCGCGCTGTATTCAATCACGGGATTTACTGCAAGCACCTACCAGGATACTTTAGTTTTGGTAAAAGGTTTTGGAGCGTGCTTTGAGAGTTTAAGAAGTCTTCATAAATTATAGTTTTTTTACCTCTGATTACTGACGATTGATCTCTAGTTTGGTTTTAAGAATGGCCACCGTGAATCGATATCGCTTTTTCGCGCTTCTGGTCTTCCGATAGTAAAAAGGGCAAAGGGGTCTATGAATGTCATGTCATGAAGACATGCACACTCTCCGAAATATATCCTTATTATCCTTAGACATTGGAACAATGCCTCTATGTTTAAAATACTTATTTTAATATGTTATAATATGTGCTTGGTTTTCTAAATAAATAAATATTTTGTTGACTTGCAATCGAAGCCTGTCCAATTTTCATTATTAAATATTTCACAAAACCTTTTTCTATGCAACTTAATAATAAAGTGTTTGAATGAGGTGATTGTTGAAAATCAGTTTCAATTAAACGTAATAATATATGTCAATATTTGTGCGTTTCGACTCGATAAACGCACTTTTCACCTCTTTTATAAGTTTCCAGAAAATTGAATCGAAGGTACCTAAAAAATCATAATTTGATAATAATTACAAGCCAACAATGTAAGCCGAAATATTACGAATAACATCCAATCCCGTTTGTCCGTAAAAATAATAACAGTAAAGTGTGTTGTCCACTATGAAGCGTAACGAGCACTAAACGCTGCGACAACGGCGTGCTAATGAAAACTCTCGCTAACGATATTAGAGGTGGCACCCCACTGCACGCGATTATACCATTTAAGAACTGAGAGAGAAGAGATTAAATGGCTAGTTTGAAAAAGAATATTGGCTTCGTTTAGTCACTGTAAGCACTCTATAAGCAGAGTTGCAGATTGGTTGAAGAGGTGGTCTGTCACGGCTATTCTTAAAATTTACCCATAGTGATCTATGATTAAAGGTTCCCTCTATCTCACAGAACTATTAGAGAACCTTTGTTCTTTTATTCCTTTCCGCAAACATTAGCACCCAACCCTAAAGCCGGAGAAACAGTAAAGGCGGCGCTAGTTGACACTGGGCTTAATGAAAAATTTCATAACGGCCACCGCCGGACAAAGATTGTGCACAAACAAAACAAAGATGGCCGCCGAATATTCGAAATTCAATTCGTGCCGCTGTTTTCGGCACGATTTTATTGTTCGCTCATTTAGCGTGGTGTCTGGAATTCCTTAGTCTTGGAATGTGACTACGGCTTTAGAGCGAGAAATCAGAAAATAAAATAATTATCACCTTGGCTTGTGTAAATTGTAATGTCCTCATAGATGTTAATGCAATTTTCAGTTTAATCTATTTCAGTATATTTCGATATAAAGATAGATACAGGCAGAATATACTTAATTATACACCAAATAATTAATGCCTTGTATATTAAAAGCATAGGTTTACATAGTACTCCAAAAAACGTATGATAGGGCTGACCAGCTTTTTAAATTTAATACTGTAGAGCAGATACTATTAAAGTACTTACTGAATAGAAAAGAATATGCCGCTTTCAATCTGTCAAGAATGCAATAAGAACTAAATTCCCAAAAAATACAGAATTACTGTGAACTGTCGTGGTCCTTTGGTCCGCGAGCATCTAATTTACTTTGTGCTAGTTTTTCAAAATTATTTTTCTCTCATTTCGCTCGGAGTATGAAATATTTTAGTTTGCGGACGTGTTAGTACATTCAGGTTATTTCAGGAAACTATCAAATTTCCTATAATGGCATTCCTTTATGAAAAATGTACACTTTTATATGTTCTTATTTTCTTCCAAGAAGCCAAATGTGGTTAAATTTAAAATGAAATGTTTTTTAAATACATTTTTGAAAAATTCCGCAAGTATTGAGAGACTGAAGAGGACTGTCCACATTTTAATAACAATATTTCTCTATTACAGAAAAACATACATACATAATCAACCTATTATATTGTCCCACTGCGGGGCACGGATCTCCTCTCAGAACGAGAGGGGTTAGGCTTTACCCGAATTAGGTTAGCTTGGTGGACACCAAGCTAACCTAATTCGGGTTGGCAGACTTCACCCGCCGTCGAGAAAATCTTCCAGGAATGCAGGTTTCCTCACGGTGTTTTCCTTGACCATTTAAGTTTAAGAGCGTGATAATTAACTATTAATACACACATGACTTCTAAGTCATAGGTACGTGTCTTGGCTTTGAACTCGAGACCTTTGACTTGGCAGTCCAATGGACATATCAATAGGCTATCACTGCTTATATGCTTTCTCTATGAAATGAAATGAAATGAAATTATATTTATTTCTGTAAGCAGATCATTAGAGACACTTTTACAAGTCAATGTTTTGTTTTTTTTTATAGCTAGATGGCTTCGGCATTTCCTAACTGACAACCTCTGAGAAGAAACGCCGAAACAAACTCAGAGAATCATGGTCTCTTTTAAAGTCCAGACATAAAATAATGCAAATAATGTGAGTGGGACAATGCAGGGCAATGTCTGAAATGGCCTTTTGAGGAAAGAACCATAGTAGCTTTGTGTAGACCAGTCCTAGCTGACGGCAAGTATGCATCAGTCATCGTGTATTATGTATGTTATAATTTTAATTATGAAGGGTGAAAAGCAAAATAATTATCAGTCTGTGTCAGCAATATCAAGACAATTTTATTTTTCTTCGTTCTCATCTAATGTTAATTTCGTGTTATAACTATGATAAATATGAGCATTTTACTATAGTTATATTCCCTCCTGAGGTAGGTATATAACTTTCCCAGCAACAAAAGAAGGTGAAGGCAGGCAATCACTTAGCAGATCATAAAACTAGCGACATTTAACAACACAGTGAGTGACGAGTTGCTAGTTCATATACAATTGCCTAAGTTGAGTAATTTATCTACTGTAGTTTATAACATACTTTCAGTTTGCTTCGAAAGATGCAAGATATTTTAGAATCCAGGCAAAATAAGTTAACTGTTTATTTAAATTAAAATAAACGCAAGAATTCTTTAGCATTTAAAAAAAACCCGCTGAAATTACGAACCCAAATGGATGCGTTGGTCTACAAACCTAAATAATTATGATACATTTTATTCGATAAGCATAGTAAATGGTAAGGTTTCTTTAACATTATTATAAGGAACTTTAGGACACACAATCACGTTTGTACTCCCCGAAGAGCCAGGCATAGGTGTACTAATTAATGTACACTCACAATTCATTATGATACATTTTATTCGATAAGCATAGTAAATGGTAAGGTTTCTTTAACATTATTATTTAAGGAACTTTAGGACACACAATCACGTTTGTATTCCCCGAAGAGCCAGGCATAGGTGTACTAATGTACAGTCACAATTCAACAGTACGTTTTAAATCCCATGTAATAGGACACGACAACATTCGAAACCATGTTTAAAATACGTTATATTTTCTATCCAATGCATTTTCGCACCCAAACACAAAATCTACCACAAATCCTAATTACTTATTCCAAACACTCTTCTGACAACTACACAGAAAGCAAAAAACTGTCGAAAAAAAGGGTGAGTCCACACTGCACCACCAAAGCAGCATCACAGTCGGGCACAAATTATACGAATTGGAAAAAGAACCAGTAGGAGCCGGTTGATACCGGACAAAGGCGCGAGGCGAGGCTAATCGAACACGAATGGAATGGAAAATTTCTGCATGCCTTTGTTGTTCTTCCCTCGGTAGAACTCGTTTTCTTTGAGCGCATCCGACGCTGTTAGTGTATTTGGGACCTATTGGGAAAAAGGAAGAAAAAATAGTGAATTTATTAAGGATAGTCTTTCACAGACTCTTTCGTTTTATTTCAGTACTTGCAATATCGGTTTTTCAGGACCATTACCTAGTGTTCTTTCAAGATCTTGAAAATAAAATGCAATACTGGTATTAATGTGTACTGTTTTTGTTATTTTACGTTAGTCGTAAAATTGTTTGAACGAGAGGGTTAATAAGAAAAGTAATGGGTCTGCTGATGTTACGCTTAAGGATTACATTTACTTTTTACTCATATTTATTTTATTTGTTTTCAAGTTCAGTACCAGCTACAAATCTTATTTTGCTTAATTGTGGGAGGCTTATAGCGTAATTTTAGGTGTTTACTTTTCCCTTTATTGTCTACTTAATTATATAGGTAGGCTATAAGGTTCTTTTATATATTTTTCGTTTACAGCAGCAACTTAGCACTTTCACACAATGTTTGCGCTATTACGAATTTATTATTTATTAGAAGTTAACCTCTTTTTCTGTAAACGTTTAAATTTTCTGAAAAAATATTAAGTAATTTTTAACCATTTCAAATACATAGCCAAAAAAATAAATGATATTTTAATCGTTTTCTATTACGACGTACCTATTGTTTGCTTGTGTATAATTATGGCTTCATATTTTGTATCTATATACTGAGTATATAAAATAATACATACTAACCTCGCCATTGCTCTTACAAACGTCTTAAGAAAAATACTTGAGCATATACCTTCACACTATGTAAGTCAAAGCGTTCCACTTCTCATATACGAATCACACGTTCAGCGTGCAACTCTAACAAGCCGCCCTTACCTTACGGTGCAGTGCGAAGAGGCCCTTATGAGGCAAATCGTCACCTTACAGTTGCGACCACAAAGTAAATATGCACAGAAGTTCCATTTATATTCATGGCTCTAATGCAGAAAGTTGTTGAAATATCGCGTGCATCGTGTCGATTTGTTTCTTATAATTCAACCTCCTTTGAGATTATAGTTATGGTTAATGTAATGATCACCTTTCAGTCTAAGTGTAAACATTTGCTTGCAATAGGACTAATAATTCTTCTTCTTTATAAGTATGTGGCAGGAATAGGACTACGCTACGCGAAGAAGCAGGGTTGTAATTTTTTTATATAAAAAACAATGTTAGGTGTGACGACTTGACACATAGTTCATAATTTATTTATTCTCTTAAAATTATATCGAGTTCTCAAATACTGTGAACCTTCGTTTAATATTATGGACTTCGGTCAAACTTGGACATTAACCTTCAATGTCTACACATCCTGCGCCATATTGTACTCGTGAAGATGTGTAACTTCATTAATTTAAAAGAATATCCATGGAGTTTCTTACCGGATTCTTCTCCACAGGATCAACCTTTTGGAACCGTGCAACTAGACGCTTGTAAAAGCTTATTTGAAATAAGAACATTAGAAATTCAACTTAAATGGTGATGAATTAGCCTTCTAGGTTTTCTGTCAAGGGGTTGCGGTTGGAAATAATGAGCCATGCTCCCAACAGTTAATGGCTTGAGTGTCTGTTTGAAGGGCGTGTAAACATGTATAGTTTTACAGCTTGCCGACATTCTCACGCTCTTTTCCAACGTCTAGAGTTTCACACATGCCTCTCTGCCTATTATTTTAATTAGCGACCATTTGCTTCTTGGAACGTGTAATTTTAGAGCTCTATGGTCCTTGTATACGTTATAGTTTTATTTTCTTTAGACTTTTGTAAGTTGTAAGTACACAATGATTACTTTTCGTGTATTTTTTATTTCATTGGAGTTTTTGAGTTACTCATGATTGGACTATACTTTGCTATTAATGTATCTCCCTAATAATTAAGTACCGCACTTAAAACTTTATGTAAGTTAATGAAGTTTATCATAGGGTCTATCTAACCTAACCTAACCTAACCAATTCTTAATCGACATTCCACTATCTCATCACGTTCAATTAATTCTTAGCATCTATTATTTCAGAAAGGACATTCGCGGTACACATGCTTTGATTAAGTAGCTCTAATAGAGACATTTTCATCCGCGTCGCATACCCGTTTGTAAAAGATAGCGTGATATTAAATAGATTCAACGTGATATTAAACTGCCTCGTTAGTCTAGTGGTCACAAGTGCAACTGCTACACTAGAAGTCCTGGGTTCAATTCCCAGGTCGAGCAAAGTGTTCATGAAATTCTCAGTAGCAGCTCGCAGTTTGGAATTTGTGCCCGGTTAATGGCAATAGGCTCGCCCATAGGGGGCGCCCATAGTAAACATGGGACCTAAACACACCGGCGAACTGTGGGTACATTAGTACCCACAGTTGGCGTGATGGTATGTTATGATAAGTATGTTAAATAGCTTCAAACCTTCAATTTAATGGTTCATTAGATAACCAGCGCCAGACAGCGTCAGTTTGTCTGGTACTCGCTGAAATCAACCTTCTTTGTGCAGCCGTGCATATAGTTACGATTATTTAAATTTGATTGTTTTTTTTTTGTAATTTCAATGTACCATGCGCGTTTCATGTATGTGCTAAATAAATGTTATTCTTTCTTTTCTTCTTTCTTCGTCATGAATCACTCTGTTTTTTTTTTCATTGGCGCAAACCGCAAGAAAATCCTTTCATTCGTTTTTGAACTTATCGTGAACAGACAGACAGATATTTTATAATAATTATGTAGGGATGCTTAACTATGTAACTGAAAATGTTACATTTTGCCAACAATGCTAGAACTTTAAAGAAAGTATTTGAGTTTATAACAAAATCTATTCGTAATACATCAACTAATAAACCAAGGCGGTAGCCTAATAGCTAGGGCGCCGGACTTGCAATCAAGAGGTTGCCGGTTCGAAACCCACCCATTGCACTACCGACGTAAACCCACTCGTAACACAAGCATTTTAGCTTAGCACGAGGGGTTAACAAGAATACTAGTAATGTGCGATCCACATTGCTAGTAAGCTTTTTTTTAAAAAAAAAAAGTTTATTTAGTAGTAGGTATTATAATAATAATTAAAAAAACTGCGGCGCGGCTACGCGTCAATGTATTCATCGGCATCACTGTCGTCTGGTAACGTGCCCAGAAGGTTGGCAGCATTGCCACGTTCAATGGCAATGCTTATACGCTTCCCTAGAAACAAACCAGCCCTTTGGTCACGCGAATTGTCGACTAGTCTCCTTGAAAGTTCTTTATAAAGGAGACGAGCACTCGGACCCCACGACCCGAGCGTTTCGACCCGAAACGGCTCAAAAATATAGTTACCAGAAAGGTCTCTGCAGCAGCAGCAGCAGCGCCAGCGCAGCCAGCTGAGCTTGAAAGATGTATTATATCACCAATTTATTATATCCAAAAACTCATAATCAAATAAGTATTTTTTAAGTTGTCCTATTTAGGGATGTTCTTTTGTAATTAGAGCTATAAAGGCTAATAATGGTAATGAATAGGATCATTGTAATTCATTACATTAAAACTCGCTTCCGTCGAACACTTTCAAAGAGTTTAATGTAAGTAGATGATATTGCCTACCCGTCTTTGATAGGAACGGTCGTCTCTCAACGGGTAGCACTAGTGTTTTCAGGGCACCTTTGTGGAACAAAACGCCTTTGTCAATGGCCACGTCTGCCGTAAATGGGACATGAGCTATGAAAATGGCTCCGTCCAACACTTGACTGACAATTTTGTTACCAAGAACTATCTAGTAATTAATTCTATAAATCTATTGCCAACAATAATTAATTATTTTAATCTATTACATAAATAACCAAACCATTATTTTATCCCACTGGTGAGCATGGGTCTCCTCTCCTCTAAGAGGGATTACGCTAAAGTCCACCACGCTACCCTAATACGGGTTGGCAGACTTCATACAAATCTCTCATGAGAAAATATCTCATGCATTCAGGTTTCCTAACGATATTTTCGTTCATCATTTAAGCGCATAATAATTAACTATTGAAACGCACATAACATAGAAAAGTCAGAGGTGGATTTGAACTTTAATCCTTTAAGTTGGCAGTCCGATGGTCATATCACTAGGCTTTCATTACTTTTTATATAATATACTAACTTCTCCCACCGACTTCGTCTGCGTGGAATAGTTACTTGGTCTTAGCGTGAAGATATATGGCCTATAGCCTTCCTCAATAAATGGGCTATCTAACACTGAAATTGATTTCAAATCGGACCAGTAGTTCCCGAGATTAGCTCGTTCCAGTAAACAAACAAACAAACTCTTCAGCTTTATATATTAGTACTTATAGATAAGAATCTATAATCTATTTACCTAATTTAAATCAAACTTTATTTACAATCTCGTTGAAGTGTGCAGTTTTAATTGAACTTCGGGTTTGTAATTAACTTCTAGTTAAGCAGATAACTAGAAGTAATATACAAATCCGAAGTTGTTACGAAGTTATTTTATGTCATAGGTGCAGACCTATGACATAAAATAAACAATTCATAGCACCAGTTCTCACTTTTGGTCTCCACTTAAAATAAATTATGCAATCCTCGAGGTAAACTTTCCAATGTTTTAGTAAACAAACCAAATATACGTCGTGATCAATCTGGTGTGGAGTGGTGCAATTTACATAGAAATAGGTAGTAGATGTGGATCCAATGGAGTTAGTGAAGTGCTCTCCAATACCACAGTGGGGGTGCAGCCACCAAACGTCTTCGTAATATGGTGAAACCCATTTGCAAGATCATGCATAGATGTAGTATGAATAATATCTGTAATATATTCTATTACTGCGTGAAGATTTATATACGTAATCTATACTAATATATAAAGCTGAAGTTTGTTTTTTGTTTGTTTGTTTGCTTGAACGCGCTAATCTCAGGAACTACTTGTCCGATTTGAAAAATTCTTTCAGTGCTAGATAGCCCATTTATTGAGGAAGGCTATAGGCTATATATCATCACGCTATGCGGACGAAGCCGCGGGCAGAAGCTAGTCGATTATATAAAATTAGAAAGTGCCTCAAAGTACCTTCTTCAGAATCATATTCAGAAATGATTTATTTGCTTTCATATACAGATGAGGTGTTGATACATATTAATTGTACGTTGTGGCATGTAAAAAATCTCAAAGTTTATTAAACTATAATTAAGTAAACTACAATGACGTAGTTTTCAACTTAAATTAATAAAATCCAAATAAAATAAGGTAAAGAAAATGAAAAAGTCCTAAGAATATTAAAAAACACAGTTAGAAATTATTATTATTTGTAACTCAAAATCAAATTATCAAAACTAAGTGCGTGGTTCCAAATAGTGGATCTTATGGAGAAAAACCGGCAAGAAACTCGAGAGATACTCCTTTAAACAAAAATTATAACTTTGGATTTTTTACTATTTTGAAATGAAACTACTTTTTACGGATTTTATCGCGGTATATTGATATTATTTAGTTCCCGACGTTTCGGATCCTTTACAGCATCCATGGTCACGGGCAGACTGAGGTGTTGGACGTCTTGATGTTAAAATTACTAACAGCTACCTTACATTTTTGTTAATTATTTGTGATCCGATTCACGCAGAACGAGCTCACCGTATCCTTTGGTCTTGCAGTTTTGGGCTTGGATTTAGATTTTATAGATTCTATAATGGGATTCCAAGCAGCTGGTAAGACCCAACCATCTTCTCTATTGAAATTTGGGTGTTTTTTGATTTCAATAGCCTCACGAATCATCCTGGGTAGGAATCGGTTTTCTTTTGCGAGGACTTGTGGTTTATCAAATCTGATGTAGTGCTGGGTCTTGTCTAGGGTATGTTCACAAACTGCTGACTTTCTGGAACGGCGGTGTTTGACATCGGCAATGTGTTCTTTTACGCGGGTCCCTATGCTTCTTTTAGTTTGGCCTATGTATGAGAGTCCGCAATCACAATCAAGCTTGTATACTCCTGCATCTTGAAGAGGTATGTGGCACTTGACAGGTGGTAAGAACTGACTAATCTTCTTCAGCGGCTTGAAGTATGTTTTGATTGAAGCTCGCTTCAAGATATAGCCAATCTTGTCTGTGTCTCCTCCTCTGTCTGTGGCTATATCTTGAAGCGAGCTTCAATCAAAACATACTTCAAGCCGCTGAAGAAGATTAGTCAGTTCTTACCACCTGTCAAGTGCCACATACCTCTTCAAGATGCAGGAGTATACAAGCTTGATTGTGATTGCGGACTCTCATACATAGGCCAAACTAAAAGAAGCATAGGGACCCGCGTAAAAGAACACATTGCCGATGTCAAACACCGCCGTTCCAGAAAGTCAGCAGTTTGTGAACATACCCTAGACAAGACCCAGCACTACATCAGATTTGATAAACCACAAGTCCTCGCAAAAGAAAACCGATTCCTACCCAGGATGATTCGTGAGGCTATTGAAATCAAAAAACACCCAAATTTCAATAGAGAAGATGGTTGGGTCTTACCAGCTGCTTGGAATCCCATTATAGAATCTATAAAATCTAAATCCAAGCCCAAAACTGCAAGACCAAAGGATACGGTGAGCTCGTTCTGCGTGAATCGGATCACAAATAATTAACAAAAATGTAAGGTAGCTGTTAGTAATTTTAACATCAAGACGTCCAACACCTCAGTCTGCCCGTGACCATGGATGCTGTAAAGGATCCGAAACGTCGGGAACTAAATAATATCAATATACCGCGATAAAATCCGTAAAAAGTAGTTTCATTTCAATGTCTAATATTCGCGTAAGTGTCAGAAATCAGTATTTTTACTATTTTGTTCTCATAATGTGAGAATCATGTAGCCTTGATGTGCAGGACTCTTTCTTTAAAAGGTCATTCTAGACATTGCCTCACATTGCATAATGGTGTCTATACTTAACGAGAACCCACGATTCTCTGAGTTCATTTCGGTATTTCTTCTCAGAGGTCGTCACCTAAGAAATGCCATTCCAATTTAGAATTTGAAAACTGTGATTTGTAACAGTATTACGTAGAAGATCTATTTGCACCAATACCAAACCACAAATATTTCTCTAAATAATCCCACTAAGCAGAGGTATATGTGGGTAGACTAATTAATTTTAGATACCAGATAAAAGAGAGCGAAAATTTTATCATAATTTAGGCACGAAACGAAACTCCAAGATGCTACTCATATTTTTATTAATAAATCATTGACTAAGTCGATCCTAACGTTTAGAACCCGCTTATGTCCATAGCATAGCTGTATTAAACTATTAAAGTTAAAAATAAATGTCTAACTTTGACCTCAACATTGCTAGACTCATAAAAGAACAGCATTTTTCTCTTTTAAAACAGTCGTAGTAAGATGTACCTAAGCTACAAATAAAACCATCAGGTCGCCAAAGTGAATTCTTAAAGAAACTCGTCCCAAGTACAGCGCACTGATGTATACCTCCATTACAATGTACATACAAAATGTAGCTATTGACCTACTTAGCAGCAGGGCTGCCACGCACCGCATCACATGTAACACAGGTAAAGCACGCTCTGATTACTTGCTCGCGTTTTCGCGAAAATACTTTTTTAATGCATTAATGTTATGTGCGCCGTTTGGGTAAATGTCAGAGATCGCGAAAAATTTATTAATTTTTGTTTGAGTTGTACATTAAAATGTAATAGGACGTTAATTGTAAAATTGTTCATAGTATTTTTTATCCATCATATATTGTTATACAATGATAGTAAAGAATTTATAAAATTACTAAAATATTTTAGCAATAAACGACTATACTAATAAACTTAAACAGCATTATTTCAGTAATTAGATATTATATTTTGTTATTAATTATATTCAATAGCAAAGAAGAAGAAGCTGCATGTCTGACGGCATGAATCACTATGTCACGAGTATTTTATATCTATGTTTCTAAAATATGTTATCATTATCTTGAATAAAGAGAAATTTAATATTGACTCTGGTAAATATTAATATTTTGATCATTTAACTATTTAGATCTAGAAACTGTGCTCTTTGTCTGGCAGCCCTAGGCGCATCACAATTCCGCAGCACTCGTGGCGAGATATCGAGAGGTTCGGCATCGAGTGATCGCCGACCGCTCGAGTTTGTTCGATGTCTACTCCTGCTGCTGTAAATTGTTCCCAAACTACTCGATACCTAAGTTCTTGCAAAGAACACATGAGTGGTCGAGACTATTGGCATTTGAGAACATGAATAGTGAAATAAGAGTAGCGCATCAAAGCATATTTGTATTAGGTAAGTACATTTATTTTATTATATTTGTTTGGCTCACTAAAAATTGTTTACACTAAATAGTACAGTAATTAAACAAGGTAAATAAACAATTACAATGCAACAATATCTTATAAGAAAGCACCGCATGCATATTTGTTTGGTCTAAATAGTTTTCTATATCTTAGTGAAATGTGTCCTTATACTTTTCACTCTACATTACCCTCATTAGGAAATAGTATTGTACAAACTTATTGCTTACAGTACTTACTTACTAATAAGGTCGAATTGAGAAATTAAACTCTAAGGTGAATTCACTTAATCAAATGCATTTCATTTATTCGACTCTGAAAAATAAATTTTCCTTTGATTCATGACCTAGTTAAGATAGCTTTGGGATGCGATCCTAAGCAGTGAAAAACTGACATTGAAGGCCAATTTAAACATATTATCTATTTTTTTTTGACAATAGTTAAAATGCAGTTTTGATAACTAGAAATTATCAATCAAACATCATACACCATTTATCCTTAGACCATTTAACTCAGGAATTTAATTCATTACAATCAAGGCGAAATTAAAGTTAAGAACGTGAAACAAACTTTTATTAACGTTTAGTTCAAGCCTGACTTCTGTTCTTCCTTAGTTTGCAACTGTTGCTACTTTGTTCTGTTCACTGCACTGTTACGTTTAATTTTTATGCAAAAATAACTGGAAATTTAAAGAGAGGAATGCGAGACGTGAGGAGGTAGGCTTTGAATGATTCTGTAAGAGCTATATACTATGGAATAGTTTGAAAACTGTGTTGGATTTCCATTGTCTTACCATCTTATTTCTACATTAAAGCGAAATACCACTCATGCACCGACTAATCACGAAATCTTTGAAACTTTAAGAAGACTTTGCGGACTATAGTTCCTTATAAGGTGTAAGCATATGGAGAAATTCTCAATGGATTGGAAAAAACAACATTAATTGGATAACAGCAAGGTACTGCAGGATACAGCTTATTGTAATTATAACATACCAAAGCTAAACAAGGCTTTGAGGAGCATTTTTCGCCCCAGTTTTACCCCGGTAAGGAATATCTACTATCTGAAGTTCTTCGATTGTTATTGCAGTCAAACTTGGAACCACTGAAGCAACAAGGGAATCTTTATTCATTCATGATTTCTCAAACGTAATATTTTACACAAAATGTGAAAAATTCCACCATTGTACAAGGCTGAATTAAAAATGAATTCAAAATAGTCCGCGTTGTCACATTTAGCGGGAAATTAAATACTTTCAACGGCCGACTGACTCAACTTTTAATAGAAAAAGTTGGTAGGGGGCGCGAGTGATAAACACAATTAAGGCTCCTTCGCACTCGATTGGGCTGAAACTTTTTAAATTCCGCTCACCTAACCTTCAGAACAGTACCTTTATTAATCAGGAACTCAATTAAATATCTTTTTCACGCCAGTCCGAGTAAATTTTTGTTTACTTAGAAGGGATGTCCGATATGGAACGGGATTTACATATTTTGATGAGGGGCTGTGCAAATACAGGCCAAATGAGTTGGCAACGCTGGAAGGGAGATGAAAAAGGAAAGTTTTGAGGGCTGAAGGTCGCAAAATGTTTTGTTGGTAACACAGCTATTATCAAAATAATACTCTAGATCTTTTACAAACAATTAAACCGGAGATTATTTTAACATAACATACCATCACGCCTGTATTCCCCAAAGGGTTAGGCAGAGGCGTACTAATGTACACCCACAGTTCGCCGGTATGTTTAGGTCCCATGTAATAGGGGGCGAGCCTATTGCCATTAACCGGGCACAAATTCCTAACTCCGAGCCGCTACTGGGAATTTCATAGAAAAACCCAATAACACTTTGCTCGACCTGGGAATCGAACCCAGGACCTATAGCGTAGCAGTCGCGCTCAGGACCACTTAGCTAATGAGGCAGTTTCATTCAGAGATTATTTTAAAGCGAAAATATTTATTTATCCAACAGGCAGAATGTTTTGTAATAAACTTAATTTGCTTTTAATTCTCTTAGAGTTATTATTATGAATCCATTAAAATCTTCCAACAAGTTAATTTAGTCAAATAATGCATTTCACTAAGAATTTGTAAAGCACTTTTGCTTTTTTTATTCTTGTGAACATCTCCATGGGTAACCAACATTTGGTAACACTTGTTAATTTGACGACCAAATTCGCTAGACATGCGACTCCAGTGTGAGCGACGCCATCCATGCCGCAGAGGATAGAGCGAAATGGCGTAACATAGACTTCACAAAACTGTTTGCATTGAGATCACGACCCTCAGTAGTGAGGAGAACGACTCAAGGAGGAGGTTAATTGACTCGTTCTATCCCAAATACTGTTGGAAACATAAATTCAAACGTCGCTCGCATGTGCCCTGCGGCACTCCATTTGATCCGATTTCCATTGGATGCAAATAATGCTTGCCCGACACACTTAGATCAATGTTACCAAGATCAGACTGCCTGGTAATTGGGTCTGTTGTGAACTATAAGCCTTGCTATTAGTATGATAAAGCAGGGTTAGACATCTTGTATGCTTTGAAATGGTTTATCTGTAATACTGTTATGCTACTCCAAGCTTAGTTAGTTTTGTATTTTGAATATTTGTATTTTTAATACATACCATCACGCCTGTATTCCCCGAAGGGTTAGGCAGAGGTGTACTAATGTACACCCATAGTTCACCGGTATGTTTAGGTCCCATGTAATAGGGGGCGAGCCTATTGCCATTAACCGGGCACAAATTCCTAACTCCGAGCTGCTACTGGGAATTTCATAGAAAAACCCAATAACACTTTGCTCGACCTGGTAATCGAACCCAGGACCTCTAGCGTAGCAGTCGCGGTCAGGACCACTTGGCTATTATTGAGGCAGTTAGTTATGTATTTTAAATACAAACAAAAAAGTTTAATTAACTGAGAATAGTGAGAATTTAAAAAAATATCGTCCGAATATTTAAACGCGTTGGTAGCCTAATGGCTAGGGCGTTAGACTTGCGATCATGTGGTTGCCGGTTCGATACCCACCCATTGCACTACCAACGTGAACCCACTCGTAACACAACCATTTAGCTTAGCACAGTAATGCCCACATTGCTAGCAAGCTTTTTTTTAAAAAAAAATCTGGGATTCAATTTATATATTATAATAAAATGAATCCCGCCGACCTGGTATATATTTGGCTTACATTGCATATTGAGAAGTCTCCATTTAGGCATAGAAAATGCGTGTAGTTGAAGGCTCCGCTCTTCCCTTACATTTTAAACGTAGGTACCAATAGGTTTATAAAATAAGAAAAAAATAAAATGTGTACCAAAAATTATTTATTGAATTAAGGAGTCTGTCAACTACACCGTCCCATACCATAACCGTACTAGGAACGTATCAGGTGTATCATAACCCTATATAATGGTGACCGTAGCATCCACGTACCATCCGTTTGTCATATCCGTACGGATCCCGTTCAAAAACTATTTATTGAGAAGCATGAGACTATCACATGCACGAGACGTCCACAATTATTGGTGAGAATATTGTACCGGTGCTGATATACTCCGTGCATGACTCACGATATGGTGTTGGTCGATGATAGAACGGTCTGTCTGTCTGACGTTACAGTAGCCGTACTCTACCGTACTACTACAGTACCGTCGTCTACACAGTAGACGACGGTATAGTATGATTCAAACTTAGGGCCACTTGCACCATCTTTTGAAATATGTTTAAATTGAATTTAAACACAAAATGACCATAGAAAATTGTGTTTAAATACAATTTAAGCACATTTAAAAAGTTGGTGCAAGTGGCCCTTAATGGCGGAAGTTAGCCGCGATCGCTGGTACACGCAGGTTAATCAAATGCATGCGTGTGTGTGTACGAACGTAACCCACACTCTCAAAGGCGATGACACATGGGGCGAGTGCGGGGGAAGGAGGGAGCGCGCGGGGACGTGCCTCGGCGCCACGTCCCCCTATGCCCCGCTATTACCTAATATTGCATTCTGCGCAGCGAATCCTACGATGTTCTTAGCCGCCATTAAGTTTAAATTGTACTGTATGAGACGGTATAGTGGGCACACTCCTTTAGAAATAAATACAAGGCTCTCACTTAGTGCACATAGATATTATTCTTTTTTCGCAGCGAATTTGAACGGAACTATATAAAGCATTAAAATAGTTTTATAATGACATAATTATTATTGTGTGATCATTATTGGTCAAATATTCTACATTATTTTGCCCGGCTCTCCTTTCCACTTCTTATGAAGTTAATCTGTTTATTTTATTATCTTACGAAGATCATTTTACAAATGTGATTATAGTACTAGCTTCAGGGTCCTGTACTTAACCTGTGGACTTCACTACAACCCTTTGAAATTAATTAATGAAAAAAACACAATTTCGTTGTGTCTCGAGTTATAAATGCGAGCAATTTAAGCGACATGAGCCACGCGGTCGCTCCTTACAAAATGTTGGTCACCCCTGTTTTTATAAACGAATTTTTGTGGCTGGTTTTGGTTGGGGTTATGTTTATATTTGTAAGCGCAGTGTTTTTTTGGTAAAAGGTTTACCTCTGGCGATGCTTTACTAAAAGCATGTGTCTTAAAATATCATAAAGTTTTCACAAAAAAGACAGACCTGTCTGTTATTATGGATGGATGCTGTGATATTTTTCAAGTGCATTTCTACTTTGTCAAAAAGTCTTAAACAGGAAATAATAGTTTTAAAGGGTAACATTTTAAATACAACAAATATATTTAAAATATACAAACCAAAGGAACAAACTAGATGAATTTACTGAAATAAGAAATTAAATAGGGTGGTAAACTTACCACTACCGTTTGCGCCGGCGGGCCATGGGTTCGATTCTCACACGAAGCAAATATTTGTGTGTTCTGCAGAGCTTTCAGACTGGTTGTAACTTATTACCATTAATTATATTTTGGAAGCAGCGGTAGCCTAATGGCTAGGGCGTCGGACTTGAGATCATGTGGTTACCCGTTCGAAACCCACCCATTGCACTACCAACGTGAACCCACTCGTAACACAACCATTTAGCTTAGCACGAGGGGTCAACAAGAATACTAGTAATGTGCGACCCACTTTGCTAATAAGCTTTAAAAAACATTTTATTAAGTCCCAAGCAGTAAATAACAAGAATTTCCGATGATAAACATCTTTTAACTTTTCTAAGCCTTATTTTAATAGATCACGTTATTCATACCGGAGCTTCTATTATTCTTCTAAATATCTTAAGTTTCACTAAAGCATTATGATTTACACAAACACTCAATCTTGTGTTATTTATTGTGACTTAAAACTTTAAAATAAATATATAACCTAACTTAGCTTAAAGCACTTAACTTAGCTAAAAGCATATTAATCATCTATTCTAATATATAAAGCTGTAGAGTTTGTTTGTTTGTTTACTTGAACGCGCTAATCTCAGGAACTACTGATCCGATTTGAAAAATTCTTTCAGTGTTAGATAGCCCATTTATTGAGAAAGGCTTTATGCCATATATATATATATATATATATATCATCACGCTACGCGGACGAAGTTGCGGGCAGAAGCTAGTAAGAAATAAAGTTTATGGCTGATTTTAGGATCATGAAAAAAAACATACATACCATCAAGTCTATATTTCCCGAATGTTTAGGTAGAGGTGTTCTGCTGTACACCCAAAATATGCTAATAGTTTGTTTTAAAGCCTATGGGGGCGAGTTTAGTGGCATTAAACTCGCCCCTTATAGTGCACAAATCGAAAACCCGGGATGCTACGAAATCTACATAAAAAAAGCTACATGAACATACATACCATTACGTATGTATTCTCCGAAGCTTTAGGTGGGAGCGCACTAATGTACACCCACAGTTCGCCAGTATGTTTTGATCCCATTAAATACGGGGCGAGCGTATTCCTATTAATCGGGCACAGCACCCAAACTCCGAACCGCTGCAAATAATTTCATAGAAACACCCAATGCCAACCTTGCTCGACCTTGGAATCGAACCTAGAACGTGGCAGTCGCGTTCAGAAATACTAGGCCAATGAGGCAGTAAAACCTAGACATTAATTAATTATAGGTATATGCCTAGTGATATGACCATTGGACCGCGGAGTCAGAGGTCTAGAGTTCGAATCCAAGGCACGCACCTCTGACTTTTCGAAGTCAAGTGCGTATTAATAGCTAATTATCATGCGCTTTGATGGTGAAGGAAAACATCGTGAGGAAACCTGCATGGCTGAGAGATTTTCTTGAGGGGGTGTGAAGGCTGCCAACTAGTCAGCGTGGTGGACTAAAGCCTAATCCCTCTCATTTTGAGAGGAGACAGCAGTGGGACAGTATAATGGATTGATTATGATATACTAGCTTCTGCCCGCGACTTCGTCCGCCTAGCGTGATGATATATAGCCTATAGCCTTCCTCAATAAGTGGGCTATCTAACAGTGAAATAATTTTTCAAATCGGACCAGTAGTTCCTGAGATTAGCGCGTTCAAGTAAACAAAGAAAGAAACAAACAAACTCTTCAGCTTTATATATTAGTATAGATTAGACACCACTATTTATGTCTGTGTGTGTATTTTAAAGTCAATCAATTTTTGTTAACATACCTAATAACAGTATTCATACCAAGCTAATGATATAACAATAACGTGTAACGTTAAAATAACGTGCATAAAACCTAAATTGCTTAACTGAAACTGAAATGAATTTTCTTTTATACTTTGAGCTGTAAAAGTTCGCGGTTGAGGCTATTCGGCGATGTTACACGTACATTAAAGTTCAATTTAACTTTTATGGTAAATTCTACCACTTTACGATGCTGCTCATGCTAGGAATAAAAAGGAATTTGCGTAGTTGGCCACTGGTAATAGCACAGACGTAGCGAGTAGCCATGTAGACACGACTTAACGGGTTCTAGGACTTGGTTATAATAAACTAGCTTCTGCCCGCGACTTCGTCCGCGTAGCTTAATGATATATAGCTTATAGCCTTCCTCAATAAATGGGCTATCTAACACTGAAAGAATTTTTCAAATCGAACCAGTAGTTCCTGAGATTAGCGAGTTCAAGCAAAGAAACAAACTCTTCAGCTTTATATATTAGTATAGATACCTCATTGTTTTAGTGATGGCAATCGCAGAAATGTTGAACTTACTGATTTTTTTTTCTGTTTTTTTTTTGCCTAGTGGTAACTCAAATACTATCGACCTACCGAGCTATTACTCAGAATTTTATATCAGTATAACCCAGAATCACTTCTGTCTGCTTGACTTAGGAAGAATTTCTAACTTGCCAAAAGGAGAATATCATGTGTCACTGCTACACGTTACCATTAAACCTTCTCAAGAATATATGAGTAAATAATGATTTTGTGAAAATGTTACTTGCAATATCTTAGTTAGATATTACTGTATAAATACCGATTCAAATACCAACAAACCTCCTTGAAACAGAAAGGGCCGCGGCTTATAACGGCAATATGATAGAAAAAAATATTAATAATTTTCATGTAATTTTCTAGGTTCGTCATTATTTGTATACTGATAAGAGTTTCTCTAAATTATCACAAAAATCTCCACAATATTGACAAAGATGCAAAGCTTTTATTCGAGAGACCCGAAAAACAAAAGAAAGACGGAAAACGCCAGCATGACGTTCTGTTGTTATCAAACGCGTAAGCCAGGATTAAAATGTATGGGTCCGAGGAATTTTTAATTTCACTCTGCATCTGGGGCCCCCGGACATGCCCGGACATGTCTGGCTTGTCCGTATATATTAGGACTTGTTGAATTGTATCAGATTACTTTGTGTAGGATCATTGTATATTCGGACGAAAACTTGCTTTTTTACCTGTGCTTTGTTTAGTAAGCAATTATTATAGGTTTCACTTAAAAAAAACGAAATTATTTTCACCACAATCGCGGTTGAACATTTCCTTTACTTGTTGGTTAAAACTGTATATTTAATTAATTGTCCTGACTCATCAATTCATGTCGATGCTGTGCATGTAACAAAGCGAAACAACTGATCAAAAAAAGATAAATTAATATTATAATTCCACCATTATGAATACTACTCAGCCTAGTTCTCTGACAAAACGAACACACACTTTAACAATTACTTGGTACATAATAACATTTTTATTCCTTTGTCAATAAACCCGTCCTTTGTTTTGGGTTCTTACATAACAACTTTAAAAACCCATTCGACCGCGAAACCAACTTTAAAACAATCCAGTAAAACAAATCAATAAAAACAATTATGTTTATCACTCTCAAACAGAGAAGCGTAGAACATTGGAGGGAAAATGAAGCACTTTGTGAATTCCGAAAATAAAAACACTCGGACAATTTAGCTCAGAGTGGCGTGGATTGACGTGTCACTAGTGACATGCGTCATGCCCTAATCCTATGTCCGTCACACAGTTTAACACGCTAGGCACTGGATAAAAGCAATGTCTGTCTGCATGTGGGGTTTAAGTGATGTACGAATATAGAAGAGAATGCGTATTTGAACGATGAAATGTCAATTAGAGGTGACCTTTTGGGATTTATTTATTTTAGCTACCATTCTGACAGATCCTCGTTTTTCCAAAACGACGTCTTTTTTTCTAGTAAGTAAATGAACTCTGTATCTAATAAATGAGACAAACAAATCGACTGAAATTACCCTCTCCATTTTATTCTTTATCTTATCGTTAATTGCTTTTTTGGAATGTATTGAATGCGCAAGCAAGCTTTGTTGCGATTTTTTTATATCATTGTTTGAGTATTTGTATTGATTGGGCCCTGGTATAATAATAATAGTTTTCGAATCAGGTCCTGTATTTACCTAAGCACGAAGAACTATCGAATTCGTATCGTATGAGTTTTTTTCACATCTGTCTCCCATCGGAGCAGGCAGGGACTAGGTACACTTGCTATGATCCTGGCACACTACTTTCGCTTCATCTACGTTCATTAACCTCCTTCTCATATACAGTATTTGAATGAAACGAAACAAAACACGTCTACGGCGTAGATTCTAATACAACATGCAGAATTATCGTATACCATAAAGTATTGCATCTGCTACAACATTCTCACAAACCAAGAACTGAGTGATTACAGTGTGTCTCAGCATTAATTACGCGTATAAGCTCATGTATATTGGAGATTAGAGACGTCACCGTCGCGCTCGTGACGCGGTGACAGCTTACCAGGATTACCCGAACATCTGATTTGCATTAAAATGTACTACAAAGGTTGTTTTAAAAAGGTTGACAGATAGATTACAAAATCGCACCTTTAATGACAAACAGTTAATTTTTTTTTTTTTTTCAAAAATTTTGTTTTTTTTTATATGGGATAGGGGGGCAAACGAGCAGACGGATCACCTGATGGTAAGTGATAACCGTCACCCATGGACACCCGCAACACCACAGCAGTCACAAGTGCGTCGCCCGCCTTTTAAAAGGGTTAGGGCCTCCGGTAACCTCACCCACTCGGCGAAACGCAACGCAAGCGTTGTTTCACGCCGGTTTTCTGTGAGGTCGTGGTATCACTCCGGTCGAGCCGGCCCATTCGTGCCGAAGCATGGCTCTCCCACGTAAAGTTTGTTGCTTTTTATACCACTAAGGTGGCAAACAAACTAAATAAAAGAAGAAGGAGGAATAGTTGAACTGGCAGCATAGGAGAATTTATATACCATAACGCACTTGTTTTTTTATATCTTTAATGTACAGACAGATTTTTTACAGGATCAGAATACTCGAAAGCAACCAATCTTCTATTGTTTTATAATAATTCACCCAAGATAAAAGAAACAATAACACATCTACAAATCTTCACTATAGATCTTCCAATAACTCATGAGTGACCACTTGAACCCATTCACTAGAGACAAACAGAATACCGTATATCCAAAAAGGCACTAACCTTGGTTCATGGATCTGTGCGGTGTGTACAATCAAAACGCATCACCAAATCATACAGACGCGGGAATGAAACAAGCCCGGTTGATTGCATGTCAGTGGTCGCCAACGCGCATTACTGCTAACTAGCTTTCGCGAACGGATTCGCTCAGTATCATTTACAATAAATCACTATTATTAAGGTTTTGAAACAAACTACCTACTTAATTAGGATAGCGTTGGAGGATTTTACCAAGCTGTGGCTGAAGTCAGGCTCTGGATATTGAAAGTTTTTGAATGATGATAGAACACGCCTCTATCCCAGAATATTTAAGAGTGTATTAGTGTACACGTACTTTTCACTGATAATATGATTAAAGAAAGGAATACACATGAAATAATAACCCATATATCCGTTAAGCAAAAAAATACAAACGCAATAGAAAATGTGTTTTCAAGCTGAGGCCGAAATCTACTATTTCAATTGTATCACAATGTTTGTCCAATGTCAAAATGACATAAGAACCGACAAAACTGTAAAAAATCAAGAATTGTGACGTCATTGAATGTCGATTTTCACACAAACAAATAGTAAACTTCAGGCCCTGAATGCGACTCAGAATCAGTGAGCAGACTGAATCAGTCAGAGTTTTGACATAAGTAATGTCGAACCTGCGTCTCCTGGCTAGGTACGCCAGACGCTCTGACCTCTAAGCCACCGCGAGTCCCACCTGCCATGTCGAAATTTGCCTTCACATTCTGAACTTACGTCTTAAAGGTGACGTCAGTTTTTCCTTCACTAAAATAACTTTAAAATATTAGCATGAAAAATGCAGAAAAATCACAAAAAGATAAGTAGTCATTTTTTTTTCTAGTAAGCAAATCTATCACAGTCTTGTTATTGGAACCGGTCGTTACTGAATTCCATTTCAACAGTTATCTTCATACAACACTATAATATTATTCCTGTATAGCAATATTCGAAATCCATATTCTGACTTTAGAACTCTGCTTAAATCGATGGTAAACTAAGCTGTGGTGATGGATGAGTAAGTTATTTAGATTGTTAGCGCGTAAAGTAAACCTAATATAATAATTAAGATTTCTTTGTTAACCAAACGAAACACTTAAGCGTTTGTTTAACTTTACGCGATTACAATCTAAACTGCTGCACATAGGTTTCTCATAGTGCAAGGAGATAGCTTATATATAGTTAACTACGCCTACTGTGTATCGGTAGACTTCACACGTCGTGGAAAAAAAGGCATAAAAGTTTTCTCAAGATGTTTTTTGACTTTCTCAATATAACAAAAAATAATTTAAACGTCTAAAAAGAATAAACCGGCTCTTTGAAACTCCATCAAAAACTACCCACACAAGCAACTTCTCGGGCTGCTGGCAACACTAATAATATACTTGTTACTAAAGCAAATCGAATCGTAGGAAACGTAAAGTTTTCAGTAGGAACTCCTTGTACACTAGGTCCAATCTTATTTACATGCATTACGCATGCAGATTAGTTGGCAACTTGCACGCAACTCAAAGAAAAACTTGCCGGCTCCCTAAAGTAATTTTAAACTTGTGTTCGGACAAATTTCTAATGAACTGCCGTGTACTTTTTGTTCCGATGTTTATATTTGGCGCATTTTATATTCGTGTTGCAAGCCCACTTAAATAATGTAGTAGCTTGAAATTGAATAACTTTTTAAGAACAGATTGCGCTTGTTTCGTTTTGCTGTGTTTTTTTAATTATCTTAATTTGTTTGAGAAACAAGTACTTACAGCAATTATGTTGTTTAGTTTCTATATGATTTATCTAATAATTTATTCAGGACTAGAGGCGTTCATCGAAACGTATTTCCAAATGGGTATTGAATTAACATAAACATATCATCACTCCTGTCTTAACCGAAGGCTAAGGCAGAGTTGTACAAATGTACATGCACAGTTCGCAGGTATATAGCAAGCCTTACCATTACCCGGGCATAAAATCAGAACTCCGAGCTACTACTAATCATTGCATAGACAAACTCAATGACCGTACTTGACTTGGGAATCAAATTGTTAGTCATGCTTACGATCCTTAAAACTCTGCAATACATTTATAGTCTAAAAAGTTCATAAATATCCAAGCTAGAATTTTGACAGTCCGAGCTAGCAGGCTTCTCTAACAGTGTCAGTGTTTGCGGAAGGCCGGCCGCGTCGCGTTGACGGACGCTTCCATTAGACCCTTTGTTCGGCCGACGTTTATAGCCCGAATCTATCGCGTTTTATTGCTATACATTGGGATTTTTTGGTACCATGTCCAGTTACGAGGATGAATGTAGATGTTACCCTATTGTTTAACTGGTTTTGTATATATGTTTATGTACTTTTTTCTTGTAATCATAGGGATTTTTTTGTTATAACTTTATTTTATTTTAAAACTACTCAATTACGCAGACATATTATACACAAAGGCATGTTTTGGCACGACATTGTTGATTGATATCCGAGGAAGTACCGGGCACAGGCTCCAGATGAAAACTAGCGTCAAGCACCATGCGGTGTTTGACATCATGCTGATCTGGAGACAAATTTGGCCATCCTTGAGATACTTTTTTTCTTTATTTCTGTTTGTTTATTTTGTAAGACTATGTTTCTTTTTTTATGGGATACCGGACAAATGAGCAGACAAATTTCCTGATGGTAAGCGATCACCGCCACCCACGGACATCCGCAACTCCAGAGGAGTCACAAGTGCGCTGCCGGAAAAAAAAGCTGTATATATAATACATCATGTTTCATTCTTTATATATTTTTTCTTTCTTGATACAGATCCTGGGTTTGATTCCCATGTCAAGCAGTGTTAGAGGATTTTTCTAAGAAATTCTCAGTAGCAACTCGGAATTTCAATGTGTGTCTGATTAATAGCAATAGGCTCGCCCACTATTTCATGAGACTTAAATACATCGGCAACTATTGGGTGTTTAGTGCGCTGTAGACTGTACATTAGTATGGTATGTTATAGCTGTATATATAGCTGTCATTTAAAAAACAGATTTCTCAATAGAAGCAGTATTTACTTAAGAAAGAACGGTTAAGAAGATAACAGGATAACCAACATGTTGGGCAAGCAGAAGATTACAATAACTTCCCTTTGAGTGGTTCATTTATATGCCCAAGTGTGGCGAACATCATAATCATAACTGTCCACACTCAATATTCAAGTCGAGTCTAATAAATCCAGGCGTAGGAGATCGGTCGGCGCTACGCCAGCTACGACGACGTAGCACGTCGTAGCGATGACGTAGTTAGCTACGAAATAGCCAGCTACGCCGTAGCGACTACAAAACCCACAACCATAGCCAATAGTTATTTACTTCGCTATACGTAAGCCTGTTTGTAACTGACTCATTGGAGTCTCAGATCCTAGGTTCGATTCCCAGATTGATTAAAATATTACCGAAATTTTCTATAAATTTCTTAATATAATAAATAATAAAAATAAAAAAAAACACGTGGGAGAGCCATGCTTCGGCACGAATGGGCCGGCTCGACCGGAGTGATACCACGGCCTCACAGAAAACAGGCGTGAAACAACGCTTGCGTTGTGTTTCGCCGAATGAATGAGATTACCGGAGGCCCAGACCCTTTTAAAAGGTGGGCAACGCACTTGTGAATCCTCTGGCGTTGCGGGTGTCCATGGGCGGCGGTTATCGCTTACCATCAGGTGATCCGTCTGCTCCGATCTCGTTAGCTCCCCTATCCCATAAAAAAAAAATAGCCGCTTAGATATTGATTTCTGAAGCTTACGCGAATATCAGACATATTGAAATAAAACAACCTTACGGATTATATTATATTATATTATATTATATAGTTGCGTTATATTAGTATACAATATTGTATATTAATATAACGCAACTTGGGTTGTTTTATTTCAATAAGCCGTTTAGAGTTTGAATTTCTGCCCACTAAATGGTAGTAAGTTTACCCGCTATTACTGGGACCTAAGAACATACCCTACTAGCGAACTGTGTGTGTACGTCTGTACACCTGTTAGAAACAGGTGTACAGACGTCTTTGATCTCTGACTACAATCCCTGCAATGTTGTTTATATATTATGCAATAAATTCACAAATAACGTCAGTATTTATTATAATCTATTACAATCGCCATACTTCCACGCTGAAGGTCCTGGGTTCGATTCCCAGGACGAGCAATGTATTATTGGGTTTTCCTATTAAATTCTCAGTAGCAGCTTGAAGTTCGCCCTGTATTATAAACACATAAAGATACCGGCAAACTATAGGTGTACATTGGTAAGTACAGCTCTGCCTAACCCTTCGGGGAATACAGGCGTGAAGGTGTATATGCTATTACGATACTATGTTACAAAGCCTCCTTGAAAAGCATTTTAAAGTTAACTTCATATAGATATCAGGGTACGACAAACATTGCCGGCAGCATGCATGTCCCGAGGTGCTTACCCGTGTAAGCACCTACATTCAGCTCGATAAGCCGCGATAACGTGAGTTTTCGGAAAAATTCACGACTATCAGTACTTAAGTACTTATACATGTTTAAAGTGGATGGAAATTATGTGCAAATGATACTATTTAAATGGTGATAGCCTGAGTGAGTGGAGACCGCGACTAGGCAAACGTAGAGTAGGGCGCCCGCTGGCAAGGTGGAGTGACGATTTGCGGAAGGCAGCTGGCAGTGACGACTCCAGCAGTGGACGATTATATGCTGTAATGATAATGATGAGCCTAGGGAGAGCTGATAGCCTAGTGATATGACCATTGGACTGCCAAGTCAAAGTTCCCGCGTTCGAATACAAGGGACGCATCTCTGACTTCTCGAATCCATGTGCGTATTAATAGTTAAAAAAACAAAAAAGAACTGTCCATGTTGTTTTCTATCAGACTCACTTCTTAGAACCGTGCAATTATCTTCAAACTTTTCAAAATACCTATTTCAATAATAAATAACATCAGCATATCAGCGAAATCCATTGCTGAACAATGGCCTCCCCCAAAGACTTCCACAAGGACTAATTATACGTTGGGGATCGTCCCACACTGCGTTTTCCGGTGCATGGTCTTCATTCGGGAACCTTTCTGTCCCATCGGCCATCAGTCCTACGAGCTACACACATCAAAAAAAGTTTACGATCACTTTGAAAAAGCGAAATCTTTTACAACTACATTATGATTATTACTATGATTTATATTTCTCGCCTGAAACACAGGATTACCTAGTTCAGGCACATAATGTAAATAATATAGTACCTAAATAAGATTTTATAACTAATTTAATTAGGTAGTACTTATTTAGATTTGAATAAATGATTTGATTTGATTTGATTAATGACTCATTTTTTTTTTCATTAAAATTAAAAGTAGTTTTTTTTTTAATTTCAAACACGAGTATAAATAAAGATTTTTTCTTGATAAAGTGTAATTTAAAAAATTATATCAGTGTAAGCTAGCGATTGCAAACTTTTTTTGATGTGTGTATGTGCCCCGCCCACTGCCACTTAAGCTTGCTTAATCCTTTGAGCTATATCAGCAACTTTAGTTCTTCTACGGATCTCCTCATTTCTGAATTGATCGCGTAATATAATATGCTAAGCATAGCTCACTCTATAGCTCGCTGAGTGACCTTGAGCTTTCTTATGAGACTTAAAGATTTATTAGAAATAAAACATTTTTTTACTTTGACTTTGATGCGATAAGTGGTAGATATTTATTACTAAGCTGGTCTAAGTTTATACTAGATACTTCAGTAATGGAATAATTTATGCAATACGGGTAAGCGACCAGCCTTCTAGTAACTAGTTGGGAGTTCGAGTTTGTAATGCGTTCAATGTCATGCAAGCAGTATAACACCTACTGCTACAAAGCTGTATTGGCTCGTACACACTAAACCGTCGTCGTCTTAACTGTCTTGAAGAGTTTAGTTACGTTAGCGTTAACTTACAGTTATGAACACTAAAGTAATTTAGCTTGCTGAAACATTGAACGTGATACACTTGATAACTGGACAAAAATATCAGAAGAGTAAGTCTGTTTTTTTATGTACCAGAATTAACATTCATAATTAAACTAGCTTCTGCCCGCGGCTTCGCCCCCGTGGAATTCGGTTTGTCATCACATCCCACGGGAACGGGATAAAAAGTATCCTATGTTCGTCTCCTGGCTCTAAGCTACCTCTCCACCAATTTTCAGCCAAATCGGTTCAACCGTTCTTAAGTTATAAATAGTGTAACTAACACGACTTTCTTTTATATATATAGATCTACCCATGATATAGATATTCTATTTCACGAAGGCCGTTAAATTATTGAAATTTGAACTATTTCAATTACATAAAGGTCATCATACAGGACTTCGTGAGATGAATGAGTATACTTTCTATAATATTATAAACGCGAACGTTTGTGAGGTGTATGGATGTTATTTTACTCTTTCAAGCCAGAACGACTGAACTGATCCGGATAACGTTTGTCACAGAGATAGATTGGAATTTGGAAGAATGAATATGCTGCTTTTTATACCGTGTGTACAGTGAATAGTAGATAGGTGGATAATAGTGGTGGTAAGGTAATAGTGGATACCCAAACCTTTTTAAAACGCGGGCAATGCACTTGCGATTTCTCTGGTGTTGCGGGTGTGAAGCGGCGGTAATCGCTTACCATCAGATAATCCGTCTGCTCGTTCGCCCCCCTATCCCATAAAAAAAAACAATTCTGAAGTCCACGCAGACGAACTCACGGGCAGATGCTTCTATTTTATATAACACTAGCTTCTGCCCGCGACTTCGTCCGCGTAGCGTGATGATAAATAGCCTATAGCCTTCCTCATTAAATGAGCTATCTAACACTGAAAGAATTTTTCAATTCGGACCAGTAGTTCCTGAGATTAGCGCGTTCAAGCAAACAAACAAACAAACTCTTCAGCTTTATATATTAGTATATAGAGTATAGATCACGCCTGTTTTCCCAAAGGGTAAGAATCTAACCCAGCGATACATCGGCTGACTGTGTAAGAATCTTACACAGTCAGCCGATGTATCGCTAGTAATTGGGGCGAGCATTTTGCTATCAACCGGGTACAAATTCAAACAGAATAAAACGCGACCACTGAGAATTTGAATTTCATTGAGGACCCTATTAACTCTGCTCGACCTATGTACCAAACCCTAGACTTCACAATCAACAGACTTCTAGATCAGCAACGCAGTTTTTCTTTTATTTGTCTAATTTATAAATACTTTTGGTTCACTCAGATCGAATTTCTGTCATCACTTTTTAAAAAAAGGCGCTTCAATGTGTAAAATAAATGCAAAAAAAAAAGATTGTTTTCTTCATGTAATTGTTCCTATCTTGTGTAAAAAAAGGGGTAAAATCTACTTAGGTAGAAAATTAGAAATTCACCGTTGATATAGTCCCTCACAGCGAAAATAAAATCAATATGCGTCAAGCAAAAATGACAATATTATTTCAGGAGCCATCCGGTTTGGGTCCGTGCACCGTCCGGCGTCCGGTCGAGGTGCGGTTAATCTCATGAATATTCACCTGACCGCTGATCCCGCTAAACCGGACCGCGCGCCCGGCTCGTGTATAATAGACCTTAAATAATGTGACCCGGGAATCTTGATACTTGAATGAAATAATTTATTTTGGTAATAGATCGTTGTAGCAATCTTAGAAGCCAATTACAATTCCCATGTAGGACATTTGTATGAATAATAAAATTATGCGATAGGCTGTGATAGTAAGTCGCTCAATCCATTAGTTTAAGCAAGCTACTATATTGCAAATTTAATTTATTTGCCACAAGAGAATAATTTAATTAACCGTACTGAGTCAATGTCATTGTTCTATCACTAGGCTCGCCCTAGACCGCGTTTATGATTTTACAATTTTAGAAAGGTTGCCAATTTAAGTGATATCCATTGAAAAATATTATCATAAGAAACTCGTATTTTATAAGTGTTACTACAATGACGATATCCTCATTTTCAGATAAATATTTTTATATTAGTAATTAAAATATTTTATTCATACGCCTACATTCCCCGAAGGATTATGCAGAGGTATACTCATATACACCCACAGTTCGCAAGTGTGTTTAGGTCCCATGTAATAGGGGGGAGCCTATTGCCCTTAACCGGGCACAAATTGAGAATTTCAAAGAAAAACCCAATAACATTGTTCAACCTGGGAATCGAACTCAAGACCTCTAGCGTAGCAGTCACGCGTAGGACCACTAGACTAATGATGTAGTTATAAAAAACGTAAATAAGAATAATTATAAATATTTAATGCATAATTATTCCGTGGAATTAATACGTTTGAATTAATATGAACTACATCATAATTAATTTACTTACCAAAGTTGCATCAACAAAGCATTTATTTACAAAATAATCATGCCGCGCCGTAATTATAATAATTATCAAAATTCGCCACGCGCGCTATAATAAAGTAAATGTATGGATACGTATAGTACAATGATAATTGATACGCGTAAATTTTCGACGTTCTCCAAAATTAACAGTTGGGCTCAATGTTAAAATATTCAATAACATTGTTTAATTATCACTAACTATATAACTAAAGTTAGTTCATACATAACAACGTAGTGATTCAAAATTCCACGGCATAAAATAACTTAAACATAGAACATGAACTTCAGACTGATGGCAAAAATAATTCAGAGTAGCAAAACCCTATTTCCGCGTGAAAAAAAATAACCACAAGAGGTACATATCTGAGTACGCAACAAGCTTAACTCGAAACAGTCTCTGCAGCGCCCAATAGGCAGCAATTAGTATCGAGAGATGATTCATTAAGCGCTTTCATAGCTTTATATTCTTTCAAAAGCAATCTTTTATGAATACCAAATGGAAGCGTTAATTGCTGAATCAATGGATGTCTATTGACGCGATGTTATATGAATAGAGCATTAAACTGATTATATAAATATAGAATTTGTAAGGGAAATGTTAGGTAACCTGTTTACGGATAAAATGACGGGAAAATTAGTTGTTTTTGAAGTTGTGCGGATAAAATTATGATGTTACTTTTCTTAGAAAGAAATAAACATTTCTTAAGTGTCTTGTGCTGTGTTGCGAGTTGTATAATAATAAAATTAAAAGCCTTAGCTATTTCATATTTCTGCCGATACCAAAAAGATCTTTAGTAAGAAAATGACAAGAGAAATGAAAATTAATGTTTTGAAAAAAAAATAACTGCCTCATTAGCTAAGTAACTGCCTCATTAGCTAAGTGGTCCTGAGCGCGACTGCTACGCTAGAGGTCCTGGGTTCGATTCCCAGGTCGAGCAAAGTGTTATTGGGTTTTTCTATGAAATTCCCAGTAGCAGCTCGGAGTTAGGAATTTGTGCCCGGTTAATGGCAATAGGCTCGCCCCCTATTACATGGGACCTAAACATACCGGCGAACTGTGGGTGTACATTAGTACGCCTCTGCCTAACCCTTCGGGGAATACAGGCGTGATGGTATGAAAAAAAAATGTTCAGGACCTATCTAATCGCTTTTTGCAGTTGGTGAAAAATGACTGCAATAAAGCGATTCCAAATTCGTCTGCACATAGTAAGTATTATATAAATACTCATAGTCACATACCTACTTGTTATTGCCTGATTATATTTTTGTTTTGTAAATTATAATGATGTACTTCTAAGATGGTGACGTTTAGATTTGGTTCGGCATTTTTACTAAGTCCGAAGATAAGATTGTAAGACTTTCGTTTCTTTTTTACTAAATCCGAAGATAAGATTGTAAGCACTTCGTTTTCCTTTAAAAAATGTTGCGTTTCAAATTCACATCAGCTGTACGCCCTTTTACATTATCAGCGAGGATAATAAAAAGAGGAAGTGGCAATAGTCAATGGAATTAGGAGCAGTGATCACAATTGCTGTAGTAAACATGGCGGAATCGGCGCCATCGTCGTAAACTGAGCGCTGATGCCGAATTAGGAAATACCTACATTAAAAGCCGGAGTTAAGCGCACCGGTGTGACATCAGTTTAAATTTAGATTTGGAATCTGTATGTGTATTTGTATAGCTGGTTTTCAGATAGGACTTAGTCAATTATTTGAAACTGTGTATTCAGTACTTGTTTTAAATGTTCTGTGATTGAACAACAATAATTTACTCTGTGTGTCTATAGCGACATAAAACAACTGCTACACTAAAAGTCCAGGATTCGATTCCCACGTTGAGGTTTTTCAATGAAATTCTCAGTAGCCTCGGAGTTTGGATTTTTGCACGATTAATGGCAATAGGGTCGCCCTCTATAATTAATACCATACCATCACGCCTGTATTCCCCGAAGGGTTAGGCAGAGGCGTACTAATGTACACCCACAGTTCGCCGGTATGTTTAGGTCCCATGTAATAGGGGGCGAGCCTATTGCCATTAACCGGGCACAAATTCCTAACTCCGAGCTGCTACTGGGAATTTCATAGAAACACCCAATAACACTTTGCTCGACCTGGGAATCGAACCCAGGACCTCTAGCGTAGCAGTCGCGCTCAGGACCACTTAGCTAATGAGGCAGTTATATATAGGCTATAATTAATAATCAATCCAATATACTGTCCTACTGCTGAGTACGGGTCTTCTCTCAGAATGAGAGAGATTAGGCTTTAGTCCATCACGCTGGCTTAGGGCGGGTTGGCAGACCACCTTATTATGTAGGATGTAATTAGTACACCTCTGTCGAACCCTTCAGGAAATAGAGCTGTGATGTTGTGTGATTTTATATTTTTCTTTTGTTAATTAAGTTAAATTATAGCTTTTACTAATCAGACTTTTTAAACTGTTACTTAAAAACATTCCACCGTCTCTAGAATCACCGTCAAACGTAAAACGTTCTCAAAACGAGCCACAAAAACAGGTGTTTCCCCGACAACCAGAAAAAAATATGAAAAGGAAAACTCCCAACCTTATCTGAAACATTCTGATCCACCGTTTACCAGATAAACCCTAAGTATAGCCTGAATAAGAGCCTCTTTCCCACTAATCTCTTTATCAAAAGGGGGATGCGGCCGAGTGTTTAGCCACGCTGTTCAGGCTGTGTTTTTTCCAAAGATAAGGGTACTTTTTTGGAATACTTCGGAATGCTGAATTGACTGTGTTTTATAAGTTTATGTTGTGTTTTTGTTGTTCTGAAGTTAGAAATCAAACAGTAATATCAATAAACAGCTGTAAAGACTAACAAATTCAAATGGGAACCTTATTTTACTAATAAATTAAATCGTGTTCGTCCCATTTTGGATATTAAAAACCTTTAAGTGTACACATCAATATTGTACCAGCGAAGGATTATGACACTTCTTATAGGTAACTAGCTGTTACCGGAGACTTCGTCCGCGTGGTACAAAAAAAGGAGCCTAAGTTACTCCTTGTTACATCAGCTATCTGCATCTGCCAGTAAAAGGCCCGTCAAAATCGGTCTAGCCATTTCAGAGATTAACCGGAACAAACAGACAGACAGACAAAAATTGTAAAAATGTTGTTTTGGTTTACGTACTGTGTATAAATCTAAATGCACTTTGTAAAAAGTGGTTATTTTAATATTACAAACAGACACTTCAATTTTATTTATTTGTATAGATGTATGGATCTAAACATGTCATGTCCATGTCATGTCCATGGAGTTGCATGCCAGATTCTTCTCCAGGATCATCTTTTTCGAATCGTGCAACTAGACTCATATCATTCCATATTGGAAAAAATACTTGAACTTGACTTAAAAGACGAATGTCTATATTACTTTCTTTGGTACCTTCAATAACTGTCTATTATTCATGATGCAAAACCAGTTTATTAGTTTTATGGGATAATTCCACATTGTTCAACAAAGGCAATTTTTTAGTGTCCCCATTGCACACCTCAGAACTATTTCACCTAAGTGAAATCACCCAAGTGAAATAAGCCAACTTATTTGGTTTATCGCAGTCAATCTATGGATGAGGGAAATGACACGTTGTTCTTAAATAAGTCGAAGTTATGTATGAAGAATTTAACAGTCTGTGTGCTACTAGACTACTTTCCACCTCAGTTGTGCCAATTTCCTTAAGGTATTTCTTAAACGAAGTACTGCCTCATTAGCCTAGTGGTCTTGAGCGTGAATGCTACGCTAAATGTTCTGGGTTCGATTTCCAGGTCCAGCAAACTGTTATTGGGTTCTATGAAATTCAGTAGCAGCTCGAAGTTTTGAATTTGTGCCCTGTTAATGGTAATAGCCTTACATGGGACCTAAATATACCAGAAAACTGTGGGTGTACGTACGCCTATACCTAACCCTTCGGGAAATACAGGTGTGGATGGTATGTTGTGTTAAAACGAAGTACCGATTCTCAGCTATGAGAAAATGTTACGCAGATGACGAACAAAGAAAAAATATATAAAATACTGCGTAATAATTAACTGGGAGGTAATAAAAGTTGCTCCGTTTTAAAGCGTTCCTTTTTACGATTCAACCCTCATCTCCAGCGTAAAGTCAGTGTGCTTATAAAAATAAATCGACAGGTCTTTGCGACCCGCGAAGTGTATCGCTGTAACGGCGTACGTGGCAAAAATTTTGAGCACCTCAGCTCGCTTGTAAATTACCTTCGAAATGTAGTATAGGCTGGCCCCGTGGTTGTGCTTGATAAAAATGACCTTTTTTAATCAATCCCTCATAGGTCTATATTGTAAGCAACCAATTTTGAAGCGAAGGTAGCCTAATGGCTAGGGCGTCAGACTTGCGATCATGTGGTTGCCGGTTCGAATTACTACACTACCGACGTGAACCCAATCGTAATATAAGCATTTTAGATGTGTCTTCCCGCTGTCTGTCCCTATGTATGCTTAGATCTATAAAACTACGCAAAGGATTTTAATACGGTTTTTTTAATAGATAGAGTGATTCAAGAGGTAGGTTTTAAGCTATTTAACATAACCCTACGACTCTTAGAAACGGGGCAGCGTGGGTAAGCCGAGCGTGACAAACGCGTAGTGCGTTTATCTAAGTTTATAACTCTCTTCGAGATTATTTAACATGACACAGAAGAACATTTTTTTCTTAATAAATCAACTTAAATATCAACCTTCTCTAAAATATAATAATATTTATGACACGCGACAACTAAACAAACACACACACGCACAAATACACACTATAACAAATAAATTATGTACGTACACTAGAGGCGGTTGCCGCAACATCAGTCACACGTCGACCCGACTCAGACCCTTGAATATCCGCACGCACACTCATATCCGCAAATATTCGGACATATCCGCGACACACGGACTGTGGAATTAGGTTGCGGTTACGCCTACACTCCGTGATTCTACCTTCATTACAGACCTTTGGGAACTACATCGGATATTTGGAATATTCTAGAAAGGTACAGTGAGTATAGGGTTGTATGTATTAGGTAAAGTGTTTTTTGTGCGGATGCTGATGGCGAAGACTTGGCTCCATTCCCATTCCTAGGTTTCAAAGACAGCCCAGAATGTGGATTGTTGAATGGAAAGGATTAAAAAAATTAAACCATTGACTTGTAAAACTGTCTTTAAAAGATCTTAACTTAATGCTGTTAGAGAAAAAATCTATAAATATTCTCAACCCACAGCCACTAGACATAATTATATTCTCAACCTTCCGGACCACAGCCACTAGACATTCGCAGCAGTTACAGAATTATGGCCTGCTGAAAAACCCCAACTTGTTCGAAATTTTTACAACTTTTAGCTCTCCAACTCCTTCTTCCTGTAGTTTTGTTCCTAACGTTGCCAGGCACAAGATACACAATCATTAATCTAGTGGGATTGGACTGTCCCAAACACAATTGCCTTTTAAACTCGAAGAATTGAATTCCTCACAAATACGGAACTTATGTGGACTATCCATTTGTAATGATCTTATGCATCTGTTTGTACGTGAAATACTGCCTCAATAGCCAAGTGGTCCGGACCGCGACTGCTACGCTAGAGGTCCTGGGTTCGATTCCCAGGTCGAGCAAAGTGTTATTGGGTTTTTCTATGAAATTCCCAGTAGCAGCTCGGAGTTAGGAATTTGTGCCCGGTTAATGGCAATAGGCTCGCCCCCTATTACATGGGACCTAAACATACCGGCGAACTGTGGGTGTACATTAGTACGCCTCTGCCTAACCCTTCGGGGAATACAGGCGTGATGGTATGTTATGTTATGTTATGTACGTGAAATATATCACGTATCAACGTAGAAATCTAAAATTTAACTTAATTAATAAAATAATTAAATTAAATTACATAACATACCTTTACGGGATCATCTTGAGAGTAGATAGTTATACTATCTCTATATAAAAAATAATAATATTGAAATCGGTCCACAACCTTTCAATAAATACCCAATTATACCCAAAAGTCCACAACAGGCGAAAATAACAGTGAACATACATCAAATATATCTACGTACAGGCGAACACAGAGCCTCTTCCTTTTTTTCGAAGTCTGTGAAAACTATTTGTCCATTGAAATTTTAGGGAAAAGCTGGTTGTTTTTTCTTTTTGCCAAAATTTCAATGAGATGATTTCATTGAAATAAAGACTCGTTGAATAGTAGCATTACGTCACCTTTAAGACGTAAGTTCAGAATGTGAAGGCAAATTTCGACATGGCAGGTAGGAGTCGCAGTGGCTTAGAGGTCATAGCGTCTGGTGCTTACCAGAAGACGCACAGGTTCGTATCCTGCCTGCGAGTCGAATTTTTCCTTCACTAAATTTTATCTTAGCATGATAAATGCAAAAAAATCACAAAAAGATGGTCCGTCTTGTTAGTAGACAGGTTAATGATCGCGTACATTCGACATAACATCGTCTAGGACTAGTGCTGTTCGACAAGGTTATTACGTGCGTAATTCGCCGAAACGCCCCCTAATGGCAGTTATAACTACGCGAATCCAATAAGTGCCGGCCGAACGTCGAGACCACGGGTGTGTGGCGCAAACCATATAGCTGAAGCGGAAAAAAATATAAATAAATCATCGTCATTATAGGAGGATAAATTCATCCTCCTATAATGACGATGATTTTTTTTTTTTTATGTGATAGGCAAACGAGCAGACGGATTGCCTGGTGGTAAGTGATTACCGCCGCCCATGGACACCGGCAACTCCAGAGGAGTCGCAAGTGCGTTGCCGGCCTTGGGTGTCCGGTATCTTCACTCACTCAGCGAAATCCCACTACTGGGTACATGGGAGTGCTCTCAGAATGAGAGAGATGCGTGTTGTCAGACTTCACACGGTCAGTACAAATATTTTAAAAGTTAGCAAAAAGATGCTGTATATAGAAAGCCTGATGGTAAGCGGTCACTTACTATCCTACCCAAGCGAGTTGACAACGTCTTTTACAATGCAAATTATCTGAATTTTTGGTTGATAAAATTGCCACTATCAAAGTAACTTCACCGTGAAAGTACGGAATTTGAAAAACGGTATTAATTTTTCGATAACAGTCGGGAACAAGCCACCAATTTACTGTCCCATGACTGGGCACGGGTCTCCTCTCAGACTAGTAGGCTATAATCCATCACACTGGTCTGTTGCGGGTTGGTAGACATAATGCATAGCGGGTATAGTTTGTTTTAAAACTCTATATAATATACGGAATAACAAACAAAGTACCGTCGCTTTTGTTAATATATCTTGCATCGAGTATCCGTTTTTATGACTTGAACCACACACACGAATGATACTAAATCATCGAAGACTTAGTGGATCTCACACTAATTGTTAGGAGGGGCGCGGACATATTGAGTGCGCTGTAATAAGTGCTGTTTATTGGATTACTGGTACTACACTGATGCTATATTATTATACTGTGTTCTTCTTCGACATGAATGAGTACACAGACTCATACTGTCCTGTGTTGCTCAACTCTGTGGTTATCGTAAAACATTGTCACAGACTAATGAGTGTTGGAAGAAATACAGAGGTATTGAGTGAACTGATATTTGATATTTGTTGTCATTTTACATATATATACTAATATATAAAGCTGAAATTTGAAATGAAACTACTTTTTACGGATTTTATCGCGGTATATTGATATTATTTAGTTCCCGACGTTTCGGATCCTTTACAGCATCCATGGTCACGGGCAGACTGAGGTGTTGGACGTCTTGATGTTAAAATTACTAACAGCTACCTTACATTTTTGTTAATTATTAGCGATCCGATTCACGCAGAACGAGCTCACCGTATCCTTTGGTCTTGCAGTTTTGGGCTTGGATTTAGATTTTATAGATTCTATAATGGGATTCCAAGCAGCTGGTAAGACCCAACCATCTTCTCTATTGAAATTTGGGTGTTTTTTGATTTCAATAGCCTCACGAATCATCCTGGGTAGGAATCGGTTTTCTTTTGCGAGGACTTGTGGTTTATCAAATCTGATGTAATGCTGGGTCTTGTCTAGGGTATGCTAATAATTAACAAAAATGTAAGGTAGCTGTTAGTAATTTTAACATCAAGACGTCCAACACCTCAGTCTGCCCGTGACCATGGATGCTGTAAAGGATCCGAAACGTCGGGAACTAAATAATATCAATATACCGCGATAAAATCCGTAAAAAGTAGTTTCATTTCAATGTCTAATATTCGCGTAAGTGTCAGAAATCAGTAAGCTGAAATTTGTTTGTTTGTTTGCTTGAACGCGTTAATATCAGGAACTACTAGTCCGATTTGAAAAATTCTTTCAGTGTACTAGACAGCCCATTTATTGAAGAAGGCAGGCTATATATAATACTAAGTAACTATTCCACGCGAACGAAGTCGCGGGCGGAAGCTAGTATAAATATACAACCGCAAGACCTGAACGTATTTTTTTTCAGAATCGACTACTGAATCGATTACAGTGGTTTTAAATTTGGATTTTTTTCCCGAAATGATAATTATATTACTGAAACTATGGCCCCCTAATCAATCAGTGTCTTGAGTTAAGGAAAACTGAAACCTATTTGCACAAATTGTTATTGTGTGCGTGTGCGCTCCGATATCGTAGTCATTCTGGGTACGACTGTTAAACAAGCGGCGGTAGCCTAATGGCTAGGGCGCCGGACTTGCAATCATGTGGTTGCCGGTTCGAAACCCAGCCATTGCACTACCGACGTAAACCCACTCGTAACACAAGCATTGCTTAGCACGAGGGGTTAACAAGAATACTAGTAATATGCGATCCACATTGCTAGTAAGCTTATTTAAAAAAAAACAGCCACCAGTTTTGCGTTTAGCTCGTATATCTAATTTCTCGTGTCTCAGAATGACTTAGTTTCGTTATTATAATTATAATTCTATATTCTAATTGACATGTTTGAGTTCTTGTGCTTATTTATTTACGCGTTGTATATGACACAGAATAGGAAGGGTTAGAAGAAATACGAAAACCATGTGCAAAGAATTGCCAGTACATTCTCACTCTGTGGATACCGTATCCAATGATAATACACTAACATCCAATACTGTTACTTTGTTCTCATTCTCTGGTATTGGAACACCGTTCACAAATGCACTTGTCATTTCAAATTATTAATGGTGTCGTGGCATGTCGTGTGCCCAGTGAAGTGCACTGCAGCCATGGCAGCAAACTGAATATTAATGAAAAACGGTCGGAGATAAAACATAACATAAACATACTATCACGCCTGTATTCCCCGATGGGTTAGGCTGAGGCATACTAATGTACACCCACAGTTTACTGGTATGTTTAGGTTCCATGTAATAGGGGGCGAGGCTATTGCTATTAACCGGGCACAAATTCTTAACTCCGAGCTACTACTGGGAATTTCATAGAAAAACCCAATAACATTTTGCTCGACCTGGGAATCGAACCCGTCCTGGGTTCGATTCCCAGGTCGAGACTCTAGCGTAGCAGTCACGCAGAAGTGGTCCTGAGCGTGATTGCTACGCTAATGAGGCAGTTCGGACGGTCGGAGATAGTAAATAATAATCTCATAATATTGTATAGTAGTCTCGCTGATGTTGGACAAAAAGCCGCACGCCTTAAATAGAACTGGGCTGGACATATCTGCCGCATGTTTGATGAATTGTGGGCAAAAACCACGACAATTTTATAACCACAACATTTCAGAAAACGTCGTGGTAGACCCAAAATGAGATGGCGGGATGAGCTTGACTCGTACTGCAGGGATGGGATGCTAAAAGCTCTCAACTGGAAATAGAGGAAGAAGGAAAGGGATGCCTTTGCCTTGCAGTGGGATGATCGCGGCTGATAATGATGATATAATCTATATCTCTTTAGAACTGTTGGTAAGCGGGTTTTTATATAAAACTAGCTTCTGCCCGCAGCTTCGCCCCCGTATAATTCGGTCTGTCATCACATCCCACGGGAACGGGATAAAAAGTATCCTATGTCCGTTTCCTGGTTCTAAGCTACCTCTCCACCAATTTTCAGCCAAATCGGTTCAGCCGTTCTTGAGTTATAAATGGAGTAACTAACACGACTTTCTTTTATATATATAGATTCTCAGTAGTAGACAATAAACTCATCCCCCATTACATAGGACCTAACATAAGCTCATTGCCTAGTTGTATTTACCTTAGTCTTTTGCCATTATTCTAAACTGATTACATATGATTATCTGATCATCTCATCATTCATTTGTAAGTTAAAGTTGCATGCTGATAATGGTAATATTGGCTTGATCTGTATTGATCTGTATTACACAAGTCAATTCAAAATCAATATGTTTTATTTCTATTGAAAATTCAAATTGCACGGTTTCCAAAAGTGGGTCATATGGAGAAGAGCAGACAAGAAACTCAATAGATACTCTTTTAAAAAACATACTTTAAATACTTTTTACTTTGTTTTAAATAGTTGCTGACAATTAAGCAGCGTGGTGTCAGATTTATTCCTTATATAAAAAATTTGGAACAGTAACATCTAAATAGATACCCTAACTATAGCAAGTAAATATCTTGAATTTTAACCTCAGAGAGAACCGACGAACTGTGTACATCAGTACACCTCTGCCTAACTCTGCGGGTATACAGCCGTAAAGATAATGGAACAGTGTTGGAAATAATAACATTGTTATTTATTCAATTACTGTTCAATATTGTTCCTAATGGTGTTGTCCTTGTCTAATATGTGATAATAAGGTGAGACAGTCTCTATATCTTACGGCACAAAAATCGTATTTTCTTGAGCAGAGCTGTCCGGTATATTAATGTGTAAGTTTGTTTGATGAGGAGAAACAATACTCGTCTCCGGAAAAGTGGGTAAAATGACCGTGGTTTGTCTTTCTGTGTGTCTAATAATGCTTCTTCATGGTTTAAACATAACTTACAATAGGGTATTTTCCAAATGTTTGAACATTGCTTATATTTAAAGATTGGGACGAACGATTTAACAGAAAAATAAATTAATTAATGTAAAACTCGAAAATGGCTCTACCGATTTTGACGATATTGATGAGTTGTTCTGCGAAAGCTTAAAAAAAAAGTATAGCATCGCACAGTCACTCGGCTAGATATATCAAAATAGTCTCAGCTGTAAACAAGATTCCGATTCTCATTTTCATCTCCACTTAGCCCTTACTCGCTCAAGATTACGACCAGTTAAGACTGGTCCCACAGCAATTTATTGGATTAATATGAGATTGTATCTATATTGTATTCTCTCCTCGAGATTGGTATTGACACTTAGTGATATTGTTACGCTCCAAGGAGCGTAGTAACTTGGTCCTAAGAGTATTCTAGTGTTTTTGGTATTAGGTTGTAACGTTGCGATATAAGTAGCTTAATAAATAATCAGTTAATATACTAATATTATAAATTCCTAAGTAATATTATTCCTAGTGGTCTAGCGACTACTACGCTAGAGGAAGACCTCTAAGAAGAATCTGGGGAGACTGCTACAACTAGGCATTGAACCCTGAGTTCCATGAGTTTTAGCAGTCTCCCCAGTAAGTAATACATTTCTGTATATTAATGTATGGTACACACAATACAATACTATACAATACATTTATTTCCCAAATAAATTTTACAACATTTAAGAGTTTCGGATGGTCCCAAACTAGGCTACGCCTGTATCTTGGGCACCAAATAAATTGACATTACGAATTATTAAATTAATTAAAGTGTAACAAATGAACTCAAATTGGTAAATTCTAGGATCATAACTTATATATCCTTAGGAATATAATAAATGTCTGTCTGTGTGTGTGTTTGTGTGCCTAGGTTGGTATGTGATTGTATTAATAGTTAATTATTACGCGTTTAACCGGTGAAGGAAAACATCGTGAAGAAACCTGCGTGCCTGAGAGACCTTCTCGACGGCGTGTGAAGTCTGCCAACCCGCATGAGGCTAGCGTGGTGGACTATAAGCTCATGCCCCGCAGTGGGGCATTTAATGGGTTGATTTTAGTACACAGCACTACACCTGAATTTTGTTTTTCCATACATGGTAAGATCAGTTATATATACGCAATACAATACTAGAAATTATTAATCAATCTACCCAGCCAATTTCAGCTATGGTGACTACTGCTAATTATTAACAAAGTAGCTATGATAATCTGTTCTAGCATGTGCCCTTTCATTAATACAGTATCCAAATCTGTGAGTAAACGTGTGCGAGCATTTGACTTCAGCTGAGGATACCGTCGACATTTATAAAAGATGGCTGCTGGTGGTTTGTCCAAGATCCCAGAGCGATCTGACATAAGAGTTACTTAACTGTATATTGCTGATTTTTATATATGTTTTATAGAATGTTATTCTAAAATTCTAAAATTATTCTAAACATTTGTGAGACGCTTTAAAGCTCTACAAAAAAAATAAGAGTGCTCTAAAAATGGAGCTCGGCTTGTGACACCTGGGCAGGTACCAACCTGCCCAGGTGTCACAAGCCGAGCTCCACAAGCACGCAGGTATTCAATGAATATGAGACGCTATTCAGAACCTATGGTTTCATCTATGTGAAAATAAGTTATGTCAGATCGCTCTGGGATCTTACTCAGAGCATCGCGTTTCGCATCCAGTTCGGATTTATTCTGCTATTCGAAGTCATTAACTTTCCTCCTCGCCAAGCGCCTCCACTCAGGCGGCTAGAAATTATAGCATGATGTGTAATTATTCGATAGGTCAAAATTATTTTTCCCAAAAATAATTATGAACAAAAATAATTGCATCGATTTGATTTCAACCTTATGAAGGTCAAAGACAGCACGAATAATAGGACCTTAAAACTAGGGCTGTGTCACGCCACCACCACGCAATCCATACATTTGTCACCCCTAATGCGCTCTGCACCCTACGTAGGGTTGAACCCTTGAACCCCTCAGGTCAAATTTAAAATTAAATTACTTTATTCATAAAACTGCCTCATTAGCCAAGTGGTCCTGAGCGCGACTGCTACGCTAGAGGTCTTGTGTTCGATTCCCGGTTCGAGCAATGTGTTATTGGGTTTTTCTATGAAATTCCCAGAAGCAGCTCGCAGTTAGGAATTTGTGCCCGGTTAATGGCAATAGGTTCGCCCCCTATTACATGGGACCTAAACATACCGGCGAACTGTGGATGTACATTAGTACGCCTCTGCCTAACCCTTCGGGGAATACAGGCGTGATGGTATATTAATGTTAATTCATAAACAACCAGGTAAAATTAACACCTACAATCTTAAGTGGCACCCCTAACTACGTACAAATCGTCGGTCCGATACGATCGCAGCGGATACAATTAATTACGTGAACAATAGCCGCCGTGAAAACTACCGATGTCGATCGCGTGAACAAGCGGTTCCGTTGTATGGCCGTGTGTCGCCGAATTACAAGACTTTCACGCTGTCGTGTAATTTGAGGGGAACAGTGACGCAAGGTTTGAATGACTAGGAACAATTTATAATGACGTCAGCCTTGGGGTTTCAAGGGCGTGTCGGACTTCAAATTCACTATGTTCCTACAGTAACATGTAAGGTGCTCATTTTTACCCTTGTATATTATTATTAAAAAATGCTTAATCATATAATCTAAGAATACTTTTAAGCTCGGCGATTAGGGAGCTATAATTTTGAGACGTTTGGGATGGAAACGCTTGGGCGATGGGGTCGGAGTGCGCGCCATCTTTTTAAAAAAAACAAAGAATTAGTATTGCCATTCAAACGATCAGGGGGCACGGCAGTGCCCCCGCCAAGACGAGCCAAGCATAGCAAGAGCACTGCCTACCTTTTCTTGAAGCGCTTCGTCGTTTTTTTCGACCCTCGTAACTTGGGTTTGGACACATATTTTGATTAAGGTTTAGATTTTGTGAAGTCAGGGCTGGAACTATTTGACAGTACGAGCCATATGTCTGGCAACATTTTACATAAACATTTTTTGATGATATACAAATGAAACAAAATAAGTTTATATGTGTGTAGGTGTATAGTATTGTAGTCAAGGTAGTGAGCAACTTATTCACAAAAAACACCGGCTCGTGCTATTGAATACATTCTTGGAACTCGAAGAATACTATCGGCGTTTACGAAGTGCTCAATAAACAGAGCATTCCGGAGTATTCCCAGTTATTGTGCTGCCTTTTATCAAAAGATACGGCCGAGTACGAAGCTCGCTTGGGAAATAAAATAAAGAAATACGCGTGCACGCGACAAAACGGGCCCGACATAAATATTAGAGTCGATACGGACTTTTATGAGACTTAAGCTTATGAAAATATATGTTCTGAGACGTATTGTGATTCGTACTTTGGAGGACGGAATTGATCGCTGTGTTTGTAAACAGTTTATTTATCATTTAGCGTATTTTTGGCACACTATAATGTTGTTTTCCTTGTAATAAAAAAAGACATGACTACAATTTCGTCATTGTTTGTTAGTTTGTTTAGCGGCTAACCAAGCCTGAACTTGAAATGTCCGTAATTTAAAAATCTGTCGAATGACAAGCAGCTTCTGCTAAATGATATGAAACTTGCAGACACATGGACATGATACAGGACAGGATAACATATTCAACTAATAAATTGTTTTTAAATATACTGGAAGGCTAAGAGATCTTCCTAAACGTTACCCGAATCTTATCGCTAGCTTATAACTTTATACAATCGTATAAGGAAAGGAAAAACTACATTATATCATTTCCCTCGTACGGAAATACATATTTTTGCGAAAAATATATAATTAAATTGAACAGGATCGTCCGCCGCGTTTGAGTGCTATTATTGAAATGGGCGAAAACAATGAAGCATGAGCTTAACTGTCCATGAGAGAAAGAGACGGAGCGATACCCCTCCCCTTTGCCATTTAATCAGGATTCGGTTTAAGTACACACATAAACGTTTATAGTGCCTGTATGTGTGTCTGTTAACATTTATAATAGTAGTATAATGTCCGAACATGCGATAGTCGTAAAAAGTAATTGATATTTTTGCTTCGTGATTTTAGGACCGAGAAGCGAGAGTAATTGACTATATTTACTTACATAAGTTTTATAATTTTGACATTATTTGACACAACATTACTTAATATCATAACTCCTGTTTTCCCCGAAGGGTCAGGCAGAGGTGTATTATTTGGGGGTGAGTCTAGAATCGCAACTCGAACCACTAAACCACAGAGGTCGTCACAGTACTAGTACTTTGACGAACTCTGTGGTTTAGTGGTTCGAGTGGTCGGACTGCTGACCATGAGGTCGTGGGTTCGATTCCCACAGGACACAAATATTTATGTGATGAATATAAGTGTTTGTGTTCGTCTGGGTGTTTCTTATGTATTATAAGTATGTATTTACTAAAAAAAGTATATAGGTATTATATCCATTGTCTAGTACCCATAGTACAAGCACTGCTTAGTTTGGGACTAGATAGTGTTCTGTAAAATGTGTAAGAATATTTATTTATCATTTAAAAAAGAAGTAACTATTAACCGGGCAAACAATAAACTCCATGCTGCTACTAACATTTTCCCCGACCTGGGAATCGAATTTAGGACCTCTAGCGTAGCTGAAGGCATTCAATTTTGACATTAATACAACATAATCTTACATATAATAAGAATGTAAGTGAGCCGTGTCTGTACATTGCTTATATTTACAAAAAAACTAATTTGGGGGACTCAGAATCGGTAACACAATCCATTTCTATCGTTTTTGGAACTTTTGTCTGTCTGTTTGTCTGTCGGTTTGTCTGTCGGTTTGTCTGTATTTTTGACCGCGCATCAAATGATAACTACTGAAGAGATTTGGAGGAAGTGGGTAGAAATTCATAGCCTGTTTCTTGTATTAACATTTAGGCTATTTTACATTCAAATCAGTTCTCTCTATCAAAAGTTATTAACATTTTAACTATCGAAAACGTTGACTTTTAAAAATAACCATTGAAGTCAAGTATTTCTGTACTAGACTAGCGCGGATCAAAAATTATAACAGAATCAAGTAATAAAATTAAAATAATACATTTACAGGGATTAAATAACATAAAACAAGAAAATAAAGCAGATCAATCAGAAACCATTATTGTGACCAAGAATTTATTATTAGTACAGTAATTCTAACTCTACTTATACAGAATCACGGGACATACATAGGATTTATCCAGCGAGCACAAGCCGATGTAAAAACTAAATATTTGAGTAGGTTAAAGAAGTAAACAAAAAATTACAACTTATTTTCTAGCGGACTAACACGACATCGTTATTACCTCAATGAAATTTGATTCGATAACAGGTGTCATTTTGAGTTGACAATTTTGGCAATATTGTTGTTTTCTTCTTTATAGCATCCAGCCATATAGTAACTCATTTTATAATGTGAAACCTCCATAGTGTAGATACAGTGCGCACACTTTATTTGAGAAACTAAAGAGTTTCCATCTAATCGAATAATTAAATACATAAATAAATATAATAATAAAAAAAATGCAACGTGCGTTAATCTTTACTGATGATCTTTTGATGGAAAACCAAATTTTTCGAGGTGGTTAGTTGAAACTTGGACAGGACAACGTCTGTCAGGTCTGCTAGTTATGAATAAGTTCCTTCTGTGAGGAACCTATAAGATAGGCAACTAAAATAGCATTTAGTAAAATATAAAGAGCGGCGGTAGCCTAATGGCTAGGGCGTCGGACTTGCGATCATGTGGTTGCCGGTTCGAAACCCACCCATTGCACTACCGACGTGCACCCACTCGTAACACAAGCATTTAGCTTAGCACGAAGGGTTAACAAGAATACTAGTAATGTGCAACCCACATTGCTAGTAAGCTTTTTTTACTAAAAAAAAACAATATTTTTACATTTATTCACATTAGTTATACACGAACGAAGTTACATCCTGTTGCCTGTTGCATTAAATATGAGAGTGATTTTGCAACACGTATTCAGTTTCAGTCTGAAATTGGAAAAAATAGTTTTTACATAAAAAAATACATTCAAATATAGTCACTCATTCAAACAAAACAATAGATTTTGCATTATTTCTGTAATTTGTTACAACAAAATCATTTCGTCAATTACTTCTAGAAAAACTACGCATTATCAAGAAATTTATTTCTTATGAAGTATTTTGGATGAAATAGTAGAGCAGGAACCTTTTTTTTCGGGTGGGGAAATGCGCCTTATGCAAGCCTGCTTCAGGGATCGGGCCAGGTGGCCAGCATACTGACTAAAACCACCACCACTAGCACCTTCCGCATAGTGGTGCATCACGGGAATCGCTCTCGCATACTCCGCGATCCCACCGCGGACGTCCAATGTTGGACCCTGCCGAGAGCCAAGTGCAAGGGGAACCTAGATTAACGGTATCGGAATCCGAATAATAAAATACTTAATTTGAATAAATTATGTTTGAATAACGATTTATTTTGGTATTAAGTTTGTTTTTAAAATTCGGTCCACCGGGACTCTAAAACCATTATTGATCTTCCTCTGCTAATACAGTTCAGTGTTCTTGTATAAGAAATTAACAAATCTTTGAAATATTTACAAGTGGTTACATCCTTTTAGACATTTACAGCTATTGAATATTTGTTAGCGTGGGAGAGACATACTTCGGCACGAAGGCGCCGGCTGCCCGGATTGATATCACGGCCTCACAGAAAACCGGCCTGAAACAATGCTTACGTTGTATTTCGCCGAGTGAGAGAGGATACCGGAGGCACAAACCCTTTTAAACGGCAAAGGCAGCGCACTTGCGACTCCTCTGATGTTGCCGGTGTTCACAGACGGCGATATCACTTACCATCAGGCGATCCGTCTGCTCGTTTGCCCCCTAGGCCATAGAAAAAACTACCTCGTTCTCATTCCAATTTTATTGAATGAGGAGAGTCCCGCGAGATACCAATTTGCCTATTACTCGCACATAAAGGGAAAACGTAAGAAAGACTACACTAAATAATGTACAGAGACATTCTTTTGTTGCGAAACAAGCTTGTAGTTACGTATTCCTTGTCTTGTTTTATTTATTACAAACATAATTATTAAAAGAAATACACCGTATAAAAAATAGAGTACGTCTGTATTCCCAAAGGATAAGCAAGAACAAGTTAACTGAAGCTTAATATTTTAAATAGATATAATTTACTTGATCTAAACTGGCAAATACAGGAATTAATAATGAACCCATTATATGTCCCACTGCTGGGCACGGGTCTCCTCTCACAATGTGAGGAATTAGGCTATATATAGTCCACCACGCTAGCCTAGTGCGGGTTGGCACACATCACACGCCGTCGAGAATGCATAACAGCGGTTATCGCTTACCATCAGGTGATCCGTCTGATCGCTTTCTCCCCTATCCCATAAAAAAAATGTATTACGATTGTACGATCAATTCGGTCCGCCAGACCCATAAGTTGCAGACATTACTTCAATGGTATGAATACCCACAATATATCCCTGCTATTATAATATGCATAGGTAAGTATCGCTTGCAACCGTCGTAGAACAACATAACATATTCATGATATATGGAACTAAATCAATTCTGCATACGATATTTCCGGGCGTCGTCAATAGTTAAAATAATGGATACAGTGGAGTCCACTAAAAGCACTGAAACTAAATTGTAATAGAATATTCTATTCAACTTTACTTGCTGTGAACTGCAGTAGTATACAGACAGAAGTATGCAACATTTTTTAGGAATATTGTGATTAATGTAAGCACAAGAAGGCGTTACTGAAGAATAGATGTAGTCATAGAATTGAAAATAAATATTCGAAATTACGACAGTACTTGACCACAGTGACCAATATGACAATCTTTATTTTCTATTGTCAACTTGGCTGTCTTTATATGTGCTGAAATTTCATCAAAACAATTCCTTCCATGTTTAACTTTCACGCTTGATGCATGCTAAAATTTATTTGCTGCAACATAAGTTCGGATATCGGCACTTGATACATTTTCCGGCAATCTTTTTTCCAACATCGATAAAATAAAGCCTGATCAACCAATAAATTGTAAATGGAATAATTTATTTTCATGAAAATACTTTATTGAATTTAAAGGTTGGCAGTCCCTGGCCCGATTCGGTGCATTAACGCTGTCCAATGTTTGACAGTTTAGAGGTTGTGTACCGAATTCAAATTAGTATTTTTATATTCGATAGCTAGCAACACCTGAGTGAATTATTGAACTACTGCAGTTCACTATAATACGCATGTTATTGCGACCCTTTTAAATGGATGAAATGGATATCGGACGCCAGTTGTAGATTTTTAAGTGCATGATTTGCAATCGAAAAATAATAATGAAATTCTTATGTCAGGTACGCTTTAATGTATTGATGTTATTCTGGTATCAGAGAGATAACATCAATGCGAACATAATATTGGATGTTACTTTTGCTTACAATGTTTTAGTTTAATCCAAAAGGTTAAGTTAAATTAACAACAGACTTACATTATAATCATATTATTATAAGATGTTTAAATCAGAAGTTAAGTCGGGGATCAACCTATCATGCGCTAAAAAAACGCAATGAAATAAAGTCTGAATAATAATTATCAAACTTAATGACCAATCAAAACTTTTATTCCATTAATAACAGAACAGGCACAAGTAAAAAAAATAACTTATCAACATCGATTCTCACTGTAGCGGACTAGCATCTATCAAGCAATCTTAAATAAACTTATAGAATCTACTGCCTACAAACAAATCACGGCCAACTGATTCATGACTATCAGGCAACTGATTTACAATTCGATTTCATATGATGATCTTTATGTTTACAACCCTGTAGTAATTAATTTTATTTTGATGTCCCAACAAAAAACATTAATACAATGAGAATATAATTTACTTTTCCGTTTAAATATGCAAATAAAGGGGGAGTTGTTGAAGGCAGTAAAACAAAATAGGCCATTAACATGTCGTATGGTACAACCGTAAAACATGCCGCTGTTTTTCACACGTGCATCGTAAATGAAGTGCTAAAAGTTGTATTGTTTTTTCTGGTTTCATTTTACCAGATGGTTTGGCTACTATCCCCGAAAAGGAAGATAAGACATGGCGATGTACTTCCCAGCCAGCAGGTGTTATATAATATAGTAGGGCTTGAAGTTCATTGACGATACGCTTGGCGTAGCGGCTCTAAGCCACGTGTTGTAGGTTTAATCCCCACATGGATCAAATATTTGTATAATATTCAGATAGTTGTTCCGGGTCTAGGCGTTTGTGTTTGTAAGATTTTGTGTTTGTAAAAGCACCCACGATACAGGAGAAAATCCTAGTGTGTGGACAACGTTTAAAAATGCATCTCTCCCCACATAATATGCGGTAACATTAAGAGGAGGCTCTGAAACTAACGCTCAAAAAATAGTTTTTCTTATCCTCAAGGGGCTTACGCTTGACTGCCTGTACGCCTGATGTTAGGCGACACTGCGATCTATGATGGAACGCGCTTGCCTAGGAGAAACTGAGTCACTCGTAATTCGACGTTTCGTTTTTTTTTTGTTTTAGTCGGTAGGAGGCCGACGCAACCCTGCGACTTTTGTGGCAGAGAATATGCAAAACGAGTCTAAAACATGTGGGAGAAAAAAGGGTATTTATAATGGATTTTAACTACTTCACATAATTCAAATAGATTTGTAGTTGTGGCCCTTGTAGTGCTTGCATTCTAGATAATTCTTACAACTCCCCAACAATACCTCGTACAAGGTCCATAAATCATTATAAAGTAATAAAAAACTGATTAACAATAAAACGGAACGGTGAGGCGCGATAGCATCACAGTTTATTGTCCAAATGATTGATTCTCCGGGGAATAATAAAATTAATTTACCCCTTTTGATTTCTAACGCTGTTGTGGAGTAGACTTTGAATTAACGCGATAGGACACGTAACAGACTGACGCATATTCTTGAAAAAAAATTATAACCAACGTCATACACAAACACAATAGTGTATTTAGTAAGTAGTAGTATCTAGTAAATTTAAAACAACTTCTGGTATCTTTTTGTATGCCGTCCAAACTTTGTTCAAATTAGTCAAAAAGTCAGTTAATTCAGCAACCGAGCGAACGGGTCTTTTTAGTTTCGTTTTACTGTTTATATCGTGTTTGATTTCATTTTGTTCCCGTTTGATAATAATAATTATCGTTACAGTAATTAGTTAGCTAGTATATAACTTTGGTAACTCTTTTGTTAAGCTTTTAATGATAATTCTTGATTCTTCTTTTCGATTAAAATATTATATTCCTTACTATAGGTTTTTCCCTAAACTTTAAAATAAACTTTATGAACGGATAAACTTATCAAGGACTAAGGAACAGAGCAAAATAAATATTATAACCAAAGCCTAAAAGGCAGACGTCTATAAAAATGCAACCAATGAAGTTACTGCAACACGCTCAGTTTCATGGTGCGAACAGGCTAGCTGACAAAACATCCAGGTATTGTTTATTGTCTTTTAACTTGGATAAATTTTCAAAATAACCTTGATTTGGCCATATCTTTAAAACCGAGATGCGGTTGTCGGTTCTTCTACAGATATGGCTGAAGTAGACGTGTTCTTGAGTGGAGACCGCGACTTGGCAAACGTAGCGTAGGACGCCCTCCGGCAAGATGGAGTGATAATTTACGGAAGGCTGCGGGCAGAAGCTGGATGTGACAAGCCGAAGACAGGGTGAAATGGCGCACATTGGGGGAGGCTTACGTCCAGGAGTAGACTGTTATATAAAAAGCTAATGATGATGATAAGGGATAAATTCATTATGACCTAGATACAAAGTTCTAGCTTCTTACTTCATGTAGTATGGTTCTTTTCAAGATGGTGCTGGGTGCCAGCGTTGCTGATTCTGCTGTCTTTTGCCATCACACTGGTGATGATGACCGTGAGCCGCTTCCTGGAGAACCCTACCTACATAGTGCAAATCGACAAAACATTTATGGGCAGACCATTCCCTTCAGTCATCGTGTGTCCAGCAATCAGCTTCATGGAAGACAGAATGACCCAGTTTTTGGCGAAATTGTAAGATTTCATTTCTTTTTTGTCGCTGACTTTTGTTTATTACTGACTTGAATAAGTATTGCCGAATATTCTGCCGCAACGTGTTCTACATACTTTGTTCTGATCATGGTTGACTATGTGGCATCTGTCTCATTCTGGGGGAGTTCCACGCTGAGCAGTGACATAATAATGTATTGATGCAGATAGTGATTATTATTTTTGAAATGCGGCTGAACAACTAAGGTCCCAACATGACAAAATGCGAATGTTACCACTGCACTGGTGTCACTGGCGTTCCTTATGATTGTGTGTTCTTCTTTTTGTCATCGGTCGTAATTGAGCATAATTTTGTTCTTTGGCGCATCATATTCTGGGAAATTTTTACACAGCACCATCTAGTCCCAAACTAAGCAGAGCTTGTACTATGGGTACTAGATAATGGATATAATACTTATATACTTTTTTTTTTGTAAATACATACTTATAATACATAAGAAACACCCAGACGAACACAAACACTTATATTCATCACATAAATTTTTGTGTCCTGTGGGAATCGAACCCACGACCTCATGGTCAGCAGTCCGGTACTCGAACCACTAAACCACAGAGGTCGTCAAAATATTAATGATTATTATTATTATGAAATGCGGCTGAACAACTAAGGTCCCAACATGACAAAATGCGAATGTTACCACTGCACTGGTGTCACTGGCGTTCCTTATGATTGTGTGTTCTTCTTTTTGTCATCGGTCGTAATTGAGCATAATTTTGTTCTTTGGCGCATCATAATTTAAAAGTGCAATTCCAGGAAATATCCCCATGGCATGAACGCATCCAATACTAGACATATCCTACCACAATTAGGCGCCTTCTACTCCCCTGACGTGTCCTACAATGTCCGTGATCTGATTAGAGTAGAAAAACTCCTTGACTATAACGACATTGACGTGGAGACTGCAGGTAGACTCCTCACTGCGTCCTGTGAGGAGACACTTATCAAGTGAGCAAAAGCCAGTTATTTTTTTACATCACATCAACACAAATACGCCTGGTCCACCCACAGTTCACCGGTATCCCGTGTAACAGGGGGCGAACCCGTGGAAATGTGGAATGCGCTTCCCGAGTGGGTCTTCCCCGATAGATATAATCTGGGTGTCTTTAAATAGCGAGTGAGTCGGTTTCTTCTAGGCAAGCGCGCTCCATCTTAGGTCGCAGTGTCGCTAAACATCAAGTGAACTGGCAATCAAGCTTAAGCCTATCAAGAATAAAAAAAGCCCATTGCCATTAACCGGGCACAAATCCCAAAATCTAAGAACGAGCAACTTTGCTCGACGTACGAATCGAACCCTGGACTTCTAGCGTAGTAGTCGCCCTTTGCACTACTAATGAGATTGACTAATGGGGAGATGAGGAGGATGGGGAGGGGAGATTTTTTAAATGCTCATCAATACCGATGATCAATGATCGCTTATACTTTTTAAGAAAATATATTTTTTCTTGATTTCTACTTCCCAGGTGCCGATGGGGCAAGATATACATGAACTGTTCAGATATATTCCAAATGGAACTCACTGGAGATGGATTCTGCTGCGTCTTCAATGGAAGATCCTTGAGACGGTACCTATGCTTTGATAATTTCCTGCGCACCCATGATAAGTGGACGGAAGGATCAGGTCAAACATGTCAATATAATAGGTTAGGATTACCCTGATTTAGCCGGTTGATAAACGCTGAAATCAACTTCTACTACAAAAGACACCACAGTAGACGATGGCTCGTTTACTATAATGGAATCGTCAGCAGTGAAACCTGTTAAAAATAATAAAGAATAAAATTTAAATTAGGTTGCCCAGTATCGACTGCCATCAGACCTCCGCCATTGAATTTATGGGAAATATCGATACAGATATCCTGAAAAAAAAGATTGATGAGTCATTATGAGAATTCTTAGGATTACTACTAAAAAGTATTTGAATTTATAGTAAGTACCTAAGCTACGTCTTAAAGCTTAAACATCAAATGTAACATTTATTCAATACTACATTTAGTTTTATCTAGATAAACATTAATTTCGGAGAAGTTATGGTATAAGAGAAACTATGTAGCTTTACAAAGTAAATAACTAGAACTCATACGTATATAAAGTTTAACATTCCTACTAATTGTACAGATTCAACATTCAAGCAAGTAGGTAATGTTAGTTCGAGACGTGTTTCTAAACATTACTTCGCTTTGATCATGGAAAAATAAACAACATAATAACAGTGCACAGTGGGGCGAAATTCACCACTACTTCGCGATATAAATGCCAGTATATGTTGATCTCTATTTATATAAGAGAAGCCAATACAATACGAGGTTAGCTTTTACTGGATCATGTGGCCCGACACAATGTGTCCGTAAATCATACATAATGTAATTCATCAAAATGGCGGTTATAGCTTCTGATGAAGTAATTAGTATCACTATCCGCCTCCTCCTTGATAGTGACTCTATATTAACAGAAGTAGGGATAATTAAATAATAAGTAGGGAAATTTAGTAGGGTGTATTCAGACAATTATCATCTACTAAAATTCTAATGACAGTCGCTAAGTCACTTGGAGCTATGTGATAGAAATTACAAAACACGTGTGATGGACAATATAGCTACATAGCTATATTGTCCATCACACGTGTTTTGTATTGGTTGGCAGACTTTACAGTTCAATAACATGGACACTTAAATGGAAAATGCAGTAATTTTATTTTACTGTATTATATTATATTTATTGTATTTATTTTTCTTATTACAGAATCCAGCACTGTCATGTGACAGTGCTGGATTCTGTAATAAGAAAAATTCAAATCAAATCAACATGGGTACCTTTAATAAATAGGTATTGTCAATGCTTAAAGTTCTCCATATTTTGCCGTCACATGAGCTTGCAAATTTTACAATAAACGAAAAATAAATAGGTATGAGTTATTGTTGAATTACTATTACTTATTTCAAAGAAGAATTAGCTTTGATGTTGAATAATTTTATTGCCTCTCCAGCGAAATGGAAGAAGGAAATACCAACATACAGAAAACGAACCCGAGCAAGCACTGGTACACGAGGCGGTTTGGTTACACCAGCGGGCTAATGTTAGCCGTGAACCAGAGTCAGAAACCTTTAAACATTGACTTATCTTACAAGTGGGTAAGTTGCATAGAAAGGCCTTTACGATGTACGATATTAAAATTATCATAGGATCACACCTGTGCACCTATCTATCTATCTGCTGATCAGATAGCTAATACTCCGTCAGATATTAGACATAGAGGTTAAGTAGATCTCGATCACTTGTTACTCTTTACTATCTCGTAAACTAATAAATAAATAAATAAATATTCTGGGACATTTTCACACAGCACCATCTAGTCCCAAACTAAGCACAGAGCTTGTATTATGGGTACTAGACAATGGATATAATACTTATATACTTTTTTTTTGTAAATACATACTTATAATACATAAGAAACACCCAGACGAACACAATCACTTATATTCATCACATAAATGTTTGTGTCCTGTGGGAATCGAACCCATGACCTCATGGTCAGCAGTCCGGTACTCGAACCACTAAACCACAGAGGTCGTCTGTGGTTTAGAGAGAGAGGCGAACTGACTAGCAATCCACTTTCGAGCAGTTATGTTACAAGTGCTTAGAAGTCTCCTTGCATGTGTACCCCGCAGTATAAGTAGTAACTTTAAAATTCACTTCATATTGTGATTATTCTTAATCTAACAAAAAAAATTATAAAGTCTTTATACATTTTTGTTTTAAGCAGGTTACAGGTATCCTACTTAAAACATTAATGCTATGGAATGGTTGAAACTTAATTTAATTCTGTAAAATATAGAGGTAGCAGATACTCGAGAGCAGGTTGGATTGTGGATGTCAAGTGGCAGTCACTCTATTAGCAACAATCGTTAGTCACATAGCAGATGATAATTCCTAAACACTACCAGATCGCTCTGCAAACGAGCCAGCACTTTGCTGACACGACCACCAACGGGACAGCCCTGAACCCTGGCACTGAGCAGTGGATTACCTACTTCACCAGGAACTTTCAGATTACTCTGGGGGCGAAGGCACTCAGTGCTAAACTTCGAAAGTGTAACATGTTGAATCATAAGTTACAGTATTTCCCGATATATAACAAGTAAGTGTTCAATCTACAAATGAATGAAGCGGCGGTAGCCTGATGGCTAGGGCGTCGGACTTCCGATCATGTGGTTGCCGGTTCCAACCCCACCCATTGCACTACCGACGTGAACCCACTCGTAACACAAGCCATCTAGCTTAGCACGAGGGGTTAACAAGAATACTAGTAACGTGCGACCCGCATTACTAGTAAGCTTTTTAAAAAAAAAAAAAAACCTTATCTGACATAGGCCTTTATAAATATTCAATACAAATGAATAATATTAATAATAATATGAATCAGTAATATTACTGTGGGTTTCATTATAACTTTCCCTTACTGACCATATGAGCTTATAGTACACGTCGATGATTGCGTGAGGTCGCATTCTTACCACACAAATCAGACGATATTTTAAACTAGCTTCTGCCCGCGACGTCGTCCGCGTAGCGTGATGATATATAGCCTATAGCCTTCCTCAGTAAATGGGCTATCTAACACTGAAAGATTTTTTCAAATCGGACCAGTAGTTCCTGAGATTAGCGCGTTCAAGCAAACAAACAAACAAAAAAACAAACAAACAAACAAACTCTTCAGCTTTATATATTAGTATAAGTATATAGATAGATGAAAAATGAACGATATAAAGGATACACATGTTAGCTTAATGAACTTTTGAGACAAAAAGGAAATGTGTATTACTTTATATGATGGATATTTGTGGAAGTAGATGAATTACCAGAAACTTCGTCTTTTTTCAGGAGATATTGCTTATTGGAATACGAAATGGCTAACACTTTGGAAAGATGTAAGTGCGTGCGCACGGTGCACCCCAGGCCACCTGGCGCTCGTCGCTGTCAAGCTCAAATGCTGCTCTGTGCTAAACAAGCCATGGGTAAAACAAAGCTTGATGTAAATTATCTAACATAGGTGTAAAGTTGAAAGGGGCAAGAAGCTGGAAAAGATAAATTAGTAAGGTTAAAATTCTAATTCGCTAGCTGCCATCATCATGCAGTCATTACAGCATATCATTCAAACGTCAATTTATTTTTTTATGGGATAAGGGGGTAAACCAGCAGACGGATCACCTGATGGTAAGCGATTACCACCACCTACGGACCCCCACAAACACCCGAGAAGTCGCAAGTGCGTTGCCCGACTTTTAAAAGAGTTTGGGTCTCCGGTATCACTCACATAGCGAATTATAACTTAAGTGTTGTCCAGTCACTCCAGTCAAACCAGCCTACTTATTCGTGCTAAAGCATGGCTCTCCCACGTTAAAAATACTTGATTTTTTTTCGAAAAGCTGGCGTTTTGAGGGCTTTTGGTCAATTAATTAATAGTTGTATTCTTGGATAAATGATTTTGATTTTGATTTAATAAAAGACCACATTGATCAACATAAATTAGCTTTCACAATACGTTACTAGTGATAGACAACCTAACGTGCATAAACGGAAGTCTTTAGGTAAGTTCACAGAAAATGAAATGATATTCAGTTTATTTGGCAGTGGCTTACGACAACGTGAACTTCCAATGTCCTCGTACTTGTGAGGTTGAAATGGTCATCACTAAAACATTAAGCATTGAGCTCGACCAAAGCGTGAAGCCCATAGATACATTCTAGTAAGTAGCTTCTATTTGATTTTCAGATCTTGTCGTGGATCGCATTCGCAGACAGAAAGAAACCTGTCTAGTTATTACACATTTAAAAGTAATTTGCTAAATTAAAATAGGGACCTAAACGTCGAGCTAATTTTGTCGCCAAAGTTCAAGTTCAAGTTCAAATGTTTTTATTTCAAATAAGCTTTTACAAGCGTTTATGAAACGACATGATTCTAGTTGCACGGTTCCAAAAGGTTGATCCCACTCTTTCTAAATAAATTACGTTACAATCTTCACTAGTACAATATTGCGATAACAAGATTTGTGTGGACGTTGAAAAAGTTATATGCAGCAGAAATACAAAATATATTTTTTTGATACATATTCTGAGCATATTATAAATACTAATTTTCATAGTAATAATATTTTACAGCAATGATTTGGACTTTTCACGAGTGACCGTGGTAAGGGTGTTCATACAAAGTCGGCAGCAGTACACGAAGGAAAGATGGAGTAGCTATGGTTACCTAGACTTATTTTGTAAGTACATATACATTAACCTATTATTGATCCGCTGCTAGGTATAGACCTTATCCTTTAAATTAAGAGCTCCCTTACTTTAAACAAGAAAGACTTTAAGATGTCATCCTAGATGTTCAATAGTTATCAATGATCACCTCTACCCAAAAGTCCGAAGATCATATGAGAATTTATTATTTTGCATGTCCTATTTCTTGGAAAAGTTTAAAGCAAACAGTCCCAAATCCAGCTTATTAAGCAGCTTTATTGTCATAGAAAAGGAAAAAAGAAGCGTTATTCGGTTCCTGCGCAGTTTAATAATAACTCTTAATAGAAATTACTTTTGGATGGTTCAGATGCATCTCCTGTTTTTCCTTGAGAAGGAACATGTCTCTCAATGACAGTTACGAAATCAGGAAATGGATTGGTGATGACAGTTTTTTTATGGGATGTGGGAGCAAACGAGCAGACGGATCATCTGATAGTAAGCGATTACAGCCGCCCACATACACCCGCAACACCAGAGAGGTCGCAAGTGCGTTGCCCGCCTTTTAAAAGATTTTGGGGCTTCGGTATCCTCACTTACTCGGAACACAACGCAAGTGTTGTTTCACGCCGGTTTTCTGTGAGGCAGTGGTATTACTCCAAACGAGCCGGCCCATTTGTGCTGAAGCACGTCTCTCCCACAATGGAAATTATTTATTAGCAGAAACCCTGATACTCTTGCTAATATTTGAAGGAATGCGGGTCATGCAACCGATAATCTTGGCGATATGTACCTATACTAGGTATATACCGATATGTGTTTGATTACAGCTCAGCTGGGTGGAATGTTTAGCGTGTTCTTCGGCTGCAGTGTCCTCACGCTGCTGTCACTGGTGCAGCTTGGATATCGACTTGTAAAGGCACAGTGGCAGAGGTTCCGCGATTGAAGCATGATATCAGAACCCTATCATCTTAATCTTAAAATTTGTGACTGAGTCAGTGACTGTACGGACTTAACCACTCCAAAATTTTAACCACGGCGGTTGAATAAAGGGCCACAGCTTGCTTCGCGGCTGGCCGCCATCTTGTTTATCCGCACTGACAGTTCATGGTTGGTTTACTTAGTTTCAGGCACGTGCCGCCGCTGCCTTTGTGTCTTATAAAACTTTCAGTAGGTAATTCTTCAAATGACGAAACAGTCAAAATGTATCTTTATGATTCTTTAATTCTTGAAAAAACTGGCTAGATTTGTTGCATGTTGATATCCATCACTGAACACATGAACTGCCTAGACGGTCATCCGCTAGTACGAAAGAGCGGTAAGACTAGATCAAAATAATTTTTGAACAGTAATTAACGACCACAGTTTGCTTTTAGATTCAACTTTGTGTGTTCAACATGACTATTTTGATAAAATGTTGTATGTATAAAGTTCATAAACATTAATAACAGATTTCGTGGTTGTTTCAGACATAGAATAAATTTGTTTTAGAAATAAATGGCTTAAGTCTAAACACAATTTTCATACAACTCTATACGCGGTCACGACAACATTAATCTTGTGTTTGAATTTATTCGCTGTTTCTCACTGTTGTCTAATAAATGAATTATAAATATTTTATTTTATTTGAAGGTCATGGAAGTAATTTACTAAAATTATTGATGTACTAGCTTCTGCCCGCGACATCGTCTGCGTGGACTTCAGAATTGACCCAGATGATAAAAAGTAGTCACCCAAATTTTTATAACAAACGAGAGGACTTACAAACACAATATTCATTGCGCCATAAAAATAGACTAAATTTGCCTACCTCCCGCCTTAAACTTCACTCTTCTAGTCCGTATGTAATGTCAATAAAAATATATAATAAATTACCGGAATATTTAAAAAAAGAATTCAAAAACAATATATTTATAAATATACTAAAACGTTTCTTAATAAATAAAAGCTATTATACGTTAGACGAATATCTAACTGATAAATTCTATCATTTATAAAAAAAAAAAGAGTATGCAATACTTTAAATACACAGTGGTAATCATTATTAGTATAAACACAATAATTGCAATATAAAATATTTAAGCAAAAAATAATAATAACAAATCTAAATAAAATTAATAATAAAATAAAACTAATAAGTACATAATTTAAATAATAAAATTATTAAATAGAAATAAATAATAATAATTACTTACAACACAAAAAATTCTAGTGAATAAATAAATATAAAGTAAAAGAATATAATAAATATTATTATAGAAGGATAAGGGAAAGTAATAACATAATAGATATTTTAAATATTTTACATTTATATACGCTAATTACTATAGATTAATAAATGAAAACTTAAGGAAATAAGAATTAAAGAGCTCCTCCTCTCTCCTACTTAGTTATTAATGTTGCTGTGCCCGACAGGGTCCATAATTGTTTCTTACTACTATACTTAACACCTGTATTACATTATGGATTGCAAATAAAAATATGAATATGAATATGAATAGTCATGTGTTATTCTAGACTATAATCTATCTCTGTCTAAAATTTTGTCCAGATCTGTTCAGCTGTTCTGGCGTGGAAGAGTAATAAACATCCATCCATCCTCACACACTTTCGCATATTTATGATATTGGTAGGATTTTTTGTAACCCCACGAAGCTATAATACATTTTCAGCAGGTACTTATAGTTCTCCTATTCTCTTCATTGACATTTTCATTCAATACAAAAAAAGGCCTTAAAACTATGTAATAAAAGCTACCTGAAACTGAATGAAAGTATGTGAAGCACGGAAAAGTTTCGCGCCGCCCCAAATTGTCACCGACAGCCCTAATGAATAAAGTTAACGATCAGATTCGGAACTCTCCACTGTTTAATTAAAATACTCCAGATATACCCAACTTAACAATTTCAATGGATTTTACGAACGAGTGGTTTTGTGGCCGAGGTAGGCGCTATTATGGATAAAATGTAGCTCTCAACAGGCCAAAGGTGTTTCAAAAATACGCTACAAATAAGAACGATTAATAATTTAGTATTATAGCCAATCATACATAGGTATAGCTTATTGGCTTAATTGGTTGCACAATCGAGTCCTGTGTCTTTATTTTTCTTTCTTTCTCAGCCTTTAGTCCCCCAATGCTGAGTGTAGACCTACACTATGGCACACTCGGTGTTTCGCCTGTCTCATTCCTATTTTTTTTTAATGTTGTATAAAATTTTCTGAATTTTTCTATGAAAATTGTTATTAGTATTATTGGTAGCGAATGACAGTTAAATCTATCGGCGAACTGTGAGTGTACATTGGTACACCTCTGTCTAATCCTTACCCATCCTTATCGAGGCGTGACGGTATATTATGTTATTGCTATCTAATAATTATAGTATCTATGTTATGGTTGTTATGTTATTGTTATATCATCATAGAGAAACATGTTTAAATAAAAAACAAATCCACAAAACATCATTAGTTTATCCACATACCACATTCTCCATTTCCTAAAGTCATTCCGTATCCGGAACCTATTGCTCGCACAAATCGAATTATATTTTAGCTAAATCACGCCAGGGCAATATATTGCCTGCTCTTCGCCAATGCATTTTGTATCGCATCACGAATTGATACCGATCGTATCTTCTATTGATTCGAGAAGCGATCGTCTACGTGTGTTATTGTGTTACTCGTGATTTTATTCGCATTCAATATTGTATTTATTACTTCGAATTGAAAAACCGTTGAGATTCGATCTTCGATTTTGGTTAATTGTAATTTTAACTGAAACTAGAGATTTTCGCAATTGTATCAGATCCGTAATGATAGAACCACTTGTTGTAGCTATCCCGGCTATATGTATTGCAATGCGTATTTTTTATCTCTTCTCACAAACCTTCCTTTTACGCTGAATTCCACTAAAATGTCATCATAATCCGTCGGGCTATTTTTGACTTTCTGTGAGACTAGCGCACAAAAATTGATTTTTATATTTTACAGATTCGATGTTATAATTAAATTATCTAACATACCTACGCTTGAATCCTCAAGGTTACCGAAAAATATAAGAAAATCATACCGAAACAAACAAAAAAGTATCAGGATAAACAAGACACGCTCAAAGGGCTCGTATTTAATGCCACGCATATTACCCTAAAAAAATAACCACTGCTTCCGTATATAAAGATTGCACGAGGGCGCACGGAAGCATAGGGCCAAGTTCATGCAAAAATTATACAGAGGCTCGGCAACCGAGCATAAATTGTCCGTAAGCGAGCCGGGCCCTTTTAAAGCTTATTGTTTTTACCTTGCCACAAATGTTTCCCTTATTGGTGTAAAATATTTGCACGCTGAGCACGAGATGGTCGCGCCTTTTAATACGGTGTTTTGTCGTGTGTGCAAAAATCTGGGTCTTGTGTACTGTTGTTTATTTTAGAAATATGACGGAGGTATAAAAAGATGGCGGACTACACACGTGTAATTTTTGTGGTTACCTTAGGCGAAAGGCTTTTGAAATAAAAAATGTTTTGTGTTTTTTAAGATAGCGGAGTGTTTTCGAGTTTTCTTTTTAGTGTAAAGCTATTTTCAGTATTCAATTTTTATTTATTTATTTGTTTTGTTCTAATTCAAAGGTGACAGTATTGTGCCAATTCATTTCATAACCTGTCAAATACGCCTTTAAACGCAATAATAATAATTGATTAACTCTATTGATTTGTAAGTTTAAATACCTTTTTGTTGGAAACCTCTAAATTTAAATAACTTGCTACTTTTTCGAACTAAACAACTAAATTTTTACAATATAAAAAAATTATGACCTCACACAATATCGAACAAGTTTTACAAGAACGAAGCCATATAAAATCTAAGGCAGTAACTTCGTCATGTTGACTTGGCCCATAGTTTCACGAGAGTTAACTTGAAGAATAATTTGTTTCACAAACTCCGCGACTCAAGAATGTGCGGCCATGAATCCCGCGGAATATATCTCTGAACTTATAACATCAGCCCGCGTGGACCAGACGAGAATAATAATAATAGGGAGGAGACATGATCCGGTTATAGATTTATTATCTTTAATAAAATAATTCTGATCTGCTTTGAAGGGTAATAAAATATACATGTAATAATATAGCATCAAAATGTATAGTAGTATTCGTGTGGGTCATTATCGAACATAATTATGCGACTTCATGATTCTCGTAATAAACTATATTCCAAATCATTTTGTAAAATTGGTAACGAACAAAAAAAAATTATCTGTAAGTAATAATTGGGTTATTATTTTTATATTGTATATTTATAGGTGCACTAAAGGCGAGGAATTTTGATTCCTCTTTGTCTTTGTCTAAAGCTAAAGTACCAAGCTGTAGGTATATCTGAATAACAGTCGAACAACTACAAAACTGGTAGTACAGTAATTTTCCAGCAGTACATTTCGATCCCACCACTAGAGTTCTCAGAAGTCCCAAATAGACTACACTACAAATCCTGGACCTGCCTCACTACTCGGCTTCGCAACTTTCCGTACAAAATCTCCCGCGTCTTATTCCAACCATAAATAAACGGATCCCACAGTATCCAAGAACTGAATTTATACGGAACGACTTTGGGGAATCGTTTTGCGTCTTGTTACCGAAAGTGGAAAACTTTTTTAGGCTGTGGCTTCATTACGGTGTAAATCAACTTCTCAAGAATATTTTTCGTTTGCTTTATTTCAACATTGATGAATGAACGAAAAGTTGGTTTTATGTTCTTCGAACCTTATTGACTTAGAGATATTAAAATAGTTCGTCCGATATAAAACGATTAAATTATATAATAAACTAGCTTCTGCCCGCGGCTTCGCCCCCGTGGAATAAAAAGTATCGGGAACGGGATAAAAAGTATCCTATGTCCGTTTCCTGGTTCTAAGCTACCTCGGTTCCAGCCAAATCGATTCAGCCGTTCTTGAGTTATAAATGGAGTAACTAACTAACACGACTTTCTTTTATATATATAATAGATGATGATAAAATTTAACAAAACCTCATTGCTCCAAACTGTACAATAACAACAAATTTAGCTAGGTTATGGACATTTGATTAACGAGAAAAGATATTATTAAAAATATATTATATTCCATCTCTGCGAGTTTTAGCAAAAAAAAACATGTTTGTGAATCAGAATGCAAAATAATTATTATTGTAGAATAGTTATGGATGCATTTGCATACTAACCGAATTCTCATACATAAACAATTTAACAATAAATTGGCGAACATGTGGACATTTCTGCACATCAAGGAATTGTATGATTTATAACATGATTATGTCTACTGTAGAATTCGTCATTTTTCGTCATTCGTCAGGAGAGTTATCAAATATTAATAACAAAGTTATTAAATATTAAAAAGAGATCAAATATTATTAATAATAATAAAGACAAATATTACGAACAATGGAGGGGACAAAATTGTAATCCGTAGGTTCAGTCACTCTGGTTAGTCTTCTAAGTCAACTCATCATCGATTTAAAAAAAAATATATGATAACTCATTCACCAATCACCGAACATCGAACACAACTAAGAAATTTTATTATATCACTGTGTGATCTATTGCATTATGACGCAACACACCGTTACGCCTGTATTTCCGGAAGGTTTGGCAGAGGGATAAGCCTACTGAAGTACAGTAGGCTTATCCCTCTACAAGAACTGTAGAAGTACAGTACTGTATTAGGAGGCGAGCATATTGCCATACCCAATAACAAATCCAAATCTTAATCTACTGAGAATTTTAATTAACTACTACACTAATAAGGCAATTGATTTATGAAAAGTAGGTAGGTATCTATTCTCATATTTTATCATCTAATAAAAGTGTTTAAAAATGAAACTATTTTGAAATAAAAACTACTTGAAACACTCGTGTAGGTATTACATATGCCAACCAAAATAATAGCAAAGCAATCACCATAGAACATAGAACTATACACATATTCATACTTAATCCCACAAAATCCAGCCTATCTGAGCTGAATCAGTCTGTGCCTATAATCCGGCCTAGGCAATCAACACGGCGCCGCTGAATATGTTATGAGCGAGTGTATGTATCCCCTTTGTGGGTCGCGGTTAATAATAAACTACACTTACTAATTGACGAAGGCATGCCCACACTTAAACAAGAATGTAAAGAGAGGCATTGCTATATCATCCCTACTAATATTATAAATGCGAAAGTAACTCTGTCTGTCTGTCTGTTACGCTTTCCCGCTTAAACCTCTTAACCGATTTTGATGAAATTTGGCACAGACAATCTTTAGACCCTGAGAAAGGACATAGGCTACCTAGATAGCCCATTTATTGAGGAAGGCTATATAGGCTATATATCATCACGCTACGCGGACGAAGTCGCGGGCAGAAGCTAGTATTAAATATATCGCACATCCGCTGAAAAACGACTGTAACTTATTAACAGAAAGTGAGATACCTACGAGGGTCAATTTTTTTTCTAAATTCGAAATCAGAATGCAGCAAAAATTTTAATGAAGAGTCCACAGGAATAACAGCATTCATTCATTCATAAAAATTAAACCCTAATTTAAGACATTATATATTTTGGTTTTAATTGACATAAATTACGTGTTATTATGAATTACAGCAGTGGACTAATATAGGCTGATGATGATGTGTTATCTATTATGTGCCTTTTTGTGGCTTATGGCAGTTTTTAGTGCGATATACTATCCCTGAAAGATTGGTAAATGGTGTATTGATTTTCACACGCACAGTTCGCTGGTATATGTTATATGTAGATCCTCTATAAAGGGAAGCGAGTCTATTTTACTAATCGCCATGGGAATCCACAGAATTATTTTTACAGAAAATCCTAATAAAACTTGCCCCACGAAATCAAATCCAGAAACGCTAGTAATTTCAATTGCGAACACTTCATCAATGAGGTAGTGTATTTGCTATACAATGAAACTATAGGTTTAACTACTACTAATTAAATTGAAGACACACCGAACGTTTGTAAACCAAATTGGAAGTACTTTTATACTATTTAGTCGGCCAAAAAGCGTAGGGTTTTCTGATGATAAGTGTTAGCCGAAGCCTTGATATACGGCAGAAATTATAACTCGCTCGTCAGCACTCTATTGGTAATTACTTCCATAATCCACGATTATTTATATAGTTTTTATTGTACACCAAATATTAATACAGACAGAATATACATTGAATTTTAAAATATACAATGGGCGGTCTTATCGCGATTACTTTATAAATAAATTCAAAATCACATAATAAATGAGAACTAGCCTTCCGCTATGGTATAATGCCAGCTTCCAATTAATACTGAGAATATTTAACATGACATAGTTTAGACAACCGAATTTGGAAACTAAACTACTAAAATTTCAACTTTTAATGAATCGCACAGTGTTGCCGTGTCCGGGAATAAGGAATAATAAAGGATCTTTAGGAGCATTGATACCCACCAACTGTTGCTACTAATCACTCAAAAAGGAACCTAATTCATAATTTATTCAAAAGTATCTGAAGCAATATTCTAAAAGCCTTTTTCATCATACTTTTCTTTTTACTTTGAATTTAATAAAGCCCCAATTATAAAGACAATAAGAGTAAAGGAATACTAGGACAGTAAAAGAAAAATTGGGTCTATTTTTTGATATTGAGGATGACCATCACACCGCCTACGACCATACGCCAAAGTTTATTAAACTGAAAACGTATGGAGGTCGAGACTAACAGTATTAGAACAGATTTTAAAGCGTGTATTGAGGAATTTAACACTATTAAAGGATTTTTCTTCAAATCTATAATTTGTCCATTGCAACAAAAACACAACCCAGAAGTTTCATCCATTTTTTCTTGTCATGCCTAGTACAGCCCTAAATATTTGTTTTTTTTAAATTATTGAAAATTTTATTTTATATTAGTCACTATATAAGGCGTTATAAGCACAGATGAGAAAATACAATATAGACGTAACAAATATTTTTATATGATTGTGTGTGTAGATGTCGGCTACGGTGTGATACGAGGATAGGTCCTTAAATAAGAACTCGAGTATAAAGGCTTCTGAGTTAATTAATAAGGGTGGGTAGGGGGCTCTCATTAACCCTAAAAAACCGGCACAGACACTTATGGGTGAAGATAACACGTGGAACGAGGTATTGTGGATTAAAATCAAGGGTAACGTAATTACAAAAAGGTTTAAGAGTAATGTTCCTTGCTGAATGGGGAATTAAAGAATTTAAAAGTAATTGTTTGAGGATTTTTCTCATGATTACTATTAGCAAGCAATTAATATAGTACTGTAAGTTGGTTTACAGATGCAAATATCTCATGCACAAACACATGGCCCAAAAACTCTCGTCAATGTTTGTTCTAAGAAGAAAGAAAGAAGAAAGAATGAAAGAATGAAAGAATGAAATTTATTTGGCAACAGTTCGCTCAAGACACACAAAAACAAAGTAGACAGAAAAAATACAAATAAAAAATAATCTGCAACAATAAAAATGCACCAAACTACTCACATATATTATTATGGCATATTGTGTGCCTCGCGGCTGCGCCAAATAGGTTCAGTTCAGCATTGTGTCAAGCCACTAGTGCTTGACGCTGGTTTTCAACTGAACCTTTACGATATGTCACGGATGAAAATCAGTAATAAAAATAATAATATCAGTAAATAGATAAATTATGTAATAAAATAATAATAATAATTCATAAAATATAGCTTAAAAACAGTGATTAAAGAATAAAATATACTTACATAGATTATGGCGTATAAATAGATACATTTTATAATATTTATATTTGTAGAAGCATACTATACGGAATAGACTGCATTTTTGTTGGGAATTGGGTGCAATGCGATACAATAATGCAATACAATAAATACAATAATGCAGGCCGTTCCACACAACCACAAGTATTTCATATTATAGATTTATTTAACCTAGTCATATCTAGCTTCCGTTGCGCATCTATAAGGTACTGCCGTAAACGCTTTCTGAAAGTGGTGATCGTGTTAAGTGACCTAATAGGCGGTGGTATATTATTCCACACTTTAGACGCAGCATAACGGAAGCTGCCCTTGAAGGCCGTCGTTCTATGAGGCGGAATGGACAACTGTTGTGAACACAACCTGATCGTGCAATCACGTCTACTTGTTACCCAATTAAGTCTGTTGTATAGGTACTGAGGCTTTTGGTATTTAATAACGCCAAACAGAAGACACGCCAAATGTAGCTTGCGTCTGGATTTCATTTTGAGCATAAAATGCTTGTTAAGGAAAGGCGTGACGTGGGTTCGAGGGGGGACCGAGTAGCAAAAACGTGCACATGCATTTTGAACCCTTTGAATGAGCCGATCCGTACGTGCTAGCAAGCGTGGACCGTAAACAGAATCTGAAAAATTTAGTTTTGAAAGAACAAGGGTTTCGACTAACTGCTCACGAAGTTGTTCCGAAAGAAAGGGCCTCATCTTATAAAGTACTCTGAGACGATAGAATGAGTTTTGTACCGCGTCTGCAACATGCTTCTCAAATCTTAGGGCATTATCCATATACAAGCCAAGGTTCCTCGCATCAGTAACTCGTTCAATAGGTTCCCCCATCAGATGTAGGCTAGATCTGTCAGGTACTTGCATGTATCTGCTGTTTTGTACCAAACAACATATATTTACTTTTAGTAGGGTTTAATGACAAACAGTTCTCTTCTGACCAGGCGGCTATTCTGTTTAAGTCGTCATTTAGATCTTTAATAGCCTCATCGTAGTCCGCTGGCTTAAAAGACAGGTATAATTGGACGTCATCAGCGTATATATGATATTTGCATTTCTGAAAACACGTAACAATATCTGCACAATATAGACTAAAAAGTATCGGACCTAAGATCGAGCCCTGTGGAACTCCTCTTTCTATCGAGGTGAGAGCTGAAGTTCGTGTAGTACCATCTCCTAGACGCAATTCCACAAGCTGTTTCCTATCACTAAGATACCAACGATTCTAATACCAACGAGGGTTAAAGAATATCGCGTCAATTTCAGAAACCCAGAACGACTGTGCGGTCCATCTCCACCGCTCGCTGATTCCCTAATACATGGGCTGGCCGCCTCAAGTTTGAACGAGCCCATCCGCACTACAGTGGCCACACGATACATTAATAAATCTGATTTATATTATCTGGTCTGATTTATAAGAACAGATTTGGAATTTGGTATAGGAAAAGATTTGTAGAAATGTATCTCCAAATATTTATCCCAGATTAGAAAATTACATAACAACAGTAACAATTATTTTTCAAATTTGTATCTATACCTACTTAATATATAAAGCTGAAGAGTTTATTTGTTAGCTTGAACGCGCTAATCTCAGGATCTACTGGTCCGATTTGAAAAATTCATTCAGATAGCCTATTTATTGAGGAAGGCTTTAGGCTATATATCATTACGCTACGCGGACGAAGTCGCGGGCAGAAGCTAGTACTAATATATAAAGCTGAAGAGTTTTTTTGTTTGTTTGCTTGAACGCGCTAATTTTCAGGAACTACTGGTCCGATTGGGAAAATTCTTTCAGTATTAGATAGCCCATTTATTGAGGAAGGCTATAGGCTATATATGACCACGCTAAGACGAAGTAACTATTCCAAGCGGACGAAGTCGCGGGCGGAAGCTGTAAATGTATAACGTCAAAAGTGATTTTGTAACAAAAAGTATTTTTAAAAATATAAGAACCCCTCTTGACGTAAACAAGGTTTCAATACCAACAGACATCATGGTGACCCACGAATAAGTCCAAGATTCTAGTCACGCGCCGGCCCGAATTGAAAGGTGGCGAAGATTGAATATAGATGGCGCCTGCGTCGGCCTTATCAAATCATCCTTCCTGCGTTTGAAACGAATAAAAACTGATTTCGTTATCAACCTTAATCTTGTGCCCATATGAAACACGTCGGCCTCAGAGGAATTTCGAAGCAGTGCTCTTGAATTTTTAGACATAAATACAGTATTTATGTCTAAAAATTAATTCTTAAACTACTGGTTCAAATCGATTAAAATATACCGTGTTAGTACAATGCCTGCTTGGTTACTGAAAATTTGGGCTTCTAGTTTTATTCACAACGAATTTATGGGGGTCAAAAATGGCCTGAACTGCTTCTTTTTTTTTATTTAAGTAGATCTTTAGAGACACTTTTACAAGTCAATGGTTTGTTTTTTTTATAGCTTCGGTATTCCTGAACTGACGACCTCTGAGAAGAAACACCGAAAAAAACTCATGATCTCTTTTAAAGTCCAGACATAAAATAATGCAAAATAATGTGAGTGGGACAATGCAGGGCGAAGTCTGAAATGGCCTTCGAGAAAAGGTACCATCCTTTTCTCCGTGCCGCTTGTTTTTGCTCCACTTGGCGGGAGCACTACCGTGCCCCCAGATAGTGGTGACCAACATATAGGTAGAAATTATTATGGTACCTAAAAAACGTCTGTCTGTCTATACTACTAAGTATAAATGATTAATCAGTACTTATTATGAATTAGCTATAATAAATAAATAAGTAATAATAAATATTCTGGGACATTTTTACACAGCACCATCTAGTCCCAAACTAAGGAGAGCTTGTACCATGGGTACTAGACAATGGATATAATACTTATATAGACTATTATATAGACAACTAGCTCAGTGTCAGTATTATCATCGTAGTGTAGGTAGTTCTTGGTAATCACTGGGTCGCGAGTTTGATCCCAAGACAAATTCAGATCAGGAATAAATGCTATTCGCAATAGTGGATTTTGATACCAAGACTTTTGTACTAGCGTACCATTCAAACAGTTTTTCGAATCAGTGTGTTTGCGACAACGTCATTCGATATAGCTGTTTCGAACTGGCGTACCACTCTTAATTTTTTTCGAAATAGCGTGCTTCGCAATAACGTCATTTGAATCTTCATATCACTCCCGGACTGATGCACATTCCCCGAAACGGTTATATGCTCACACAATATTAGGTAAATAAACACTTACTGTTAAAACAGAAGGCTTATAACTGCAGACGATGCAGCAGGTATGATATCGACAATGCTATTGTTTATAAGTTGGGTAACATTTGTGTAAACTGAAACTGAATAGGTACTTACTGTGGCAAATGAAATATATAACACTCTTACGCTTGTTTTGAATGGTATTGGAGCAATAAATAACATGATTATAAGTCTAGAAATGCGGTGGGGTGTCCAGCCAAGTTCAAACAAAAGGAACTGGTGACGTAGCCCCAGAATCGTTGAACGACGATTGAACCATTTCGAGCTACTTTTGACCACTACACAACTTGAAAAATATTTAACCTACATACATGAAACTTTAGACACATTTGTTGAAGCCCCAGTTGTCTAGAATCCACAATTTCATAAATATAACTCATACATTTATTGACATAATAACGTTTAAAAACTAGATTTTTTTATGAGTGAATGACTAGCAGATTTTATATTAGTCTTATCAAAAACCGAACCTAGTTCCAGATAACCTATAAAAATGCAGTTGGGACCTAATTTTGACGTTTTTGGATAAACCTAGTGCCTTTCAAAATTAACTTTTATTTTTCTTTATTATAACAAAAATATCTTAAAAAACATTAATTATCTTACAATCTAAAAACCACAAAGGTTTGTCGAAACTGTAATATGATAAATATTTAAATGAGTAATTATTTTTGGTAGTTTGTAGTTTCTACCCACCCCTATGGAAAAAGATTTAGGCCCACTTGTACCAACTTTTTAAATATGTTTAAATTGCATTTAACCACAATTTTTCATAGTAAATTTGTGTTTAAATACAATTTAAATATATTTAATAAGTTGGTACAAGTGGCCCTTAGTGTCACTTGCACCAACTTCTTAAATACATTTAAATTGTATTTAAACACAAAACAACAATGAAAAGTTGTGCTTAAATGCAATTTAAACACATTTAAGAAATTGGTGCAAGTGGCCCTTAGTGTACGTATAATACATATATCTTTTTTTGGTTTTGTTGCGATATAGGTTTATGCTATGTGATCACAATATTTCCATTTTTAATGCTGTAACCTATACAAAATAATAACAATTAACTGAGTATGTAAACTTGCATTGTAAACTTCTATGCTAATGATGTAGTTGCAGTAAATAATGGAGTCTTGTTTTGTTTGTTGTAAATGTTTACATTTAAGTACCTAAGTAAATATATAAAAAAATATATAAACGTGCTGTGATGGTTGTTTTAGTAGTGACAGACTGCAGAGAAGGCGAGAACGTCGGACACGAACAACGGAGATGAACATCTTGGCAGGTTTGTATATAGTAACTTGCTTTTCAATAGATGTTGGTATGGTATAGCGGGCTATTTTTCGCAACTCCACGACAAAGCGCGTATTTTGCGTGCGGGTGGGAAGAATTATCTACTCGAGCCACCCTAACTCCTCAAGAAAGGCCAGCAAGCGGTTCATGTTGCTGACGATCTCTCGGAGAGTACTCGGTTTACCGAGGTACTTTGCCCTGTATGCGGCGACCCCTGGACAATGTAGGAGCACGTGGGCCGCTGTCTCGTCTTCCCCCAGGCAGGCTCTGCATAGGGGGCTGTCTGTAACACCTATAACAGAAAGATGTTTATTAAAACAACCATGGCCGGTGAGGGCTGCCGTGACTGTTCTTAATTGTTGTTTCGACAGTCGCAGTAACTGTTTAGTAACGCGTCCGTCTATGTCAGGGAGTGCCTCCTTTGCCTGCCTGCACTCCCCATGATTCAACCAGTACCTGCTGTGCCAGTTCCTGGAGCGTTGTCTTACAATAGTACGTATCTGGACGAAGGGGAGGGGTATAATGGGTTCGGGACCCACGGCATCCATGCTCGACCCCCTTCTAGCAAGCTCGTCTGCTGCATCATTGCCTCGAGAGTTGCTATGTCCTTTGATCCATTGGATGGTTATTTCGTTTTGCACACCTACTTGATTTAGTCTTTGGTGGCATTCGATTATTAGCCCTGAGTTTGCTGTGTGACTGTCGAGAGCTAGTAGTAATGCCATGCTGTCCGAGAGTATACGGATGGAATAGTCCTTCACCTCCCTTGCTGCAATGGCTGATGCTGCTAATAGGATGCCCATGCATTCAGCTTGGAAAACTGTGTTATAGGTCCCTAGTGGTATGGACATCCGCACGTTTAGATCTTCTGAGAAGATCCTGCATCCGGTGCCTTTACTAGTTTTAGATCCGTCTGTGAAGATGTTAAGTTCTGTAGGGTTTAGACTCTCACAACGATGGTCTTCATGAAGTTGAATCTTATATTTCTTGTCGAATATGAACTCCTTCGGTTTGCGATCGTTGACCACTCTCAAAATTGGTTATTGATCAAAGAGTTCTTCTAAAATTGTTGTATGTTGCGTGCCGCTGTTTTTCCAGAGCGATATTGCTTTTAGACGCACCGCCGCCATTACTGCTTCCTGTTGTATGTACAGGTGTAGCGGCGGTAAGTCTAACATCACCTCGAGTGCTGCAGTTGGAGTGGTTCGCATGCAGCCAGTGGTGGCTAGACACGCCAGTATTTGGAATCTCTGTAGTTTGTTTGTTGCAGAGACGGTCTTTGTCCTGGGCCACCATACTATGGCGCCATATGTCAGAAATAATAATAATAATAATAAACCCCCTCTGGGACAAGCGTTACCTCATCATGAGACTAACGTCAAACTGGAGGGTAGATTAGAATCGCTTTTTACAAACCTTAGACAATAAAACAAAAAATGTGTCATAAGGTTTAAAGAAAAGCGTACAAACCGCAGGGCAGCTTGTGGCGAGCTGATGGTGAGTGGCGACACTGCGGTCCTTATTGCCCTAGAGAGTCGGTCAGGGCCTCGTCTCCAGTTTGCCCATATTGGGTAGCTGGAGTGGAAACCCAAGAGCGCCCGCAGGACTTTCAACTCTGTCTTGCCTTAAACGGCTGGCCAGAGGGGGGCTGCCAGAGCTATATGCTTGGGGGTGGAAGTGTCTAATGGCGTAATAGCGGGGAAACCCAATCCGGGTCTCTTGGAGACTCGCGACGGTGAAACCGGGGCCACACCTCTCGACACCCTTAGCCGCTCACGCCGCTGTTGCCGCCTTTTGCCTGTACTGGCAGCTTTTCGGGGGGCCCAGCTAGTGAGTTGGCGAGTCACCGTCTGCCATCCCTAAGGATATTTTTTCGAGGGTCAAAGGCAGACGCCGTTTTCTTCCGGCAATAGAAGTTATCGGTCCACCAAACACCTCACCCATAATCCCATTTTTTATTTCCATATTTTACAATAGTCCTGCACCCGCCCGGAATACTTCATGACTGTACTCCCATAGTACAGTTGTGAAGTGTCCCGGGTGTATGCCCCATCCCATATTAGATCAAAGCTCTCCAAGGGGCCTCTGCGCGTTGGACCTGTGTCCCCCCGCACGCCTTCCAAAGTACCGGATGTCTTCCTCACCGGAGGCATGCCGTGATACCCAAAAGGAGATACAAATAATAATAATAATAATAAATGTTTATTCACAAAACTTTTTACAAATTATCCTATGAAGTCCCTGACTTCTGAGCTAGGTAATACCTGTGTTACAGAAGTCAGTGCCCTCTCCCAATTTTGTTTTATACATCGTTTGTGAATAAAATAAAATAATTCAGTACTAGATGATTAGTGTGTGTTTGAGCAGTGTTGTGTGGTTTTGTACTTTATGCATGTTCAGTTTTTGTTTTGCGTGTGTGGTGTGTGTTGTACGTGTTTTATGTGTGTTATGTCTGGATGTGTGTGTGATGGGTCAGGGGAGATTAGTTTGAATGTAATAAGTTTTCAGATTGATCATAGTTTAATTGGAGTAACCAGGATTTAAATGGTCTGATCACTGTTCTGTAGAGCCACTGGATATTTTTTGGAGATAACCCCGACCTTTTCCCTATCATTCTTTTGCACTGCCAGAACGTGATGCACGCCTTGTTTATATTGCTGTCGATATGGTTGCTCCAAATATGCTTACTGTCAAGAATGAAACCAAGGTACTTGACCTCGGTGGACAGTCGGAGTTCCGTATTGAACAACTTAGGTAAGATTCAATAGATGTTACTGACGTCACCTTTACGACGTAAGTTCAGAATGTGAAGGCAAATTTCGACATGGCAGGTGGGACTCGCGGTAGCTTAGTGGTTATAGCGTCTGGTGTCTGTAACCAGATGACGAGGGTTCGAATCCAAAAAAATGCAAAAAAATCATAAAAAGAAATGTTTGACACATTTTGCATTCCTGTTAGAAATGCAATTTTGTAACATCGTATTGAATGTCACAGTCGAGCTGTGTTGTTGAGTTTTTAAATTCTCAAGGTTTGTCCCCAACTAATTGCAATAAGCTGAAGTTGTACATTAGGACGCTTCTAACCCTTCGGGGAATAGATGATAGTATGTATCTTTGTGTATTATTATTAAAAGCCCGTTTCGTTCACAGCTTTAGTAATTTTGGCAAGCCTCCAAATGTCCTTGGTGTTGACTGACACCGTGCTCGCAGTCAACCTGTGTGGTATTTGCAACATAATATTAAACAATCCAGTATGCGGAACCGACGGCAAGACCTACCCTAACGAGTGCGTCCTCCGGTGCACCAGCGCACAGAAAGTCAGGGAAGGCATCCCACCCATCTCTGTTAAGAGCCAGGGCGAGTGCCCGGGGCCATTATGCACCTGTAGCCGCAATTTCAACCCAGTGTGCGCCACCAATGATCAAACGTTCAACAACTCCTGCTTACTCAATTGCGAAAAGATAAGACGCAGACGCCTCGGCCTCACCACTATCGAATTGAAACACCGTGGTAGTTGTTTAAGTTCCGACTATTAATGTAAAATTCTCGAGTGCTTTCCTGTTAATATCTTGATAGCATTCGAATTACGAGAATTTACGGGAATTAAAATTTGTAATAAATCTTTTCGCTTATATCTACAATCGATTTATTTTATTAGGTACACTAACAGCAAGATATATCCGTCCATATTTCTGTAAGGGGCATCCATAAATTATGTCATACCTCACGGGGGGGGGGGGAGTAGAGAAGTGTGACATTATGTGACAAGGATTAGTCAAGGGATTTGTGATGTCATAATTTGTAATAATTTAAAATTGACTCAAACTATACCTACTCATAAAGTGCCTCATTAGTTTAATGGACCCAAGCGCGTCCGCGACGCTAGAGGACCCGGGTTCGATTACTAGGTCGAACAAAGTGTTATTGAGTTTTCTATGAAATTCTCAGTAGCCGCTCGGAGTTTGAGATTTGTGCCCGGTTAATGGCAATAGGCTCGCCCCCTATTCACCGGTATGTTTAGGTCCCATGTAATAACATGGTGTACCTACATTAGTAGTACGCCTCTGCCTAACCCTTCGGGGAATACAGGCGAATCGAACCCAGGTCCTCTAGCAGTCGCGTTCATGACCACTAGGCTAATGAGGCAGTGAGAGGAAGAAAAAAACATTATATTCGTGTGACGTCATTTATGGGTGGCCCCTAAGACCTTTATGTAAACTTATTCTGCAAATAAAGATTTGACTTTGACTTAAAATATTGTGTAATCTGATTATCTATAATACTATTTATTTCAATATCAACATCATCCCGATAGATTTAAACCCAATGCGATAATGTTGTCATATTAATCTAAAGTAACATTTCAAAATTTTTCTGACGGTGGATTTTCATCGTGAGAGAGCCTTGCTTCGGCACGAATGGGCCGACTCGACCGGAGTGATAGCACAGGCTCACAGAAAACCGGCGTGAAACCACACTTACGTTGTGTTTTGACGATCTTTTTGCGATTGAGAGAGATACCTATGCCATTCTATACATTAAATACAGCAATCTCTTTTTCACAACTTAATAATTATAGCAATAACACGTTAATTTAATAACAATTATAGCAATATTACGGCGTCAGTGTTTTTTTTTATAAATATTCTACGATATTCTACACAGCACCGTCTAGTCCCAAACTAAGCAGAGCTTGTACTATGGTACTAGTATCTGTGACTATGGGTACTAGACAATGGATATAATACTTATATACTTTTATTTTGTAAATACATACTTATAATATATAAGAAACATCCAGACAACCACAAACACTTATATTCATCACATAAATATTTGTGTCCTGTGGGAATCGAACCCACGACCTCATGGTCAGCGGTCCGGTACTCGAACGACTAAACCACGGAGATCGTGAAACCGATACGATTTATTAGAAGTATTATTAGTTGTTATGCCACACAACGCCCCTAGAGGCGAATTTTGGAACTTAAATCTACCATCGATCATTTAAATGCACTGTTTTACAAGACCACTAAACATCAATCCGCTAGATTGATGAACACAAAACGTTCATTCCACTCCGCGTGTTGAAGGTCACCAATTATGCAAAACTGCTGACCGTCATTCAGATATTGTACATAACCGAGCTGCTTTGTAAAGCGGCAAGCGAATTATATAATTCTACTGCGACCTATCTATCTAATTTCCCAAAGTAACCCCTGTATTTATGTCGAAAACACCTTTGTTTTGCTGCCACATTGTGCTAAATAAATACCACTTGTGATTTACATAGGTGTATAAAAAAATATGGTCTATGAATTATTACTGAACAACTTGTATTATTCCTATACTTCTAATACTAACCAAGTTCTTTTGTAGTTGCAGTAATGAATCAAATCTTGTTTTGCTTGTTGTTCACGGTATTGTTACCTTAACATGTGTAAATATTAGAAATCTATATAAACGTGTAGCGATTGATTTTCAATAGAAGTAGACTGCACATTGCGAGGGGATATGAAGAGCTTGGCAGGTCTGACATATTTTATCTTTCTGTTTAGAAATTATTCATATTTTTATTGGATCGAGAACAGTATCATTCGATCCTGAAACTATCACTAATAAGTTTAAGTGGTAAAGTGGGTGTCGTACACCGCCTGCTTAACTTTTATAGGCATATATCTCTTTATTTCTAAAACGTGGCTTCCTCTAGCATATTGTCACAACCAATAAGCCACGACTATCGCAGGCCATCCTTAGCCCAATAGGTTACAGGCATGAGGTCGCTTGCTTCCCTTTTGGAGCTTAATTTAACGCCAACAGGGGCTATTTCAATTGACAGACCACCAGTCATGCCATATGTTCATGGTCATGAATATCTACGCCTTCCAAAACACGGTGAGTCTACTACGGATCAAGAATAGAGATATGGGTACATTTCTCTCCCTTTCTATCGCCTATATAGCAAATATAACTTTCTCGCAGTAGGAAGCGGACATAGTCATAGGGGTCACTTTATAGGGGTAAAGTCTCACTCGATTCGTACAAATGTTCGATGATTAGCATTTCCATCCTACTTATACCTTTTACATAAACATTTTTTTCTAATAAAACATTCATTGCCAACATAAATAATTATATAAAAGAGCATATCAGAAGAATATTCCAAGAAATATAAATTTAAAAAAATCCGTTTCATTCACAGCTTTAGTTATTTTGGCAAGCCTCCAAACGTACTTGGTGTCGGCTGACTCCAAGACCTCGGAAGTCAACTGTGTTTGCCCCTTCATATACAAGCCAGTATGCGGCACCGACGACAAGACCTACCCTAACGAGTGCGTCCTCAACTGCCACAGCGCAGCGAACGTCGATAAAGGACTTCCACCCATATTTGTTAAGAGCCAAGGCGAGTGCCCGGAGGTACCATGCATCTGCACCACCCTTTACGATCCAGTCTGCGCCAGTGACGGCAACACATACGGCAATCTATGCGAACTTCAGTGTGAAAACGAAAGACGCAAGAAGCTCGGACTACCCTCCCTCACTGTTGACTACAAAGGAGAGTGTGTGAAATGCATCTGTCCAGCAATATACGACCCCGTATGCGCCAGTGACGGCAAAACATATGGCAATCAATGCGAACTTAATTGTGAGAACGAAATACGCAAGAAGCTCGGACTACCCCCCCTCACTGTCGACTATAAAGGAGAGTGTGTAAAATGCATTTGCCCAAAAATATACGACCCTGTATGCGCCAGCGACGGCAAAACATACGGCAACCTATGCGAACTTAAGTGTGAGAACGAAAGACGCAAAAAGCGCGGACTACCTCCCCTCACTGTCGACTACAAAGGAGAGTGTGTAAAATGCATCTGCCCAACAATATACGATCCTGTATGCGCCAGTGACGGCAAAACATATGACAATCTATGCCAGCTTAACTGTGAGAACGAAAGACGCAAGAAGCTCGGACTACCTCCCCTCACTGTCGACTACAAAGGAGAGTGTGTAAAATGCATCTGCCCAAAAATATACGACCCTGTATGCGCCAGTGACGGCAAAACATATGGTAATCCATGCGAACTTAAGTGTGAGAACGAAATACGCAAGAAGCTCGGACTACCTCCCCTTACTGTCGACTACAAAGGAGAGTGTGTAAAATGCATCTGCCCAAAAATATACGATCCTGTATGCGCCAGTGACGGCAAAACATATGGTAATCCATGCGAACTTAAGTGTGAGAACGAAATACGCAAGAAGCTCGGACTACCCCCCCTAACCGTCGTCTACAAAGGAGAGTGTGTGAAATGCATCTGTCCAAAAATATACAACCCTGTATGTGCCAGTGACGGCAAAACATACGGCAATCTATGCGAATTTAAGTGTGAGAACGAAATACGCAAGAAGCTCGGACTACCTCCCCTCACTGTCGATTACAAAGGAGAGTGTGTAAAATGCATCTGCCCAACAATATACGACCCTGTATGCGCCAGTGATGGCAAAACATATGGCAATTTATGCGAGCTTAACTGTGAAAACGAAAGACGCAAGAAGCGCGGACTACCTCCCCTCACTGTCGACTACAATGGAGAGTGTGTAAAATGCATCTGCCCAAAAATATACGAACCTGTATGCGCCAGTGACGGCAAAACATATGGTAATCCATGTGAACTTAAGTGTGAGAACGAAATACGCAAGAAGCTCGGACTACCCCCCCTAACCGTCGTCTACAAAGGAGAGTGTGTGAAATGCATCTGTCCAAAAATATACAATCCTGTATGTGCCAGTGACGGCAAAACATACGGAAATCTATGCGAACTTAAGTGTGAGAACGAAATACGCAAGAAGCTCGGACTACCTCCCCTCACTGTCGACTACAAAGGAGAGTGTGTGAAATGCATCTGCCCAAAAATATACGATCCTGTATGCGCCAGTGACGGCAAGACATATGGCAATCTATGCGAACTTAAGTGTGAGAACGAAATACGCAAGAAGCGCGGACTACCCCCCCTTACTGTCGACTACAAAGGAGAGTGTGTGAAATGCATCTGCCCAAAAATATACGACCCTGTATGCGCAAGTGACGGCAAAACATACGGCAATCTATGCGAACTTAAGTGTGAGAACGAAATACGAAAATTGAAAAAGCAACCTCCTTTATTGATAGAAAGCAAAGGAGTATGTCCATGCTTCTGCCCGCTTTACGTAGACCCTGTTTGTGGTTCTGACTGGAATACTTATAGTAACGAGTGTTTCTTAGGCTGCGAGAACAAGAAGCGGAAGGACTTGGGCTTGCCTGAAATCTGGCTGATCTATTGGGGATCCTGTTAAACTCCGACTAACGAGAGCGTAACTGCAACGGACCCTCCGTTGCAGTTACGCTCTCCCAATAATATCAACATTGGATAATATTTACTTTGGACCGTAAATTGTTTGTATTAATAATAATACACTTAATACACTGATTTCTAACACTTATGAGGCCGGCGGCGGCGGCCCGAATTTCCAATACTAACGTAATACTAAAATAAATCGTAATTCAAACACAATTTATTATAAGTGTATTATTACTCGGATTCCAATACTGTTCTACCGGTTCTTGCTCTACCATTTCGTTCAAAATACTTCACCAGAAATACCTACATTTAAGCAAATGCAATGCAAGTTTAGAACGATTTTCCAGTCGTTCATTTCCAGTGAAATTGTAGTAGACGAAACGGTACAGTAGGAACCTAGATTAACGGTATTTCAATCCGAATAATTACACTATTTGATAAAATATTCCTTGCATTACGATTTATTTTGTTATTACATTTTTGTAGGTAATTAAGCTCCGCCTGGCCTTTAACGCCATAGTTAGAAATATTGAATTAAAACCACTTTATAGATTTTAAGAAACATCTGGATTTAATCATGTAAATATAACGCAATATATCCTAAAGTGGTATTATTTTGTTAGTATTATGTTAAAAAGTATTAATTTATTCAAAATCTTGTAATTTGTTCAGGTATGTATTTTTGGCATTTGGTTATTTTAATAAAAAGCTTTGGTTATTTTAATAAAATTTTACAGAAATTGGATTTATACTTATTTGCGTTGATGACCCTGTAAAAATGGATTCACACCCTTTTTGATAGGATAGATTAAGGAGTAATAGTTGAGCTGGCAGCATAGGAGATAACAAGTGTGAAGATTATACACCTCTGGTCCCACCCACACAACACAAGGCTTCCTCGCGGAGCTCTGGCATCTTTGCTCGCCTTTAGGAACACAAAATCTACACAATCGTAGCCAAATAACATAGCACGGAGCTGTGTTATTTGGCTGTGAGTTTTTCCAAGGTCCCAGTAGGACAGCTGCAATCGTGAGTGGAATTATTTAATTCTACTATGCCCTACCTCTCTTAAGAGGAGGTGGCTGGTTATGTCAGACTCGTGACTCGTACCGGCTGAAAACTGAACTTGTTTTACCCTTTTCCTTTAGTCACGGCCTTGCAATTTGCAAAATTGCACCCCTTCAAAGTGTGTTCCCGTCCCTATCAACATATTATAATCATCTGTGCAGGTAATTAAAACCAGAATCTACAGCTTTTTTACCTTACTAAACTTCATGAATCCCAAGTTCACCGACCAGGCCGCTTGCTGGAGCGGATATTTGACTCTCGATCATATCTTCATTGTAAAATTACTGATGTTACAACAAAGACCTTTGACACTGTCAAGCTTTCTTCCTTGCTCCAACTATTAGGCGTTGCTATATCGATTCCTGATAAAATCTTCTAAGGCCGATAAAAACATATAAAATTATCTATTACTCTAGAAGTACCTAGTATTTTCGACTGAATATGAATGCTACAATTGCAAGGAATATAGGAGATTGCAGAATGAGCCGTAGGGAATTTGAATAGAGTATAGCAGTCTCAACTGATTGGATGCATCTATACTTAATATATAAAGCTGAAGTGTTTGTTTGTTTGTTTGTTTACTTGAACGCGCTAATCTCAGGAACTACTGGTCCGATTTGAAAAATTCTTTCAGTGTTAGATAGCCCATTGATTGAGAAAGGCTATAGGCTATATATCATCACGCTAAGACTAAGTAACTATTCCACGCGGACGAAGTCGCGGGCGGAAGCTAGTGTAATCATATAGCTCACCCAATATTTGTTCATGGAGCTCGATAATCCATCGAACTATAAAAACCACCCGGACTACTACTTCTAAAAAGAAGGCTTGTTGGTAATCAAGAAACTTCTGAAACATACCATAACAACATAATTTTTAGTATAATTATGCGAAACCTGAATTATATAATATATTATTAAATAAATATAGTTTGTTCAGAATAAGTAAATGAATCGATTCTAATCATTTTTACACCATGTTATATTTTATCCAAAAAATGTTTTAAAGTTACAAGTGAGATACCGAGCGACATTACGTACTATCTTTCCGCTATTTTACCTACAACCGGTCACAACACAAGTCACGGCAGGTCATAGCAGCACTAGGCGCGGGCGCACAGTGGGGCGGAGGTAATAAGAGGTGGTGAGCATGTTTTTGTACGGACAGGTAGCATAACAAGCTAATAACTTTGTGATTTTGATTTTTAAAGTTTTGTAGTTAGATCCTTTACATAAAAATAGTAAACACGTGACTAGGGTTTCACATATACGAAAACTAAGGTTTTATACATACTACGGAGTATGTATAAAACCTTAGTTTCTCACAGTGCAGTGTCTAAGTAATTCTGTCTGTTTGTTTACTTGATGTGAGTGAAACTAAGGGTGTGTGAAACTAAATGTGAGTAAAATTAATATTACATTATTTGAAACAAGAGTGTTCTTTCTTCCTGAATCACCTAGTATCTGCTTTAACAAAAGTTTAGGAGAAAATCCCTAGAGCGCTAAGTTGAAGCTATGTGTAGCATAAACAGTAAAGTATTAGGTTATCACGTGGGAGCTCGTGAGCGATGCTGTATATACTGCACTAAGCCATTTTGTTGAAGACACTTTTACGATCACAAACACTATTTAATATTCCTCTACTCTATGGCATATTGATGTGAAACACTTAGGTTACACTTAGGCTATAAAATATTTCCGTGAAGTGTCCGACTTCACGGAAATATAGCTCAACTAAAGCTAAAAATATTTTATAAAGCTAGAAAATTAGCCGTGGATTAATAATTACAAAGTTTTTTTTAAAGGCAATTTGGAAAGCAATTATTGATACTAAGTATCTCTCTATATCTTTCACAGCATAGGCACTGCATAATTCTCTCATTGTAAGAAAATAATGGTGAATACGAGTACCTACTTAGAAGAAAATCATTAATAGTTCAACAATCTTGATCTATGGAGTTTCTTGCAGGCTTCTTATGGTCCACTTTTTGGAAATCTGCTAGTTTTTGACATTTCAAAAGTAACTTTGTATAATGGTCTATAAAAAAATTTGCCTTTGCCTTCGCGAAAAAAACCCTACTCTTCTCGGCATTGGAAGCAGTAACAGTATTCTGGGCACGTGACCAGATGACATCGATATCAACAAATCACTTACGGGCCCGAAGCGAAAGAAAAATAAATTTATTTTAGTGAAGGAATAATTCGACTCGCAGGCAGAATGGCGGTGGCTTAGTGGTCATAGCTTCTGGAGTACCTAACCAAAAGACGCAGGTTCGTATTCTACCTGCGAGTAGATTTTTGCCTTCACTAAAATAACTTTATAATCTTAGCTGATACTTGGTTATCTTACGGGTTAGTTTATAGTACTTTTTTCTATTTCCGTATTATAGGGCGTTACCACATTCTAGACACACACAGGACATAAGTGATCGCGACATTGACAATATTCCCAACTGAGAATAAACTTTTGTCTATACATCCAAGCTAAAAACGGTGCCAAAACTCTGAAATTTACAACGTAGGCAACTTCAAGCTACAATAACGATTTTTAAGCACTCCGCTGTGGATATTATAAAGTTTATATCGCAATTACAAATGATGAAAAACTAATTGAATTGAACGCCTTTTACGTTAAACAGCTCACTAAGCTTATCAGTCTGCAATTTCGCTTAAAACTATGACCAAGATCCAACAAAACAGTGTAGAACCTGTCTAGATGCACTATACACAGTCTCTGGTATATCGGTAGCACAGTGGGTGCTCGAGCTAGGAGAACACTTAGCGCTGCACTAACTAGCCGAGGTCACAGCAGATAGGTCAAGTTACACTAACATATTCTACGAGAAACTTGTTACGTAAGTTGCTAGTTTCTTAGATTAAAATGTACCTAAATCTTCGTAGTATTTAGCATATGAACCACTTATTCATATGCTAAAAACCAGAGCTTTTTTTAGTTCTTTATTCAAAAACTATACAATTTTCAAAATCATGCTGGCACTCAAAATGCGCGCCCTAATTGAAGTCATTTTAATCTATGTTATTTGGCTACGATTTAATTGTGAGTGGAATGATTCAATTCTACTATGCTACTTTTGCATTTAAATCCAGCTGAAAATCGCATTGGAATAATTATGGTGGTGAAGCTGCACGCTTGCTAAATGCTTATTTTGGTTGGAAATGTAAGTTTTTTATGTATACAAAAACATACCCACTTTTTTCAAACCCTTAAAAAGTATGTCAAGTACAGTTAATTTGTTTCGCAAGTCTTTACATATTTTATGATTAAAAAAATTTTTAGTGAAGTTAAACAATAACCATACCGGCGACCCAGTGAAATCTATGGGAAAAAAAATCAAGGAAAAGCTCAATTCTAATGTCACAGTAAAGAATTCACAGTAAATTAACATTAGGTATTAATAAGAATTATTCGCGAGTATTTTCTTCGAAGAAATATATATTGATTGACTGACATTCAACACCTTTCATAACATAAACCAAGGAATGTTTAGTATGTAGCTAAACCGAAACCGAAAATATGGGAATCAGGGAAATTCCCAGGAGATTAAGAAGAATCCAATCAATGCTACTGTGTCGGTATCGCCACACAGCTGCATGAGTACCAAGTGGTATTCTGACTGCAGGGAAAAGGATTCCCTTCACAGGATCCCAACCACACTTGGTTATTGTACTGGTGATTGAAGTAACCTTCCATTTAATGTAGGTAACCTATATTATGTTCCTAAACTGTTATCAATATTCAACATAGAAAACTCAACACACAGGCAAAGTAGTGGTGCAACGCAAAGTCATGCAACGCAAATCACAATAAAAAAACTGGTTATAGCTCTGATTTTATAAGACAGTATTTCAAAAATTAATAGTAAGTAGTAAAAAGTTTATGTTGTCATTATTGACAGGAGATGCTACTTTGAGGTTTCTTGTTATTTATGTGCAGATTATTAGGTATATACAAAGTCATCAACACTTAATACACACATTACTCAACCTGGGTTCTACACTTCTGATGAATCTATTTATTATACGATTCTCGGTTACACGTAGTGCCACATCTATCATCCATCACATTCATCCAGGCATTCCATACAATGAGAGACAGGTTACTAGCAATATTCATCAAAGTGGCCATACTATCCCCTAGACTTGCTAGACCAATAAGGCTGTTAGATATTTGAACTCCTTACTGGTTTGACCTACTGTATGTGCCTTTACTACGGTAATGCACTGTGCACCGGTGAGACACCCGGGATTTGTGCGAACAGAGCCGTTGCGCCGCGCCGGCTGCAGGCTCATCTGGCGCCGGCTCTAGGAAATATTTAAGTATTAAAATTCCTGCACTAAATATTACACGGACACCTTCTGGTCGTTACCAAGTATTTATTGTTGATATGGTTCTATACATTCGCGGTGAAAATTATCACCACTTCCATGACCATTGGGCATCATTTTACACGAAGCGACTACCATCAGACCTAAGCTACCTAGTTTCTAGGGAATACCGATAAGGACAGACTAAGCATACCATGACGCTTGTGTTACCCAAATGAAGTCAGGGATGTTCTTATGTAGGTACACCAACAGTTGCTGTCCTGTTTCGGTCCGATGTCGGTCAAAAATTCAGAGCTATTATCGATAATTTCATGACAAAATCGAATGACACTTTTCACGATCTAAGATTTTTTTTTAAAAGCATGTCGGCACACATTACTAGTATTCTTGTTAACCCCTCGTGCTAAGCTAAATGCTTGTGTTACGAGTGGGTTCACGTCGGTAGTGCAATGGTAAATTTCGAACCGGCAACCACATGATCGCAAGTCCGACGCCCTAGCCATTAGGCTACCGCCGCTTTGAACTTTAACTGTAGCGTTACAGTCGAGACTTGCTAAATAAAACAATAGAACAATATTGCTTATAATTATAACATACATATATTATAGGTACTCACGCCATTTTCCCATAAGGATAGGCAGGAACTACGCAATAATTGCAATTGCAATTCTTACAAACTTTAATTTGCTTCTTCCACATTCATTCATGCGGTTCTTCTTACCTTTGCTTATGACATTATATAGTTTAAAACTGTATATATTATAAGTATACTGTATTTCTAAGTTCAATAGCATCAGCAAACTGGATCGCTCCAGTTCAGAGGAGATACTCATCTGGCGCAGCGAAGTAAATTATTAACACACCGCGCCTTTTAAAACAACCAACAACCTTTGCCGCGCGGGAACTTGCCGCTATGCGAGAAGGGAGAGTGAGCTATCACGAATAAAGTTACGGATAAATTTGGATACACAGAGTAAGGAAACAAGTAAGGAAAAATCTCAATGTATTGTATGAAATTAAAAAAACAAACCAACAACTGTGACCGTACACTATGATGCTATGTTATGTACATTAGAACGATATTTTCAGGTTCTTAAGCATGAATCGAATATTTTGGAAACTCACTCACACTGTGGCACAGTCCCATTATATTTCTACATATATACATACCATCACGCCTGTTTTTCCCCGAAGGGTTAGGCAGAGGCGTTCTAATGTACACCCACAGTTCGCCGGTATGTTTAGGTCCCATGTAATAGGGGGCGAGCCTATTGCCATTAACCGGAAACCAAAACCACAAATTCCAAACTCCGAGCTGTTACTGGGAATTTCATAGAAAGACCCAATAACACTTTTCTACATCTAGGAATCGAACCCAGGACCTCAAGTGTAGCAGTCGCACTCAGGACCAGTGGCTAATGAGGCAGTTTATATATATTTTCGAATAATATCAATTTTTGAGAATACTGTTGTAATTATGTATTTCTACCTGATTTCTCTACATTTATTTTTTAATGTGTAACTAAGTATGTCGGTATTATTTAACTCTGTTTTTTTGTCTGACATTGTTTTATTCAGTTGACATTATTGTATTGGACATAATATTCAGTTGACAACTGCGACATATTTGACATGTTTTAATTTTCAATATTATGCACATCTTTATTGTTCTTTTTTTATTATATACTTAGTTGTCATAAATTTAAATGTGAGTACTGTGTAGGCTAGCTTGAAAAACCACATAAAACCAATAATATTTTTCTGACGGTCTTGAGTATTCATTTGCCCTCCGCAAATGCCCTGCTGATCTGGTATTGCCGTGCAGCGGGTCGTTGAGCTCCCTATATAATGGTTGAGCTACACGATGACTGGTGCATGCGTGCCATCAGTTATGACAGGTCAACTCAAGACTGCTATGGCTCTTTCTTCAAAAGGCCTGTTCAGATTTTGCCCTACATCGTAAAACACATATCCTATAATACTACTACTACTGTCTGGACTTTAAAGGAGACCATGATTCTCTGAGTTTGTTTCGGCGTTTCTTCTCAGAGGTCGTCAGACAGGAAATGCCGGCTCCATCTAGTTAAAAAATAGTTGCTGCTTGAGATTAAGTCCGAATCTGATTGCGAGCGCCTACAGGAAGATATAGATCGAGTAGTGAAATGTAGTCATGAGAACAAACTGTACTTCAACGTATCCAAGTGCTCGGTTATGAGTTACACCCGTGCCCGTGCACCTCTGCTCTATGAGTACGTGGTGGACGCGGCACCAATGCAAAGAGTAAGGGAGGTGAGAGACTTGGGTGTTCTCATGGCTCCCGATTTGTCTTTCCGTGAGCATGTAACCAAGATCTGTAAGAAGGCTTATAGAAATTTAGGATTTGTACTAAGACAGACGCGAAGCTTCACAAACATCTCATCAGTTAGGGTTCTGTATGACGCACTAGTCAGGAGTCATCTGGAACATAGTGCGGTCATATGGGCCCCACACGAGGCTAAGTACTCTGTGATGTTAGAGCGCGTACAAAATAAATTCACGCGCCATTTGTATAAAAAGTTATATGGGGTATACCCGTTTTACCCACTGATGTATCCCACCCTGTTTGTCCTGGGCATGGTTGGCTATAATCAACTGCATGTTCGACGGGATTTTACGCTGATCGCCTACTTGGTGAGAGTGCTTCGTGGAGTGAAGAGTAATCCGGGAGTATTACAGCGCTTAAGTTTGTGTGTGCCGGACCGGTACGTGTGGAGGAGGCATCGCCCGCCACTGCTACTGGTACCTACAGCCAGGACTAACCTGCTCGCCAAGGCGCCCATAACCAGAGCTATCCGTAACATCAACGACCTTCAAACTCAGATTGATGTCTTTACATGTAGTTGGAGTGAATTCGCAAGGGTATTATTGTATACATTGTGCTACAAGCAAAATAAAACTTAAATATATGATGCAGTAATGTTTGGATTGTGTGTATAATTTATTTGCAGTTGAATTTCTGTTATTTGGTAAATACATAGTTTAATATTTTTATAAGTAATAATTTTTTATGTTCTTGACTGTCGCATTAGGGTAAACCCTGTAATGATAGTTTACGTTGTTACAATAAATAAATAAATAAATATAAAACAACTTGTAAAAGTGTCTTTTTAAGATCTATTTACAGAAATAAATATCATTTATCATTTATTTGATTGTTTGTTTATATTATATTTTTAAAAGCATCGTATTTATGTAAACGTGACGTTATGCGTAAGTTGGTAACACTTGTCGATAACTATTGTTTTTTAAACTCAAATAATTTCAAATACATTAAAAACAATTGCCTCTACAATAATTACGCAGTTAACCTCCGTTATTATTACGCTATTAGTGTTGAATTTAATTCACAATAACGCATAAATACCTAAACAGATGTAACCTTCCTTACATTACACATGTGGTTTCATGAGCAAAAACAAAATAAATTCAATAAATTCCATGTGCATTAATTTATTTCATTATGGCTATTGTATGTCGCTCTGCAATTGTTGGGTAGTATTTAATTGTTTAGGGTACTGTTCACATTGTTTGTATTTTTATTGTCCTGAACAAGTACCTAATGTAGATACATAATGTGAGTCTTTTCCAAACTTCCTGTTAATTATGCCTATGATAGATATCACCTAACACAAAAATGAAATTTATGCCGCAAATTACATTTTTGTGCTAGATACATTTTATGAAAATGAAATATACACACTATAACTTCTTCCATATCAAGCTTTCAATACTAAATATGCGCAATAAATTGAACAATACACCAAGTTGTTTTGTAAACAGTCGATTACGGATATTGCAATATGTAACCACGATATCTCACTTATTTTTCCATGGCATAGTACTATTTTTTGGGATAGGGGGGCAAACGAGCAGACCGATCGCCGGATGGCAAGCGATTACCACCGCCCAAGGACACTCCCAACACAAGAGGAGTCTCAAGTGCGTTGCCCCCCTTTTATAAGGGTTTGGGCCTCCGGTATCCACACTCACTCGGCGAAACACAACGTAACCTAATTAAAACCAACGAACTAATTTAACCTTCTCTTGAGCGAGTAGACCTGAGGTTCGATTTCAAGGTCGAATAAAATCCAGTAGCATTGGGTTCGCCCCCACTACACGAGACCTAAAACGTACGGCCGGATATGGGTGTATGTATGTACATACATACATCAGTACCCTAAGCACGGAGAACTATCGAATTCGTATCGTAAACGTATCGAGATTTTTTCTGCTACAAATCACATACATACATACATATTTTTACGCCTGTCTCCCATTGGAAAAGGCAGAGACTATAGATTTTCCACTTGCTACGATCCTGGCACACCACTTTCGCTTCATCTACGTTCATTAACCTCCTTCTCATACAAATTATTCTCGATTTCGATATGAATACGTTTTCGAAAGTGTGCGTGCTTGGGCTACAGTATAGCTCATCCTAACTTTTCGGGAAATGAAATGGTTTTACAGTATATTGGATCTAACTTAATTCATTCCTTCACAAAGATTAGTTCTAAGATTAAAATTACAAACACAAAAGCGCTATTATAAGTAATTCTCAAGCTATTTTCTTGGCAGATTACATATAATTCGACAGCATTGTCTGCTTCACAAAGAGGCCCCTCTTCCAAAGTTGTACGGTAATCGTTTTATTTGCGAGCTCAACACTTGGTGAAGTGCGAACAATGGACGTGGCCCTTTTCAGGCTCTAAAAGAATACGTTCCACGGTTATTATCTGTGAAAAAAAGTTTGGACGAATTCTGAGGAGAGGGGTACCTCGGCTGGATAAACGTAGATTATACCTTGCCTACTATTTCCCCACAAAAACAGATTCAAGTTTCGCATTTATATCATTTCTTAGGAAGATTTATAAGTTGTAAAGAAAACCCTCATTCTATTATATTAAAATATACCTACGTAGGTACGTATATTTTATATACAATGAATTTATTCAAAAATATTTTTCGTATCGTAACGCCAACGGATTATGCTATAGCGTTGTTCAATAAAATTTATTTTGGTTTACTTTAACAGCAACAAGTCCTGTATCGAAGGAGCCTTAATAAATGTCTTTTGAATAAAAATAAATATGTGTATTGAATAGACATTAACTGCCTCATTAGCCTAGTGGTCCTGAGCGCGACTGCTACGCTAGAGGTCCTGGGTTCGATTCCCAGGTCGAGCAAAGTGTTATTGGGTTTTTCTATGAAATTCCCAGTAGCAGCTCGGAGTTAGGAATTTGTGCCCGGTTAATGGCAATAGGCTCGCCCCCTATTACATGGGGCCTAAACAGACCGGCGAACTGTGGGTGTACATTAGTACGCCTCTGCCTGACCCTTCGGAGAAAACAGGCGTGATGGTATGTATGTTGAATAGACATTTAATTGGTTCATAAATCGAACACAAGACACCCAGAACGTGGAAGTGGTGGTGACCCACAACCTCGACCGCTCCATCAAAACATGCTGTCAATGTATTATCAGAGACCCTTTTCTTCAATCAGTCGCGTTAGTAATAGAGTATTCATTCTATTATTGTAGATACATTGTACAAACCGTGCGTGGGTCGGTAACGAGAGGGAACAGGCCATAAACTACCAATGAATCATCTTTCTTCTTTCTAAGAAAGCTAGAAGTACCAAATCATCTTTCTACTTCATATATACTTAGAATAAATTAATACATTTAAAAAATCAGTAATTTAATGCGTTAGTCTCTTGGATAGGAACACAAATTGATCTAAATATATTAACTCATCTAACTCAAAACCTTATGCCAATCTACCGTAATTTTTCCCAAAGTTTCCCGGAACATTTTCTGTCTGGACTGGGCTCCCCGAAAACGTGTAACTGAAGACTCAGCCCGGGGACTTGTTTAGAGCGCTTTTAAAACTTAGAAAAACCCCCTTTTTGAATTCGTGCTAACGTATTTGGCTGGAGGCGTCACGTAGCAGAGAGGCCCCGAAGTATTTTAAAAGTTTGGACATTGATTTTTAAACTATACCTATATAGGTACTAGCTTCTACCAGCGACTTCAGAATTGGGTGTCACCTAGATAAAATTTAGCCTATGTTTTATTTAAGACTATAATCTATCTTTGTGCCAAATTGTATCCAGATCATGAATCAGAATGCAGCAGTTACGATGATATTATGTATCAATCGTTTCTTGTGATCCAAGAAACATTGTACAGCTGTTCAAATCGACTTCTAAGTAGGTATTGTTATGGTTTACTAGATTATATTCACAGAGAAACATCGATCAAGGTCTAATGCAATTCTAAATTCTAGGAAACAAATAAATATTATACTTTATCTAACTGCTGATCAACTTTGCAGACTTGTTAAAACTATGAAATAGGTCAATAGTCATAGTCATTTCTTTCTTAGTAAGTAGTAATAGTAGTTTAGTTGTCAAAATAAAACCGAGAATATATTTTTTTAATAAATAGGTCTACTACTCAATTTGTTTACCTATCTTGTAGATATTTAACTTAATATATTTATTTTATACAAGTTCCTAAGTAGGTACCAAATTCTGTGAAAATTTTGTGATTTGTGTTATGTATTAGGTAATACATGACACAAATCATTTTCACAGAATTTTCTAACAATAACTTATCCATTAAGTTTGCTCTCTCTATTTTATATCTCTCAGAATCCATCACTGCAACAAGAGGAGGCAATCATTAACTCTGAATAATGTTGAGCAGAGAGGAAAAGTTGTTAAACGCCTGCACAAACACAATAGCAACAAGTTTCACATCGGCGCTCCGTCAGCGATTGTTAGCAGGCGTCCTCTCGTGCCATTGCATAACTTAATGCACCCCATAAACTTCTTTGATTTCACGGCCATTTGTTTTATAACTTTCACAATAATTATTTGACTTCTTTTAACGTGTACACGATTACTGCCTAGTCGCTGGCATTAGACATTTATACAAGATGTTTCAAAACAAATAATATTTAGAAAATGAAATTTACCTTCCTGAACTGTAATACCTACGTCTAATATTTTTTTTTAATTTACACAAATACGATGTTGTATAAAGTGTTATTATTGGTTGTTGTTCATATTTACGATATTTTTGGTGAAGAGAAGGAACCTATAGAGTCTACCAAGGAGTTGGACTATTCTGTGTTGGCGGGAGAAGCGGAGATGCATAAGAATGACATATTAAACTTTTTAAATCAGACGCATGTCAGGGAACAATATAAGGCCTTGTATAACTGCCTTTTGTCAAAGTTAATGGGTAAGCAACAATAAATTATTGATTGTAGGCCCATATGACCGATACGGTTAGTTAGAGATCTAAAGAAATAATCATTTGAGAACCGATCATGATTACAAACAAGGTACTTATCAGTAAAAACTTGGTTTTACAGAATAGTAAATAATTTCAAAATGGTTTGTCTGTAGGCATCGTGTTTCACCTGACTATACTATATACTGACTAACTAGCCACAATCCATCGGTTGGTAGATAATAGAATACTAGGAGGTTGTACTAAGTGTTGTGTGTTGAGTTGTAGGGATGAGCAAATCAAAAGAAAATATCGGTTTATAACGTATCGATATTGTAAACAGTACCTATCGATGGTCACCAAGTGAAAAACATTGATATATCGTGAAGTATATGGGGACGGATATTTTACTTCACCAAGAAATAAGCGCCTAAATGCGTACATAAGAAAAAAAAAACAAAGTTATTCGCGAAAGTTCTTGCAAATAAATAAGTAAAACATACAGAGGAATTAAATTAACATCTGTTTTAAAGTCGTTTAAAATACAATTATTATTATCAACGACTCCACGAACTGTACATAGGTACATAATTATTACGGTTTATTATATATTATATTAATAATTCAAACAAATAATATATAACAGCCAAGTAACATTCTGAAAAAACAGCTGTAGGTAGGTATGTCACTGACAGACAATACCTATGTCATTTTAAAGACAATAGAAGGCACAGTAGTATAGGTAGAACGAGGGTAGAACAATTAAAAAATAACATCACATGCGAACACGATGGATAAAACACATTTATAGCCCCGAAACTGCACCGAAATTTCATATTTTGAACATTTTGAAGTAGGTACAGGATTCCCTTTCTGATTCAGTCTTCATTCTTTGTTTCAGTAGACATTCACGGATCAGCAAGTCGGAGAGGTAATATTTGAAGCAAGTTTTTTTTTAACTTAAAAGATTGCCAAGTCAGTATGGTTTTTTTTTCTCTTTTTTTAAAAAGCTTATTAGCAATGTGGGTCGCACATTACTAGTATTCTTGTTAACCCCTCATGCTAAGCTAAATGCTTGTGTTACGAGTGGGTTTACGTCGGTAGTGTAATGAGTGGGTTTCGAACCGGCAACCACATGATCGCAAGTCCGACGCCCTAGCCATTAGGCTACCGCCGCTTCTAATGTTGATAGCGATCTGTAAATATCGTATTGAATAGAGGCTTTATTGTACTCCAACAATATATAATTTACACCTAATACCTACCCATAATAATAATCTTAAAGCATCAAAGAAACCGTGGGACAAAACAATTGTCAGCCAATAATGGATGGATCCTTAATATTAATTAAACGCGTTTCTTTAAACAAAAACATTCCTAGAACAAAATATCATGTCAACCCACACAAACCATTGAAGTGCTTACATTGTATGAACAGCCTTAAGTTCACGGATATGTATTGTACTATGCTCACGGAAAATCATACTTTTTACAGCGGAGCAGGCATCATTCTCCGAGGAGCACGTATTGCCCGGGTCGACGCGGCGCATCGTGTCTGGACGCAACACGTCCATCGCGGCGGTACCCTGGCAGGTGTCCCTACGGGAGAAGACCTACCCCATTTGTGGGGGGTCGGTGGTCACGGACGTCTGGCTGCTAACAGCCGCGCACTGCCTTTTGAGGTAAGCTACAATTCATTGTTTTACCGAATCATACATTAGTATTGACATAACATACCATCATGTGTTCCCCGAAGGGTTAGGCAGAGGCGTACTAATGTAGGTACACCCACAGCTCGCCGGTATGTAATAGGGGGCGAGCCTATTGCCATTAACCGGGCACAAATTCCTAACTCCGAGCTGCTACTGGGAATTTCTTAGAAAAACCCAATAACACTTTGCTCGACCTGGGAATCGAACCCAGGACCTCTAGTGTAGCAGTCGCGCTCAGGACCACTAGACTAATGAGGATACATAAGTATTTGACCGATACATTAACATTCTCGGTTGTATGAACCTAAACCAATCTCAATCCCACCTACCTTAAGCTCCTTCCTTATCCTGGATTGAATTGGAACAGGCTAGTAAAGACAGCTCACTCATGCGTAGATGAATATCACTTCATTACGAAAAAATTTTTGGGATACACGTCCACGCACAGTATGACACCAATTTTTTTACAACATTATCACTGTAACAACACAATGCTTCAAATTAAAGTTAGGATATAAAATATAAGTAGTCCAGGCCACGTTAGCGTGCACGACACCGCAACATAGCTTCCTTTACAACAGTCGAACATTTACTCATGTAACTGTCAGAACAACGATTCATCGCTGTCACTTTACTAAAAGCGAGGGTAGTTATTAGGCATAATTTCAATTAGATTTTTTGAACTACCTACATTAATATAGAAAAGTGTCGAACAATAAAAGTAGAAAACACTTAAGGGAAAATCTTGTTTATGGTTAAAAGTTAAGGCCAGTTATAAGGATTAAATAGGTATTTAGATGTACCAAATTTTTCGAAACTCGTATAAAAATAATTGATGAATTGCATTTTCGTGGATGTCTTTGTTTTAAAATGATGTAAAAGACGTTTAATTTGTTATTTTATCAAATTTATAGTTTAATTATGTTCGATCTACTAGAAACGAAAAAGAAAATAAAATAGGTTATTTGCAAACCAGGAACACATTTATTTTAAACATTGACGTCTCGAATCGACCCTACTATATCTACGAGCATACTCTAGTAACATTTCCAATGTAGGAATTGCATATCCTTAAACGTTAGGAATTAACCGGTCTAAACGGACACGGGGGAATAAAGGCAAAAACAATAAACAGTCAACAAAAACCAGGCAGCTAGAGGTGCCCCGCGAGCTACTCCAAATAAATTCAACGGCGGCGGCACCGCGCACTTTTTATGGTCCGCCCCTAGCGAATTGCGTTCCTTTCGCCAATTTCAATTTATACCCTCGCAGGGCTGAGTTTTTCCGATGCAAAATAGCAATCGCCTGAGGCCATGGAACAAAGCAGCCACTGTTTGTTACGTAGACCGTAGGTCTCCTGGGAGTTTACGATTGCTCTGCAGAAATTTATTGTCACCCACTTGGAAAGCGATATGTTGCCGGCAAAATGTTGGGGCTTGTTGCGAGCTCCAATATCCTTCGTATTAGGATTGAACTGTCTCCCTTCTTGTTATGTCTCGTGCATAAATGTAATTGGTTTCCTCGTTTCCATTGGCTTATCGTGTCGTTATGATTCTGCCTTCTTATTGAAATATCTTGCAGACTCGTACTTCGTATTTCAGTGGTTCAGATTACGCAATATTCTCAGTTTTGTATGTGGATAAAAAATAATTTGTATCAAATATAATTGAATCAATGCAATTTTTTTCCCGTCTTCAATAGCTTGTTTCATTAGTTTAATTAACTAATTACACGGTTTTGAACCAATTAAATTGTAAGTATTTATCTCGCCATAGCGTCGCAATTGTCCATAATTGTCTAAATTCGTGTCCATTGATAAACAACCAAAAAGGTTCCCGATTTAGTTCAATATTTCTGCGTTTCACAATAACTTCTTTGTGCCTAATTAGAAATTAAACCGGCACGCGAACGATTTCAATTATATTTTATTGAAGGCCACTTTTTTTTACGATCAACAGATGTTTTTGCAACTGTTTGTTATCGCTTAGTAAAGTTGATTGCGACAAATATTAGGTATATTATTTGCATTGTTATGGGAGGTGACCTCATAGCATTTAGATCACGATTTGTTAAAAATGTTACGAAGTTTATATTAACCTTTTGCAATCGTGATCCAGTCACGAATCAGTGAAAAGGCATAAAATTATAACAACCGTGTTATGTATTTTAGTTTCTCAGTAAGGTATAACATACCATCGTACCTGTATTCCCCGAAGGGTTAGGCAGAGGCGTACTAATGTACATCCACAGTTCGCCAGTATGTTTAGGTCCCATGTAATAGAGTTCGCCAGTATGTTTTGGTCCCTTCTTATAGGGGGCGAGCCTATTGCCATTAACCGGGCACAAATTCATAGAATTTCATAGAAAACGCCATAAACACTTTGCTCGACCTGGGAATCGAACCCAGGACCTCGAGCGTAGCCGTCGTACTCAGGACCACTAGGCTAATGAAATTTCGTTTAAACTTTAATAGGTCCCCTGTGTGTATTAATTGAGATACTACATCATAAGTCTGAATTAAAGATCCTCTATGCGAAATTGAATAGCAGCGGTGGAATCGATGATAAATGATATTTATTTCTGTAAATAGATCTTTTAAAGACACTTTTACAAGTCAATGTTTTACTTTTTTTTACTATATGGCGCCGCCTTTTCTCATCTGACGACCTCTGAGAAGAAAAGCCGAAAGCCCGAAACGAATATTGAACGAAAGATGAATCTTTTATTCTAAAAGACTTTCTGTGATTTGGTAGATATCTCTAAAACTAATACTACATTAAATACTTACGTGTCTCTTACTTTTCTGTCAATCAGAGCTCGGGCTAGCGAGCTAACCGTACGCCTCGGTTCATCATGGAAAACACACGGCGGTGAAATGTATGACGTCAAGGAATGCTACGTCCATCCTCGTTACGTCAGCAAGACCAAGACTAATGACGTCGGCCTGGTCCGCCTGTACTCGACGCTGCGGTTCTCCGGCAGGGTGTTGCCGATACGACTCGTGGCGCGGGAGGCGCGGCTGCCGGCGAACAAACCCGCTATCGTCAGCGGTTGGGGCAAGCTCAAGGTTCAGTTTTGAATAATCTTTTCACGTGGGAGAGCCATGCTTCGGCACGAATGGGCCGGCTCGACCGGAGTGATACCACGGCCTCACAGAAAACCAGCGTGAAACAACGCTTGCGTTGTGTTTTGCCGAGTGAATGTGGTTACCGGAGGCCCAAACCCTTTTAAAAGGCGGGCAACGCACTTGTGACTCCTCTGGTGATGCGGGTGTCCATGGGCGGTGGTTATCGCTTACCATCAGGTCATCCGTCTGCTCCTTTGCTCCCCTATCCCATAAAAAAAAACTATACCTACTTGAATCTATATCTATACTAATATATAAAGCTGAAGAGTTTGTTTGTTTGTTGACCAGTATTTCCTGAGATTAGCGTGTTCAAGAAATGAACACGCTAATCTCAGGAAATACTGGTCCGATTTGAAAAATTCTTTCAGTGTTAGATAGCCCATTTATTGAGGCATGCTATAGGGTATATATCATCACGCTAAGACTAAGTAACTATTCCACGCGGACGAAGTCGCGGGCGGAAGCTAGTTTAAACATAAACGACGTTTACCCTAAGACGATGGTAGGTACTTCATAATGATGATTGTTTACAACAATTGTGACATGGGTTATTTTATCATAAGGGGCCTTGTTATTTTTCACCACACGACCCCAGTAAAATGTCACATCTTAACCTTGGATATCGCAATTCTACTCAAGCTTTACCCAGCACCTTTGGCGAACAGTCTCCGTTTGTCAAAGGTCACGAATTACTAGCAAGAACTAGTTTTTATGACATAGGGGGGTAAACGAGCAGACGGATCAACTGATGGTGAGCGATGGTAATCGCTCACCATTTTGACACCCGCAACACCAGAGGAGTTGCAAGTTCATTGCCCGCCTTTTAAAATGATACAAAAAAAACAACGTAAGCGTGTGAAACACACACCGGTTTTCTGTGAGGCCGTGGTTTCACTTTTTGTTTTGGTTTTTATAAAAGCTTACTAGCATTGTGGGTCGCACATTATTAGTATTCTTGTTAACCCCTCGTGCTAAGCTAAATGCTTGTGTTACGAGTGGGTTCACGTCGGTAGTGCAATGGGTGGGTTTCGAACCGGCAACCACATGATCGCAAGTCCGACGCCCTAGCCATTAGGCTACCGCTGCCTTAACCGCCACATCGGTCGAGCCGGCCCATTCGTGCCGAAGCATGACACTCCCACGGTAATAAACTCCTATAAATGTGATATAGTGTCGTCATCGTCTATAAATTTCCCTCGCCGAATCACCTCAGTATTTCTATAAAAAATCTATGATGCTCCAGGAAAGTGGTCCCAGCGCGACGTACCTGCAGTCCTCCACTATCAAGACCATCGCTATGAAGCTGTGTCGTCACTCAGGGCTTGACAGGAAGGCCATTGATCCTTCATCAATGTTCTGCGCTGGCTCGTTCAGTCAGTCGTCTCCTGATGCTTGCCAGGTACTACCAGGAGGATGAAGTGGTCATATTGTGATGATGTAGCCATTTCAATTATAGATTAACCTAGTATTTATAATCTGTGGCTTACGATCTATATCTGTATCGATAAGTTTCTTTAGAGGTTTAACAGGTGTGTGGCTTATTTACATTGAGTCAGTTATTGACGTCATAACATACTACTATCCCTACCCCTTTCATCCGCGAACGGTTAGACAGAGATGTATTGCACATTCACTCATTGTACACCCAGTTTGCCGATACAGTCCAGAGTCCTTAGTAGATAATGTGTACTTGTATTATACTGTTTCCTCATATACATACGTACTTACCTAAACTACACCATTAGAGGTATACCTACTAATCTGCCGTAGTAATCGAGAGGGCAGTAAGTCAATGGTGACCACCAGGTGACTGCCCTCTCGATTACCACGGCAGTAATGTACACCCACTATTCACCGCTCCGCTCTATTTAGGTCCAATGAAGTAGGAAGTAACCCTATTGCCATTAACTGGGTACAAATACAAACTCTGAGCTGCTACTGAGATGGCCATGGAAAAACACAGTATTACTTCACTTCATCTGAAAATCTAACCCATTACACTTATGAGTTACGATGAAGAAATAACTTTTTAGTACCACCTTGAACGACAACACAGTTCTTCTATCGTTGTGCCAAGGAACTTCACCATTTTGTTTTTAGGGAGACAGCGGTGGTCCCATCGTTTACGAAGGAGTATTAATCGGCGTGGTGTCGTGGGGCCTGGGCTGCGCGCGCGGCAACTTCCCCGGCGTGTACACGCGCCTCTCCTACCCACTCATCTACGACTGGGTGCACTCCCACATCACCAAGACAACAGACAACAACACCGCTTTGTAAATTAAAAAAATAAATAACAATGACTATCAGCGTGTAATTTTTTTACTGTTCACTCCATTTGAGACGGCGTGGAACTGATGATCGCATTGGTAACTTGACAGTTTAAAAATCTAAATTTTTCTTTCTCGATTATGTTAAAATGAAAATCATGAATCAACTGTACCTAGTACTTTTTGAACATTATTTTTGCATTATAAACAGCTCCCAAAACGCCACTTGCACTAACTGCTTATTAACTAATTATATTTAAACAATTTATCATCGTCAATTTATGTTTAAATATAATTTAAACAAATTCAAGAAGTTGGTGCAAGTGGCCCTCAGTGATTTTGCTAAGAAGATGAAACGGCGGCGGAACAAACTCCATGACGCTAAAAGGTACATAAAAACTGTATAGATAGGTACCTAGTTTTATTTCATCGTGATACGAAATGTCTTCTATTTCCATTTGCTGTTGATAATAATATTCTAAGTGCCACTTGCACCAACTTCTTAAATGTGTTTAAACACAAAATTTTTATGAAAAATTGTGTTTAAATACAATTTAAATATAATTTTGACGTTGGTGCAAGGTAGAAGACGTGTAAAAATACAGAAGTCAAAAGATTTCAATTGAACAACCTAAGCTGATGTAGACATAGAGATACTATCAGAACCTATAAACATACAAGAAAAAATACAAATATCGACTGGTTTGTTTATTGTTTCCACGATAGATTTAAAATTATTCAAAGACCTTAAAAAAGAGGTTTGGTGTAAATTGTACTATTTGTAACCATAACATAGGTACATAGAAATAAATAATTATATGAACAGTCTTAAAACAAAGGACATAACACGATTTAATTATGACAAAATTATTTGTTGATCCAAAACATTTACTATCTGCCGTTCAACAATGCCTAAACCACAAAATATTGTAATATTGTGCCTAAACAATACACATTCGGAAGAAAGATTTGCTAATAACTCAATTGGTGTACAATTTTTTACATTACAGTCAATATCACACATTCACGGTAATACTAGAAACAGAAAAGATAACACATAAAATATAGTCCAACAAACATTTTAAACTCAAAATATTACTTAAATATTAAATATTGGGTATGAAAACATGAATCAGGAAAAATAAAAAATATATTCTTAGCAAGACCTCGGCAGTTGGTTAATTCGAGGCCAAAAAAATAGAAACACGAGCGCTAGATATTTAAATCAAAAAACTAGGTCCAAAAATTTAAACTAAATTATTTTATTGGGTACTTACAATGATGATACGTAACAGTAATAAAGAGGTAAGTATATAAAATTGTGATTTATTATTATATTCTTAAACCATAATTATCTAAATTAAAAATAAAACAGTTTCAAGTAACATTATTATGAGGTGTTTTTTTTTGGTTCCATATTGTAGGGATCGATTTTTCTAGCAGAAAAAAATACAATTTACAATTATTACACATAGGTTATACCTATTGAATTTGAGTGTAAGGTCATGTACCTATTAATTTTCCAAGACAGGCACCAATAAAATCTTCTGTCACATAATGTCCGATAAACATCAAAACTTTACTATTTAAAATACCACAGGTTTTTTTAAATAGTAAAGTTTATGAAGATATAGAAAAATCAATTGAATCTGTTCAGATTTTTTTTTCAGTAAGCAGAAAAAAAACAGTATAAAATTATAGTTATGTAACTATGTTTAAACAATATTATCTATTATCAACTATTTCACAAAAATTAATAAATAATATAAGTAGATACTATTTGTATATTATATAATATTTTTTCTAACACAACATGTTTCCAACAAACATATAGGTTTTTTACTTGAATTGAGGCACCCTTTTATCGAGTGCCAAATATCCTCATCAGAATATCCAGTTATGTCGGAAAATCCGAGTCAAAATCGCACTCGCCATCGATTGACCATTGAATGTTAATTTAAATAATTAAATATTATTTCTTGAATGCTAACTTATCAAACAAATCTATATTTTAAAAATAAATTCTTAACAGAATATACAACAGTTGTAGATGCGTGTGCATACAAATAGTGTGCATACAAAATAAAATATTTAAATATACTAGACACTTAAGTTTTTATCTACTCTGTGTTGTCACCTATAGGAGCGTGTAACTAAAAAGACTAAGCTTAAATACTAGAAGTATACTCTTTGCCTACATTATTAAACGCTATAGACAGATTTTACAAAAACACTATACTGCACCATGACTGAATCCCAGCCGAATAATGGCGACTCTCCAGCGGAATGAAGGCAGGTCGAAAAATATAGTCGCATACCACAGTGTGTAATGCTGTGAGCTGTAGCATGCAACGTTGTAATTTGTATGTCGCCTAAGGGTTGCCAATAATCGGATAGGAAATGTCCACATTAAATAACGGTTCTCAATCAGAAATGCACGTGTGCAGTGCACCCCAAGTGTATCTCTGATTTCTTTGATTCTCTGTTTGACATTGATACAGATATAACTAAATGAGATCACCGCTCACAATTCTCACTTATTCAGAAAACGTCACAAATCACTTCACAACATTAAACGTCAATATTTCGTTCTGTGTAGCTTTAGTCAGACCCCAAATATTAGACGCAGAAGCTCACTCAACAACATTATACACCTTTTCTGTCAGAAGAGTAAAGAATATGCTATAACTGTTAGTAATTCGAGGCCGGCAGAGACAGCGCGGCCTCGCGATGCCTATGTCTTCTTCCCTTGCTGTGGTTTTCTCAACAAATGTAGAGGGTCTTTTCTATACCTCGCGAACAGTTCTCTTTTGAAGGTCTCGAAGTGCTTTCTGTTCTTTTGGTTCTGTTTTTCCCGCCAGAGGGGGCGATTCCTCCTAGCTTGCAGCCCCCAGTGGATTGTGAAGATTGGGGATAGCACCTTGAACTGGTAGCCGATTAAAAACATCTCGTATACCTGAAAGCGAGGTGAGATCGGTCAGAATTTGGCGTAGCATGACTAAAAATTAAGATGAAGGTAAAGAGAGACAAGTTCTAGATTTTATATAAATAGCTTCTTAATATATAAGGGTCCTTGAGAAAAAGCGACACGAATTAATCCAATATCCGTACGACATGGAATTACGTGTCAGTGACTCTTAATTAGACATTAAGGAGACTGCTAATAGGATATTGTTTGCACATCAGCAATTCTCCCCGTACCTCGACAAGCGTGTTATCTATCGGTCCCGATTCTGATACAAATACATTCGGGTATTTGCCACGTGTGACCTTAATCTAACCTAAGGATATTGATATTGCCCAGTAATTGGGTTGCGGAGGTTAAATCTCTAGAAATTTAACCTCACATGATAATGTTAAGTTAACTGTCATATTTGATATATTTTATCTACTAAAGGTAAAGGAATATTATAAAATGAAAAACCAACAGTATTGAAATTTTATTACAAATCAATTTAATAAGTATAAAAATAAATAAAATACTTTTAACAGTCCACACAGATCTCGTGATATTCTACTACTTAGTTGGAGTTATCACAACTACCCCTCGTCAGTTCGTTGGCCTCAGAAGTAAATAAACATGTCCATCTTTAAAAACATCTGCTTATATCTTGGAATAAGTTTAATCCGCTTTATTAGGTACTACAATACAAAAGTTAAATCGAGTATACAAAATTACAAAAACCATATTTCCTGCTAATCGAAAAGCTTACTGGCTTCCCGCCAGGACGACGCCAGCAACCAGAACAACTTAAGCTCTGCTGGATTCTACATAAATTTATCTATCACAGTGACGCTGAAATTTAAATCTACAATAGTGACGATAGAGTCTAATTTGGGTTAGACTCCTGTGTTGTCTGTGATCCAAGTTCTGAGAGAGGCTATGTTCGTGAAGACTGTCGGTGATAGCGGTAATGCGCATCCTCTGGCGAATGATACCACGCCAAATGCTGTGCCCCGGAACACGGCCGGACCGCCTGAGTCGCCCTGAAAGTGAGCCAGATTACACACGGAACTTATTTAGAAAAAGAGAAATAGCAAACATTTACTTAAACTACTAACAGATTTTGGAAATATCAGGCAAAAATGGAATAGATAATCGTTATTTTTGTGTAGATTGACATTTAACTATTTTCACCTAACCTTCTACTATCTACCAACTCACAAGGTTACAGAAAAATATTAGTAGATAGGTAATTGAATAATTATTCTTTATTGCACATCAAAAACGAATGATGTCAAGTACAAGTTTTAATTCATAGAAAGGTTCAATGGGCAGTCTTTTCATTAAAACGATACCATAAACGTTTCGAAATCTCATTAAAAAAAACTTTGCAAGACCAAAGTTAATTATATCATTGAGTTGTCCAAGTGTTTTATCTACCGACCTAACCATCCACCTACCTGACATGAGGACACTCCTCCTATGAGGAAGTGGCCACCACAAAACATGTGATTCGTCAAAGAATCTCCATACGACAGTCGGCAGAGCCAGTGTGGGACTACTGGTACATTTGCTTCCATCATTGTACGGGGGATCCGCCGACCACCTACCTGCGAAATTGAGAATATCTTAACAAACCTTCATGTAGAAATTCTTCTAATCAAAGAGTATGAAGTCTATGTAACCCATATCTATGTTTCCTTCTCTTCTTCCCGAACTGTTTAAAAAAAAAACATTGTCCCCCACTAGGAATTTCTCCTGTATCGTGGGTGCTTTTACAAACATAAATTCTCGCATACACAAACGCTTAGACCCGGAACTATCTGTAGGTCATAAAAATATTTTCTCCGTATGGGGATCGAACCCACAACACGTGGCGCAGAAGCCTATCGCTCAGCCGCTACGCCAAACGTGTCGTCATTACATTATTTTAGAAGAAAATAGAGGCTCAATAATGAAGAACAATATGTCTGAGATATTTGTTAATTTGGCATTATTGGTATGAGCTTATACCATGCCAATTCAGCAAATCATCGAATAGCGTAAGTCAATTTCAGAACAAGTCTGAAAATAGCAATGGTAATATTAAAAGGCTGCTATTGTAATCCAATTATAAGAAGCATATTACATATTTAAAGATATATTCGGACTTAGTAAAAAGTGCGTAGTTTGGTACACCAGACGTTTTAGCCAACTAAGCTACTTCTGATGTCGAATTAGACTTTCACATTATCAATTAAGGCGACGTTTGAATCGTTTAATGCCAAATATTATTTACTCACAGCTGTCAACCCCCAGCCTGTGACAGTGAGCCTGACAAGCGGTACAGCTTGGCTCGGCTGCGGCAGCCTGATAGGCCTGATATTGGCGTTGAAGTTAAGAGGCCGTAGCAGCCTCAGAGCCGCGATGTCATTGTCAAATTGAGGCCGGCCGTACTGTGGGTGCACAGTGACGTTCGTCACCCTCACTATCCTGCCGCCGGAGTCGCGCCGAGTGCTGCCCACGCGCAGGCGGATGGCGCGAGGAGAGGTGCTATAGTATTGGGAGGGAGAGTTAACATGACAATGATAAAATTATAAACAACAAGATCTGATGCCTGTAACCTCTCTGAAAGATTAACCCCTTTTTTATGGTATAGGGGCGCAGACGAGCAGATGGATCACCTGATGGTAAGCGATAACCATGCGTTGCCCGCCTTTTAAATGGGTTTGGGCCTCCGGTAACCTCACTCACTCGGCGAAACAAAATGCAAACGTTGTTTCACGCCGGTTTTCTGTGAGGCCGTAGTATCACTCCGGTCGAGCCGGCCCATTCATGCCGAAGCATGGCTCTCCCACGTGAAAAACCCCTGCCACCTCCCCAGGTACTATCAAAAAATGGTTTACTAATATAGCCTACTTCACCGGTACGTGTTGGGACCAGCCTCTTACAATTTTCAGAGCATAATTTTAAATTCCGAGCTTCGGAATAAAATATATCATATCTGTCTATCTGAATGCACACGTCAAACCAAATCAGTCATACCTGTGCAAATATGGGTACCTATGTCTAATAGTAATAACAGAAACAATAGCTCAATAATTTGCTGTCACAATTATACGCATAGCAATATTACAGCAAAAAAAAAAGAAATCAATACTCTGAATTAAACAATGAGGTATTAAATTATCAAAACATATATTATAGTTTAAATTAATTTTAGTAAGAGAGAAGTTTAGAAAGGTATGAGCAAAATATTATAATATACCCTAACCCACTTGTTTTTTTTTCTTAAATATCGTCAATGTACAGACACAGCTTTTTTACAATTTTATAATAGTAGAGATTTAAGGACTGAACTTCATAATAATCGTCCACATCTAAATGTCTAATGACGCATGCCCAATCGAATCCAGAAAGGTGCCACTGATCATCTGTCAAGTGCATTGTCTGTCTTCAACTGTTAATTCAAGCATTGTAATTACTGACTGCTGAGTTAATTATTATTGATAGTAAATCAAAACATCATTGGTAATGTCGATTAAGATGGACATGTTTGGCGTGGTGGCTGAGCGACCGATTACTGCACCACGCGGTTCGCTATTGTTTTTCAGACGAACACCAGTGCTTTAACCAAATAATAAATTACAAACACAACGCAAAGTAAGGCTCGTTTTGTTCAAGTGTAAACGAATTCTCTAACTGTCCTGTAATATAGCATACAAAAGCGTATTTTTATTTTATTTAATAAAAGGTAAAAAAGCCAATATCCAAACAGAAAACTTGAAATAATAATTATATATGATTGCAACCATAATTCATTCAATCGTGCACTCCATCAAACCAAAAATGAACCCTTCAGCTCCATGAATATCCGAGCAACGATCATTGCATCGTAAACTCGTGAGGGGCCACTCGACTGTAACATTTGCAGAGAGGGTAAGTACTCGGACTGACGTTATAGTGTACTTCATAAAATATTCACGCAGAGAAAAACCAGCCGCCATGTCAGTGTTGGGTCATGGCTATAACGAACGAGCGCTGACACTAGACTTGGAAAGCGTTGGTTCTGCATTCAAATGGGTAAGGTTAATTTTTTTACTAAGGATTGTAAGCCATCAATTATTGATTCAAATGAAAGCTACCATTATATATTGTTCTCAAGAGATTACATTAGCAATACTGAATGATAACATATTAACAAAACTCCAGAATTCGAAATGGAGACTTGTTTATAGCTATTTTTAAAGGCACAGTCTATTTCTAAGGACTCTCATCTCATTATAAAAATTATATTCAAATAAATATAAAAATAGGTAACTCAAGAGTTTAAAAATAATGACTTGACTAAAACAATAAGATCTGCTACAGTGTAGGTAATAAAAATGAAACATAAACTTATTTGGAAGAATAAGAATCTTAAAGGATAAGATGAAATGATACTGAAGAAGACTGATAAATTAGCACATGAATAGTAATGAAATTCTCAAGATACTGCGCGAATTATGGAGGACTTGCAAATCAGCATTAAAATTTTTAGTACCAGCCACGCCAAGAACTATGGAAATGAAACTTCCTTCCTTCGTCTAAATATTTTCTGGGAATAAATATTTTTCCTCGTCCTATATAATATATTTAAGGAAACCCTTCAAAGTGATAAGCAACAATGTTAAAGAAGACCATAAACCCTAAGGCCCGTTCCTCTGGTCACAGTTTTATTATTACCAAAGTCGTAAAGTTAAGAAACGTTACGAGTTTGACCTTGACACCGGAGTCCCCGAAATGGTGTACTCTTTGAACAATATCTCCGAATTTACTACGCCTAGTAAAAATTATTTACTATTTTTATGATTATACAGATAAAATGGAACATCAACAAAGCCCCATTTATGGTCGCATTAACTTCTTAATATTTCCTGCCTGAATAATTTTGATTTAAACACTGATCGTTAAGTTTATCGTCTTTTCGATTCAAAGTTTGTTGATTTATATACTCGTATATGTTATCAATAACAGAGAAGCAAACGTTTGTCAAACCACAATTGTGTAAGTTTGACTGTAATCAACATTAGAGCAGATTTGAAAGTTCTTCTAACTTCATTAGTAACTAAAATTCGTGATTATAGCTCTACAAAAGCTTTAATTCTGAATAATTTAACTACTGGATCTGATCTCAATTACACACACGACATATTATATTTGGCATGAACAACGAACCATCATGAACTATACTTACTTTTGGACACAGTGTGCAGCTGTGAGCACATAATCACGGCTGACGATGAAGCCACCGCAGAAGGAGTTTCCATTCAGCACCATGGACACTTGATACGGGTGCCTGTTCACTGATGTCGGTCTACCACCTATTATCTGACCGCTAAGTTCTGGACACGCTTCTTCCAGTTCTACGTCTAACTCTTGCTGAGTTTCTTCCGTGTTTTCAGCATCATCTGCCGCTGCGTCTGCACAACATTCTGTATCAACTGCTTCTTGGAGATCTAAAAAATATTTTCGATTTAAATTGTTTTTTCTAAGTTTTAATATTTAATAAAGCAAGAAAAATTTCAGTTTGAGAAAAAAAATGTTAGAAATTTTTTGGTGATCACTTCTGAGAAATTATTCAGAAAAAGAATAGAAAGTTAATACAAAATTAAAATAAGTTATCACGAGATAACTCCATTATTTCAATAGAGTTGAGCATAAGAAAAAATAGTTATACGTCATACAAAAACATGGACCCAAAATGTTTCCTACGTCATAAGATATGTATGTAACAAACTATTTAATAGGACAAACTCACTCACCCACAACAGCTACTAGACACATCAACATGAGCGCACTGGTGATCGCAACCATGATGGCTGGTGAACTCCACCTGTACCAACTGCAGACTTAGACGTCGGCGCCGGCGCAGCCACGCTGTTCTAATTCAAATTATTGCCAAATGTCAGCCGCAGGTAATTTCACACGGCCAGAGACCACGGTCGCGACCTTTTCAGTGGCTTCCATTAAGTCAAGGTGAAGATTGAAAAAAATACTGTAGATGAGGTAACTTTATATGCGTGGTTTTTGTGTGACGTCTTTTGGTTTTTGGAGGTGCAATAATGGTACTTAAAATACTACTAAAGAGTACAGTATTACCTACTACAAGCACTAACTCTACCGTCTGTTGCTAGTTATCTTTTAATGTTCAAGAGATTGTTTAAAATTGGTTAAAATCCTATCCTTATAACAGTAAAACGTAACAAAACATTACATAAAGTGACTGAAATTTTTGTATTGTAAAAAACTTTTGTATTTTATCAGTTTCTGTTTTTTATTACAATTATATTACGTTAAAGTAAGACCCACGAACTATCTCTAATTCTGAAAATAACAGTTTTAGTATACAAAGGAGTTCTTTCATAATGTTTGCAGATACAATAAGTCCAGTTTTTCATGAAAGTTACAATCAATATTATTCGCATGTTAGATTTTCAGAGCATGAAATTAAATTCTCCTATCGGTAATTATAAGACAGCTTTACAAATATATTTAGAATTATTATTTCATGTACTTAACAATATTAATCGTCAAGTTACTAATAAAATATATTTTACACCTTTCTAAAATAAGAGAAGAGTGATTAATCCAATTGTACAAGAAAATCGGTACATAACAATAGTTTTAGTTTTATGCTGACATCGACACTTCGTAAAATATATTATTCATGTATTCACAGTATCAACGAGTAGTTGCGCTTTGCGTAATCATATAATACCTCAAAACGTACATTTTGCCGCGTGTCGATCATTATCAATTTGCTAATTATTAGGGAGTAAATCATTTTAAACTATCAATATAGATAATCATTTGACCTCTATCAGTTTTATCATTTAAATGTACCTTACCCGTACACCAACGAAATTAACTAATAACAGGGAACGGGCCTGTTTATATTCCAAACACCGAGCTACTTTTGAGAATTTTATAGAAAAGCCTAATAATACTGCTCGACCTAGAAATCGATCCCAAGACCTCTAGTATTATACCACTCACACTTACGGCCACTATAAAATTGAGGCCATTTAGGTACAATTTCAATTGTAAGCAATTGAATCGATCGCGACTATTTTGGCAATAGTAGTGCTGTTATTTGCAACACAGAAACAAACAAAATGTAAACAGATTTTAAATAAATACGTTTTACAGACTGAAAGTTATCCATGTGTCACGAACACAGATAATTATGTATACACACTACTACAAAATTCAAAAGCTATTTTCTCATAAATTATTAATTGAAAATGTATGGTGTCATGAACACAGTATTTTAGAACATAACATAACATACCATCACGCCTGTATTCCCCGAAGGGTTAGGCAGAGGCGTACTAATGTACACCCACAGTTCGCCGGTATGTTTAGGTCCCATGTAATAACCGGGCACAAATTCCTAACTCCGAGGTGCTACTGGGAATTTCATAGAAAAACCCAATAACACTTTACTCGATCTGGGAATCGAACCCAAGACCTCTAGCGTAGCAGTCGCGCTCAGGACCACTTGGCTAATGAGGCAGTCATTTTTTCGAACCAATGCTTTAATGATATAGGTATTATCTCAAAGCAAAGTATTATTGGGTTTCTCTATATAAAATGTTCAGTAATAGCCCGGATTATAGTTATAGGCTCGTCTCCTATTACATGAGACCTAAACATAATGAAGGGTGTGCGTTTTGGGAGATGTCTAAATTGTGAAAAAAGTGACGTTCAAAAAGTGATACCTAGTAGTCTTTATTGAATATGATTTTGACTTTGAACTTGACATACCGGGGAACTGTGGGTGTTAATAAGTTCACCTCTGCCTAACCCTACAGGGAATACAAGCGTGACGGTATGTTATATTAAACAAAGTTCATCACTAGTCTAAAACTATAGCTGCATAGTTAAAGACACCTCACAGTTTCCCTCCACTACCCAACAAAACTTAAACAAAGTTAAAATATGAGATTACATCATTAGCAGCTAAAGCCGTAAGTAAATATAGAAGTTTCTTTTACGACATAACATTAAAATGTTTTTGTATCTGTCGGTACTATTCCGACAAGTTGTTTATTTTTGTAACACTAACTTTTGCACACGATTCCGTTTGAACGCTTCTCAAAAATGCGTGTTGACAAAATCCCTTCACATCGCCATCGGTGCGGCTTGCTTTTCTGTCAACGCTAAACGTTCGGGCATGTGTATGAGTAGTTTTTTACTTTTTCATAGGAACAAAGTGATATTTTTTATTTTATTGTACCCATTTTCTTTATTTTCCCTTATAAGTGAGGACGTCCTCGTGTAGTAACGGGTTAGAATACTGTTCATTGTTTTCAGATACCTAGTCATCTCATAAGAGGCGAGAAAATATCTTGGTTGGTAGGACCTCTTAAGATCTCATAAGCTGGCGACCACCCTTACATCACAGTCATGTGTCACTTGTGTCAGTCTACCCTTGACCATGGATGCTATAAAGGATCCGAAACGTCAGGAATTAAATAATAATAATACAAAGTCATAAAAGGTAGTTTCATTTTAATACAGACTTTTGCATGTAAGAGCCAATTCCTAAAATTAGAAAATTCTATGTAAGTACTATACTACTATATATAACATAACATACCATCACGCCTGTATTCCCCGAAGGGTTAGGCAGAGGCGTACTAATGTACACCCACAGTTCGCCGGTATGTTTAGGTCCCATGTAATAGGGGGCGAGCCTATTGCCATTAACCGGGCTCAAATTCCAAACTCCGAGCTGCTACTGGGAATTTCATAGAAAAACCCAATAATACTACTATATATATAAATATAATATATATTAGCTTCTGCCGTCCGCGAATTCGTCTGCGTTAACTTCAGAAATGGGTCCGACCTAGATAAAAAGTAGCCCATGTTATTCCAGACTATAATCTATCTCTGTACCTAATTTTATCCAGATCCGTTCAGCCGTTCCGGCTTGAAATAATAACAAACATCCATCCATCTATCCTCACAGAGTTACGCATTTATTATATTAGTAGTATATAATGAAATAAAATCCTTGAAACAATATTTCCTTGAAAAAAAAAATAGGGTAGTCTAATTACCAAAACATTGAGACAAGTAGAAATCGATTTAATATGGCCAACTGCAAGCGTTGTTGCAGTTCCGGTAAGCCAGTGGAAGTGTCTCTGTTTTAGTGCGCTAACGCAACTGATAATTGCCTGATTATATTTAGGTTTTACTTGTTGTTTCAAAGAAAAATGCTATGCTATGCTAAATAGAGATTCAAGTTATTGTTAACTAGCCTATGCCCGATGCTTCGCTCACTTGAAGTTCAATAACAAACAGTGATGAACTCTTCTTTGTAAATAATTAAACGGAACGTTAGATACAGCTTGACCTCTCTAATGCATCATATTAGAGAGGTCAAGCTGTATCTAACGTTCCGTTTAATTATTTGAGATAAGAAGTATACCAGTTTTTAATTTGGAGCACATACTTTCTAAAACTGATAACAAAATTAAAATCTATTCAGTAGTTTTTGCGCCAACCCGTAACAAACAGATAAACAGACAAGAATTTAAAAAATCTCATTTTTGGGTTTGGAGACGTTTATATACCCTAACACACATGTTTTTTTTTTAAATATCTTCAATGTACAGACACCGCTTTTTTACAATTGTATAATAGTAGAGATTTAGACTACTATATTTTCGACTCAAAAGACCAAAATAGATTAATAGATGATTTTTTAGCTACAATAATTAAACAAAATACGACCTCTGTGGTTTAGTGGTTCGAGTACCGGACTGCTGACCATGAGGTCGTGGGTTCGATCCCACAGGACACAAAATTTATGTGATGAATATAAGTGTTTGTGTTCGTCTGGGTGTTTCTTATCTATTATAAGTATGTATCTACATAAAAAAAAGTATATAAGTATTATATCCATTGTCTAGTACCGATAGTACAAGCTCTACTTAGTTTGGGACTAGATGGTGCTGTGTAAAAATGTCCCAGAATATTTATTATTATTTATTTATTATTTAAAATAACTTTTTAATTTTCGTCGAGGATTAAGTATTTTGTTACTGGATCATAGCTATCAATAAAAATCATGACATCATAGACGCTGCAACATCGACAACAAAACTTTTTCTGACTCGTACACGATCAAAGATATTTTTTAAACATGCAAACATTCCACATAGACCGACAGACTCACTAACACAAATACCTATTTTTACTAATTTTAGCCGTCAGCATCCGGCGACGGCTAAAAATAATTATAATCTAACGCTTGCAACACCGAACTTTATGAAATTTTAAAATATCTTGCGCTACGCTGCAGTGGCCGTGCTGAAACGACCTACCTATTGATATTTAGTTGTTTTTAATACAATAGAAATTAGGACTTGTTTTGTGTTCTGAAAGCAATAAAAATAAATAATGGAAAATATTTTCTAATAAACAACACAAAATTGATTGTTATTTATTGTTATTGAAATAGTGTGATAAGACAACGTTGCGGACTGAAAGATGGTGTAGTGACACGTATAGAAAGGAATATGCTGAGATGGTTTGGACATGACAATTGTTGAGAGAATGAATGAAAGACGATTAACGAAAGGAATTTATAAGCCGAATATCAGCGGCAACGTCAGAAGAGGTCGTCCTAGAAGGACCTACACCGATCTTATTGGCGAAGTCCTTCAAAAAGGTCAGGTGCGTAGTACTCGCAACCGGGGCGTATGTATGAGAAGATGTATGAATGTCGCAGAAGCAAAAGAGACATGCAAGAATCGTAGCAAGTGGCAGTCTATAGTTTCTACCTACTCCTGTGGGCGAAGGGCGTGAGTGTATGTATGTATGTATGTATTGACTGCAATTAATCAGTGTGAATTCAATATCTTAATTCAAAGTTCTAGTAAAACAAGTTATGAGAGACAAAAGACATGATGTTAATCAATAATGTATGATTGAATTTAGGTACGGGTCAACAAGAGACGATAACAACCAAAATAGTTATTACAATACGACTATTAAAATATTCGCTGATTACCTCATTGAACTAGCTAATCGCAATCGGAACATGCCTATACTTGAACGGATGACTCATCGACCTTCAACCGGCGGTGAACCGTGACAGACCTGGTTATAACTGAACACTCCACAAGTAGTATCGAGTAAATCAGATATAACAATACTTGACGAACATCCTAAAGCATAGCAGTGATTTTAGTCTCAAGTTACTCATCCATGCATGTGTGACATGTAATTAGAAAAACGTAAACCTTTTCAAGATTTTTCTAACAGATTGTAATCTGCAGTCCATAGAGCCACTTAAGGCTTAGTTACTCTTCTGGTATTGCAGATGTCCATCATGAGAGAAGATGAATGAATCCAATGAATGAATCCAATCAAGGATCACGTCTACTCATTTACATTAAAATAAACAATAAAAAAAAACTAACACAACAATCCAATTTTCTATATACCCCTGCCAATATAAGTGATTAATTTAATTAAATTTGGATTAAGATAGTATAATAGTTAAAACTCCTTTTGAAATGCGAGTGATACCGCGGACACCAGCTAGTATATGTGCTCCAACCTCATTAAACTGAGTACATAAGAGAATGCAACAGAACATTCGGAATGTTCAGTAGTGTCAAGATTCCAACAATTACGTAGGATTTATAATACAATACCAATATTTGGAAAAGCGCCATTTGGACAAACACATTAAGAAACCGGGCTTATGTGTGTCGTGAATTATTGGACAATAAGACTTATTTATTCACACAAAATATGTCTCGAAAGGAATTTCTCACACCAACCTACCGCTACAATCAAAAACATTTCATTTAACATTGTAGTTATATTACATACAAATGCAATTGTTCTTATGTCCTTACATAATCTGCTCTCAAAATAAACCATTTAATTCGTACTGCAGGTACGTACCTCCCCTTGCGATTCAAAACTTCCTTTCCTATCCCAAAACTGTACTCTGAAATCAATATTTTGACTGTTGTTGGTTAAAGGCGTTTCAAAAACAAAAATTCCACTCACCATTATTTGTATTTGTTCATGTTTTTCCACAGCGACTGGTAATTTCGGGTGCGCCAGATTAAACTCATTAATCTAGTGTTGTTTCAATATCGAAACGTTAGCGTCTATAAATTTCCAGTGACCAATTACGTTCTGTCCCGAATGGATAAAAAAGTAGGTACGTTATTTATTACGAATGGGTACGAACTTGGAAGTGGATGACGATATTTTAAGAGCACGAAGCGAAGTGCTTTCTAGGTTTCTTTCAATTTACTAAAATATACGAATGCAACTTATTAGTGAATGTAAAATGATGAGTCTAATAAAACAAAATATTAAAATTCTTATATAAGTAGATTGATATTAACCGATATCTATAACATTTTCAACGATTTTCATATCTAAGGTGTCTAAAGAATATAAAATAACTTTGCAGGATCCATATATGGAAAGCAACAACAAATTAATCGGATCATGATTTAAACACTAAATTTTACTTAATCTTAAAGTTCAGTCACCGTATTACTGATGGAGAGAGGCTGATTGCGATGTCATTGGTAAGTTAAATTTCAGTAAGTAATGCGGAACGAAAGACGAAAATTCTAGAATAAAAAAGTTTCGAAGAATAAGACACAGACAAAACCTATCGAACAGTTCCGACAGCACTATTTCACTATCAAATGCAGAACTAAACAAATTGCAATCGTTTTTGTTAAGATGTCGAAAGTTATAAAGATGTACTTGCGTTTCATAGACATTTATTTTTTAAAAACAATTATATTCTTATAATTGTTTTTTAAAAATAAATGTCTAGAATTTCTATTTAAATGTTTTATTTGTATGTTTTACCCGATACTGTTTCTTGTACCCTACTAACCGTTGCCCGCAATTTCACACGCTTTCCGACTTTTTGAGACAAGGCCATAATCCTTTTCCAAGGACCAATCTACTTATATACCAAATTTCATAAAAACTGCTTCAACGCTTTAGACGTGAAACAAACCTATAACAAACAAAAAATAGTATCTAAAGGTTAGGCAGAGGAGTACTAATGTACCCCCCGCTAGCCGGTATGTGTAGGTTCCATGTAATAGGAGCGAGCCTATTGGCACAAATCCCAAACACCGAGCTGCTACTGAGAATTTCATAGAAAAACCCAATAGCATTTTGCTCGACCTTGGAATCTAACCCAGGACTTCTAGCGTATCAGTCGTGCTCAGAACCATTTGGCTAATGAGCCAGTTTTAATTGTATTGAATTTTTTCGATAAACTATATTTACGAAATATAAATTTCGTTTAAATTACGTTAAATTGAAATAATAGCAATACAACGCGATAAAATCCGTAAAAATGAGACTTATTCCAATAATTATTATTATTATTAGTTTAGTTGTAAGCTAAGCATTATTGCATCATAACTGATAAATTTTGCGACTTGAAAAGTTAATGCCAAACACAACAAAACAACAACAACAAATTCACAAAAAAACACAGAACACGAAAAATTTTATGGCCTACAAGCAATCAATTTCAGTTGAGATCGATTCAAGAGATATTATAATTATATTAAACTAGCTTCTGCCCGCGGCTTCGCCCCCGTGGAATGGTCTGTCATCACATCCCACGGGAACGGGACAAAAAGTATCCTATGTCCGTCTCCTGGTTCTAAGCTACCTCTCCACCAATTTTTAGCCAAATCGGCTCAGCCGTTCTTGAGTTATAAATGGTGTAACTAACACGACTTTCTTTTATATATATAAGATAGGTTTAACGAATCTGTTGCAAATAAAAATGCAAACTACGATGCCACTAAAACATTCCATAGTATTCTAATGGTCCGAGGTGAGCCAAGATCAGCGACATATCTACATTACGCGAATTACAATAGATTTATACAACCTATTTTTAATGCATTCGGAACTTAGGACCAAAAAGACGACTTCAAAGAAAAAGACACTTATTCGTGCAATCTACATTCTATTTCATTTTTATTTTACAATACTGGGTAGTTCAATTCAGGTAGGGTGCAATAACGCAAATAGTTTGAATTTTAGTAGCGAATAATATTGCAGTATAAATTGAAACGCTAACCATTGTTGCGTCGATCAGAATGCACATATAAAAATGCGTGTGCATGCCAAATGACTCTCATCATCGGTAAATGGATTGAGTAATTAAACTGTTTGCTATACTGATCATTAGGTATTTCTAAACAGCTTTGTTATGTTTGTGGGTAGTTCTCATGATATTCTAGCAATGTGGGTCGCACATTACTAGTATTCTTGTTAACCCCCCGTGCTAGATTTAGCTAGATTGCTTGTGTTACGAGTGGTTCACGTAGGTAGTGCAATGGGTGGGGTTCGAACCGGCAACCACATGATCGCAAGTCCGACGCCCTAGCCATGAGGCTACCGACGCTTCTGAATTCTTTTTGCTACTAATTTTCGCATGGATGTCCATGCGAAAATATATAAAATTTATCTAATCCCGTCGTTTTTGCGTCGGGGGTTAAAAAACAATACTAAGTAAACATGATTATACACTATTTTATACCGTTCAACATTATACCTCCCATAACGAATCCCTTAAAACAATAACGTGCGTGGAGCAACATAAATAGCCGGACGGGTTATGAAAATACCCGCGCGGAATATTTCTGTACCGCCATGTAACGCGATACGAGATACCGCGCGGAATGCGAGCAGAGAAAACTTGGTCTTTTAGGCCTCTGCCCCAAAAGTAATGGGTCCTTTTGGAATAATTATGGGAATTTGTAGGCTCGGAAACATTTTCAATAATTAAGTATAAATTATTTATTAAAATTATTGTTCTTGAGATCATGTTTGGGTGTCTACTTTGGTGTGTACAAAATGTTTTTCTACTTGGTGATTTATTTCGTGCCAAATTCCTGATCCTTTTCATTTCAATAAGTGTTACCGTTCCCAAAAGAACGACATCAGAGATAAAAAATACGATTCTAAGAAGATAACTGCCTCATTAGCCAAGTGGTCCTGAGCGCGACTGCCAATCTAGAGTAGCCTGTAGTCCTGGGTTCGATTCCCAGGTCGAGCAACGTATTATTGGGTTTTTCTATGAAATTCACAGTAGCAGCTCGGAGTTAGGAATTTGGGAATAGGCTCGCCCCCTATTAAATGGGACCTAAACATACCGGCGAACTGTGGGTGTGCATTAGTACGCCTCTGCCTAACCCTTCGGGGAATACAGGCGTGATGGTATGTTATGTTATTCTAATAAGATCCCATTTAGTTTTACGTAGAAATCGGTAACGATATCAACATTTTGTTCTGTTGTATTATGAGTTACCGTCTCAATCGACACTTACCTTGCAGTATTGACATCAATCGTCAATATTTTCTCGTAATGAAAAATACTTGTGCAAGTATCTATATTTTCTTAGCATTATTGCTCTTTGAAAATTATGCAAAGACACTGCGTCTGGGAATTAGCGGTGTTTTGTGAATAAATATAATTTAAGATGTTTTACTACGGGTGCATGACCTCAAAATAATTGAAAAGGAAATACTTTTAGTTTAAAATGCATTTAGAAATAAATCTCCGTGTTTAAATTGCTCGTTTCTTTTCGTATAAAAGTTTAAGGGCCACTTGCACCATCTTCATAAATGTGTTTAAATTGTATTTAAACACAATTTTTTATTGTCATTTTGTGTTTAAATTCAATTTAATCATAGGTATTTCAGAAGTTGGTGCAAGTGGCCCTAAATATTGTAAATAATAATAATTCTAAGATATTAACGATAAATTTACAGACGATTATCGAAAGGAATTTATAAGGCGCATATCAGCGGCAACGTCAGAAGAGGTCGACCTAGAAGGACCTACACCGATCTTATTTGCGAAGTCCTTCAAAAAGGTCAGGTGCGTAGTACTCGCAACCGGCGCGTATGTATGAGAAGATGTATGAATGTCGCAGAAGCAAAAGAGGCATGCAAGAATCGTAGCAAGTGGCAGTCTATAGTTTCTGCCTACCCCTGTGGGAGAAGGGCGTGAGTGTATGTGTATGTATTTACAGGGTTGGTAGATCGCGAGCGACACCTCTGATGTTGCAGACTTTCATACTACGGTAACCGCAAGCTTGTTTGCTACCGCAGGATTACCTATCTTAATCCCGAATTTTAATATTCCGAATATCATAATCCCGAAAACGTTTGGACATTCTTTCATAATCCCGTTTTTTAAAATTCCGAAGTTTTGTTTGCCATATAATCGCAACTCCGAATATAATTTGCTCATTTATTCATTTGTACGACGTTTTAGAATCCAGACACACGAAATCTAAATGCACAAAATCCAGATGACCGTAATCCATATGCACGAAAGCCAGATTTTTAAAACACAAATTTTTGAAATACAGTTAATTGATATCCTGGAAGAATTACAAGGTACTTAACCTTAACCTATCTGTAATGGGCAAGTAAATCAATAGCAAGTCGGTTGTAGCCCCAGTCCCCTGGTCACAGTTCTAACCTAACCTAACCTACTGAGTTCCAAATAAAAATATTATGAAAATTTGGTAATAGTTTATTTGGAAAATAGTACGATGGGCAACAAAAAAAAGTCTTCTGAAAATTTGGTATTAACTATATCTGGATTATGAGAATATGGGAAACAAAAAAATACTTTTTGGAAATTTGGTTTTAGTGCACCTAGAAATTGATTCATCTGGGAAATTTAAAAAGGTATTTTAAAAAGTTGTCATTCGTTACATCTGTCTTTGAAAAGTTCTACCAACCGTTTTCGGGGTTTTAAGATTCGGGTAACAGAAATTCGAGATTTCAATAGGTTACCCTACCGCAGTATAAACAACTGAACAATATCTATTCGGACGTAGACTTTTTTTGAATCAAGTAAGTGAAAATACCTACAAGTGCAATGATTATAAATCGATATTTCCGAACTATTATAAGCAGAAAATAAACGTTTTTTTAATTGATTCAAATAAATTACTTGAGATATTATCTTGCAATTACTAATATATCGCGTAAATTATGAATAGATATCTTATAATGTGGTTTTGCAAGTGATCGGACGTGACAACGGCTATTTGCAATAACAAGAAGAAGCGTTTAGATACGTGAAATAAGGCACACACCACTAATGACGTGAATTTTTTTTTTCTGATGACAATTAAATGCTTTGAGTATAGATACCTATACTAATTTATGTACTTAATAAAAAATGTTTATATAGTGCCAATTATGCTTGAAATGCCTTTTCGATTCTAATACAAGAAAACAGCAACTTTAACACTCTTTTAAAACTTGTCAAAATGTTATATTTACCTATGGCTATAACTAATTCGACATCCAGCTTTTTATTTATCTTTTACTTTCATAAAAACGTTAAGTGCCAACAGTTCCCGCGGCATGTTTTTCCAGAGCGTACAAAAATCCGCGAGGCGTACAACATATTCTTCGAACAACATAATATCCAAAGTGTCGATTATGGAGTGGTGCCAAACGGGACCATTTGGCAGGCGGCGCTACAAATCTATCAGTACCAGCTCGACGCTATGCGAGCCTGGTACATGCTGATTAACTTGCATTCACGCTGTGCTCTCTGTGAGGTTGGTATTAAAACTGTCTGCCAAATATATCGCTACGAAAACTTACTGTCGCAGTTACTTCTGTATTATATATGTACTAAATCTATATACTAATATATTAAGCTGAAGAGTTTGTTTGTTTGCTTGAACGCGCTAATCTCAGGAACTACTGGTCCGATTTGAAAAATTCTTTCAGTGTTAGATAGCCCATTTATTGAGGAAGGCTATAGGCTATATATCATCACGCTACGCGGACGAAGTCGCGGACAGAAGCTAGTTACGTATAATTTTAATATTCAAGCATCCCTATCAAACGGTAACAGCCAGTAAATATCAGATAGGTACAAACGCACTGCACAGCGGGTTTCTATGCAAATAAACTTTTTTAATGATTATATCGGATATAACGAGCTGACGAGTCCCTGATGGTAAGTAGTCATCGCCGTCCATGGACACATACAACATCAGAGGAGTTGCTTCTGCGTTAGGGTCGCGGCGAACCAAATTGCCTGATAAATTTAATACCAAAATAAAACTTAACAGAATTTAATCAATTTGTGCTATTATCGGACCAGGTTCCTATCCTACCATTTAGTGCAAAATACATCACTGGAAATAATTGTAAGTGAATTTAATTCCAAAGTTTTCTCTTGTTTGTAAAAAGTTATAAGTAGGTATGTATTTCAGAGTGCAGGTGGACGACCCATGAAACCACCCCATGCATATTGTAAGTGTAACAGACGAGATGAAGACAAGTCGATTTGGAAAATAAAATATTCTATAGTAAATATTATAAAGAGGAAAGGCTTACAAACACACACAGTGTTTGTAACGAATAAACTCAAAACCTAGGCCGATTTCAAAAATTCTTTCACCATTTGAATGCTACATTATTCCAGTTTAATATAGGCTAGTAAATAATATAGGTACTGTAACCCAAGCACGATCAACTTGCGAAAACGTATTCGTATCGAAATCGAGAATAATTTGTATGAGAAGGAGGTTAATAAACGTAGATGAAGCGTAACTGGTGTGCCAGGTTTGTAGCAAGTGTAGTCTCTGCCTGCCCCAATGGGAGACAGATGTGAAAATATGTATGTATGTTACGGGATTTGTAGCAGAAAAAAGCTCATTCGTTTACGATACGAATTCGATAGCTACCATCGAAAATATAAACATCGGAGCCGGATTGTACCGAGGTGTTTAAGTATTGTGACCAACACGAATGAAGCCAATGTCTGGTTATGGTAAGGTCACAAAATTTGTTTCTATGTTTAATTTTTTATAATTTAGAAGTATTGTATATTATGTAGTTTCAATATCTTTGATATTTTGGTTCTTTTTATAGCATACGAGCATATGGATTGGCTGATGGTAAGCGATACCGCCGCCCATGGACACCCCCAACACAAGAGGAGTCACAAGTGCGTTGACGGCCTTTTCTCCGGTATCCTCACTCACTCGACGAAACACAACGTAATCATTGTTTCACGGCAGTTTTCTGTGAGGCCGTGATATAGCTCCGGTCGCGCCGACCCATTCGTGAATTCTCTATTTAAATTAAGAAACATTTTAAACTAAACAAACACTATAATTAACAATCCATCCTAGGCTACACAGGAAATGATTCAACCAACATTTAACAGTTTGTAACCAATAAGTTTGCCAGTAAACGTTCCACAAAATATAGATTTGCAATCATTGCCAAGGTTGGGACGGTAAATTAATGCAAATGGCTCCAAGCCCGCTGAATAAATGAGAATTTATTTTGAAAATATTGGCAGTGAAACAATTGCTGTCATTTTAACGAAAATGACAGATTGTCTTTCTGCCACCTTATACATGATGAGTATTTGTGTTTATAATTAGTATTTGCGTATATTTTGTTCTTTTGACCCTTTACTGTATTATGTTAGGTACTTGTATTATGGTGTGAACTGTGTAAAGTTATGTAAAATAAACTTTCCTTTCTTTCTTTCTTACCGCAAGAACCGTAGTCACAAACCTCACTCGCCTTGACTTTGAAACCAAGTCTTCAGTCGTCGAGTTTAGATTTCGATATATTTGATACTCAATAATCAACTTATTTTGTTTTACAGGCATATTTTCATGATACGGGTTTCAAAATGAGTTTATCAGTAACTGGTTCATTGACCTTAAAACGTCTTTCGCCATTCAAGAGAACGCGAATTGTTGGTCGAACCCCAGATTTATAATAGTACTAGCTTCCGCCCGCGACTTCGTCCGCGTGGAAAAGTCTTAGCGTGATGATATACTACTTCCTCAATAAACGGGCTATCTAACACTGAAAGAATTTTCCAAACCGGACCAGTAGTTCCTGAGATTAGCGCGTTCAAGCAAACAAACAAACAAACTCTTTAGCTTTATATATTAGTATAGATTCCGTTGAAATTATTTGTAAAAGGCGTGGTGATCAGCCACAGCTATACAGACATAGGTATCACCCATTACCACTTATACCTGTATGTAATCAACTATCCAATACAAAGGAGGAACTTGCTTCCTCTTGGGACGAGACTGTGTAGATTTGTCTGCGGATCGAAAGACTATAAAAACTTGGTGTCATTTCGATATTTACCAGTAAAGCAAGTGAAAATAAAACGAAAAATAAATAGATAAAGTAATAAATGCGCCAATTCTCTGTAAAACGCTCCCACTATCGTCGCGCCGACTGCAGTTTTATATGAATAAAATCCTACCGACTCAAATTCAAAAGAAATTTCCTCCTAGTGTCGAATCAAATATCGAGACAGTATAAAATCATAATACCCTAGTGCTATGCGCTAAAACAATATGTGATTACAACACCTTATATATAAATAAAAGAGGAAACCAACTAATATAATAAAAAAAAACACCTTATATATTAATCAATAGTTAAGAAAGAATCGTTATTAATGTTGACGTCAACACTGTCATTTGTTAGTTTGATTACCTCACAAACTCCGAAGACTAGGAATCTTCCATTGGCAACTGGAAGTTTAGATTTGTGTCCGATGGATACCTAATGCTTGCTTCCAAGGGTCCTAAAACATATACCTAAGCAAACTTTGAACTTCAATGACCTGATGAAACAATTACTGAATATAGTGTATTAGTATAGTGTATATTACTGAGTATCGTGTTGGTATCAATCAGTATGCGAGTCCGATAGAAGTCCAAATAAATAAAAAAACAGGATCAAAACATTGATAAGAAAATGATGAGTCCTGATGATCCCTGCCATTTTCTACTTTCTTTTTTCTATCCACGGTTTTATTGAACGTATAATCCACACATAATTTCAATACATTGACGTCAGTGGCAATGTTGTACGTCAGTGCGCTACATCGGTTTCCGCAGTTATGTTTGTTTTATAGTTTAACTGTTGCGCATGACTTGTTTAATTATAATTAGGAAAGAATGCTACCTTGGATTATAAACCTTGGGGTTGTTTTCAGAACAGCGAGGTATATATTTTTTGTGATGGAATCCATTGGCGCCCTACGTACAGGGATCCAAATCCAAAGGACTCCAAAAAATTCGAACGTCCGGGAAAAGCGACAGGGGGGGCTCTAAATTTTCAAGCCTCCTCCCCGATATACTAATTCATTCAACGAGTTGAACGAGACAGAGATGGCTTAGAGAAAACAAGCTTATGGGCAACAGACGGATTATACAAAATGTAGTGTGAACAGTGATTACAAATTCATGGTGCAAACAGTGAATAATTTCAAAACGCGCTTCGAAGTAAAGTCTTAAGTCCCGTACCGAAAGACAAAAATTTGCAAAAATTATGTGTTGACATTTATAGTCAGATTTCTTTATTTAAACTTATTTATTAATGTTTTATGCAACAGACGCATTTTAACCCCTACATTAGACAATAAAACAACTGAACTCATTACCAACTATAACTACAGTAACTGTTATTATCACTCTTAAATATCATTATTATTATATATGTTACAGCTCTTCCAGCGAAGACATAAGCCTTAATTTCCCTTGACTAAACAACTGAAGGATAAGAAAATGCCAAACTTCGCTTTTACGAGGTTATGTTAATTTAACACTAAACTAAATATCGTTGTGAACAATTAACGAGTGTTGTAAAATATTCTTATGAAGGCGGCGCGCAGCTGGCGGTCTATAAAATGGCTATTTTTAATCTGTATACATACAAATTGATGGTGTCCGTCGACCTCGGACTGTTTCTTAGAATATAAGTGATTGGAATTGTATGAACATCAACATATAACATATTACGTCTGTTTTCTTCTAATATTTAAGAAAGGGTTTCCGCCCACAGTACACCTTATATACCTACATAAAATAAATTACATATTCAGTCAGTCAATCAGTACACTACCATAGGGACAAGCCCAGACATAAATCCAGACTCCAGTCTGCTACTGATAATAATCGATGACCTGTCGTACCTACTTGTGACCAGCTAAAATGGCGAAGTTTGTATACAAATCGTAGGGATTTCAATACCTTCAAATTTGTTGATTTAATCAAATCGATACTTTGTTCAATTCTCCAGACTTTAGTATCATTTTCAAATATCATAAGTTGTACTTACTTCGTAGAAAATATTCAGAAAAGTGTTTTTAAGTCTAAAAGTAATAAGAAATATGAACAGTCCTTTTCGCCTTTGCTTTTTCTTGAGTTTAGAATGCAACACTCTTATTCTATACAATTGCCTTTACTGAGACCACTATGATTCAATGTAAATATTATACAGTTTGACCACTATGATTCAATGTAAATATTATACAGTTTGAAGATAGTTACTTATAGATCAGACAGTTGACCAATAAGAACAACTTCAATTATTAAGTATACATATCATTGAGACCTATTATGACATTTATGAGCGTCTACCATGAAACCACATAAGTAGATCAAATTCAACACCACGACCCAGTTAGTTTACGTCGCCATCAGCTGGCTCCTCGCCAATAAACGGCGTGATGTTTGCATTGTTCACACACGTCACTCGCAACTCTATAGCTTCAACTCCATCAGCGTGTAATTTTGCGATTAAAAAAATGAAAAGTAATTAAGTACGCTTTGAGCGTAACTGATTACTGCATTCAAGCAAAAGCTTGAAGGCAGTTATCAGTTATGGGTAATTTGTTTCTGGATTTAATTACTCTTACTGTAACTGCCTTGCATTTTTTTTAACGAATTGGTATTTTAAGTAGTCATAACGAGACTACTATTGGAATCACTGTCCTTTATGACATGTAAAGTACCTATAGCAATCAGGTACTTCACACCACAAATGCTAAATGAAAATACATCATTTTTATAATACTATATCTGACATGTCTAATTCGTAAATTGAAATAAAATACTTAGTCTTTATCTGGAGATTTTTTCGACGTACCCAAGGACCAAAAAGGAGATACGTAATATTATTAGTATGTATTTAAACTTTTAATGTTACTTTTCAATTCAGAGAATTATTTTCAAAACCACATTTTCAATTTTAATCAATTTTCAAATTTTATCAAAATGGTATAATAAGTAAATAGACGACGGCTTGGTTTGTAACTTGCAGACTAGAATAAAAAAAAAATTGTTCTATTTTTGAAGGGTCTAGAAAAAAGTCGCACAAAAATACAATTCGTTGAAAGTCACCTGTCATTTAGTGTAGTCTTACCTGCGTGTTCCTGGTGAACCCGTACCCGAGGAAGCGCTCGTCGTGCGCAGGTACAGTGTCAGGCGCCACGTAGAACGGCTCGTACAGCAGCTCAAAGTTCGTAACGTTATGACTGATGTGCGTCTGCGCAGTCTCATTGCCACCACTCGCCTCCCATCTAGAAGATTAGTTCTTTGAGAAAAATATTGTATTTATTCGAACCTAAAAAAAACTAACGGAATTTGTATAAAATTTACTGCTGAGTAATTTAACGGATACTTCAAAAATTTGCCTCAATAACCTAGTGGTCTTGAGCGCGACTGCTACGCTAAAGGTTCTGGGTTCGATTCCAAGGTCGAGCAAAATGTTAGTGGGTATGAAATTCCCAGTAGCACCTCGGAGTTCGGAATTTGTGCCTAGTTAATGGCAATAGGTTCGCTCCCTATTACATGGGACCTAAACATACCGGCGAACTGATGATGTACATTAGTATACAGGCAAATACAAGCGTGACGGTATGTTTTACAAAAGTTTCCGTAAAAATCTGAAACTACTAAGTTCGGAAAATGAAGCCTTTGACGTAAAGGATTTCAATCTCACTCTTTCAGGAGTGAAATTAGTTCTATTAATAATAACGCAATTATTAATAAGAAGACAATAAGATTGCTCGTCTGTATTTTAAAAATAACAATAAGGACGCCGATTATGCAAAAACACAGGACACTTAAGGTGATTCGAGTATTTATGTATGACTTATTTTTATATTCATTCCCTATTCCTTTAGCTACGGCTTCATAATTTTGTATTATCGCCATGTCATTGGATAAGGTTCTTTGAATATTCTCGATTTAAATTAAAATTAACAAAAAATATTATCAATATGATTTCCAGTTTACTTACCGAGAAAAGTTTGAAGCGTACTGGTTATAGATGAACACTTTCCTATGGAATGGTATCGCCAGTTTACTTCTCGAGAGCCGCACCAGCTCGGACTTATTGGATGGGAACTTTGCCACTCTCCGATCTAGCTCATAAGTAGGTACTACATACGCACACAGCGGACACTTAGGTGTAGTCGCTAGAAACTTATCTAGGGCCTCCGCCATGCCTTTAGAAGGTACTATATCAACATCTACTAAGAAAACATAAGGCGTATGGCAGTTCTTCCTAGCTAAATTCCTCATATGATTCTGAGGATACGGATGCCTCGCTCTCCAAGCCGCAGTATCTGCTCTCCTCTCCCCAGGAGGCAAAGGAATCGCTTCACAATCCCTCGCCCAAGTTGGTATTGTACCGTGTAACCCTGGTCTCTCCTCTGGCGTACTAACATGTAAAGCTATTCTTGAATATATTTCTGGTTGACATCTAAACAACCAGATAGTAAAAGCTCTTAGCAGTCTCAATTCGTCTCCAGCCACAAATACGCTCACGGAAATAGGTCCTGTCCAATGGGCCGCTATCCTGAGTAGCTCGTCAAGTCTTTCTATAGAGCTCTGTGTTGCGAGACAAACACGGTGGTTTGCGGAAACTTCCGGGTACTGTTCCCCGACTGCAGCGTAGTCGAATAATCTGTACGATCTACTACCATCCCATCTTCCTAACCGTAAGTCGAGTTTAGATATGGGATCATCATCTAGGGCGGTGTTGGCGATTGTATCGATGCAGGGCTCGCAGGTGAGGGGGTCTGAGGGCGGGGGAGTGGTGTGCGCAGGACAGGACGCGGGATGTAACAGCCACATGTTGGCGACGGCGTTGTAGATCACCAGCGCGATCGCTGCTACCGTCACCACGCACCATTTACACCGCCAATTCCACTGTCAAAATCAATTTGTCCTGGTTAAATAAGAATGTTAAGTATAATAAATAGGCGAACTCCACTACTAAAGCTTACTGCTATGGGCCGTATAAGCTTAAAACCACTGTGATGTATATAATTATGCAAGAAGGATGCTGAGCAATTTTAACAAATTTATGAAATTAATAACTATTGATTACCACTTTATCTCTTCTTATTCCGCCCATTTGTCTACGGACCTTAGATCCCATAACAGCCTGGACGCTTCACCAGACTTAGGTAATAACTATCATCTGGACATTATCATCATTTTATTTATTTTCTTCGGTATTCCGTCGCTCTGTTAAGAAAGATGTTCAGGTTTCAGATTGAAAACAACTGCAAGACAATTTAATCACAGATATAGATTGGTTACGAGACCCACGAACCATACGATGAGATCTAATTATTATTATGGACCTCAGGGTCTGAGGCTCCTGTAATGTATCGATTGTAGATGCGGGTAGGTAATGAACCTTGCGACAGTTTTGTTTAAAAATTTTGTAAGTACTTTAACTTGTTACGCTAAGTTATATACTTAAAAACTTTTTCGTAAACGAAACTTCTCATGGGGAAATTCCGATTGAAATTGATGGTAATGCCTTTATTTAGTTTATTCAAATTGTATGAAAGAAATATGTTTATAATACCTTATTGTAAATCAACTCTGTTGTTTGGAAATAATTTGGAACTGTTTTGTGGACAAAGACCAATTTTACTGGATACAAAGGAAATATAATGATACCTACAGATTCATGTTGAGATAACGAAAACGTCTATGTAGCAACAATAGAAGACAAAAGTCGATAGCCGAAGCTTGATAAAAGTATCTAGGGAAATCGACGAATAATTGGTAACTACACAATTATTATGCTTTGTATCGAATAATAGTATTTAAAGCTTTTGTAATCACTCTAAATTGCTGTACTGCCTAGCTAAGAGGACATAATTTCCATAATTCCAAGCTTTATTTTTTTTAATTATCCCTCTCTCTCACTGGAGTAGGAACAAACTCAAAAGCTACAGAACCAAGTAAGCGTGTGGTGCTTACTTTAATCTTGTACTTTAGGAGGCTTTTTTCTTAGACTTGCCATACATAGGTACGCGCCAAGTATTACGCACTTGGCCTCTTTGAAAGTCAGTGTATGTCTTCTTGATCTTCCCGTCCCAACGATTCTAATTGTTTATTTTTATTCATTGGTCCTTTTTCCTTAAACTATAATAGTTTTTTTATAACACATGTGATGTTTCAGGACTGCATGAATATTTTCTAAAGGCGAGTAGATGTCTAACGTTTTGTTTAAAATCCACGCGGAAGAAATCACAAGCACCTGCCAATAAATGGATAAACGTCCTCTACGTAGTGTAAGCTCGGACTACTGAAACCAATACCGAAACCATACCGGTAAATAGGCACGTCGATTGTTTTTTAGGACAACACCATTGTATGTATCTATTTTAACATTTCTGTCCATTAATTTTAAGTATAGATTTAACAGAACAAAAAAAACAGTACTCCAGCATGATAGTTGAACGTTGAACAGAACAACTTGAAAAGTTGAACAGTTGTTCAACTTCTACAGAGAATTTATAGAAAAACCCAATGACACCTGGGAATCTAACCTAAAACCTAGAGGTTTTGGGTAAGATTCCCAGGTTGGTTTTGCGTAGCTGTGAGGCAGCAAACAGTATACACATATAACAGTACAAATCGTATTTTATATACATATATACGATAACAGGTTTACCCCAGTCACAGTTTAGACAATAATTCCAAATTACTTGTATTGCCTGAAAAAATAGAATTTTAGGAAAAGTCCTTTGATACGGAATCGATTCCCGCACGAAACAACTATTTGTTTGGCCTACAGGTTGTCGTTCCAAGTCTACTTGGGCATCAGTCAACAGACATCAAAACAACAAGAGACACGTGGGAGAATAAAATAAATCAACCAGGCGCCAGCTAAATTATTACACAAGTGTTTTTAACACAAAGTTCCACCAGCTGTTGCTACTTCCGATTTGTGCTGAAAGGTTTCATCAAGTTTCAGATACTTGTAAGTAGTACAAGGCGCGGACAAACGAAGCTTCAGAATTTAATAAGAACTATTTTAATATGCACGATAGTTATCCTACCTAGGTTTATTGTTTTAATGTATGAAGTAACGGTAGATCCGACATTACGATCACAGCGATAGCGTGCCAGTCACAAACGAGGCTCAACGCAGCACGGTCGTGGATTACTGATATGCGCAAACGCAAAACGCCGCTTATCGCTTGATAAGGAGGTAGGTACATAACATACATCATATTGTTACTACAATCAATTATTATTATTATTACAATGTATCTTTCTTTTCGGTCGAAAGTCAAATATAGAGTATTTTTTGGAAAGATTGCTTGATGATTTTCGAAAGGTTGCTGGCGGACGCTGGATGCGTCAAGCCGAGGACAGGGTGAAATAGCAACACATTGGGGGAGGCCTATATCCAGCAGAGGAATAGCATGGACTGATGATGATGAAGCGGATTCTTTGAAATAGGTATATTGGCTGGGATAACTGCCTGGCGGCATTCATAGGAGTAGAACCTTCCATTATCCACCATATGCATAGTATACTAATATATAAAGCTGAAGAGTTTGTTAGTTTGTTTGTTTGTTTGCTTGAACGCGCTAATCTCAGAAACTACTGGACTGATTTGAAAAATTCTTTCAGTGTTAGATAGCCCATTTATTGCGGAAGGCTATAGGCTATATATCATCACGCTACGCGGACGAAGTCGCGGGCAAAAGCTAGTGCATAATAACGGGGGATACGTGTAATGCACGGCATATCGTTTGTTTAAAATCGTTTACATATAGAAAAAAATTCGTCTGGTGGAAGAAATAAGTAGGCACAAATTGATTCCTATAAGTACCTACCTACCGCACCGTTTTCTTCACGTTCTACTACTAGTATTCTATTATCATTTCGTTCTCTAACCTGAAGCGCTAATTTGAATTAATTCACGAATAAGTAGCTCTAAAGCTCTTTACCCTAGGTAACCTCAAGCCCTAGGGAGACAGTCTTACTAAATATTGTATCCGTAAGATCGTTTGCTTTACTCTCCACAGAACTTTGCTTCTTCAACAGACGCCTGGTGAATAGCATTAAACGGTTAACTCTCAAAACAAAAACTAACCTTAAGAGTAGGTATCGTAAATGTTCCAAGATATGATTAGAGATACCTACCTACCTAGGGCTAACCAGTAGGTTATTACAACTACCACATACCTACCAACTTACCTATTTTTGTTTAATAAAATTAACACTCTAATATTTTTATGAACATTGCAACACTGATTAAACTCCTTATTTTCATGAATACAAATCACACTGTCAATACACAAACAGAATTATTAACAACAACTGCATTGAAAATGTTAGGTTATCGTTTGGTAAACTTTTAGCGAAATGAACAGGAAAACACAACCGCACTATAGGTAGATTTTTTTTATAAATATAACGTTAACGAATAGGATAAAGTGATAACATTATTTTGTTTTAATTAGTAAATAACACAAACAGATAAACTGTGGGTGGTGAAATATAATCACGTTTGCGCATGACGGGATATCGGACATGCGCACTGGATCCCTGCAAATATTAGGTAGAGGTATACCCACATAATATTATGTAGGTACCTACATCAGAATAATGATGAGTATCTACCTGCTGCTTCATTGATAGTCTAATTTTGCACTGTATGGAACGTACACCACACAATTAGGTATAGGTACAAACGAGCAGACGGATCACCTGATGGTAAGCGATAACCGCCGTCTATGAGCACCCGCAACACCAGAGGAGTCGCAAGTGCGTTGCCCGCCTTTTAAAAGGGTTTGGGCCTCCGGTAACCTCACTCACTCGGCGAAACACAACGCAAGCGTTGTTTCACGCCAGTTCGCCAGTTCTCTGTGAGGCCGTGGTATCACTCCGGTCGAGCCGGCCCATTCGTGCCCAAGCATGGCTCTCCCACGCGCAAATCTACTTAGGTACTAAAACACTGTGGTGGACTTTGGATTTGTTATCTCCTCTCGTTCTAGTACTTGACGCTGCAGTAGGACTTAATTGGGACAGTAGGTAACATGCGACTATGGTTAAATGATGAGCCATTTTTATACTTGTTTAGGTACTAATCATTATGTCAGTAACAAGTCAAAAGTAAACATTATAGGTTTTATAATTATTATTTGCCAATGTTATGTCGGTACACAGGTAGGACCTACCTACCTGTCTTATTTTTAGAGCAATTTGCCATCCTTACTAGCTTTAAAATAATTTATGGGACTTACGGTCTATTTGAATTTGGATTTGTAACGCCCCTTTATTGTATGCATAGAATATACTTAGGTACACACTTTTGTATTACGGACTACTGACCGCCATCGCCACTAGGCCCTGTATCGCGAGCCAGCATACATGTTCCGTAAACTATGTTAGTACCTATAATTAATCTATCCAATTCAATCTCCAACGCAATTGTCTACCACGGCCTATCGAATCGGCCCTAAATGAAGTAGACTCACTGTGGAGTGAGTCTACTTCATTTAGGGCCGATTTTCCCATCGCCAGTTAACTTTTAACGCAGGAATAAAATTGACATTTTGACAGATTTTGTATAGAAAAATTGCCAAAAAATCGAATTTATTCCTCCAATTAAGTTATCTGGCGATGGAAAAATCGGCCCTTAATCAATCTAACCCACCAGATACGGGGACTACTCCACAGCTTCATCGGTTTTAGGTTCCAATTACTCTTATCTTAACTAAATTCGTTCGACTAATATAAAGGTATGTATCTTTTAGAGATATTTATAACACGTGATACCATAGGTAGGTAGGTACCTACCTAATGTCTTTCGAGACCCTTTTTTTGCAGCCCTCATCGTCCCCTCGCAGGGCTAAGGCCTCCCTGCCCTCCTATCGTTTAAACAACATTCACACAACATTAGAGCATGGGACGGGCTAGATCTTTAGGTATTGAAAGGAATAATATAATTGGGTAAAAAAAAACTTAACTTATGCTTAAGTTCTGTATATGGGTTATTGATTTAAACTATTTTAATTCTAATTGAGAAATTGACGAACATTATATAAATGGTCATACCGAAACGCTAATTTCAACCGACACCACTGACCTCTACTTGAAGTAGTTAGTGTTTATTTCAGAAGTAGACTACTTCTGAAATAAACACTATACATAGAGAACTAGAGCAGAAAGCAACTGACAGAATCTCAGGACAGAATGACAGAATAGTAGATGAAATTGACAGCTGACGTTATTATGACAATTATGATGACATTGTGACATTTTATTGTGTTTGAAATCTTGCAATCACACATTTTACATATTTTGTTGTAAAATATAACCTTACTTCAATAATATAGGATTCTGATTATAGATTGTAAATAACATCAATATGTTTAAAATACCAGCTTGGGAGGATGATGTCCCTAGAATAGACACATCATTCCTACAAAAAACTAAGGTTTGTTAATTGCTTTCTCTTCCACTCTCATGCTCATGTTTTATCGATAACTAGCTTCTGCCCGCGACTTCGTCCGCGTAGCGTGATGATATATAGCCTTATAGCCTTCCTCGATAAATGGGCTACCTAACACTGACAGAATTTTTCAAATCGGACCATTAGTTCCTGAGATTGGCGCGTTCAAGCAAACAAACAAACAAACTTCAGCTTTATATATTAGTATAGATAAAAGTATCTATTTGTCTAAAGCGCCTAAAGCGATTCCCTCACCCTATTTTTTCTTATAAGTAATGGTTTATATTTTATACAGAAAAAAGAAAAATCCACTTCACAGAATAAATTATTAAAGTCCCCAGCAGTCAAACATGGTAGGAAGACTAACAATCCCATTACAAATAATGGTATCAATATACCAACATGTAAACGTAAACTTGAAAACAATGTTGACACAAAAGAAGACAAAACTACTAATACAAAGAAGAAAAAGTCCAAGGAAATAGATACCATACCAGAAACACAAAACTTCGATGAAATTCTAATAAATGCCAAAAAGAAAAAGTTTAATGAAATCATAGAAAACTATGATAAAGAAGACTTATTGTTTACTGAAAATGAACAAAAGAAAGGGAAGAAAAAGAAACATAAGAATAGTCAAAATAACTTAAGTAATAACTCCATAGTAAGTGTTGAAGAATTAAATAATAAGATTAATAGTACAGTAAATGGGACTACAAAACCTGTTGATCCTAAGAAAGCTAGACTGAAAGCATTACTAGACAGAAATAGTCACAGAAACCATATTAACATTAGTAAAACTGGTAACAAGTTAAGAGACAGAATGTTGGAGAGGTTAAAAGGTATGTAATATTATTGTCTATGTTATAATTAAGATTAATCACAACACCTAAATTGACACTACTAGTCTACAGCAAATTGGTAGACTCCACACACTAAGTTGATGTTAGTAATTAGGACAAAGAAGTAGCATAGAATGAACAATAGTGCAAATTACAGGTAGTATAAAGCTCAGCCTAGCTAAGCTTCATTGTTAAAATTTTGATGTGATGCGGGGGGGGCAACAAGCAGACAGATCTGATGGTAAACGATGGAGTTGCAAGTCCATTGCCCACCGTTTAAAAGGGTTTGGACATCTGGTATCCTCACTCACTAGGTGAAACACAACATAAGCGTTGTTTCACACTGGTTTTCTCCGAGGCTGTGGTATCACACTGGTCAAGCCGGCCCAGTTGTGCCCAAGCATGGCTCTACTATGGTAAAAAAATTCAGTTACATCTTAAATTATTGAATGTCTATGTTGTCTTACCTTCTTTTGAAGATGATCTCCATGAGATGCTGTAGAATTTCAGCGTACAACTACAAGGCCCCAATAAAACAGTAACATACTTCTTACATTAGCATCTAATTCTAGAACCTTCATTGATAAATAATTTCTTTTTAGCTGCCCAGTTTAGATATTTGAATGAGAAGCTGTACACATCATCGGGATCTGAGGCCCAGCAGTTGTTCCAGAGTGACCCCAGTGCCTTTGAGACCTACCACCAGGGATACCAACTGCAGGTCAAGAAGTGGCCTGTTAATCCACTAGATGTTATTGTTAAGAAGATTATGAAAATGTTAGTCAACAGTGTCTTATCTAATATATGATACACATTGCCCTGCTTTTCCATCCATGCATGAGTTGAACAGAGGATTTAAATAAAGGATTGAAATGTTATTCAGTTTCGAATATTTTTAGTGAGCTCTCTTGGCTCTGAGGTCAAGCCAACAGCTGCTTTGCTAGGGGTGGCTCGTTCAATCCCCACATGAATCAAATATTGGCCAATTTGTATGATACAGGTGAAAATCCTATATAAAAATCTTAACAGCAGATGGGCAAACCTAAGCAAGTTCCTAGACAAGGGTTCTCTATAATATTTTAAGAGAATACTGTTATTGTATTCTAATTAATATTTTTATGTGAGTGTATAATTACTAATACGTAATACTGTAATAATTTTCCCATCAGGCCAAAAACCCACACGATAGCAGACTTGGGTTGCGGCGAAGCAGCGTTATCGCAACGAGTGCCTCATAAAGTGAGGTCGTTTGACTTGGTGGCCACCGCGCCGGCAGTGGAGGCGTGTGACATGGCGCGGACGCCGCTGCTCTCCTCCTCTATGGACGTCACCGTGTACTGTCTAGCATTAATGGGCACCGATTTGACAAAATACCTAGTCGAAGCCAACCGGGTGTTGAAAATGGGGTAAATGGCAATTTTATTAAACTTAGACATCAATGTTAGGTAGTAACTGGTGGTGAATCAGAGCAAGAGAAAGTGTAACCTTCGTGAAAGAGGAATTGCGCTTTCAACAAGATTCCTTATCCGTCCAAAGGCTAACATCAACTTGCCAAAAAATATCATCTTGTACAGTTAATTCGTCGTCGTAAGCTTGCTTCGTATTTAACAACCCTTGTTGAATCTATTGACAACCCTGACATGTCAGTGATGCTCTAAAATTATCTCCAAGGCGACAATCCATCAGAGATACAATTATTTTCTCATTATAAAGCTCATGGGAGAGCTATTTAAAGAACTGGGAGAGGATGAGCGTTAGGTACCTAGGGAAAGTACAAAAGATCTCATTGGGTCGAAGTGCACTGAGGCATTGCTGCCTCAGTCCTACCCTACATAACATAAGATAGATACAATTATGCTGATGTACCTCATTTTATTTCTTAATAATTAATAACTATTTTGTCTACAGCGGCCACCTTCTAATAGCGGAGGTTGAGAGTCGTTTTGAAAAAGTTGAAAACTTCGCGAAGGAAGTCGAGAGGCTCGGCTTCAAACTGAAACAGCTGGACAAGAGCAACAAAGTGTTCTTCTTCATGGAGTTCACGAAAATAAGAGACCCGCCGGTGAAGAAGGCGAAACTACCAGTGCTCACGTTAAAACCTTGTTTGTATAAGAGACGGTAGTTAATGGATCCATAATAAAATTATGCTTATTATTTTATATTTTTAATTTAAACCAAATTTTCGATCAAAATACTCACCCACTTCACAAAATAATGTTTTTATTGATAATCTGTATGAATCTCAAATATAAAATGTAAATAACTATCTCATAGACTAATGGATAACGCTTCTTAATTTAAAATTAATTATATAGGTACTTATATGAATTTGAACCTTATTTCAATGTAAAAGTCTCACGAAGATACAAAAGAAATAGGCATTATAGCGTCCCAGCTGAATGTGAATAAGTCAACTGTTGTCGGAAAGTATTGCAGTACTTGTACTGAATAAATTTTAACTATACAACAATTCAAACATAAAATTAACATGCTCTAAAAAAATAAACCTTAATTATGTGAAACATGGTTTAGTTTTCACTGCAACTAAAATAGAACAATCTCGTCAATATTCAATCAATCAATTTATTGTTTTTATAAATAAATAATGTTCATTTTTCATTCTTGCCTGATTAGTAAGTAAATTATTACAATAAACCAATATCACTTAATCTCATCGAAATTCTGGTTCTTTTATTATCAGTATTATACACCAATCTCGAAAACCAAAAGGCATAATTACCTACATAGCTATCTTACAAGTGCAAAAATAATATCCATGTAGGTTCTACTTCATATTACTTTGATCTTATAACTATTTAACAAATGATTGAATATTATATTTTAGAGTTAAAATCACAGTGGTTACCCTTACAACGCATAATTATTTTAAATTACTATTTGCATGAGACCGCAAATTGAGTCCTTAAGGTACACGGTCGAGACTCGAGGTAGACAGTACAGCGCGGTCAAGATGACAGTGCGTGTCTGAACTTATCTTTTCCGAGCGGCCGCGGAGGCAGGAACAGTCGCGTAATAAAATGTTAGGTAGCGTCCGAAAGATACATACAACACTGCCTACAACAAGCGGTCTGTAACGTGAGATATAAATACAAAACGATAAAATCGGTAAACTAGTTTTAATTCAATATGTATTTCAATAATTTCCAAAATGATTTTTTTCATAAAATTGACTACTGCGCAGCCATTTATGTACAACTTCGGACGCGTACTGTTATTTTAACCGTGCTTTATGTGATTAGAGATAATAATAACAATTCATCGGGCCCTCCGGCAGCTAATCTCCACTCGAGGGAATTTTTCAAGCATTGAGCTCTTCCATCACATCCTCGGCTTCAGCTCTGAGATTCTCCACTTTTTCTATCAGCGACATCTGCAAGGTCATGAGGAAAATATAATAAGCTCGTTTACATTTTTATTATTTAAATAAGTTTACAATCTATGTTGTCGTACATTACTAGTCGTGCTAAGCTAACTGTTTGTGTTACGAATGGGTTCAAGTCGGTAGTGCAATGGGTGAGTTTCGAACTGGGAAACACACGATCACGAGCCCGACGCCCAAGCCATTAAGGAACCGCCATGACGTAGATGATTTACAATTGATTTTGTAAACTAGTACCTACACTAAGGGCCACTTGCACCAACTTCATAGATGTATTTAAATTGTATTTAAGCACAAATTTACTATGAAAATTTTTGTTTAAATACAATTTAAGCCTCAATAGCCAAGTGGTCCGGACCGCGACTGCTACGCTAGAGGTCCTGGGTTCGATTCCCAGGTCGAGCAGTTATATTGGGTTTTTCTATGAATTTCCCAGTAGCAGCTCGGAGTTAGGAATTTGTGCCGGGTTAATGGCAATAGGCTCGCCCCCTATTACATGGGACCTAAACATACCGGCGAACTGTGGGTGTACATTGGTACGACTCTGCCTAACCCTTCGGGGAATACAGGCGTGATGGTATGTTATGTTAAACATATTTAAGAAGTTGGTGCAAGTGGGCCTAAGTATTTTTATGACCTAACTTACACTTATACAGGTGCTTCATACAACTCTATATTTAAAGATAAGTAACGTCAAATTGATAATGAATGTAACATACATACATGATGCCTGTGTCCGGAAGGGTAAGGCAGAGGTGTACTTACAGTTTACAAATAGCTCGCCGGTATGTTAAGGTTCCATGCGAAACGTTGAAAAATAAAAGAGATCAGCATATTTAATCACAACATAGTATAAAACAAAGTCGCTTCCTACTGTTTGTCTGTCTCTATGTATTGCTTAGATCTTTAAAACTACTCAACGGGTTTTGATGAGGTCTTTTTTAATAGATAGAGTAATTCAAGAAAGGTTTTAAGCTATTTAACATAACTCTACGACTTAGGAACGGGGCAGCGTGGGTGAAACCACGGGCGGGTCGCTAGTACCTATATTTTAAACTTCTTACAGGTAAAAGTCATCAATATGAACTTACTCTGGCCGCACTGATCAGTTGGTGTGCGGCAGTCCTGGAAAGATGGGTGACGGCCGCCATCAGGTCGTCCGCGGAAGCCTTGGCCAGGTCCTCCGCGCGCTTGTAGCCCGCGCGCAACAACTGCATCGCGCGCGCCTGACCAACATCAGCTCCAACATTAGGAAACAAGGGCAGTATGTCGCCACTTTTGAAGAATCACGGTAATATCTTGTATACTGTATAAAGTGTCGCAGTAGAATTGTATAATTCGCTATTTTACATAATCGCTAGCCGCTTTAGAAAGTAGCTCTGTTCTGTAAAATAGCTGAAATACGTTCAGCACTTTTGAATAATTGTTACCTTCAACACGCGGAATGGAATGAAAGTTTTGTGTTAATCAATGTAGCGGATTGATGTTAAGCTGTCTTGTAACAGTGCATTCCATCGTGAAATGAAATGTTGGATGGTAGATTTTAGTTCCAAAATTCAGCGCTTTCAGGCGTTGTGTGGCATAACAATGGCCTATGCTCGTCCAGTTAACCCAATTTTTTTCTATACAATCATGCACAATGGCTAAATTTCAGTTCTGGCGTCGTTTGGTTACAGTTCTAATATAACTAATTTAAACATATTTCATCCCGAAATTACTCCGTCAAAACTAAATTTGGTTGCAAAAGTCCTTGAAAACATAACTAAATGTCATAGGTTTTATACATAAAACACTTACCACTACTGCAAATAGGTAATTTTACGAAACAACAAAATATGGGTAGCTGTTTTGATAAACGTATCGCAATGGCAATTCAGCTGGAAGCCATTCAGTTATTTTACTTAACAGAGCTATTTTGTAAAGCAGCTAGTAGTTATGTAAAATAGCGAATTATACAATTCTACTACGACACATACACCACCTTTCTCCCACAGGGGTAGACTGAAACTACACACATCAAAAAAAGTTTGCGATTATTTTGAAAAATCGAAATCTTTTTTGTTGAATTAAGTATATTATGATTTCTTTTTCTTTAGTATTTTTATTTTTTAATTTAAAACCAAGGGTTTTTCTATTTAAATAAAAAACACAACGAAGATTTTTTGTTGATAAAGTTCAATTTAAAAAAATATATCAGCTTAAGCTAGTGATCGCAAACTTTTTTTGGTGTGTATAGACCGCCACTTGATACGATTTTTTTTTTAAAGATTACTAGCAATGTGGGTCGCGTTTTACTAGTATTCCTGTTAACCCCTCGTGGTAAGCTAAATGCTTGTGTTACGAGTGGGTTCACGTCGGTAGTGCAATGGGTGGGGTTCGAACCGGCAACCACATGATCGCAAGTCCGCCCTAGCCATTAGGCTACCGTCGCGTTTTGCAACGTTGCTGTACAATCGTGTGTTGTCAGGTGACCTTTTTAACGGAGGGCAACTCCATGAGCTGGTGCAGCTCAGGCGCGGCGCAGTGCTGCAGGCGCTCGGCCAGCGCGGCCAGCAGCGCGCGGAAGGCCCACAGCGCCGCCAGCTGCTCCACCAGCTGCTCCACCAGCCGCAGCGCACACGCTGCGAAAGACGCCGCCGACGACATCACCGACTGCACCGTGCCGCGGGACAAGCTGTACCTACACCATAAGTGTATCACACTAGCGATGGCCCGAAAATGTGGTTTGAATCGACCGAAACTTCGATAAAAACAAAAAAATCGGACGAATTTCGTTTCAATATGACCGCACTTTCTCGAGTGATTTACACACTTACCCCAATTATTGCTCGATGTTTTTTTTATTTAACTAATATTTAGTTTTCATCGCCTACCAATTACGGTTTATAAATAATAATAATTATAACAAATGTTTCAAATTAAAATAAAGGACCATAAGTATACAAAAGACTTATTACAGATGTTTTTTTTTATTACTCCCGACTCAAATAGTACATACGGCATTTAAACCAATTTTCGGCAAGCTGCCGAAATTTGGTTAAATGGGAACCTAGATTAATTGTATCTGAATCCGAATAATAACAAAATTTGATTAAATTCTCTTTGAATTACGATTTATTTTGGAATTACGTTGTATAGTAAGGCAATAATAGTAGATTAGTAGCCAAGGCCTGTAAGGCATCAATTGCAGCCCGAGATATCTTTAGTTTGAGTGTGCAATTGATGCTTACACCCGAGCTAACTACTATGCTTTACATCTCGATTGTGAGGTAAGTAAAAAAACCGGCATTACAAGAATAAAACATTTTATTAGTTAAAATTTATAGTGAAATGAGAACAATTTTCAAATTAGTTTTCTATTCCCGCCTTTTTTCATCTTTTTTTTTCAAGAACGAAATTGAGCTTCGCCGTTCGATATTTAAAATTGATGACTATTATACTCATACGAAGACAAGGCTGAATAGCGAAGCGACCTCTTTTGTCATTGGGCTGAATGCATGATATCTATGCCAGTATGATGGTTAGATGTAAACTAACGGAGAGGGGGAAAGTTTGCGCAGTGCATTTGGGAGCAAAATGTACTAAAAATCGACTACTGCGCATCCGCCATTTTGGTTCAAGTTATTTTGCGCCAACTGTACGCGAACTTTTTGAAAGAGTGAAGTGTTTTTTTTTTATTACTTACCGCCCTAGGGCTTTTCTAGCTACATTATTACCCTAGAGCGCTAATTGGTCACCTACAAGCCCCATTTGGGGGTAATAAGGACCTACTTACCGAATATGAGAGATGTAAATAAATATAAATAAACTCACTTGTAAGCAACTGCAGAGAAGGGCACTTGGTTCCATAAGTCGTGCAACATCATAGCTAAGTAGAAACGACACAGCACCTTCTCGGGTACGTTCTGGAATAAATCGTCCAATACAATGTCATATCATTGGGACTGAATACCTAAAATACCACGATAAAATCCACGGTTAGTGAGGTTTTATCGTTAAATATTCGTGTAAGTTAGAAATCACTAATTTCCGTGTTAATTGTAAAGGGAAAGCATAAAACTTGTTTACCTAAGTCTTTCTAATGAAAACTAACCTTGATAGGTTTTCCAGTCATCATTCGTATTGCGTTCTGTTCAGTAATACCCAAGATCTTCGCCGTCTGAACACCTTCTTCATCCAAACTGCAATACTAAACAATAGTAGTATAATAAAAATAGCAAATCTTAAATATCACTGTTTAAATATATATCGCATGTAAATAGCTTTCTAATAAATAAATACATAGTTTATTAGCCAACCAAATAATGATACATAGGTTACATAATTATGGACAAAGGGTAATGTTACGGTAGCTATACTCGAGCTTACTAATAGCAGAAACAAATAGTGAACCCTGTCCCTTAAACTAGGACTAGCTTGTATCTTAAGGAACAGTTATCGGCTAGAAGAATATACAATTCGCAGTGAACTGAGTGTCGATCAACCGTACAATTATAGATTGATTATCACTATCTAATAACAGTTACCAATGTTCTGGTCAAGAAGGCTAGCTTCCATGCGACATTTTATGTCAGTTATCTCTTATCTTGGAAACTTTGAATCGCTGTAACTTTTTTCACAAAATGAACCGCCATTTATTTCATCACCAGATTGTAACATTACATACCATCACGCCTGTATTCCCCGAAGGGTAAAGGCACTAATGTACACAGTTCGCCGGTATAATTAGGTCCCATTTAATAAGGGGCGAGCCTATTGCCATTGACCGGGCACAAATTCCTAACTCCCGAGCTGCTACTGGCAATTTGGGAATCGAACCCAGGACCTCTAGCGTAGCATTCGCGCTCAGGACCACTTGGCTAATGAGGCAGATTGCAGATTATAATAGCGCATAGAAATAGCTCTCTGAGAGGGGCTTATTTGATTAGCTTAGTTATTACTAAGCCCCTCCTAGTTATTACTAAGTTAAGCTATGCCCGTCGCGGTCCGTGTGTGGATGGGTGACCATTCTTACCCCACCGTGCCTCGGAGAGCACGTAAAGCCGTCGGTCCCGGTTGTGATACGATCATCTTTGACAATTGTTAGTGGTAGTCAGCAGCCCAAAAATCCTGAGAAGCAGTCCATCCCCGAATATCGGTATTACCCAGAAATTGGGTTGCGGAGATCTGATGGCAGTCGCTTCGTGTAAAATACTGATATTCAGCAGTATCTGGGTATGCTGTGGAAGCCGACCACAATATAATTGGGAAAAGGCTCGGAAGAAGAAATATCTCTAAATACCCTTGTTATTCTTAATTGGTCCAGAGATCAGCTTTGATACATTTTTGCCTTTTCGGGCTGGTGATCTTCACTTACCAGGGAGTAATAATGCGAGTAGTCAGGTTTGATTCCGGCGGCGTCATGCGGTGTGACCAGGTACAACAGGTGCAAGCTGCCCATCAGCACCAGGCTGCGGGAGGCTCGCTCCAGGTCCGACAGGAGTTGCTTAGCCGTTGGTAAGTCCATACAACCTTTATTTAAGTGAATTTAAATTTATTTAAGTGAAGGAAAAATTCGACTCGCATCACCACTTCGCATTCCTTTCGCGTTTCCTTGAAAAATGTCACATAAAGATAGAATTTAAATACCAAGTTTTAAGGTGATAATGCGATCATGTCGATTTAAGTCAATATCCGTTAGTTTCTAAAATTGTGGCAGTTCCATATTCGAAGTTTAAAAATTTTTTTTTGGGTTCTGGGGTATTCCTTAGAGCCACTTTGTTGTCCATCCATCTGTCTATCGGTCAGTCAAGATCTTTTTCTCAGGACAAAGGACAAAGTTGTTATCAATGGTTCTTTCCAGTTGTGTATTTGATCAGTATTTGAACTCTTTTTTTTTTAACTTTGCCCCACATAAAGATTTTCTCCTGTATCGTGAGTGCGTTGCTAGTAAGCTTTTTAAAAAAAAAAATGTAATGGCAAAACTACCTTTGATAGCAGCATTGCCCAGGTTGGTGACGATGAGTTCCCCGTCGGGTTGCGAGTTGGCGCCGGCCGGCCGCAGCGCTCCCGACTGCACCAAACAGTGGATCGACTCCTCACATACCGACTTTATGTCCGATGACCTGCCATTTTCATTCACCAGGGTTACAGTATTTTTATGGGATAGCGGGCATAAGAGCAGACGGATCGCCTGATGGTAAGCGATCACTGCCGCCCATGGACACCCGCAACACCAGAGGAGTCACAAGTGCGCTGCCTTTTAAAAGGGAGTACGCTCTTTTCTTGGAAGTTTGAAGGTCGTATTGGTCCGGAAATACTGCAGGCGACAATAATTCATACCACACTTTTGTTGTGTGAGACAGAAAGTTTGTATGTTGTTGCTCTTTCGGCACAATTTTTAAATTTAATTTATGTAACTACTTTCATGTTTTTTGTGGAAATAAACACATTGCCTATCTCTCTCTCAGGAATCTTAGTTATTAAACTCTTTTTTTTTTCATGGAATCTTTCCGTAATTCTTAGTTACTAATTTCGGTATTTTTTCTCGCATTCCGTTCCATATTTTTAGTTCAGCATTTTCACGGAATTTGTTTTGAATTCTTTGTTCGATATTTTTAGTGTTACTTCGCGTATATTTTAGTAATTATCACTAGGTGTGAGGGGTTTAATCGGTTTTCCAAAACAAAAAAGGGAAGACTTGTTTTTTCTCGTACTCACGTTTCGTCTCCAGTGACGGCTAGTAGCGTTGTTTCTAACAGTTTTAGTAATGTGGGGCGTGTATTAGCGAGCTTGAGTGCCACAGCGCTGAGCAGCAGCGCGGGCGCGGCCGGGCGCAGCGCGCTGCGGGCCGGCGCCAGCCCGCCGCGCAGCACAGCCTGCAGCTGCGCCCAGTCGCGACTCCCACAGATTATTATGCTCTCACCTAGTTTATTAAAAAAACTACTTCAAATCTCCTAAATCACATCCACTCAGGATGCGGTGAATTTATTTTGTTGTTGTTTTAAAAACACGCGCCGCGCCGGCAGGTTCACGTTAGTTACCAGTGAGACAGACGCCGGCGCGTCCGGCGCGGCCCGCCATCTGTCGGTAGGCGCCCAGCGACAGGAAGGCGCGGCCCACGTGCGGCGCGCGCACCACCACGCGCTGCGCCGGCAGGTTCGCGTTAGTTACCAGTGAGACAGACGCCGGCGCGTCCGGCGCGGCCCGCCATCTGTCGGTAGGCGCCCAGCGACAGGAAGGCGCGGCCCACGTGCGGCGCGCGCACCACCACGCGCTGCGCCGGCAGGTTCGCGTTAGTTACCAGTGAGACAGACGCCGGCGCGTCCGGCGCGGCCCGCCATCTGTCGGTAGGCGCCCAGCGACAGGAAGGCGCGGCCCACGTGCGGCGCGCGCACCACCACGCGCTGCGCCGGCAGGTTCGCGTTAGTTACCAGTGAGACAGACGCCGGCGCGTCCGGCGCGGCCCGCCATCTGTCGGTAGGCGCCCAGCGACAGGAAGGCGCGGCCCACGTGCGGCGCGCGCACCACCACGCGCTGCGCCGGCAGGTTCGCGTTAGTTACCAGTGAGACAGACGCCGGCGCGTCCGGCGCGGCCCGCCATCTGTCGGTAGGCGCCCAGCGACAGGAAGGCGCGGCCCACGTGCGGCGCGCGCACCACCACGCGCTGCGCCGGCAGGTTCGCGTTAGTTACCAGTGAGACAGACGCCGGCGCGTCCGGCGCGGCCCGCCATCTGTCGGTAGGCGCCCAGCGACAGGAAGGCGCGGCCCACGTGCGGCGCGCGCACCACCACGCGCTGCGCCGGCAGGTTCGCGTTAGTTACCAGTGAGACAGACGCCGGCGCGTCCGGCGCGGCCCGCCATCTGTCGGTAGGCGCCCAGCGACAGGAAGGCGCGGCCCACGTGCGGCGCGCGCACCACCACGCGCTGCGCCGGCAGGTTCGCGTTAGTTACCAGTGAGACAGACGCCGGCGCGTCCGGCGCGGCCCGCCATCTGTCGGTAGGCGCCCAGCGACAGGAAGGCGCGGCCCACGTGCGGCGCGCGCACCACCACGCGCTGCGCCGGCAGGTTCGCGTTAGTTACCAGTGAGACAGACGCCGGCGCGTCCGGCGCGGCCCGCCATCTGTCGGTAGGCGCCCAGCGACAGGAAGGCGCGGCCCACGTGCGGCGCGCGCACCACCACGCGCTGCGCCGGCAGGTTCGCGTTAGTTACCAGTGAGACAGACGCCGGCGCGTCCGGCGCGGCCCGCCATCTGTCGGTAGGCGCCCAGCGACAGGAAGGCGCGGCCCACGTGCGGCGCGCGCACCACCACGCGCTGCGCCGGCAGGTTCGCGTTAGTTACCAGTGAGACAGACGCCGGCGCGTCCGGCGCGGCCCGCCATCTGTCGGTAGGCGCCCAGCGACAGGAAGGCGCGGCCCACGTGCGGCGCGCGCACCACCACGCGCTGCGCCGGCAGGTTCGCGTTAGTTACCAGTGAGACAGACGCCGGCGCGTCCGGCGCGGCCCGCCATCTGTCGGTAGGCGCCCAGCGACAGGAAGGCGCGGCCCACGTGCGGCGCGCGCACCACCACGCGCTGCGCCGGCAGGTTCGCGTTAGTTACCAGTGAGACAGACGCCGGCGCGTCCGGCGCGGCCCGCCATCTGTCGGTAGGCGCCCAGCGACAGGAAGGCGCGGCCCACGTGCGGCGCGCGCACCACCACGCGCTGCGCCGGCAGGTTCGCGTTAGTTACCAGTGAGACAGACGCCGGCGCGTCCGGCGCGGCCCGCCATCTGTCGGTAGGCGCCCAGCGACAGGAAGGCGCGGCCCACGTGCGGCGCGCGCACCACCACGCGCTGCGCCGGCAGGTTCACACCCGCCGCCAACGTCGATGTGCAGCACAACACCGATATCACACCCGCTCTGACAACAAATACAATAATCACCATCCTCCTAGTCATTTCCCAACTATGATGACGGCAGCTTCCACTAGCCAAAAGCCGATGAATATGAAAACTTTACACAGAGCCTTACGCAATGTGGTCGATACCGATCCCCATGGGTCGATGACGACCTACAAAGGGTCCATGTCACCGGGAGGAAAAATTGGAATCCATAAGATAAGATGTAAATAGGTTATAATTAATTAGCAAAAAATACAAATTAGATGAAAACAACCCAATCTACCCTAAACCGAAACATATTGCAAGTGTACTGATTTCTGACACTTAAGCGAATATGCTATAAATATCAATACAACGCGATAAAACCGGTAAAAAGCAGTTTCATTTCAAAATATTGCAAGTGGTCGACAAAATAAAAAGTATGGGGACTTCTGGCCTAAAGCGTTAAAATATGGCACAGAGAAACGTGGTGACTCCAAGTAACTCAACGGGCTATGGCGAGAAAGAGAGATTTCATTACACGACCGAATCAGAAATGAGGAGATGCGTAGAAGGACCTAAGTTGCCAACAGAGCTCAAAAGATTAGCAATCTTAAGTGGCAGCAAATAAATGATTTGATTTGATTTGTGGGCGGGCAATAGAACTGATGGCCGGTGGGCCAGAATTATTCTTGGGTGGAGACCAGTGGCGGTATTGCTTCTTTTTTTAACCAATATAAAAAAAGGATGGTTCTTGGTTGTATTTTTTGTGAACACCTATTAAAAATTTTCACGAGCCGTCTCTGGTGGAGACCAGACACCACAAAACGCAGCGTGGAACGACCTTAACGCGATGGACTACAGCCTTTTTTTGCTGCTACGGAAAATCCTCATGGATCGTCCGCCACCTGGGGGGTGTATGTCGGCAAGGCAAGTACTGCCTTCTCTTGCCTTATAGCCAAGGTCATGGGATCCGTGAGATGCGCCACGACCGTGACAGGCTGTGGTCCAGCATTAGCTGGACCCCTTCTGGACCCCAAGTCTCCTCCGCAAAAGTCAAGACAAGGATTTCACCTACTGAGGGCATTATTTGATCGGGTGACGGACCCCAAGTCAGCCGCTTGCACGCCACAGCTTAAGTAGGCTGGAGATCTGTCTACGCTCGCCTGCGCCCGGTACGTCTTCTACGGATCGGGAGAGAAATGGATAGTTCTCTCTCACTTTCAACCTCTTTTGCAAGCATGACTTCCTCACAAAAGGAAACGACGGCTTCCCACACGCTCTCGCCTTCGACCATGGATCGCATTACAGCCCGAAGCGAGAGCTCACCAGCCACTGCCACGATGGACGTACGACCTAGAAGTCATTGGATGCAGGTAGCATACGGTCTATGTAGAATTCTTTGAGGGAGGCTTTTGTTCAACAGCAGACATCCTTTGGCATATGATGAGACGATCGAATGCCATCTGACCTAAAGGGATCTATAAATAACAAACTAAGGTTCGAAAAGCAAGTGCTAGATAAAAACTATAATGGAAAAGACCTACCTGTAAGCTTGTTCCAGCAAGGTTCTCTCATCGCTGGCGAGGCCGGCATGATGGTACGCGATGCCGTAGCGCACCGCTGACACCAGGTCTGCATTCGCTCCCTCCGCTCTCAGGGCACTTTCAAGCGCTTGACGTTCAGCCGTCTTATAAGATAACATCTCTCTAAGTCCAAAGAAGAGATGATATTGTTTTAAAAGTAGATACTAATGCTTTTGACTGTGTTAAGGTTAGTTATTTTTCATGTCACGTGATGCTAGTAATTTTTTGAACTTGTACTATAAGTGGCTGCTTCTTTACTTAATGAAATATTACTTACTTATAAGATATACACTACAAAAAATTGGTATACGACATTCTGCTTTAAGATAATTGTAAAATAAGTTCATTTTAGGATAAAAAACAACAAAAAGATAAACCAAGGCTGTATTCAGGAATCCAATTAGCTAACCACTATGAACTGGAGTGTGAACACAATTCTGTACATATGCAACTATACAGAGGGGTTTGGTAATTTCTGCTCATCTTATATACCTACTTACCGTCTCTGCAGCTTACACAGCAAGGCAGCGACGTTCTCACAGTTGCGCTTGGTGGAACAGAATACTAGACAGCTGCCTTGTGGTACCACCTCCGACACCAGGCCTCCGAGGAGGTCGGGGTCCAGAGATCTTGCTGCCGCGGAGTACTGAAATGAGAAATTGTTAAAAGTGCCTATAACAACCGAGTGAAACTTATTCAATATAATGTTACAAAAATAATCATACACATTGTTAATCAATATCTTCACAAAGTTCCTAGATTATTTTTGGATACTTATTCCACGAGATTCGTCGTAATAGCTGAACATCGATAACACCAGATTCTGTGCTAAGTAATTAAGAAAGTGGTAGCATAGTCTGTAACAAACATTATAGCTATTATCCAAAGAAAGCAACTTTAATGAACTACCAATTTGTTGAATTTGCTTCCTTAAAATTTATTTCTTTACGTCCATCAACTCAAATTATAGCTATCAAATTTTTAATACTGACTAGACTGAACGCTTTAACAGGATCTAAAACATGTCGATGTTCCACTGAAAGGCTCACTAGTTTAGTTGTCCACGACTGCTACGCTACAGGTCCTGGATTCTATTCCCAGGTCGAGCAAATTATTAGTGCTCTGACTTTGGATTTTTGCCAATAGGCTCGCCGCCTATTACATGGGGCCCTACATAACCTGCGAGCTGTGAGTGTAAGTACATTAGGACAAGGCCTACAGGCGAGATTGTATGTATGATGGATATATCACTTACGTCATACGCTAGCAGCCTGTCGGGCACGACCTCGACGCCCTCGGGCCCCCACACGATCTTGTGCAGCATGTCTCCCAACTTGACGTACTCCGTCAGCTCCACCGGCCGGAACTGACGCTGGTACACATCGGCGCGGAGGAACTGCGCGATTTCCGGAAGGTTGCCTATCGTCGCACTCATGCCTACGATCTGGATGTCTTCTGATAGTAATATTAAGGGGTTTTATCTTAATAGAACTAACATGAGATAGTTTATAGAGCACATGAATAAAACCTTAGATTTAACCTAGTAATTCAATTCAAAAATACTAAGTATTCGTCAAACTAAGACAATTTTGAAAGCTTGGCCAATAGGGATGTTTAATAAAACTTACGATTAGTAAATATCACAGTTGATAGTAATGTTTCGAGAGTGCCACCACGGCCTTTCTCTCCTATCAAATGTAATTCGTCCACCTAAAACAATATTTTATTTAAATGAGACTTTAAAAAGGAAGCTTGAATGTGATAAAATTATGGTTTATATATTTTTTTTAACTTATGTTGTCCACTACGATACTCCTTAGTCTCTTTTACAGTGAATAATGGACTGCCTAGATTGCCTGTAATATGCATTTATCTTTTACATTTTGTCAATCTCTGTTCACCCATTCTCTCTACAAACCACCGTAACATACCTTTCTCAATCTTTGTTACTACATCTTTAACACCACTTTCTACCTTTTTACTCTGTTTCTCATTATATAGTTCAAGGTACACACATACTTCTCAACACTCTCATCTCTACGGCATTTGTTCTACTATCATGTTACTGCTACCACACCAACTTTCACTACTATACATTAGTGCCGGCGCCAACACTCCCCCAGTTACATCCCGCCGCGCCTTTACGGATACTCTTCGACTATATCTCTTACCACAATTAATCCAATCTCATGCAGTCTGTCCAGCTCTATCAGACTCCTGACCAGTGCAAGTCCCTTCTCAATGGTGGCTATGTAGATGCTATTCTTTTTGCGCCTCTTCTTGGGCGGCAGGTGGCCCTTTCCCGCTGCATACTCTTCAACTAGAAAGTCTAGTTGTACTGCAAATGTAGATAGCGCCCAGATCTGATGGCAATATTACGTAAATAAACATAAACATACCATCACGCCTGTATTCCCCGAAGGGTTAGGCAGAGGCGTACTAATGTACACCCACAGTTCGCCGGCATGTTTAGGTCCCATGTAATAGGGGGCGAGCCTATTGCCATTAACCGGGCACAAATTCCTAACTCCGAGCTGCTACTGGGAATTTCATAGAAAAACCCAATAACACTGCTCGACCTGGGAATCGAGCCCAGGACCTCTAGCGTAGCAGTCGCGCTTAGAACCACTTGGCTAATGAGGCAGTATGACGTAAATATTTGTACATAATACTTTTCAGGACTGGCAAAGTAGCCAAGTAATGTTAAAAATATTAATTGTTTATTGTTCTCTATAATTTCATGCCTTTCATGCTGCTTTTATTTCAACAGTCTGTGTCTGTACATTGAAGATATTTAAAAAAAGACAAGTGGGTTAGGGTAATTAAACATCTGCAGACACAAAACTGTGATTTTTAGAAATTTTGTCTGTTGGCTGTTTTCGTAAAAACTAAGGAATAGATTTTAATTTTGTTATCACTGTTAGAAAGTATAATGCTCCAACTTAAGAACTGGTGAACTCATTATCTCAAGTAATTGAATGGATCCTGAGATACAGCTTGACCTCTCTGATGTATACAGACCCATACAAAGAAGAGATCATCAATGTTGGTTATTGATTAATTATTCTTTTTTATTTTTTTATTCTAATATAGCTTCATGTGAGCTAAGCTGAAGGCACAAGTTAATCTCTATTTTTGTGGACCTACATACCATAATTACAGTGAGTAATAAAACAAGACACCAACCTTTTCCTGCACAATAGCCACAAATGGCAATATAAACAGTGCATTCTTCTTCCTGTTGAGAACTTCCCTCAGCATCAGCACCTCAGCCACGAGGGTCTTGCCTCCGCTTGTTGGTAGAGCATAAATCAAGTTGCGCCTTTCTTTTACAGAGTCCAGGTTCAAGCATTCTTCTTGCCATTCTAGGATATGTAAGATATTTGAAAATAAAAAAGTTGTATAGACAATGGGGGATGTGCCACTACATGTTGTGGGTTTTATCCCCACATGAAACAAATATTTGTATGATCTTTGAGTAGTTGTTATTACCCTTTATGGCTTACATGCAAAAAATGCAAATTGTACCTAAGCCTTATAGGGCTTCATTTTACTTGGGCTTTTTTTAAATATCACCCCACACTAGGATTTTCTCCTGTATTGTGGATGCATTTACAAACACAAATTCTCACATACACAAGCACCCAGACCTGGAACAACTACCTGTAGATCATACAGATCGTTCAAAGTTGTTGAAAGCTTGTGGGGTAGTACAGTAATACAATGGAATGAAGAAAAAAGTGCTAGAATTATCTGCACATTCTTTGATATACAAAATATTACAATATTTATTGTAGCAGGAACCTACTCACCATAAAACTTTTCAATGTTTCTGTAAGTTTTAAATAAACCTTTAATTATCATTGGCAGACCATAAAAACTATTAACTGGGTTTATATCTTCCTTCTTTTTCGTTTTGCAGTTATGTAAATTTCCATTTTTGTGATTGTTTATATTTTTTTCTATATTTTCTTCTTTGATATCAAGAAGAAATGAGTCTTTAGTTTCAAATAATATACTCTTATTCTTCATCACATCATCAAGGTTACTTATTGACTGATTTACGATATCAAAACTCTCTTCTATATTTTCTTTAAAAGTTTTATCCACATGATTATTCTCGGTCTGCTCCAATTTTGAATTAAACATATCATCTGTAATATCTTCTTCAATTAATTCTGTCTTAATTCGATTATTTGTTGTTTCACTAGATTTTTGATAAAGTTCGTTAATCTTATTAGTACATACATCTAAAGACTCCCATTCATTTTTAATTGATGCCTGTAGAATGTCGGGAGAACATGGAATGTCACAAGTTGAACTGTTATTGTCTGAATCGCAGATACTGCGAAACTCCACTTGATTGCACGGTAACAGCGGAGATTCACATCTTTCACTCGAGTTCGATCCAATATCAACATGTTTAGATGTGATTGGGCTGCAATCTTTGAGTAATTTGCTATTTTGTGTAACTCTTCTTGATCGTAATATTTTTCCTGTACCAAGCCGCCGCCGCTTCGGAGTTGAAGTATCTTGGATTTTATTGGTAAAATTCATTGTGATAAAACTTTTACAAATTAAAATCTCCTACCTACTAATATACCCTTTTCATAATAATTTTATTAAATTTAATTCAAGTTTGTAAACATAACCTAAATTGCACCAAACAAACAACGCAATTTTGCTGTCGTATTTTTGACAGTGACTACTTGACATTGACACATGACATCTTACACTTTTTCGATTTACGGCCCTGGATACATGTTATTTAAGCCAATCAGATACCCAAAATAATAATTATAAAAGAAATTCAAATAGACATTTATAGCTGTATATCGAAGATTGATTAGAAGCAACAAACCCTCAAATATTGGGTAGCGCACGCAATCTTAACATGACATGCCGCAACCCTGAGGTCAACCTCAAAGACAAATGACAATAATTGTAAGAAAGATCCTAACAGCACGATCTTTTAAGACTCCCTTGTTCGTTTCACAATTGGTACCTTTATTGTAATTGAGGGCAAACATGACGTCTCATCAAAGTCGTAGTCAATAGGTACCACAAATATCATGGCTGTATATGTTAAGGAAAGTCAAATGCGGTTTTTTTGTCGGTATGAGTTCGATACACCATTCCTGTACACATACGACATTCGTGGTATAAACAGACAAGTATGCTGTAGTTAACCATGGTGCGTTTAACGTTAACCAAGTGGTTACAATCGTACATACTTATTGGCATAATTATACCTAGTAATAAACGTAAACTTAACAATTTTGTATATCATGATTTAAAGTTCTTTAGTACCTAAGTACAAATATGTATGATACAAACCGCACTACAGGTTGTAGAATGCTGCAATGCGCCCAATAAAATTGTAGGTAGGTATACTTCGCCGAGTTCACTAAACAACTAGTAGGTACTAACTATATTATTTTTATTTTTTATTTTTATCTGTGGACTGTAACTAAAAGAAAGCGGCAGCAAACACTTTGGATATGCATTATAGGGATAGCTAGATAGATATCTTGCGGTTTATAATAATAATAAATAGTTTATTATCTTAATATATTATGCTAACTGCCTCATTAGCCAAGTGGTCCTAAGCGCGACTGCTACGCTAGAGGTCCTGGGTTCGATTCCCAGGTCGAGCAAAGTGTTATTGGATTTTTCTATGAAATTCCCAGTAGCAGCTCGAAGTTAGGAATTTGTGCCCGGTTAATGGCAATAGGCTCGCCCCCTATTATGGGACCTAAACATACCGGCGAACTGTGGGTGTACATTAGTAGTACGCCTCTGCCTAACCCTTCGGGGAATACAGGCGTGATGGTATGTTATGTTATATATTATTAGTTTGTCTTGATATGGGCTCTCTCACTCTGCCTCCGAGGCTTAGGCATAATCACATAAATTATACCGCTAGTACCTATTAAATTAACCCTAACAAAACTTAACTGGTACCTACCTAAACCTGGTACCTATCTGTAGGAAGGAAGGAAGGAAGAGCCAGTAAAATTTGGTTCCGATAATACTTTCACAGCACTTTTATACCAACTTTTTAAACGTTGCTCGGTTCTATAATTTATTTATTTATTTATTTTATTTATTTAATAATAAGGTACACCAACAGCTTCTGTATACAAAATATCAAATAAAAGTATCTTACAATTAGTTATGTTCTTATACAGTTGCCAATAACAGGTGAACCAACATTCTCAAATACAAGTGATAACTTAACGAAATGTACTAAAAAATAATTTTGTGGCAATAAACTAGGTACTTAAATAAACAAAGAAACTAATATTAATACAAATTACAAGATTACTTAAACCTAATACAATTATGATTTTGATTGTGCACTTCGGGACCTTAAAATTGTGGTTTTGAACATATTTATGGAGTCATGATATATGTCAACATCTGGAGCGGATTTTACCTATATAAGAATTCATCTCTTGTCTGAGCCTATTCAGGGGTGAGTTTACTCCTATATTTGTGGTAGATGCTTTAGTGTGGAATAGATGGGTAATGGGATGTCTAGGTGGCCTATAGGGGACTTTTAGTCCAATTTGTTCAGTTAATTTATCGGAGTCTAATTTATTGTTAACTAATTTGAATAGGAACATGAGATCTTGTACCAGTCGACGGTCGCGTAGAGTAAACATTTTGTAATGTTGAATACGTTGATCGTAAGGACACCGGGGAGATATATCACCGATGGTATATGCTAGGTGTTTTGTGAACGCCCTTTGGATGCTTTCTACTCTTTGTGAGTGTACTGCGTAGTGCGGGTTCCACACCATGCTGGCAAATTCAAGGTGGCTTCGAACGAAGGCGTTATATAGCACAATTTTTGTTCGTGCCAGTTTAAACCCTTTAGTGCTTCTCTTAAGAAATCCTAGTAGCCGTGCCGATTTCGTAACGATGTTATCGATATGGCTTCTAAAGTTGACTTTACTGTCCATGATGATGCCGAGATCACGAACCTCATTTACAGTTTCTAATAATCCTCCTTTTATATTATATAAGACAGTATTTGACTGTTTTTTTCTGTTTATAATTATGTCGGTAGGTAGGTACTTATCGTTAATGCAACCAAACAAACTATCAGATACTATTATTACCTGTAGGTCAAAGGTATACAAAAATACCTACTTCCTAATTTTTCCGTGCAGGAAACAAACCCGAGACATGTGTTAGAGAAGTCGTTCGCCCAGCCATTGCAAGTAGTCAATACCCACTAGTAGGTACCTAGAATGTTTAGAAACTTATAAATATCAATTCCATCTAAGAAATCTTTACCGAAATCTATTACTTGATTAGTTACTTAGTTATTTAAAAAAAATATCCGAATACATTTTTTAATTAGTTCAGTCATAAACTCTTTGTATAAACTCTATGCAAGTTAACTGGAGCAATTTGCATGGTCAGGGTTATGCAAGACTAGAGAACTAAGGACTTATACCCCCAGGCGTCATCAAAGCTCATAGAAGAGCTGTTTAAAAAACTGGAAGAGAATGAGGAATAGGTATCTAGGGGAAGACACTGACTGAGGCCTTACTGCCTCGGCCTCACATAAGATAAGTTACCTACTATTTGGAAATATTTTAGAAATTACAATTAGTTCGCTCCGCGAATTGAGCCTGATTCCTGGACTAAGTCACTTTATACATAGGTAAAACTGTGTAAATACTACTTCATGTTAAAACATCTATACCGTATAAGTAGGTACCTATTTACCCATCACAGACTAAAATAATTTTGGAGTGCCACAAGGAGCTTTACTCGGCCCTATACCTACAGACAGTCGTCAATCTTATTATAGGTACCTATGTGACTACTAGAATCTATAAAAAAAACTTTGTTTTTCGTGCACTGTATAGCTTTATAATGAACTAGCTTCCGCCCGCGACTTCGTCTCCGTGAAATATTCATATTCATATTCATTTATTGCGTTCCATAATGTACAAAAATATATAAAACAGATGGTAGGCTTAAATCTAGGAATCAATTATGGACCCTGTTGGGCACAGCTTAGTAGGAGAGAGGGAGACGTGTCTATTTATTATATTTTACAAGTTGAAGTCAATATTGTTTAATATTATACATTTTATTTATTATATTTACGTATTATTTACAATTTTAACTATAATATTTTATTGCACTATTTATTTTTTATTTATCACAATGAGTAGGTTACATTTATTTTCTAACCACCTCTATTGAGTAGGTACATACATATTTTTTATTATGTCTCATTCATAATCTAATTAATGCAATTAGTGAGAATTTATTTATGTGTTTTTCCCATTTTAGCTAAATTCTGTTTTATTTTGTTTTTAATTTTTGGTGTTAATGGTACTTATTTTTTTTTTTGTTTTATTTCTCAATATAAGTAGTAAGTATGTTTATTTTTATTTTATTTTATTTGGTGTTTGTTTAATTTGATTTGTTAGAATATTTATTTAATATATAATGAATAATATTAAAGTATTTATTTTTAATTAAATTTAGTTATGTCTGTGTTGTTAGCAATATTATATCATATTTATTTTAATGGGTTATTGTAGTTTATCGTCAAGGTATTCTTTTATACTGTAGTAGGTTTTTCTTATTAGGAAGTGTTTTAATTTATTGACAAAGATATTAAACCTATTTTCATTTTTAATGTTGTTTGGTAGTTTGTTGTATATTTTTATAGACATGACCAGTGGGCCTGATGAGTGCATTTCTAGTCGAGATGTTGGTAGGTTTAACCTGTTTTTATGTCTAAGTATAATTTTGGTTTGTATGTGTTCGCGTTTGTTATAGAATTCAGGGTATTTACGGACAAATTTACATAGTTCTAGAATATAAATGCACGGTAGGGTTAACATTTTTAGGTTCTGGAAATGCGGTTTACAAGAGTCAGTTTCCTCAATATTGAACAAAATACGAATTAATTTTTTTGTAGGATAAAGAGAGTAGATGCGTCTGTACTATTTCCCCATAGTATTACACCATAACTGATCCAAGAGTAGGCGTATGCGTAATAGGTAATAAGTGCTGTTTGTTGGTCTGTGGTTTTTTTTATTTCGTATAGGGCATATGAAAAACTTGATATTTTTGCTCTCAACTTCTTTATGTGTGGTTTCCAATTAATATGAGTGTCTATTGTCAGTCCCAATAAGTTAAATTCGTTCACTACTTCTAATTTTATATCTTTGAAAATGAAGTTTATATTTAGGGGTATTTTTTGTCGGGGGTGGAAGGATATTATTTTTGTTTTTGAGAAATTTATTTCAAGGTTATGGTCATTCATCCAATCAACTGTGTTGATGAGTATAGAATTTAAGTTGTCGTTTAAATTTAAATCGGTTTTGCATGAAACTAGTAGAGAGATGTCGTCAGCGAATAAGACGCATGGTCCCTCAACGGTTTTAGGCAGGTCGTTTATGTAGATCAGAAACAATAAACACCCTATAACACTGCCTTGAGGAATTGAAGCATTTAGATCTTTTTTATCTGAACGGATGTTTTCGATTTCGTTAGTAGATTCATTGAAGTGTTGTATCTCCACAAGTTGTTGTCGGCCAGTTAAATATGAGTTAAGCCAATCGTAAGCTTTTCCGCGTATACCCACTCCATACAGTTTATGAAGTAATATTCCAAATTGCACTTTGTCATAGGCTTTGGTCATATCTAATAATACACCAACAGCATATTGTTTGTTATTTATGATATTAAGGGCTTCCTGGATGTATTTATATACCGCTAAAGTAGTTGATTTATTTTTGCGGAAACCGTTCTGACAAGCATCGAATATTTGATATTTTTCACAGAATGAGTATATTCTGTTAGTCATAGCTTTTTCAAAAATTTTGGAAGCGCTGGGTAACAAAGCTATAGGGCGGTAGTTGTTGACGTCAGTTTTTGCATTTTTTTTGTGTATTGGTTTGATTATAGTTTGTTTTAGTTGATCAGGGACAGCGCCTTCTTCAAATGACTGGTTTATTAATATATAAAATGGTAGGGTCAGTTCGTTTGCGCAATATTTGAGTAGGGTAGGTGGAAGCTCGTCTATTCCGTGACTTATTTTGTTTTTAGGTGTTTTAAGAGATTGTTTACTTCGCGAGGATCTACTTGGCTGAGAAACATGGTATTTTCGATAGGGGTAAGAACAGGAGCACCTTTTGGTTTATAATAAATAAATAGTTGTTAGTCTTAGCGTGATGATAATTATATAGCCTGTAGGGACACAAATACCTATGTTATTTCATAACTATGTAAGTGCTCCGTATCGCCATTCAAGTGTGAAGTGTCACATACACAATTTATTTGTGGGAACGTTTTATCAAACTCTTAAGTGTCGATTTGAAGCAGTCTGTTCGCGTCATTCAGAGAGACTACAAGTCTAACCTCAAGTAAAAGTGTAATTAACTGTGTAAAGGATAATTTGTGTGGACAATAATTATAAACTGTTAGAAGGCCAGACCGACTTTTATTCGTGTATACCTACATTGGCAAGCCAACACACCACACCATACAACAAATAACCCTACATATCCTATAGCCTTCCTCAATAAATGGGCTATCTAACACAGAAAGAATTTTTCAAATCGGACCACTAGTTCCTGAGATTCGCGCGTTCAAGCAAACAATCTCTTCAGCTTTATATACGTATAGCTTCTGCCCGCGACTTCGTCCGCGTAGCGTGATGATATATAGCCTATGTCCTTTCTCAGGGTCTAAAGATTGTCTGTGCCAAATTTCATTAAAATCGGTTGAGAGGTTTAAGCGGGAAAGCGTAACAGACAAACAGACAGACAGACAGAGTTACTTTCGCATTTATAATATTAGTACGGATTAGTATAGATTTAATCTGCCAAACATTTTCACCATATTTACATAATTAGGTACTATATACTTACATACTTACCATACCCTAATATTCTTTTTAGAACCCTTGCTTACCTACCTATTAGATGAGCCCATCTATAGGTACTTATTTTAGCGTCTGTTTTAACTGCCTCATTAGCCAAGTGGTCCTGAGCGCGACTGCTACGCTAGAGGTCCTGGGTTCGATTCCCAGGTTGAGCAGTGTTATTGGGTTTTTCTAAAAAAAAAACCCAGTAGCAGCACGGAGTTAGGAATTTGTGCCCGGTTAATGGCAATAGGCTCGCCCCCTATTATATGGGACCTAAACATACCGGCGAACTGTGGGTGTACATTAGTACGCCTCTGCCTAAAATGGTATGTTATTTTAGCGTCTGATTTAAATGGTTCGAATGGAAGTAGCTGTAGGTATTCAGTTGACGACCATAGTTATTATATTTTGTGAAGCAAAGCATCGTCATACGTCACCACTCCGTCTAAGAGCCATCAGCAATGCGCGCCACACCCCCGCTTTCTCACTACGTCTAGTTATGCGGCGAAATAGCTGAGCGAATGCATAAGAACAATCGGACTCCCCTCCAAATGACAAACTACTGAAGCTAAGCTGAAATATAAAAATGTAGCGATTCTATCCGGATTTTTTTAGTCAGACCTGCTCCTCTCCGCTCGTCTCTACCTGGACGAACAGACGCGGCGTAGTCGGCTCATACATCACTCTCTGTAAGTGAAGTAACCAGTAAGGAATCATACAAATACTAAAGTATTACTTATAGTACAGAAAATAATCAGGAAATTCGATGATTACTGAAGATCTTTGTCGTCATAATCACGGAAGCTTGTTTTACGATTCAGCCCATGACTATCTCCAATACTATTACTACATACGAAACTTTTGTATCATTCGGATGTCCCGTTTTGCAATGGTAGGAACTAATAAGATTTCCAGCATTTTATGGTAATTATCAAAGCCTAAAAAAGCCTTGTTCAAGCTTGACAACCCTACCCTATCAGTACGACTGCGGTAGTAACACCAGCGAGCGAAGAAGGTCGTGTTCCTCTTCCTTTCGCCGATGCACCAGCAGGCGTGTTCATGGGCCGGGCTGGACCGTCAGTATCCCTTTAGAAACCGGAGCTGGCTCGCAATCGTCGGCTCAAAAATGACCGGTGCTAAATATAGCGGCGGGCGCAGGGGGGGCGAGTGCGCGCGGCTGTTGCGCCGCCCGCCGCCGGCCAGAGCCGCCCCGGTCGCCGCGGACTCCACATTCCAACGTCGCTGTGCTGCCGGTCGAAGAACCAGTGCCGTGACTGAGTGACCGTCTTCCACCCGTGCGACGTAAGTGACGTGCCGTGAGAGTGCCAGTGACGGGCCCAGCGGGCATATAGTGTGTAGGATAATAGTGTTACGAGTCCTTGTGCTTGTCGAGTTCGGAAACGTCGAAGATAAAAGACGGCTCGTAAGGAGGCTGCTCTAAAAATACGCGTGCGGTATGTGCCAAATGCGGACGGGCGCGGGCGTCGCTACGCTGAAATAGAAGCAACCGCCTTGTATAGTGCGCCGGATTACGTTACCGCCCGCGCCCGACACTCGCGCGCAGCGTGCACCTTAAGTTTCAGTGAAAATCTCTACGTGGATGTATGAGAATCGCACCACACACACAATTACAATTTTGTGTCAATAAAACCGCATATTTTTTATCATACACACAGTTACACTACACACTATACCCGAAACTTATCCAAGTTATAAAGTTAAGCCTGTTTTTTTTTTTCTAAAGCATTTGTAAATACTTAATTACTAAAATCGTGAAGGCTATGGAATATCAATTAAATACAATACTTTTTTGTATTAGCCGATATTGATCCACTGCTCGTCAAAGGCCTCTCCCTTGTCTTTCCAGTCGCCCCGATATAATGCTTGCCACGATAATTTACCTGCCTAATTTACTGCCTCTGCAAAAACCACCAAATATTACTTAATTTTTTTTTAAACGTACCTACCGCTAGATAGTTTGGTTTTACAAATTCCACATCCGTCGGGGTGTAGAACACCCCGACGGATGTGGATTGAATATTTGTTATGGATACGGGGATCGAATCCGCGACCCATAACGCAGCAACCGAACATTCGACCGCTCCAGGCGCGGTCGATCTACTAATAGTACTTATTGCTTTACGCGCAATTTTTTTTAAATTCATACTTAGTATAAAATATAGGTAAGTAGGTACTTACTGAAATTAATTTTACCCACATGGCTGATAGGTGTTTTAGATTGATTTGATAAAGCAAACATTGTAAGCGATCGATACTTGATAGCAACACATTTAAAATAAATTAAACTTTTTTTAGATGCTAATATTAGAAGTCGCAGATAGGTATTTTCGTTGATGGTGTAGTCCAAATTTTAGGACAATCATAAATTAGGTTTAACTGTCCTAGTTACGTAGTACAATACTTTTAATTTTAATCTTACCTATTGCCTACTTAAATTCTATAGAAGTATAACTTAATGATACTAAGGTCTACAAAATAATGTTTCAATTTATTAACAAGATATTTATTTAAATACTGCTGATACTTTGCAGAATTTTACCGACGCTCACTTAAAACTTTCTTTTGACCTTTTACTTTATTTATTCTGGATTTTCTTAACTTAGACACATATAGGTCATCAGAAACAACAACAAAAAATTTTGTTTCGATAGAACCTATACCTAACACAAATTAAATGAATATTGCAAGCGAGCTCATTTATTGAATTTATTTTAACTCTTAGAGTACGGCACTTGACCTTTATTCGAAAAGAAACTTGTTGAAAGAAATTTAAATCAATGGATCTAGTCAAATTTAATTATTATTAGGTATATTCTAATCTCGTCATAATAAGTAGTGATATTTAAAATGCGTATAAATTTTAAAACGGCTAATCAAAACTTTGAATAACATACGTACAAACTTCCAAAATCATGTTTACTCGGTATAGTAAAGAACGTAAAAATTCAAGGCTCATCGAAATTCGAATCCTGGGCAACATTAAGTCGAACGCGAAATCCAATTTTACACTTTCTTTGAACAGTTGCCAGCACGTAGGTGTGCTAGATGGTAGGAAAGATAAAACCTCTAAAAATAAAATAGACGTGATAAACAAAACGCACGCTTCCCGCGTTCACGTTTCGCGCCCACGCAATTTTTTTAAATGTTGGCACAAAAGAAAAAGTTCGACGTTATTGATATCGCTTTTGGCTATTTCGAGTTGCGTATTAGCTGATGGTAATTAGCTTAGACGGGACAGTGAGTCAGCATTTTTAGGCACAAATTTAACAGTGTTTGAAAAGGTTTTTAGGTAACTGAAAAAATGTTGATATTATGCTTCAAACTATCCAGATTGTTCAAGTTTTAAGCACGAAGTCGCAGTTCAATGCCCGGATATTGGAATGGCTCTAAAGTCTTGATCTCGGTTTAAGATATAGGTAGATCGAGATATTCGATCATAATATATTTGCTACTCTAGGTCCAAAGCGCCAATCGAGCACGAACCTAACGATATAAAATGCATACACAAGAAACGAAAGTTCCAGATAGCAACCATTTTCACATTGTGGTGAAAATAAATGATTACTTAAATCATTAGAGTAACTTTTACAAAAGTATGTATGTAACGTCAATAGTCTATTTCGGGAGCCAAATGTAAACACATCTGTATGCACCGATGAGAGATAAATTTGTCTATCGATAAAATGTTATTAGATGCATCTATTGACGGGTTGCCAATATCTTCTGCGTTCTGTTATGACGTCATGTATCATGTAAACAACATCGATTGGGATTTATCAACATTATTATACGGATATAGGTTTTACTTAATTTCATTATCAAATACGATTACTTGGCAATCTAATACTGCACTGATGCACTTGTAATCATGCACTCAATACTTTACCACTGAATTTCTCGCGAGGTGCCAACGAACTGTCAAACGTTCGACGAACTGTTGACATCACTCACAAGAAATATTACTCAATCTAATAATATTTACTCAAATTCAGTTATCATCTTAAGGACTTCAGGGGCTTAGATTGCGTTCAAAAAGGATTTCTTTCTTTTACAGATTAAATAAACTACCACCATGTCTGACGAAGAAGAATACTCGTAAGTATTTAATAAATACATTCTGTGGATCTCAAAACGTAAGATATGTCTTGGCTTACACAACACAAACACAAAGACACAATACTTTGTTGTTACACTCTTCCATAACATATGCGATCTGTTCCCCTGTCTGTCATGTTAATGAGGAATATTTATTGTGCTAACAAAGATTGTTATGTTTGTCCTCGAGTGTATGTTAACCCTATTCCTATCTACTCCACAGTGGCTCCGAGGAGGAGGAAGTAGAAGAAGAAGTCCAAGAGACGTAAGTATGACATCTCCACGCAGTCTTCCCGTATCCCCGAAGTTAGTTCTCATAGAAACTGTTTGGTTTTGAAACACTTCAGCTTCTTTCGGCCTGATTTCTTACTATGCCTTGGCGATTCTATCATTTTCCAAATCTATTAGATCAGATAAGTACACGAGGTTGTACGTCGATAGTATTACTTCTTTGGACATAACCGTGAACTATTTGAGGCATGATCGCAAGTTTTGATCCCCAGTTTCTTGGAAACCCCCAATCTCGGGCTTGTTGCACGCCCTCACCAACCCCTGTTCTTTCTTTTGTTACAGGAAGTAAGTGGCGTGCCATTTTGGTTGATCCGGCACTCACAATGCTTCGCTCGTTTTAGGCTAAGTTTAGATGGCGACCCTAACGCTTCTAGCGCGCTTACCTCATCGCTTTTGTTGCTTACAGATATACAACTTACAATTAGGTGCTGCAGCGCTACAATACGTGCTTTCTAACATTGAAAACTTTCATATAACAAACCGAATCATTAAACGAGTTTGATGCCATGGGAAAGATCAGTGTAAACAGGACGAGTAAGTACCTGATCTTTCCTTGTACAAAGAGGAAAATACACCAGTGTTATCAGAGTTGTGAGTGCATATCAAGTTGGCTTTAACACGTAAGCTTTGTAAATCAAATGGAATATACTTCTTCACAGTTGCACAGTTTTTAATCGTGTTTTATTTTTTTCTTTTTCCCGTCGCTGCCCTCGTCGTTGCAAAATGAAGACCCGCTCCTAAACCAGAGTAAGTAAACTCTCGATACGATACGCCCTACCGCTTCGCTTCTAGCCACCGAACTGTTATGGCACTTTGATTGATTGGCACAAAATTAACGTATCTTTTACCAATGAGTGATTTTGCTTTAGCAAAACATTTTCTGAACTTTTTGGCAAAATTTATAAACATTGATTACAACGGGTAGTGGCTTGTGATGCAGTGTTTGTATCGTGTATGCGCAAAATAATTGTCACCGCTTATTGGGTTACAAACAATGAATTTTGCAATAAAGAAGTAGAATATTGTAAAATATATAAAGTAGAAGGCTGATTGTTGTTTTCTGTTTCTAGGAGTAGACCATCGATCGCGTAAGTTGCACCGCTCTCTGTGGTGTCACTAACTATAATCCTATCATTAACTGGATACGGTGCGGGCGCATGATTTTTACGATCGTTTCCCAAATTTATCGCATCCGACCAGATGATCGTTCGGCGAATGTACAACCGCGCGCCGTCACCGGTCGCTATTTTTATATCGGTTGGTAGGCGTTCTATTTTAGAAAACTGTACTGTGCTGCGCCCGCGCCATTCTGCAAAGAAACAAAATGTCGGTCAACGGGCGACTGCTTGAGTTGCCCCGACTTATTTTTGATTTATTGCATGAAAGAAATAACACAATATCGAAGCATGACTACCTTGTAATATTGTCGTAATACGTATCTGTCCATGTACCACTGTCATGGTAATTATAAATGTTGTCATAAACCCACAACAAACAATAATATCATTCACAAATACAAAACAACACAAGTATGAATTAAAGTTTAAACACGACGCCAATAATTATCTAAAAATGAATGTTATACGATTTTAGAGAACGAGGAGAGTAAATCGTGTAACAATAATAATGTTAACAAATGAATAATGCTGCTACGTAGTAGTTCAATACGCAAACATAAAGCTAAAATTTTAACAAAATGTACAGTTCCCGATGTCCCTGCTTACACGCCAATATAAAAGCGTAACAGCAGAAAACTTAACTCTAACGAGTTACCGTTAAACTCAATCACCGTAACCAAAATTATAATATATGTATTGTTACCGTTGTAATGACGGTTTCTAACATTAACCCGAATTAATTTAAAGACATCCTAATTACAATAAGCTTTGTTTCTATTTGCAGGGGTGAGGGAGACCCAGAATTCATCAAGGTTTGTTCTATTTTGTTTGATTTTAATATCTTAACGCCCAATACCTAACATTTAGAAATCTATCAACGCAGTTAAGTTAACTTAAAAAACAGTATTTTATATAGATCCAATGCAAAGGTTTCATCTATTAACAATAATATTGTTATCTAACAGCGTCAAGACCAGAAGCGGTCGGACTTGGATGATCAGTTGAAGGAATACATCAATGAATGGCGCAAACAACGGGCTAAGGAGGAAGATGAGCTCAAACGCCTCAAGGAGAAGCAGGCCAAGCGCAAGGTGAGATAATTTATATTAATGACTTATTTATAAAAATTGTGGCACTTATTATTCTACCTCCATAGAAAATACAATGTTATCTTATAATTCTAGGTATCTCGCGCTGAAGAAGAGAAACGCCTCGCCCAGAAGAAGAAGGAAGAGGAAGAAAGGAGAGTTCGCGAGCTCGAAGAGAAGAAACAGCGCGACATTGAAGAAAAGAGGCAGCGACTCGAGGAGGCAGAGAAGAAGCGCCAGGCTATGCTCCAGGCCATGAAAGAATCCAGCAAGACCGGACCCAACTTCACCATCCAAAAGAAGAGCGATAACGTGAGTATTGGAATTAACACTGATAATTATAAATATTCTCTTCTATTTTTTATAAAATAAATGTCTTGTAGTTTAGTTTGGTTTTGTAGTGAGTTTAGAGTAGTTAGTCCAAATTTATTCTAAGACTGTATTTCTCTGTAAACATTCATGTACTTTGATATGTTTGCTGTGTATGTAACTACGTTTGTGTAAACAGTTTAAATTTACATGTTACCGTAGTGTAGAGATGTATTACATTATGTTAGTTGTATCGAAATTGTTGTACCATCATTTTATACATTTACAGTTTGGCCTCAGCAACGCTCAGCTGGAACGCAACAAGACCAAGGAGCAGCTTGAAGAGGAGAAAAAGATCTCGCTGTCCATCCGCATCAAGCCCCTGAACATTGAGAACCTCTCCGTCGACAAGCTCCGACAGAAAGCCACAGAACTCTGGGAGTGCATTATCAAACTCGAGACCGAGAAATACGATCTTGAGGAGAGGCAAAAGAGGCAGGACTACGACGTAAGTTCTATTACTGTTAACTATAGCAATACATAATACATATACAATATATAAACTCCAGTAGATAAATATTTATTTTAATTTATAATTTGAATATCTGTAAATTTTCCCCAGGAAAATAATGGTTTATGTTGATTTGCAAATAAAAAAATATTACAACGGTCAAAATAACTTTATACACTTTACTGCTAATATTCGATAATTTTATTTTGTCAACAGTTAAAAGAGCTCAAAGAAAGACAGAAGCAACAGTTGAGGCACAAGGCCCTCAAGAAGGGTCTTGACCCCGAAGCACTCACAGGCAAGCACCCGGTAAGCATAACTACACAAACAATTTTACTTCTAGATGAGACTGCAGAACTAATACGATAAACAGTTTCTAAAACAACCTATTATAGTAGAAGGCAGTCCATTTACTATGAACACAACAATTTTATTTTGAAGTTCATTCCTAAAGAGATGTTTTATTTTCAGCCCAAAATCCAAGTAGCGTCAAAATACGAGCGACGCGTCGACACAAGGTCTTACGACGACAAAAAGAAGCTGTTCGAGGGTGTAAGTATTCACACATCTTAGACAGATACACCAGTTAGTTAATTAATTTGAAGAATTATCAAACGTTCGAATCCTGTCACCAGTTTAAAGGGAGTATCAAATCTTAAAGTTGAAAGAAAACTATAGTTCTAAAATAACTTGGCGTTTAAGTATCCAGAGATAGTTTAATATCTGAAATTAAATACACATTAATTTCTGGACATCCCTACTCCTAGTCTATTTATGTTGGACAAACGCCAAAATCTCTATCGAGGTCACTTTCACATATATTTAATGAGCTATTCGCATGTAATAGCAATTGAATGTAATACTTAATCTTCAAGGAAACTTGAGCCAATTTAACACACTGTCATACAAATAGTTACTTACTACTATAGCTTTTGCCTGCGGCTTCGCCCACGTGAAGCTATAAGTATTAAAATTAAAAATGATCTCTTCTTTGTATGGGTGAACCTTGACCTCTCTGATGTATACATATACATCAGAGAGGTCAAACTGTACCTCAGGATCCGTTCAACTAATAGGGTATTACACCTTTTTTTGAAAACTGTTTTAAATTAATCCTTAGATCGTAATGAACCAGTAGAATTTTTATTTTAGTTTTATAAAACCGAAAAATGCCTTAAAAACTATTTTTAATTTATGATTTTGAATTTTCGCGCGGAAACACTAGCCGCCATGCTATTTCGGGTCGTGACGTCACTAAACGTTAGTAAACAATACAACTGCAAAAGACCAAGTAAGGTCAAGTCACTATCGGAGTGACATCACGTTGGAATCCAATATGGCGGATGGCGTTTTAAAACAGATTTTTGAAATTTAATTATAAAATTTACATTGCATTTTTATAAATAAATACTAACGTTTCTCGTTTACTTTTTAAAAAATCTATCGTAAACATGCAATTTTATATTTTTTCTTACATGGTGTAAAATACCCTATTGAGATTCACCAGTTTTTAAGTAAGGGCATATACTTTCTAACAGTAATAACAAAATTAAAATCTAATCAGCAGTTTTTGCGCCAACCCGCAAGAAACAGACAACAATTTCAAAAATCACATTTTTGGGTTTGGAGATGGTTATAATTATACACTTGTTTTTATCTATATACTTTTCTTCAATTTAGAGATACAGCATTTTTACGATTTTATAATAGTAAAGATTAAGAACACATTCACACACGCGAAAGATATTGATGAAAAAATTTAAACGCAGGGTTTGGATACTCAAATGGCAGAGTTTATGGATAAAATATGGAAAGAGAAGATGAACGAGTTCATGAATCGTACCAGAAGTAAGAGAAGAACGCCACGCTTGGCGGTTGTGTGCCCAATGTTGTACCCTACGACGCATGTCTTCACGGCATGTCCTACTCCATTTGTGCCCCAGGCGTACCTTTGTGTGCTGTTGAAATAACTTGGACTAGTGAAAATTTATATCAATGATTTAGAACTTTATTTTAAATATAAATCATAATTTGTGACAAATTTTCACCAGCCATTTTTTTTCGATAGTTAATCATCTTCCGAGCTCGACAAGTCCCAGTCTTGTGTATCTCCTATTATACCAGTGTCATTGTATTTACCCTGTGTTAACGATTCCTATAGGACCTTGAGAAACTGAACAAGGACTTCCTCGAGAAGGTGTGGCAAGAGAGGGCCGACCAGTTCGGTGGCAGGCAGAAGAGTAAGTACTAAATTTTGCAGTCGATAAAACAGTGATCTTACGGAACTTCCAAATCTAGATTCGTCTACCTGCAAAGTTATATTGGTTTATTTATTTATTTATTTATTTTTGGTTGAATTTAAGTCCAATCCATTTGACATTAAGAACCATTATGCACAAGTTTTTAACGAGATCTTGAGGCATGGAATTAATTTTAAATATTCCCATGTAAATAATTATTTGTTTTAGATTTAATTTTTTTAGGAAATTTTCTTAGAATCATATTGCAATTTCTTACTTGAAATACGCATGTTGGATATCTACATGACAAACTCTCTGTGTTCGATGTTTTAATACTTATACTTGAAGGACTTCGGTTAAGGTTCGACTGCCCTCGTTTCGGATCAATCGAAGTTGGGTCCTGTTATAGATTCATAATAGCTGGTTGCTATTTAGAATATATGTTCAATATAGTGGTGCCGTTTTAGACGGCACCACTATATTGAACATATATTCGATAAAACAGTGATCTTACGGAACTTCCAAATCTAGATTCGTCTACCTGCAAAGTTATATTGGTTTATTTATTTATTTTTGGTTGAATTTAAGTCCAATCCATTTGACATTAAGAACCATTATGCACAAGTTTTTAACGAGATCTTGAGGCATGGAATTAATTTTAAATATTCCCATGTAAATAATTATTTGTTTTAGATTTAATTTTTTTAGGAAATTTTCTTAGAATCATATTGCAATTTCTTACTTGAAATACGCATGTTGGATATCTACATGACAAACTCTCTGTGTTCGATGTTTTAATACTTAAACTTGAAGGACTTCGGTTAAGGTTCGACTGCCCTCGTTTCGGATCAATCGAAGTTGGGTCCTGTTATAGATTCATAATAGCAACCAATTTAGAATATATGTTCAATATAGTGGTGCCGTCTAAAACAGCAACAAAATGGGTGTCAATCAAAAAAGCTATATTCTCAAAAGGAAAAATAAATCTTTATCTAGTAACAGGATAGTTTAGAATAATTTTCAGCAAACTAAATATAACCTGCTTTCTATTTACCTGTTATCTATTTCGATATTTATATGAATGTATTAATAACAGCGAGGCTGCCCAAGTGGTTCGGTGAGAGGCCCGGTAAAAAGAAGGGCGACCTCGAATCCCCCGAAGGCGAGGAAGACGTCAAGGCTGAGCCTGAAGACGACGAGGAGCCTCAGTTCGAGCCTGAACCCGAAGAGGAAGAGGAAATCGTAGAGGAGGTCGAAGAGGAGGAGGAAGAAGAGGAAGAGGAGGAGGAGGAAGAGGAGGAAGAAGAAGAGGAAGAGGAATAAGTAAGCATCATAAACATTTTGTAGTCATATCATAAAAACATTACAGAATTGATGAAACGTTTAGTGCTCGTTCCGATTCCTCGATCGAGCAGTGTTATTGGGTTTTTCTGCGAAATTTGCAGTGGCAGCTCTTGCTTTTGCTCTTTTGGCTTAGTTAACCTGAGGTAGTACGTTGTGTAATGTTTTTCGAAGGAAACAAAGCACAAGACAGTGCGATAAAAATATTACGCAATGAATCGATAAAAAGTTTTTCTAAAAGTATTTTATTGTGATTTGATTAATCCCAATGTATTTTTTAATTGTTACAGGCGTACGCAACACGAATTGATCAGGGAAGCTAGATCGCCGACACTCACGGGTCGGACTGTACTGTTTTGTAACCAATCCATTAACTTATTACTATTATAAATTATTTTTATTATTTATACTGTTGAATTATTCGTTACGGAACATGGACATTTTTTGCACTTAGAACGTCGTGAACACCTATGACGCTACAATAAACTAATTTATTTCATAAGGCTGTCTAGTTTTTTATTTTACCTCGAGATTATAGTGAAATGTGCAAAGAGCGGATTGAAGACTAGGGATAGTTATTTTAGTGAAGGAAATATCCGACTTGCTGTCAGTCCCACTAGTCCCGCCGCAGTCGGTGGGTGGTCAAAGCGTCTGAATGAATCAACCTACTTGTTATGAATTACCTAGCTACAACTACAATAAAGAAGATAATTAATCGAGCAGATTTGAAATGAATTCTTCTGCAAAACAACTTTTTGTATTTTTTAGGATAAATATAGAAAACTACTGGAAAGGCATGAATAAAGATATCACATAACATACCATACTGTCACAGCTGTATTCTCCAAAGATTAAGGCAAAGACGTACCTACTTAAATTAGACCCACAGTTCTCTGGTATGTACACTAGGGGTGAAACTGTTTTTTAATTGATTTAATTGCTATTAACCGAAATCCATCTCAAAATCCAATAACACTGCTCGATCCGAGAAACGAATCGAGGACTCACGCTTTAGTATCCGCATCTTGAGACCACTAGGGTAACCCATTGATTAAATTTCTAAACCAACATGAAGTAAATCAAAGTGAAGACTAGGATATAAATAAAATAATTTAGTACTTACATAATTGTTTAAATCATATATTCAATACAATAAATCTATAATAATAAAATGTTCGTTACAACTAATAGCATATTACACAGAAACTAAATAACAACTACACTACAATGACACGACATATTTAACTACTCTAAATGCTTAGCATTCAAATACGTACAAATAAACATATAAATAAAATTAAATAACAGGTTCTTTTACACATTAACCTGTCAAGGAACGATTAGGAGATACAATAGAAAAATAATTGCAACAGCCCTCTGGAGGGTCACTGTTCTTTAATAATGATATCGATATTTTTTTGTTTGTTTTTTCTGTTATCCGGCTGATGGGATTCGCGATGGCTTAGTGGTTAGTGCGTCTGGTGTATCTATGCAGAAGACGCAGGTTAAAATTATGCTCGCGGTAAAATTTTTACTTCACTAAAATAATGATATCGATATTTTAATAGTAACCTGTGGTTGCCGAATATAGAATAAGCTTAAAAAAGGAATGTACTACCTCATTCCAAGAAAGATTAATTTATGAAATAAGTGAAGAGTTTGTCAGTTATTAGTTTAAAATATATATATATATATATATTTCTCCAGTATCTACACAGACCCGAAATATAGTACAATACTATATATTATATAGTACGTTTGGCAACCCTATCCACCGCATGTCACCCGTCAAGAAACTTTAAAATATCATTGTATGCCTTGTCTTAACACTTAAAGTACCAATCCTTAATAATAAGGAGCCCTATTAACAACTCAGGAAAGTTTATGTCTTCTTCTTCTGCCTGGCGCTACTAACCTCGGCGTTTGCCAGGTTTCGCCTACATAGAACATAAAAGCTTCAATAAGTATCAATGTCACTATTTATGATCTCTCTGAACACAAATTGTTATAGCAGAATATACCTTTTTCCTTTGTAATACCGCACTCGCATGCAAGTTCAGAGCGGCCATTAAGTTAAGTTACACCTATCGCATGCTACGTGATTTACAGTTAAACTTAATTTTTATTAAAACACAAACATATATGGTTAGTTTATATTTTTTATTAATGAAAGTAGTAAGATGCATTGGTAAGGAACTATATCTATAAATATAACGCAACTCAGTCGTATTTATCACGAGTTTTTCGAAATATTTAAGTATTAATGTCACAAAATATTTTGTGTTTGACCTAGTGAAGATTCTAAACTTTTTTTAACTGCATTATAGAATCAATATTTGTAATTACATACATTTCATATACTCCAATCCAATAGAATGTTTTAGGGCACACAATAAGGTGCAATTTAGCTTAGGCGTTACCTTATATAACGTGACACAGTGTAGTTGTTAGGTAGTCGGTACATGGTATCTTACGCGGCGGGGATGGGGTTGGAAGGCGGCTTCTGCTGCGGAGTCTTGTGCATCATGTTGATCTTGTCGCCCAGGCTCAGCGCCATACCCTGCGGAGGAGAAGGTTGGGGCGTTTTACTCCTGCTATTGTTTAAAATAATTATCACGACTGATCGCTAATCTTCTGATATACATAACTATAACAGCAGATTACAGCCATTATGCGGTTGTAATGTAAGGGAGAAGTTAGTGACCCTTGTCACTGGACTCGAGTCGAGAGAGAGAGTCGTAGTTATCAATGTTCTTTATATTTATGATCTATATAATAGGTGAATATTCAGCTAGCCACATACCTGGCTCTTGGCCCTGATGCGAACGTGACCCACTACTGGGGAGTTGGGCTTGTGAAGAGGCGTCTCGATGCTCAGGTTGGCCAGAGCATCCTCACCGAAGATGGACCGCGCGTACAGGTTCGCTGCCATGAACCCACATTGCCCCGATAATGCCTTAGGATAAAAAACACAAGATTATGTGGAATTCATGAAGATAAACACACACCATCACCCCTGTTTCCCCAAGGTGTACCAATCTAAACCCACAGTGACAGTGATTTCAATGGTATGTTTTAGGGTCTATGTAACAGGGAACTGGGAATCATCAATTGGGTACAAATATAAACACGGAGCTGTTACCGAGAATTAAATTTAAAAAATAAAACATTATATTCGAGCTGGAGAGATTAGAAGGAAAAAAAGGATCTTTCGTACTAAACATTTCTGTTCCTTTGATGTAACTATTTTGCTCTTCAACAATATAAGTGCACAAAGTCAATGACAAAGACAATAAAGTTTTTATAAAGCTTGCTTACCTTTTCTGGCGTGAGACACTTCATGTTGGTAGAAGCAAGGAGGTGTTGTAAGTACTCGCGAAGGTCGGTAATATTTGTATTGACAGAGACCTGTGAAATATAAACAATGAAAACTCCTTTAATAAATTATAGATCGTCTAGCTCAAAAACTTCTACAGTCTACTCCGTGGGAAAGTCACTGAACTTTCTTTGGTAGGATTTTTTTAGTTATTTATTAATTACTCATTCAGTATTAATTGTCACTTTAAATTGAATTAGGTGAGTCTAACGTAAGGGTGATTTTCCAGTTAGTCAAACCCCAAGAGCTACGAGAAAGTCATCATATTTATACCCACATAGGGAAAATTTGCCAAATATTCAACATTTTGATTAGATGACATGATGATGAGATATATGGTATTTTCTTTTGGTTTTAATAACAATTTACTAGGTCGCAAAGGTGGAGACGTACCTTGTTCTCCCACTCGAACTCTGCCCACATCTGTCGGAAGTCGGGGTCGGAGCAGAGCGCGGGCTGGATGTAGTCCACGATGTCGATGTGGATGTCGTTCAGCACCACCACGCCGCGGTCCGCGCCCGCGCCCGACACCTCGTATACTGCACATACACACATACTGCAGCGACATCTACCGCGCTACATCTGACAAATCCTGAATCGCGCAAGTGAAGTTTGCAACGCAACTTGGATATAACCGTTGGGTCGCGGCCCACCCGCCTGGTCGGAGGATCCTCCCTTTGGTTGAAGGTGCAACAAAACATACACACATTACGAACCCATCCCAATTCTTTGATAGCTTTCTTCATGGAAGGTTGATGGGAAAGTCCCCCTGCATCTATGTTACTGCCCCATATGTATTTAATTCATTCATGAACGCTAATCGAGTAGAATTCTCATTATATGCAAATGACATAAACTTTCGACAAATCGAGCGCGCACAAGTGGCATATCCGTATATTTTGTTTCTATTTGTTTGTCTATTCAAGCTTCAGATTGTCTACAGATCCTGTTGTAGTTCATAATGATTAAACCTCTCTGAAGTTATCTGAGTTTATAGAAATGTGATACAGGCACAGTCACATAAAAAAATATGTAAAATATTTTAGTGTGCTAAATATCGAAAGTTGTAAGGAAAATACTTTGATTTCGATGACTTTAATGAAGTACGCGACGTTGTGGCTCGGTTAAACTATACGTACTGTAGCATTGTAATCTCACTTTTTATATGGAAGCGTAATTATAGGCATCAGAGCTCTACTTTGTTTTTAATGTGAAAATCAGGGCTACCTCGGTTTTACGAGGTTTACTTATTATTATCAGCTCAGTTAGATCCACTGCAGGGCAAAATCCTTTCTACCCTTCATATACTCCTCTAACTGCTTAAGGAGTTGTTTTAAGTATTTATATTTATTTATTTGCAATCCATATGGTAAGTATAATATTCAGAAACAATTATGGACCCTGTCAGGCACAGCAAAATTAATAACTAAGTAGAGAGAGGAGTACTTTAATCGTAGCAAGTGGCGGTCTAGTTTAGGTCGTTTCTGTCTATCCCTGTGGGAGAAAGGCGTGAGTGTATGTATTTATGTATATATTTAAGTAGTGGGAAAGTAAAACCATAATAGTCATTAGAGAGTCTCATCCTGGCTACAAGTTGTATAAGTAACTTAGTCAGTGTATGCACAGTCGCGAGACTTGGCGGTCGAACATTTTTTTATCAAAATCCTTTGAACGACTCGATATGTCAGCCAAACCCACATTTCACTTCCGCCAATTAGGATAGTTTAAAATGCGTTAACTCATCATACGATTTAATATCAATTCAAAGTATCAAATAACGCGCATAAAACTCAAGGGGATATCGGCTGGTTGAGGGAAAGCGTGATAACGCACAGCGCGCCGGCGCGCTCGGTGCAAGCGATTTTAGCCTTAAGGGTGGTTCACCGCGAAGTTAGTCGATAGTACAAGTAGTAGGTGTGAGGATGAAGCGGTACCGATGTTGCCGAAGATGATGCCGTTCTCTGTGGAGGCGACCTTGACGTGCGCCTTGATGGTGGCGTAGTCCCGCGGCGCCAGCACCACGGCGCCGGGCCGCTCCACCAGGCGCAGGTCGCCCAGCGTGGCCAGCTCCACCGTCAGGTTCTGCAGCGTGTCGTCTGCCGACATAACATAACATAACAACACCGGAACATTGTATGCACTGCACTACTCACCAACAATCCACGAGATCGCCATCCTAGCACTTGAAACTTATTTTTTTATTCAAATACTGAATTTCGAACGAAAAAAGTGTCTTAGGGCCACTTGCACCAACTTGTTAAACGTGTTTAAATTGTATTTAAACACAAAATGTGTATGGAAAATTGTATTTAAATATGATTTAAACACATTTAAGAAGATGGTGTAAGTGGCCCTCAGTTCGTTATTCAATCTCAGAAAGCGATCTGACACAATATACCATATAATTTTATCAACACATTTCTTAAACCACAAAAAAATTTAAACTTCTTGAAATAATTTAGTTTTCAAAACATTAACATTTATGAGAGCCATGCTTCGACACGAATGGGCCGGCTCGACCGGATTGATACCACGGCCTCATAGAAAACCGACGTGAAACAACGCTTGCGTTGTGGGCCAAACCCTTTTAAAAGGCAGGCAACGCAATTGTGACTTCTCTGGTGTTGCGGGTGTTCATGGGCGGCGGTTATCGCTTACCATCAGGTGATTCGTCTGCTCATTTTCTCTCTATCCCATAAAAAAATGTGCAGCGCTACGATTAAAAAAAACAATAATCAAGTTAGGAATAAAAAAACATCGACTACTAAAGTCTTCACAGACCCAACATAATTATTATTAAATAATGCAGGAGTCCATAATTCAATCAATAAATTAAACATAGAATCTATTTTAATCCGATGAACGGGGATTCATCAAACTGCTTGTAAAGAATAAAATAAATAATAAATATTCTGTGACATTTTACAAAGCCCCGCCTAGTCCCAAACTAAACACTACTAATATACATTTTTTTAATACTTATATACTTTTTTTTTGTAAATACATACTTATAATACACAAGCAACTAGCAGACGAACACAAACACGTATATTCATCACACAAATATTTGTCACATAAACAGTCCGGTACACGAACCACTAAAGCACAGAGATCGTAACAAAGAGAATAACAAAAATAGACTGACCGGTCTGGTTAACGACCAAGACGTCGAGCACGATGTCGTACTGGTTGACGGCGACGATGGCCTCCGCGTACACGGGGTCGGAGAAGCCCGTCAGCTGCGTCACCTTCGACAGCTTGCCGCGCTCTTCGCTCACGCCGCTGGTGCGCCCTGGACAATGGACAACGACAAACAACTGCGTTACTACTACATTACTACTGTTATACACGTACGAGGAAGATACGAAGAGGGGCTCGTGGCTAAATAATAACTACACTGATCATAACTGACACCTAATTTCATTTTTCTGCTTTGTTTTTACCACATATGTTGTATATTTAGGGCCACTTGCACTCTTAAATGTGTTTTAATCGTATTTAAATACAAATTTACAGTGAAAATTTGTGTTTAAATACAATCTAAACATATTCAAGAAGTTGGTGCAAGTGGGCCTTATTCTCGTAAAATGACATCCGGTTCTCAAATAACGTGAACCTTCGTCAAATAATGTGATAGTGTGTGACAAGAGGTGCGAGGGTTCATCCGCTTTGTGACGTCACATATTAAAAACTAATAAAAAAAATGCTATTTTGCTTTATTTCTAGAAAAATTTAAAGATATAATTATGACGTAGCGCTACAGGGTGGTGGGTACAAATGTGACGTGTTGCATGAGCGGGGCGGGAATGGGGGTGGGGGGTCAATAAATGATGAACTTCGTGTTATGTTTTTTATGGATGACTCCTTAGCTGTTAACGAGGTCTTTTATGATAATTATGTACCTTGCAGCGCCTTGGTGAGCGACAGTTCGAACATGTCGTGGTGTGCGCTAGCGGCCGTGTTGCCCGCCAGCTGAGCGAATACGATGCCGGTCTCCACGTCCACCTTGTTGTCTTGACGCTTGGTCTCGCGATCCTGTACCATAAAACTAATGAGTCACGCATTCAACGATAAAGTCATATTTGTACTGAAACTTGTATCATATTTTGATTGAGAATTTCTAACAAAAGTGCTGCCAGCTCATCGCTGGAGCCAAACAGCACGCACATGGCACAATGTCTGTAATGTAGTTTAGTGTAGTGTAGGGTGTAGAGTGAGAGTGTAGAGTGTAGTGTAGTGGTAGTGGTAGTATAGTGTAGTGGTAGTGGAAGTATAGTGTAGTGGTAGTGTAGTGGTAGGGTAGTGGTAGTGTAGTGGTAGGGTAGTGGTAGTGTAGTGTAGTGGTAGTGTAGTGTAGTGGTAGTGTAGAGTAGTGGTAGTGTAGTGCTAGTGTAGTGCTAGGGTAGTGGTAGGGTAGTGGTAGTGTAGTGGTAGTGTAGTGGTAGGGTAGTGGTAGTGTAGTGTAGTGGTAGTGTAGTGCTAGGGTAGTGGTAGTGTAGTGTAGTGGTAGTGTAGTGTAGTGGTAGTGTAGAGTAGTGGTAGTGTAGTGTAGTGTAGTGCTAGGGTAGTGCTAGGGTAGTGGTAGTGTAGTGTAGTGGTAGTGTAGTGTAGTGGTAGTGTAGAGTAGTGGTAGTGTAGTGCTAGTGTAGTGCTAGGGTAGTGGTAGTGTAGTGGTAGTGTAGTGCTAGGGTAGTGTAGTGATAGTGTAGTGGTAGTGTAGTGGTAGGGTAGTGGTAGTGTAGTGGTAGGGTAGTGGTAGTGTAGTGGTAGGGTAGTGGTAGTGTAGTGGTACGGTAGTGTAGTGGTAGGGTAGTGGTAGTGTAGTGTAGTGGTAGGGTCGTGGTAGTGTAGTGTAGTGCTGGGGTAGTGTAGTGGTAGTGTAGTGATAGTGTAGTGGTAGTGTAGTGATAGTGTAGTGGTAGGGTAGTGGTAGTGTAGTGGTAGGGTAGTGTAGTGGTAGGGTAGTGTAGTGGTAGGGTAGTGGTAGTGTAGTGTAGTGGTAGTGTAGTGTAGTGTAGTGTAGAGGACCTTATCGGCGTCGTCGAGCAGGCAGCTGGCGCGGTCGGGCAGCGCCAGCAGCGCGGCCAGCGCGGCGCTGGAGCCTGCCAGCACGCACATGGCGCACTGTCAGTAGTGTAGTGTAGTGTAGTGTAGTGTAGTGTAGAGTACCTTATCGGCGTCGTCGAGCAGGCAGCTGGCGCGGTCGGGCAGCGCCAGCAGCGCGGCCAGCGCGGCGCTGGAGCCTGCCAGCACGCACATGGCGCACTGTCAGTAGTGTAGTGTAGTGTAGTGTAGTGTAGTGTAGAGTACCTTATCGGCGTCGTCGAGCAGGCAGCTGGCGCGGTCGGGCAGCGCCAGCAGCGCGGCCAGCGCGGCGCTGGAGCCTGCCAGCACGCACATGGCGCACTGTCAGTAGTGTAGTGTAGTGTAGTGTAGTGTAGTGTAGAGTACCTTATCGGCGTCGTCGAGCAGGCAGCTGGCGCGGTCGGGCAGCGCCAGCAGCGCGGCCAGCGCGGCGCTGGAGCCTGCCAGCACGCACATGGCGCACTGTCAGTAGTGTAGTGTAGTGTAGTGTAGTGTAGAGTACCTTATCGGCGTCGTCGAGCAGGCAGCTGGCGCGGTCGGGCAGCGCCAGCAGCGCGGCCAGCGCGGCGCTGGAGCCTGCCAGCACGCACATGGCGCACTGTCAGTAGTGTAGTGTAGTGTAGTGTAGTGTAGTGTAGTGTAGTGTAGTGTAGTGTAGAGTACCTTATCGGCGTCGTCGAGCAGGCAGCTGGCGCGGTCGGGCAGCGCCAGCAGCGCGGCCAGCGCGGCGCTGGAGCCTGCCAGCACGCACATGGCGCACTGTCAGTAGTGTAGTGTAGTGTAGTGTAGTGTAGAGTACCTTATCGGCGTCGTCGAGCAGGCAGCTGGCGCGGTCGGGCAGCGCCAGCAGCGCGGCCAGCGCGGCGCTGGAGCCTGCCAGCACGCACATGGCGCACTGTCAGTAGTGTAGTGTAGTGTAGTGTAGTGTAGTGTAGTGTAGTGTAGAGTACCTTATCGGCGTCGTTGAGCAGGCAGCTGGCGCGGTCGGGCAGCGCCAGCAGCGCGGCCAGCGCGGCGCTGGAGCCTGCTAGCACGCACATGGCGCACTGTCAGTAGTGTAGTGTAGTGTAGTGTAGTGTAGTGTAGTGTAGTGTAGTGTAGAGTACCTTATCGGCGTCGTCGAGCAGGCAGCTGGCGCGGTCGGGCAGCGCCAGCAGCGCGGCCAGCGCGGCGCTGGAGCCTGCCAGCACGCACATGGCGCACTGTCAGTAGTGTAGTGTAGTGTAGTGTAGTGTAGTGTAGTGTAGTGTAGTGTAGAGTACCTTATCGGCGTCGTCGAGCAGGCAGCTGGCGCGGTCGGGCAGCGCCAGCAGCGCGGCTAGCGCGGCGCTGGAGCCTGCCAGCACGCACATGGCGCACTGTCAGTAGTGTAGTGTAGTGTAGTGTAGTGTAGAGTACCTTATCGGCGTCGTCGAGCAGGCAGCTGGCGCGGTCGGGCAGCGCCAGCAGCGCGGCCAGCGCGGCGCTGGAGCCTGCCAGCAGCGCGTTGCGTACGATCTCGGGGCGCGCGCTGCCAGCCAGCACGCACATGGCGCCGTGCTCCAGATCATCCGCCGTCAAACCCGACGTGCTGCCGTTCGTGCCTGACAAACCATGTTCATTCACGTGATTTTTTTCAACATTAGCTTGGATTTCATTTATAGGTAACGAAGCAACACAGCATCAGCAACTCCTCATATTTACGATGAATTACTGATGCGTCGCGGGTCCTTAAGAGACATCGACGCTTTGACATTCTTGCAGACCCAGATCTGCAAGAATGTCAACATAAGAATGTAGGTACCCTTCTCCTGAGTGGGGTGGTACAGTGATAAAAAGATGTAGAAGACACCTGTTCGAGCAGTTCCCAAGATACAGACCGGAAAACACACACAGAGAGCCAACGTCTCTCCGAAAACTAAGGTCGCCGTCGACAATACGAACTGCCCGGTGTTGAATAGAGCCAAAAGGAAGGAGTTGTATTGGGTGCACCAGCCCATATGAGGTCAGACTTTGTAAAACAAAAGCCTGACCCGAAATGAAGTAGTGCCCCCAATGATCCCGGAATTGGACCACATTCGTAATTTCGACGCGAAGGATCCCAATTCTCTTGGAGATTTTAAGGGGATTATCTCGGCACTCGGCGTTTGTGTCTTAGTGGGCTTGAGTACCACAAGGTTATAACAACCACATTCGGAGACCTGCACCAGGGAAGTCTCGATCTCAGACACAATTCGCTTTCTGCTCGCCTCCACCAAGGATCGCAGAATATTTGCACGATCAGCATAGACTTGCCCATCGCCCGTACTGTCATCTTCATAGCAATGAATATTGTTAATTAAACCTATCATTGATGTGCAATAGAAACAGCATAGGCGACAGTACAGCTCCTTGAGGAACGCCAGCATTAATGGGCTTAACGTTGGAGCATAAACCATCGACAACGACCTGTATACTCCGCTCTGATAGGCAGGTGGCGACCCCCGCGCCTATTTCATCAGGAAGTCCGTAAGACAGTAGCTGCGATAGATAAGTACCTTATGCCAGACCTGATCGAATGCTTTTGCAATGTCCAGACTAAGAGTCCTTACTCTCTCGATGTGTTGTTAACAGATTTTTGCAGTTAAATTTAGTTTTGATGGGGTACATTTGGGATGAAACATTTATATTAGGTTAGGTTAGAACTAGATTTCTTTCTTTGTTAGAACTGTTATCAAAAAACGCACGAGCCGAGTGAACCAGCGGTCCCGCGTTAACGGCCGGTGAGTGCCAGAACCGTCTAAAATTGTAGCCATAGTGAAACCAGAGAAACAAGGTACACTTATATAGAAGAAATTAGGGTTACTTTCACGAGCTTTAGCTGTTGTTATACACAAGCGAAAAAAATATGAACTAAAATGTACAATTTGATTGCTTTCATTTCACAAGAACGCTAATGAAAATGCTTTATGCATATCTGCTGAACGTGATTCACCTGTTTTACATAACAGCGCTGTTTTGTAAGCCAGCTGGCGGTTATGTAAAACTGCGACATATAAAAATACCTGAGCTATACTGATCTATGTCGTCTGCGTGGTCTGTTTACGCTTAGCCGTGTGTAATATAGCCGGATGTTTTTTTTCAGGTTTTTTTTATTGTATAGGGGAGCAAACGAGCACACGGATCACCTGATGGTAAGTGATAACCGCCGCCCATGGACACCCGCAACACCAGAGGAGTCACAAGTGCGTTGCCCGCCTTTTAAAAGGTCTGGGTTTGGGCCTCCGGTAACCTCATTCACTCGGCGAAACACAACGCAAGCGTTGTTTAACGCCGGTTTTCTGTGAGGCCGTGGTATCACTCCGGTCGAGCCGGCCCATTCGTGCCGAAGCATGACTCTCCCACGTCAAAACGTAAAAGGTTACATACACCCATAGAAAAACATTACACATACACTTGCAAATCAAATACTAATACATAAAATAACATTTAAAACTTATTGATTACGTAAGATCGGCAATGTACTGTGCTGTCGTGTCGACACTCGACACCGCCTTTACCATCGCGGCTACTAATAATATATAAAGCTGAAGAGTTTGTTTGTTTATTTGAACGGGCTAATCTCAGGAACTACTGATCCGATTTGAAAAATTCTTTCAGTGTTAGATAGCCTATTTATTGAGGAAGGCGGGCTAGCGGGCGAGAAGCTAGTACTATATATAGTACTACGAATATATAGAATAATATTAAACATTTATTGATTACGTAAGATAGGCGACGTAGTCTGCTATGCCGTGTTGTCATCACCTTCACCATCGTGTATACTGGGAGAGACATTAGCGTACCAAAACAAATAAATAATAATATAAGTAGGTACCCGGGTTGAGCTTGTGATGCGCCAGCAGCTTGGCGGCCAGGTGCACGGCGCGGGCTGCGGCGGGCGCGGGCAGGCGCAGCGCCAGCTTGCACAGCGCGGAGCACGCGCACGCGGCTGTGAAGCTCTCGCCCGCGCCCAGCGCGCCCAGCGCCGCCCACAGCCCCGGGCCCGCGCTGCTGGGACCCGTGCTGTTGCTCCTACCGGCGATACATTACATTATAATTATTATACAGTTACAGATATAAGATTGATACAGTTAATGGCAATAGTCTCGTCCCCTATTACATGGGACCTAAACATACCGGAGAACTGTGGGTGTACATTAGAACGCCTCTGCCTAACCCTTCAGGGAATACAGGCGTGATGGTATGTTATGTTAATGACATTAGCCACTGATTCGACTATGACAGTCTGTGGTCCAGTATTCCCTGGACCCCTTCAAAGACCCGCATCCCACCTACTGGGGCCATTGTCTGGTCGAGCGGCAGAATGCCCAAGCAAACCGCCAGGAGACCATAGCTCATGACAGCCAGAGGTCTGTTTACGCCCCGCTACGCCCGGTACGTCTACTGAAAATCAGGAGAGAAGTAGATACTACAGAGATAATTATCTACTTCTCTCCTGATCCAACTGCCCTCTCCACCGCCTACTTTGCAAGAATAACTTACTTGCAATAGAAGACAGTAGCTTCCCACATGTTCTCGCTCCCGACCATGGCACGAATGACGGCCGGAAGTGAGAGTTTCTATGTTAAACCTGAACGTAAGTCCATTTTCTTCCCTTCCTTTTTCTTTTGAAGATGGAAGAGTGAAATGAAACCTACCACAAACCCTCGTAAAACAATTACGTAATAACATCAGTAACAACAAAGTGACATCAGACAGTACTTACACGGGCAAGTTGAAAGCAGACTGAGAAGCATAGGTACCATCGCTGGTGACCAGCTGACGTGGTGCTGATGTGTCCTGAGCCTTAGCCGCTGCCGAATCAGATTCGTCCTGTATATGCGAAAATAAACAAATACCTTATGTTTCTCGCAAGTTTCGAATTTAATACAATGAGAACAGTAAAAGGTTATGTTTTACAAAAAACTACCTCCTTCCTAGTAAACTTTGCTGGGCGAATAGGGTTATAATTATAGAACAACCATCGACTTACATAATCAAATATCTGTTTTATTATTATGAAAATTAATAAAGGATTGAGTAGACTAACAGATCATATACAGTCCGTTTTTTTGGACTTGTCTTTTTTGGTAAACAAACCCTGCCCGATGCGAAAATCACAAGTTTTTCTTTAATCACGCACTTGATGTAGGAAACAATTTTATTAACACTTACATTATACACATACACTCTAAATTACACCAAAAACTGCTTCGAAATCACTATAAAAGCCTTTTATTTTTAATGAAAACGAAATTTTATGTAATTTCATTTTCACAGAATAAAATAGTCATGACAATTTGACATTTCAAAACTCTAGATTGTATACCAATTTTAGGGATGTGACAAAATAATGAATGATTTTTATTTATGTGAATGAACAACTGAACTGTAATTTCAAGTTCAAATGAAATGGCAGCCAGTAAAAATGTTATTGTATTACGCCTTCCGCCTTATCATTGCGAATTAAATCCCATTGAATGAATACAGGCACAATTAAAAGGCCATGTTGGCAAAAATAATAAATCTTTAAAATGGCTCAAGTCAAGGAATTGATTAAAGAAGGCTTAACAAAAATAGGCACGGTGTCATGGACCAATTGCATAAATCATGTAATCAAGGAAGAACATAAAATGTTGCAGCTCGATGACATAATAGATACTGCATCAGATGCACCGACCCAGAGGTTCATAATACATGTGTCAGAATCCGATGACTCTTCAGAGCCATCAGATTCTGACTCGTGTATTTTAGAGGAATACGAGTAATAAATTAATATTTCGCAGTTTGTCGTTTTGTTTATTCATATCCACACATTCACTTCATATTTAAAATTAAAAGATCAATTCAGTACCTACTCGTCAAGGTGAGAATCATTCAGTCTTGGCTAAGAGTATTTAGTTCAGTCATTCATTCTGGCAATATATTTCAAGTCTCCGCTCAAGGGGTGGGTTTGAGCCGAGTATAACTTACAAAGGAGATAAATTCACGGGTGTTCAAGCGGCTGAAAGTTTTGCTAATTTCTTCGTTAGCACGTTTCTTCCAGATAAGCCCTTACTTGATACCCAAAAGGTTGCCATTTGTGATAATTATATGAATAGCAACTATATCAATATATTTAATTTTACTCCTCAAGATATCTTGTCAGGAATTAATAAATTAAAGCCTAGTAGCTCCGTCAGCCCCGATAATATTCCTCCTGTATTCTTAAAGACATATAAAAAATACGTAAGCCTCCCTCTTTATCACATTTTTAATCTCTCCCTAAAAACAGGCTTTTATCCCGCGCAATGGAAAATTTCTAGGGTTACTCCCATACCTAAGGAGCTTAATGGAACATTAGTAGAACAATATCGTCCCATTGCAATAATTTCATCTCCCGCTAAAGTTTTTGAAAATATACTTTATAAGTATATTTATTTGCAGGTTGATAAGTACTTATGCAATGAACAACATGGTTTTAGGGCAAAAAAGTCGGTTAATACAAATCTTCTGACCCTCGTGGACTATATCTCCAAACGCTTGGACCACGGTGGTCAGGTAGATGTTCTTTACTTTGACTTCCAGAAGGCCTTTGATAGGGTCAACAATGACATATTGCTGGAGAAACTATGCTCAATCGGTGTCTTCGGCTGCTCGCTGATTATCTGCGGGATCGCCAGCAGTTTGTCAGGCTAGGTATTTATGACTCTCGGCCATACCACACGCGTTCCGGAGTTAGCCAAGGATCAATTCTTGGACCCTTGCTCTTTCTAATAATGGTCAATGACTTGCCAGCCGTTCTTCACAAAGCGAAAAGTCTCCTCTATGCGGACGACTTGAAGCTGTTCTCAGAAATAAACTCCGAGGTCGACTGTTTAGCACTCCAGCGTGATATCGACGCCGTATTTGACTGGAGTGTTAAAAACAAAATGGAATTTAATTCCTCCAAATGCTATGTTATGGGTTTTGGCCGAGGTCGAAGTCCTTTCTCCTTTAATTACAAAATTGATAACAGAATTATTACTAGAACAGATTGTATGAAAGATCTTGGTGTCACTTTCGACCAAAAGCTAACATTTCATAGTCATATTGTCGATGTTACTAAGGACTCTTTTAAGCGACTTGGTTTCATACTACGAAATGTGAAGGACTTCGATAGAATCGATCCTATTAAAACTATTTTTAGTGCCCTTGTACGCAGTAAACTGGAGTCCAGTGCAAGTGTTTGGAACCCATTTCAGAAAAAGTATACTTTAATGCTAGAAAAGGTTCAAAAAGCCTACCTGAGATACTTGTATAAGCGTATTTATGGATATTATCCAATTATGTACCCTACAAAGTTCTTATTAGGTTGTCTGGGATATAATTCGTTAGAAGTTAGAAGGAAACACGACCAAATAATAACTGCGTGCAAGATCCTTCGTGGGAAGTTTGATGCCTTGGAACTGCACAGTGAATTGTCTCAACTGTTTTCCCCCTTAAACTATACCCGTAACAGGAGACACAGATTGTTCGCCGTGCCCGCGTGCCGAACTGTCACACGAGCACAGTCTCTTGTTCCTCGCACGCTGTCTGCGCTTAACGCTCTCCTGGAAGCCAAGCCTGAATGTGATGTGTTTGCGGATGAATGGAAGACATTTTTGTCAGTATGCTTGGAGTATTGTGAGAGCAGTGTGTGAATGCTATGTCTTTAATTAATGTAATTGGCTAGCGGCCGTTTTAATTAAAGTAAAATAAATAAATAAATAAATGATTTCCCAACACTATAGTTTCAAGTTCAAGTTCAAATGTTTTTATTTCAAATAAGCTTTTACAAGCATTTATGAAACGTTATGCTTCTAGTTGCACGGTTCCAAAAGGTTGATCCTATGGAGAAGAATCCGGCAAGAAACTCCATGGACACTCTTTTAAAATAAATAAAGTTACTGTTACAGTACAATATCTTTGTGCTGTATCTACAATCTACATCGCAATCTTATGATCTTTATCGCACGTTGAATATCTATTAAATGTTTCTACTATCCGTGATCAACACGTAGTCGTTAGTATATAAGATGCACCTTTGGATAATTATAACTAGACTATACTACAACTTTGTCTCATTTATACCTAATCATATACTGCCAAGAAGTTTGGCAAATTGGTGACCCCGACGAACGAATACGCAGCAAGAAACATGGCACAATCACCATGCAAGGCGAACATAAATCAGCAAGGAACACTTGAAGTAGCTGCTGGCACCTCGGTTTTATCTCGCATTCCGGAATTTTGGAAAGACCAACCAAGATTATGGTTCACGCAACTAGAAGCCATATTAGCACCACAGAAGCAAGGAGACGAATACAAATACTGTACAGTAATAGCAAAATTATCCAAGGAAGAAATACTACAAGTTAGTGACCTAATCACTTCACCACCGACTACAGATAAATATAAAAACATCAAGGAACGTTTAATTGATTGTTACGAAGAAACAGAACAGCGACAGTTTCAAAAATTAATATCAGAGACAGAACTCGGTGATCAAAAACCTTCGCAGTTATTACGTCAAATGCGAGTCCTCGGGAGAGGAAAAATCAGTGACGAAACAATTAAACTACTATGGTTCAGGCTTTTACCAACATCAGTTACTACGGTTCTAGCAGTTACGGAAGACATGGAAATTGACAAACTGAGCCAAATTGCAGACAAAATAATAATGAATTCAAAAGTAACCGAAATATCAGCTGTTAGCAACGACACTTCAAACGACAACAATACAGCATGCATTTTAGCCCAGCTAGCAAAATTACAGATAGATATTGACGCAATTCAGCAAGGTCAATATGGCTATCGACCCAGCACGCACAATCATTTCAAGAAACGTCAACAATTCCCGATTATGAGGCCGAGAACAAACTATAGAGGAGCAAATCGATTTTGTTACTACCACGAAAGATTCGGAAAATATGCAAGGAACTGCATTAAACCATGCGGTTGGAAACCAATGACTTACGTACGGAACCAGGGAAACGAATAAGAGCACAGACAACGGCGAAACTCTGTGCAATCCACCCATCCAATCGCCTCACCATTACCGACCGAAAAAGTGGTATGAAGTTTTTAATTGACACGGGCGCAAATATTTCAGTCATTAGCAAGCAACAGATATATTCAATTTTACAAAATGAACAATACACACTATACGCTGCAAATGGGACTAAAATTAGGACTTACGGCGAGAAGACGCTTACCTTGAATTTAGGACTACAACGATGTTATAAATGGAATTTTATAATCGCCGATGTTACACAACCAATAATTGGAGCAGATTTTCTAGAGCACTATAAACTATTAGTCGACATAGCAGGTCGCAAACTTATCGACAAAGTTACAGAGCTGACAACGCATGTAACTTCAGAAAAAGCGACACAACAAACAATTCGTACTATCGCAGTGGGAACGAATTCACGTATTACGCAACTTTTAAACAAATACGAAGACATCACGAAAGAGTCCTCTCTACGCAATGCGCCCAAACATAAGATTGAACACCACATTATCACTACAGGACCTTCCGTCGCAGCTCGGGCAAGACCATTACCTCCAGAAAAATACGACAAAGCCAAAAAGGAATTTCAAAATATGATAGAGCTCGGAATTTGCCGACCGTCAGATAGCCCATGGGCAAGCCCATTACATATGGTAAAAAAGAAAAATGGCGAATGGAGACCGTGCGGAGACTATCGAATGCTCAATAGCACGACAGTACCGGACAAATACCCACTACCAAGATTAACTGACTTTACATACATATTAGAAAATAAGAAGATACTAAGCAAGATAGATATACGCAAAGCATACCACTGTATTCCTGTTAAAGATATAGAAAAAACAGCCATCATCACACCTTTCGGACTTTTTGAGTACTTAAGAATGCCTTTCGGATTACGCAATGCGGCACAAACATTTCAACGATTCATGGATTCCTTATTTAGAGATTTAAACTTCGTATTTATATTTGTAGACGACTGTCTCATCGCATCGGACAACGAAGATTTGCATTATCAGCATTTAGAAACGGTTTTCAAACGTTTACACGAGAATGGAATAACCATTAATCTCGAAAAATGCGAATTTCTCAGAAGGGAAATAGATTTCTTAGGTTATCATATAACGAGCCAAGGAATACAACCTACCGAAGAAAATTACAAAGCAATCATGGAATTTCCCAAACCGAAAACAATTCAAGAATTAAGACGATTTTTGGGCATGGTCAATTTCTACAGAAGTAATATTCCACGCGCAGCGGAAAATCAAAGAATTTTAAACGAATATCTACATGGTTCAAAAAAGAACGATAATTCACCTGTTCCTTGGACAACGGAAGCAGACAAAGCTTACGAAAAATGCAAGGAAAGCATGAAAAACGCAGTGTTAACAGCGCATCCTTCCCGCAACGCATCACTAGCGCTCATGACCGACGCTAGTGCTACTTGCGTTGGTGGAGTTTTACAACAAAAATCCGGACGCAATTGGGAACCATTAGGTTTTTTTTCACAAAAATTGAGCGAAACTCAACAAAAATATTCTACGTTTGACAGAGAGCTGTTAGGAATATACATGGCCGTCAAACATTTTCACAGATTAATCGAGGGAAGAGAATTTACAATATTTACGGATCACCGACCTTTGACATACGCATTCTCCCAAAAACCATCATCAAACGATACACCGCGACGGGTCCGGCAGTTAGATTTCATTTCACAATACAGTACCAACATTCAACACATAAGCGGACGTGACAATATTACCGCCGATGCCTTATCTCGAATAGAGGAAATATACGTGCCATCACCTATCGATTACGCTGAATTGGAAAAATGTCAATCAACAGATAATGAACTAAGTAAATTACGTGACAATAAAAGATTAAAATTCAAAAACATTACGCTTCCGGGTTCCACAATAAACATCACCTGCGACACGTCTACTGGAAAAAGCCGCCCCTACTTACCAAAGCAATTTCGCAAACAAATTTTCGATACCATTCATGGTATGAGCCATCCAGGAAAAAGAACTACGAGAAAAATGATAACCCAAAGGTATTTATGGCCGTATATGAACAAAGATATCAATAATTGGTGTAGATCATGTATAGCCTGCCAAAAATCAAAAATACAACGACATACGATATCACCTCCTGGTACATTTATGACAGCGCAACGTTTTGAACATTTACATATTGACATCGTCGGACCACTTCCGATTTCACAAGGGAAGAGATATTTAATCACAATCATAGATCGTTGTACGTCATGGCCCGAAATATTTCCGGTAGAAGATATAACTGCAGAAACAGTAGCCAAGACACTTTTCGAAGGATGGATTACTCGTTTTGGATGTCCATTGCGCATTACTACGGATCAAGGCCGACAGTTTGAATCAAGAATATTTGAGTCACTCTCACAATTTTTGGGAATACATAAAATTAGGACAACACCTTATCATCCGCAATCCAATGGAATGATAGAGAGATTTCATAGAACTTTAAAGGTGGCGTTAATGACAAGAGAATCCAACGAAAATTGGTTAAAAGAAATTCCAACAGTTTTACTCGGGTTGCGGAGTAGCTTGCGAGAAGACACAGGTTATAGTTCAGCAGAGATGACATATGGAACGCCAATACGACTCCCTGGAGGATTTTTTGAGTCATCAGCAGCACAGTTATCAACGTACGAAGAGTTTGTAAAACAAATTCAAAAGGACATCACACAAATGACATCAATTCCGAAAAGAAAAAACCACAACCAAGCTATATTTGTGCATCCCGAACTCAAAGAATGCTCACACGTATTTGTTCGGTGTGATAGAATTAAGAAAGCCCTGACACCGCCGTATGAAGGACCCTACCCAGTAATTAGTAAAACAGATAAAACATTTTGCATTAGAATTAGGGATAAAGAGACAGTGATATCAATTGATAGATTGAAACCAGCATTCATGATCAATGACTAATCAAACTACGTGCCAGATTCAAAGGATTTCTACAGACATTCACACACGTACACTACACGATCGGGACGTAAAGTAAAGCCAGTAGTACGTCTATAAAAAATCGCTGATATAAGCAAGCTATTCGTATATATATTAACATAGATCTTAACATATACCATTAATTCACAACTACTCGTAACAACAAGACATCTAAAATGGGAAATCAAAGTTCTAAGGACCAGATAACATACAATACGGACAGTTGCCTCAATCAAAACGAAGCGGACAAACTCCGTAACCTGATCCAGGAGGACTTACGGTGGACAAGAAATGTTGCAATGGGACAGATTATTTTAACAATCGGCGTGATCCTACTTTACGGCATAATGAAAACACTGGACAGAAGAATGAACGTACGTACGTATGAACGTACGTACGTACATACGTCAGCAAATCACACCACAACAGGCGTCATCAAATTCCACCGCGTACAATAGCATTATTATTTATATACATCAGCAAATAACTAGTAAGGTCTAGGTCAAATTTATATTGTAAACACTATTACCATAATAATTTTTTTTTAAAGGGGGGTGTACTGTTACATTACAATATCTTTGTGCTGTATCTACAATCTACATCGCAATCTTATGATCTTTATCGCACGTTCAATATCTATTAAATGTTTCTACTATCCGTGATCAACACGTAGTCGTTAGTATATAAGATGCACCTTTGGATAATTATAACTAGACTATACTACAACTTAGTCGATATAGGGGATAATAGGGGCGGGTCTGCTTCTATGCTTTTGCTGTATTAGAATGACATGCTTTGCTCTGCTTTGTATGGTAGTATAGGTGCAGGCCTACCTTACCGCTTCCTTCTGAAGTGGTAAGGGGGTGAGGTCTTGGGGGAGAGCGCTACAGTCGTGTAGATCCCCAAGGCAAGTCCGGTGGTCTAGCCTTCTCGAGGTTGCCGCCCCGTTCTTGGTCTAATTCCTTCAGAATTAGACATAACAGAAAACACCGGGCGCCTTTGTATCCCATACAGCACCTATACCTAGTCACATGATCCTATTACCTGCTTCCTATTTAATCCTATCCCGAATGTCCCAACTCCCTTCTCATCCTATCCCTGTATGTAACCCAGTAGCTGGGTTCGGAGGCCTTCTGGCGCTATCACTGTTGGGTGGGTGGGTAGCGCCGATGTGGCAGGCAAGGAGGACACTCAAGGAAAAACCATGGAAGCGAGACTCGAAGAGAAACTACCCCAGGCCGGTACCAATGCATGCGTTGGAGAATCCGGCCCCGAGCATGTCTCGGGCAGACCCGCGTATTCTGGGGGGGTCACAGGATCACAACCAATGGCTGGCGGGGCCAGCTCAACGTGGACGCCGTCTAACGGTGCCACAAAAGGACTCACTGAGTCAGTTAGGGACGCCAGAGGGACCGTCTCAGGTCGTGGTGCTCATCGAGGCGGGAGAGGAGGTTTAATTTCTGGGGCCCATATGGGAACCGGAGGGCCGAAACCCTGCCAAAGTGGTGCATCCATGCCTGGGGCAGGAACCTCAGGGCAAAAGGTCTCGAAGAGACCGTCAGGCGCTGAACGCAAGCGCCGACGGCTCCAGAGGCAAAACGGTGTAGGGGCCGGGACTCATCAGGGACCGGCCAAAAGACAGCGGGAGGTCAGTGACGAGGCAAGTGGCAGCGGTGGGCCACCCAAAAAGACCAAGGTGCAGCTGTCTGGGTCTTTTCGGGATGCGGTAGCAGCTGTTAAACTTGCCATCGTCCCTGACAACCACCCCTACTCTTCACTCGAGGCGGAGGATGTGGATCAGCTCAGGGGTCTCATTTTAGAGAAACTTGCGGCTGCTCCAGATCCTCTGCCCATTCTGGATGTGGGTCATGGTGTCGTGGCAGGGGCTATACACGTCTCCTGCCACGATGACATGGCAGCGCAATGGCTCAAAGCCGCGCTGAGTGGGGTTCGGGTGAAGAGTGGGGTAGAGGTCAGGGTGGTCTTGGCGGCGGATCTTCCAAGACCGGTCAAAATGGCCTGGAAGAGCCAGAACACCCAATTTCGGGACGCGGAGCCGGACCTGAGGATGCTCCAGAGGCTGAACCCGTCTCTTAGGACGGCGGACTGGAAGGTGGTAGGCACTCAAGTTGAGAGCCGCCACATCCGTCGTGTCGTCCTGATGGACCGGGTCTCCTCTGAGGTCATTCGAGGGGCCGGTTACGCGATACCGGGAGGATTAGGGCCGGCGGTATTCAAACTCCTCGAAAATTCCGAGAGGAGGGGGGAAACACGCCGGGATCAGTTAACGCACGCAGCAACCGTCGGAGGGGGAGGGCAGGGTGGTTCGGGTGCTCCGGGGGAGGGTCCGGCTTCGCCAGTATCGGTGAGGACGGATGACCTACTCGGGGAACTGGACCTACTCGGTCTTGGCTCACCGACGGGGGCTGGAGGGGCCTAACTATAGGAACCTCATTACACCCATCTATAGAGGACCAAGATGGAGGGACTAAGGTGCGTACAGATCAACCTTCAACATTCTAAGGCTGCCTCGGCCCTTTTGGCTAGGCAGTTGAAATTGAATAAATTTGATATTGCCCTCATTCAAGAACCTTATGTTTATAAGGGCGAGATTAAGGGTTTAGGCGGGACAGGGGGGGTAATCTATCAACATTCCGCTAATGACGTGCGAGCCTGTATCTATATCAGAAATGGTATAGATGCTTCCATCGTACGTGATTTATGTTCTAGGGACCTAACAACAACCTGGATCCACCTAGGGACGGGAAAGAGGGCACACAAGATCTTGCTCTCCTCAGCATACCTTCCCTATGAGAACAAGGAGCCAGTATCACCAATCATCAAAAAACTGGTGGAATATGGCAGCCAAGGGAACACAGAACTGGTCATTGGCTGTGATGCAAATGCGCATCATGTCGTCTGGGGCAGCACCGATGTGAACAGACGAGGGGAGGATCTATTGGATTACGTGGTAAGCGCAAACCTTCAGATTCTTAATAAAGGCAGCAGACCTACTTTTATTAACAGGAGAAGGGCTGAAGTTATTGATGTCACGCTAGCCACTAGTAGGGCAGGCGCACACATTGAAAACTGGCATGTACCGAATGAGATCTCCGGATCCGATCATAGGTACATTTACTTTAGGTATAGGACCCATAACGATTATGCGACTGTACGAAGGAGGAACCCTAGACATACCGACTGGGATGCGTTTCGCAGAGACCTGGAGGTGAATCTAGGGAAACCTATTGGTAAGCTGAATTCTGTATTAGATATTGAATTTGAAGCTGATAGAGTTACTAAGGGCCTGCATGCAGCGTGGACAGATAACTGTCCTGAGAAAAAGGCACTTGGTAAGAAAGAGCCGTGGTGGACTCCGGAGATAGTACAACTACGTCGAGATACACGACAGGCTTTTAATGCCGCCAAGGCAATTAACGACTTTTCGGGCTACAGTGCTAGCCTCACAAAGTTTAACTCGGCTGTACGAAGAGCCAAGCGTAGGAGCTGGAGGGGACACTGTCAGGCGATCGAGAGTGTTTCTGAAGGCATGAGGCTTAGTAAAGCAATTTCTACAACTAAGGCCATTCCACTAGCATCTATTAAAGATGGGAATGGTAAACTGGCTGAGACTGGGGAGGAGGTCTTGAATGTAATGTTCAAAACTCATTTCCCGGGATCAGTAAAACTGGATGATGATAAGGAGGACTCAGTGACCCTGGAGGAGCTATCTATTCGCACCACCAGGGCTGACTGGGATACTGCTAAAAAGGTGGTAGATGAACATAGGCTCAGGTGGGCAGTGATGGGTTTCCAACCATTCAAGGCCCCTGGACCGGATGGGATCTACCCTATTTTATTACAGGAGGGGGCTGAGACTCTGATACCGCACTTATGCAGGCTGTATAAGGCGTGCGTAGCGTTTGGATACATACCTGCGCGGTGGAGGAAAGTCAAAGTAACCTACATACCTAAGCCTGGCAAGGGAGATTATGAGGATGTCAAAGCTTTCAGGCCTATCAGCCTCTCATCGTTTTTACTCAAAACACTTGAGAAAATGCTTGATAGGTATATTAGAGAGGGGCCTCTAAAGAGATACCCTCTCCATGGGCTTCAGTTCGCCTATCAGGCAGGGAAGTCAACAGAGGCGGCATTACATTACGTCGTAAGCCGCGCAGAGGCGGCACTGGAATCGCAGGAGGTTTGTGTCGGAGCCTTTCTTGATATCGAGGGAGCCTTCGACCGCACAACCTTTGAATCGATACAGCGAGCTGCAGAAAAACATGGCATCAACCAAACCATCATCAGATGGGTGACTTGCATGCTAAGGAGTAGGATCATTCATTCCACTCTTAGAGGGGACACACTCCACGTTAGGACGACCAAAGGCTGTCCACAAGGGGGAGTGTTGTCACCGTTACTGTGGTGCTTAGTAGTAGACTCACTACTAAGCAATCTCAATGCGGGCCCTTTGCTAACCGTGGGATATGCCGATGACATAGTCATACTTGTGAATGGCAAATTCCCGAACACGGTTTCAAATCTGATCCAAAGGGCTCTCTGTAAAGTAGAGAGGTGGTGCGAAGAGAATCACCTCTCTATCAATCCAAGCAAGGCAGTTGTCATTCCATTTACTCGGAAGAGACTGCTATCAGGCCTTGGCCAACTTCGGCTTTATGGCAAACAACTAAACTGGGCCTCAGAGGTAAAATATTTAGGGGTAACCCTGGATAAAGAACTGACGTGGCGAACACATCTGGACAATACCATAGCCAAGGCTCTAAGAGTCTTGGGTATGTGTCGCTCAGCGTATGGCAAAACCTGGGGACTTAGACCAAAGGTTGTGCAGTGGCTGTACACCATGATGGTTAGACCAATAATCACATATGGCAGCATTGTTTGGTGGCCTAGGACGCAACTAGGGATATGCAGGGAAGCCCTCGCTAAACTACAGCGAACGGCATGCCTAGCTATCACAGGGGCGTTCAAAACCACACCAACAGCGGCGATGGAAAAGGTACTCAACCTTGCACCGCTACATATTGTCATAGAGACTGAGGCCCGTCTTGCACTACACAGACTGGCAATAAATGGCCTGTGGGATAGTTCTAAGCCTAGAACTAGACACACAAAGCTTAAAATACAGGAAGGCCTTGACGAACTAACGAACATGCACTGCGACAAAATGCAGCCCATGTTTTGGTTCAAGAGATCTTACAAGGTTCATCTGCCGTCAAGGGAAGAATGGATGAAGGGACTCGACCCACCAGAGGAGGGCAGTCTGATATGGTACACTGACGGTTCGAAAACCGAGTCGGGTACAGGGGCAGGCATATATGCAAGGGACCATAAGGTCAGTCAAAGCATGGGCAAATTAGCTACAGTTTTCCAAGCGGAAACATATGCTATTTTTGCCTGTGCACAACAGATGGAAAGTAGCGGTACCACAGGTAGGTCCATCTACATTCTTAGTGACAGCCAAGCGGCACTCATGGCCCTGACCTCCTACAGGATCGATTCAAGGCTGACCATAGACGCTGCCCGAACTCTTAATGAGCTGGGAAAGCGAAACAAGGTCAGGCTTGTTTGGGTCCCTGGTCATAGAGGTATTGTGGGCAACGAGCATGCTGACGAGCTGGCTAGGGAAGGTTCTGGAACCTCACTAATTGGACCGGAACCATTTGTAGGACTGGCTCCAAGCACAGTCAAAACGGCATTTCGGGAGTACGCAAGGGCGAGGCACATGGATGAGTGGTTGAGCCTCACGGGACTTGCTCACTCCAAGAAATTCATAGGTTCCTCATCGAAATGGCAAAATGCCATTTGGAACTCAAGCAGGCGGCAGGCCCGTCTTTTGATGGGGGCGCTGACCGGACACTTCGGGACTAACGCTCTCCTACAAAAGATGGGTCTGACGGATACATCAGCCTGCAGGGCCTGCAAAAGGGAAATTGAGAGCATGGAACACCTTCTGTGTACATGCGATGCAATGGCTGGAAAGCGAATGTGCCTTTTGGGTCAGGGTTATCCAAGCCCGGAGGACTACAGACTCATACCCCCAGGCCTCATTATAAAGCTCATGGAAGAGCTGTTTGTAGAACTGGGAGGGGATGAGGAATAGATTATCTAGGGGAAGCACAAAAGATCCCATTGGGTCGAAGTGCACTGAGGCCTTGCTGCCTCGGCCCTACACAAGATAAGATAAGATACTACAACTTTGTCTCATTTATACCTAATCATATACTGCCAAGAAGTTTGGCAAAGTTACAATCTTCACGCAGGTACAATATTGCGATAGCAGCTTGTGTGAACATTGAAGGCTTATGTCTAAGTGGAAGAGGTCGATGTAAAAAAAATAAAAAATAAACTATGTGGAAAACACACACATCGTCGAAGTATATAAAACTAGGTGTCCACTTAGACATGCTACAATGTACACACATTTACAAGTCCTGTTTATAAATAGTTGGGGACAACAATAAATAACTAAATGATGACACAACGAAATTTTTGTAAAAAAAAAAAAAAGTATTCACGAATAACCTCAGGTTGCCAGGGAGGCCACATGTGCATTCGTATTAAAACACCACACATTCTTATCATCAACGTAGTCATTGATTTTATAATAGGCTTTCTTAACAAGGACAGATTTGACGTAATTTTTAAATTTCTTACCAGTGAGATCGGTGACAGATTTTGGTAGTTTATTGTAAAAACGTACACAATTTCCCAGAAATGATTTATGTGTTTTAGACAGTCTAAATTTAGGTACCACTATTTTGTGTTTATTCCTGGTATTAATGTTGTGAAAGTCACTATTGATGCTGAATTTTTGCAGGTTTTTACGGACGTGCATAATGTTTTCAAAAATGTAGAGTGACGGCAGTGTAAGTATATTGATGTTCTTGAAAACTTCTCTTAGGGAATCGCGAGGGCCCATATCATAGATTGCGCGGATGGCCCTTTTCTGTAAGATGAAGATTGAATCTACTTCTGCAGCTGATCCCCACAGCAGAATACCGTATGACATAATGCTGTGAAAGTAAGCGAAGTACACTAGTCTGGCCGTAGCTATATCAGTAATCTGTCGAATTTTTCTCACTGCATATGCAGCGGAACTTAACCTGCTAGACAGTACTGAAATGTGTGCGCCCCACTGCAACTTACAATCAACAGTAATACCTAAGAAAACAGTTTCATTGATTATGTCAAGTTTGCTGCCTTCAAGAATTAAATTAGTTTCAGCTTGGGGTACATTTGGTAATGAGAATTTTAGACATTTTGTTTTGCTAGCATTAAGTAGTAAGTTATTAGCAGCAAACCATTTAGACAGTGATTTTAGGCTCTCATTTACATTAGCTAGATCGCTATCATTTCTATTGATTTTAAATATAAGTGAGGTATCGTCAGCAAATAATACTATATTCGATAACTCGGACATCATATAGGGAAGGTCGTTTATGTACGCTAGGAAAAGAAAAGGGCCTAAAATAGAGCCCTGTGGAACACCCATTTTGACAACAGACCCGAGAGATGTAACTCCATTTATGCCCACTTTTTGTCGCCTTTCGGAAAGATAGGAATATATGAGCTCCAAAGATAGCCCCCTTATACCGTAATGGTTTAATTTACGGATAAGCGTGTTGTGATCAACGCAATCGAAAGCTTTCGAAAGATCACAGAAGATGCCTATGGCATCCTGTGACCCCTCCCAAGCTTCTAAAATATGCGACACTAGCTTCGTACCAGCATCAGACGATGACATACCTTTCGTGAAGCCAAACTGTTGATCATGCAAGATCTTGTTTACATTAAAATGTGTTATCATTTGATTAAGCATCAGTTTTTCAAATATTTTGCTTAAAGCGGGAAGAATAGAAATGGGCCTATAATTAGAGGGATTCGCTTTACAGCCCGATTTGAAAATTGGTATGATTTTACTTTGTTTCATTAACTCTGGAAAGGTTCCTGTCTTAATGCAAAGATTAAATATATTAGCAAGGATCGGGGCGATATTGTTAATTATTGAATTCAGTACTTTAACAGATATGCCCCATAAATCTTCTGTGTTTTTCATATTTAAACTTTTAAACGCTTTTATAACCAAAAGAGGAGATACTTTACTAAATTCAAAATTTGGAATGTCTCTGTTGAAGAAAGTCTTTGTTAAAGACTCAGCTACTAACGAGGACGAATGTAAAGATTTCGTGACCTCGATCGAAATATTAGTGAAGTATTGTTCAAAAGCATTAGCAACTTCTGCTTTGTCTGAAATTACTTTGTTGTTTATTTCCAAATTAAATTCTGTGTCCTGTTTTTGTTTTTTTCCCGTTTCCGAATTAATTATCTTCCAAACCGTTTTAATTTTATTATCAGATTTGATTATTTGTCTACTAATCAATTTTGATTTAGCTTCAATACACACTTTTTTAAAACACTTAGAATATTTCCGAACATAGTCATGGAAACCAACGTCAGAGGTTAACGATTTTTCGTAATACAGCTTATAAAGCACATCTCTACTTTTTCTAATGCCGCTTGTGGCCCAGTCGTTAAATTTACTATTTTTACGTTGTGAAGCTCTTCTAAGAGGGCATGCCTTGTTAAATGATTTACATATAATATTGAATAGATTGGTATAGTTTATATTGGGATCTTTGGAAGTAAAATTTGTGCTACATAATTGCATTTTAATTAACTCCTGCATAGAACGTAATTTAATTTCCGTTAGAGATCTAACCGAGTAGTTATTATTAATAAGTTTCCTTTTGTTAGTCTCTATGGAGATCAGTTGTCCCATATGATCTGATCTGACACCGCTCACTAGGGAAGAGCCTTGAACTGGACAATTTGAAAATATATTATCAATACAAGTAATGGAAGTAGTAGTAATCCTAGTAGGTTGATTAAAGATATGTTCTAAATTGAAAGACTTAAACAAAGCTAAAAGTTTACGTTTTTCTGGCGATTCTATTAAAATATCAATGTTTAAATCACCACAAACAAAGATGTATTTCTTGCACTTAAAAACTTTCCTAAGAATGTCTTCCATTACTGTTAAGAATTTTTGAAAACTTGCAGAAGGTGGCCTATACACACATAGAATAATCAAATTTTCTACTTCAGCACATGCTACCTCACATAAGCGATCAACAGAGCAAGAAGTGATGTCTTTTCGTTCTTTAAATTTAAGATGACTGTTACATAGAATCAATGTTCCACCACCTGCAGCTGATATTCTATTGTACGCACTGGCAATCGTGAAGTTATTTATATTAAATTGCATTGTATCAGGTTTTAACCATGTTTCACAAAAACATAATATATCAATGCAATATTTTTCTAACAAAAGTTCTACATCTAAGATTTTGCCAGAGAAGCGGTTAATGTTCTGGTGATAAAGAAGAACACTATTGTTATGCCTCTCTATTGTCGGTTGGGTAAGTTTAAACAGTCTATCACAGTATCATTAGAATAGCTAGATGATACTGATTCGTCACTTAACCTAATTAAACTAGTCTTTGGTATTTTAACTATCACAGAGGTAATATTATATGCTATTAACGAAGCCATCAGATGTCTTGAGGTTTTGGGAAGAAACATAGTTTCCCCATTGAATTTAAATCCCTTCACAAACTTATTAGTGTCAAAGTACAATAATTTGTCATTATAACGACATGTCAACAAATGCATAACATTGTTCAATTTATAAATATAGTTATTGGCTCTATCAGATAACAGGTTTGAGTAAGGAAGAGCACATAACATTATTTTTCCCACATTTAATTTCAATAAGGTAGTAACGCCATTCACAATGTCCCCTTTTTTAATTCCAGTACTATTTCCTACAAGCAATACAATATTCAATTTGTTATTTAAATTAGAGTTTGCAATCTTTCCAATCCATTATCTAACCATTATCAAGTCTCTGGTTATTAAGACGCCATATTTGTTTATTAAAAATGACAAGTTAACTGGGATAGACTGTACAGCCATATACGCAGGTACATAAAAGTACATATACACGGATATCAATTAAGTGCAATTGAAGATGTAAAATTATATCGATTAAAATGATTAAAGGTTGACAAGATTACTGTTTTTACCTTCTCCTCTGACCCAGCTGGTGACGGTATAACAGAAGACAGTACATCCAATGCTGCCATAGCTCTCTCTGGGGTATCGGCGAACTGCGCCAGGAGCCAGAGCGCTGAGCGGGCGATCTTGCCCACGCGGATACCAGGTACTGATTCCAGGAGTTTCTACGAAGATGCACAATTATTTAGTACTTAGCACTTGCTTACTTACACATAACTAGGTACTTACAAGAATTTAGTACTTGACATTTACACAACATTTGAAAAGAAACGCTGATAACCATCAATCCATTTAGGGCCCTTCATTACTTAAGGGTCAAAGTCTCTGCGTACCTTAAGACCAGAGGGGGAAGAAGGGGAAGGGGGGTAAAACCCATTCGCACAAATATTTTATCTAATAATAATTAATGGTAATCTATACCTATCTGGTAGCAAAAAAAGAGATAATATCCTAAATTATCCGTTACAAAATAAAAATCTTGATTTACATCAAACTGTGAGTTTAAAAAAAATATCAGTTACACAACTGTTTTTCTAACAACATTTTATTATTCTGAAAAACGAGATACAATCTCACTTAAAAGGGCCATTCCCTCTTCCGACGTAAGATTATATCTCGTTTTTCGGCTTCGAGAAATATTATGTACCCCTTCATGGGGGCAAGAAGGGTCCAAAATCAGCAAAATAATGTAGTAAAATGAATGGCCTCTTTTGTCATTTGAGAATTTTATTAAGTTCTCGTCTTAATCTTTAAGGATTCTGTTAAGTGAAAGAAAGCAATAGGGTTCGTATCCGTATGTATAGTGTTGTATGTATGTACCTGGTAGATATGTTCGCGCAGGTCGACGAAGCTGTGCAGCGCGGAGCGCAGGAACAGCATGACGTCATGCGCGGCCGGCTCGCTGCCGTCGGCCAGCAGCTCCAGCAGCGCCGGCGCCACGCTGCCCGCCACCTCCGGGAACTGACACAACGCAATACTCTCTCTCACTCACACACACTACGAACACGACAGGAACAGCATGACGTCATGCGCGGCCGGCTCGCTGCCGTCGGCCAGCAGCTCCAGCAGCGCCGGCGCCACGCTGCCCGCCACCTCCGGGAACTGACACAACGCAATACTCTCTCTCACTCACACACACTACGAACACGACAGGAACAGCATGACGTCATGCGCGGCCGGCTCGCTGCCGTCGGCCAGCAGCTCCAGCAGCGCCGGCGCCACGCTGCCCGCCACCTCCGGGAACTGACACAACGCAATACTCTCTCTCACTCACACACACTACGAACACGACAGGAACAGCATGACGTCATGCGCGGCCGGCTCGCTGCCGTCGGCCAGCAGCTCCAGCAGCGCCGGCGCCACGCTGCCCGCCACCTCCGGGAACTGACACAACGCAATACTCTCTCTCACTCACACACACTACGAACACGACAGGAACAGCATGACGTCATGCGCGGCCGGCTCGCTGCCGTCGGCCAGCAGCTCCAGCAGCGCCGGCGCCACGCTGCCCGCCACCTCCGGGAACTGACACAACGCAATACTCTCTCTCACTCACACACACTACGAACACGACAGGAACAGCATGACGTCATGCGCGGCCGGCTCGCTGCCGTCGGCCAGCAGCTCCAGCAGCGCCGGCGCCACGCTGCCCGCCACCTCCGGGAACTGACACAACGCAATACTCTCTCTCACTCACACACACTACGAACACGACAGGAACAGCATGACGTCATGCGCGGCCGGCTCGCTGCCGTCGGCCAGCAGCTCCAGCAGCGCCGGCGCCACGCTGCCCGCCACCTCCGGGAACTGACACAACGCAATACTCTCTCTCACTCACACACACTACGAACACGACAGGAACAGCATGACGTCATGCGCGGCCGGCTCGCTGCCGTCGGCCAGCAGCTCCAGCAGCGCCGGCGCCACGCTGCCCGCCACCTCCGGGAACTGACACAACGCAATACTCTCTCTCACTCACACACACTACGAACACGACAGGAACAGCATGACGTCATGCGCGGCCGGCTCGCTGCCGTCGGCCAGCAGCTCCAGCAGCGCCGGCGCCACGCTGCCCGCCACCTCCGGGAACTGACACAACGCAATACTCTCTCTCACTCACACACACTACGAACACGACAGGAACAGCATGACGTCATGCGCGGCCGGCTCGCTGCCGTCGGCCAGCAGCTCCAGCAGCGCCGGCGCCACGCTGCCCGCCACCTCCGGGAACTGACACAACGCAATACTCTCTCTCACTCACACACACTACGAACACGACAGGAACAGCATGACGTCATGCGCGGCCGGCTCGCTGCCGTCGGCCAGCAGCTCCAGCAGCGCCGGCGCCACGCTGCCCGCCACCTCCGGGAACTGACACAACGCAATACTCTCTCTCACTCACACACACTACGAACACGACAGGAACAGCATGACGTCATGCGCGGCCGGCTCGCTGCCGTCGGCCAGCAGCTCCAGCAGCGCCGGCGCCACGCTGCCCGCCACCTCCGGGAACTGACACAACGCAATACTCTCTCTCACTCACACACACTACGAACACGACAGGAACAGCATGACGTCATGCGCGGCCGGCTCGCTGCCGTCGGCCAGCAGCTCCAGCAGCGCCGGCGCCACGCTGCCCGCCACCTCCGGGAACTGACACAACGCAATACTCTCTCTCACTCACACACACTACGAACACGACAGGAACAGCATGACGTCATGCGCGGCCGGCTCGCTGCCGTCGGCCAGCAGCTCCAGCAGCGCCGGCGCCACGCTGCCCGCCACCTCCGGGAACTGACACAACGCAATACTCTCTCTCACTCACACACACTACGAACACGACAGGAACAGCATGACGTCATGCGCGGCCGGCTCGCTGCCGTCGGCCAGCAACTCCAGCAGCGTCGGAGAAATTAATAAACCGATTCATTGATATGTACTGTCAGCCAATTCCATATCTAACCATTTTTAAAACAAAATCCCGTGCACACAATGACCACATCTATTTACCGCCCTTTTTCGTTAACCAATAGTATTAAAACAGACAAACAAAATAAATAAAATAAGCCAAGAATGAGAAATCTTTTTACTTTGCATATCTACGTAACATTTTAACGTTAACTATGTCTCGTACCGTCACACTACACAACAGAGACATGAAATCTTGAGGAAGGACTAAACATCAGCTCATGCTGTATCTCAGGATACTTTTAATTAATTAAGATAAGAAGTTCACCAGTTTTTAAGTTGGAGCATATACTTTCTAACAGTGATAACAAAATTAAAATATATTCAGTAGTTTTTGCACCAACCCGTAACTAACATATAGACGAGAATTAAAAAAAAATACATTTTTGGGTTCAGAGACGTTTATATACCCTAACCCACTTGGTTTTATTCAAAAATTCTCAATTGTAGTTTTTTAGTACAGGTGTATCATTCTGTCGATCTTCGACTAGCACGTGTATATGTTAGAGATTTTGTTAAATTCTTAGTGTTGAAATTGACTTAATGACCGACAACAGTTCTCTCTTGTTATTATCTATATCTATACTAATATATAAAGCTGAAGAGTTTGTTTGCTTGAACGCACTCATCTCAGGAATTACTGGTCTGATTTGAAAAATTCATCAGTGTTAGATAGCCCATTTATTGAGGAAGGCTATAGGCTATATATCATCACGCTACGCGGACGAAGTCGCGGGCAGAAGCTAGTTTGTTGATAAAGTTGATCGAAACAAGGGGCTCAGAAAATACTCCAATTCTGCCATGCTATTGGTTGACGAGCGTAGGTAAGCGCTAGTATAGTAGATGACCGCTGCAAGCAGGAATAGCCCTTACGGTGGTCAGATATGGAATTGGTCGATAGTACCTTGAGCGCGGCGCGGTGCAGTGCGCGCACGAGCAGCTGGCGGTACTTGGCGGCGTCGTCGTGGTCAGCTGATGTAGCTCGCGCCGCCTCCTTGCGCAGGACTTGCACTAGCTCTTCTGCGTGCCGAGAAGTCACCAGCTCCAACGCTGCACATAACACACACATGCATTCTGTTAATACAGTTGTAAGATGTCGCCAAAACACCGCCACCATATAAGAGTTATGTAGTCTGCGTACCAAGAACAATAAGAAAAAAAGAGTCGCCGAAATCTAAACTATCGGTTTTTCAGGCATGAAAATTGTACTATGGGATGTGGCTATATAAGTTAATAAGTAAGTAAGTTAAGCGGCGGTAGCCTAATGGCTAGGGCGTCCGACTTGCGATCATGTGGTTGCCGGTTCAAAACCCACCCATTGCACTACCGACGTGAACCCACTCGTAACAAGGGCATTCAGCTTAGCACGAGGGGTTAACTAGACTACTAGTAATGTGCGTCCACACATTGCTAGTAATCTCTAAAAAATATACCCATTCAAACCTTCGTTACATCAACACAAGAAGACAACGCTGCATCTCGACACGTAAGGAGTCCTTACCCAGCTGCAGCGTATGTTTCCGCACGTCCAGGTCGGAGGAGGCCAGCACCCGCAGCACGTCCATGGCCAGGTCGGGCAGCGCCCTGGCGGCGGCTTCTCCGCCCTCCTCGCGCAGCGCGGCCAGCCGCCCCACTACGATGAGCTTCACATTGTTGTCGCTCTCTTTGACTATGAGGTCGATGTAGCACGCAGCTGCAGCCTGAGTAAGAATAAACCGGAATAATTCAATCCATTCAGGGTCCAGTGGACGGTGAATAGCCCGTGAAAACGTAATACCAAAATAAATCCTAAATCAAACACAATTTTATCAAATTGTGTTATTATTCGGATTCGGATACCGTTAATCTAGGTTTCTATCCAACCATTTTCTCTACTACTACTTCACTGAAAATAAAAGACCGGAAAATCGGCCAAAAAATAAAGTTATCAAAAGTTACATTCACTTACAATTATTTCTCGTGAATGATTTTGAAAGAATTGGTTGAATAGAAACTTAGTGGTATCCGAATACGAACAAAAATAACGTTTGATGAACGTCATTTTTAATTACGATTTATTTTAGTATTACATTTTTGTACTATCAATTTGGTCCGCCGGATCCTTAATGAAATACATTACATATTAGCATCTATTGTTTTACTCATTCTGCCTCTTATTTGTGTCCTGAACTTATTGGTGGCCATACACGTTAGGATTTGCATGACGGTTTGAGCCTTGCATGAATAACCAATAATAATATAACAGGTATAACCGAGTTTCTTATTAACGATAACTGTACAGTTTTATCACATACACGCTAGGATTTGCCTCTCGGTTATACTGCATAACCGACAGGCAAATCCTAGCGTGTTTGTATAATAATAATACTAACGCATAACTAATAACGATAAGCAAACACTAACGTGTATGGCCACCAAAATGTAACTGTCAATGGGTACACTCAAAAAATACTAATAGCAGATATTTTATTGTTAGTCATTACCAAATTAAGAGAAATCTGTTGAAAATGGTTCGTAACTTGAACAGTTCTTATTTTATTTTATTTTCAATTCAGAAAACTAACAGCTACCAGAGTAAAAGTAAGCAATCAAGAAAAGTAGAGATTATAGACATAAAGTTTTTTAAATTATATAGTGAGATTATCGGTGATTACTCACTTTGATGGCGGCGGGCGCGTTGGAGAGCGTGACGAGCGTGCCGGCCGCCTCGTAGCGGACGGCGGCGCTCGTAGCGTTCAGCAGCCCGTACACCGTGCGGATGAACCGGGAGCGCTCCGACGGGTTGGCGTGACAAACCTGACCCACAGAAACAACTAGTACTGTAGGGAACTCTATATTATGGCGTCACACTTTTTGTGTACTCGCCAGTGTCAAGTCTTAGAGTAATCAAGTAGTATTTCCCATCGTGGGATTGTATTATGGCGTCACACTTTTTGTGTACTGGCCAGTGTCAAGTATTAGAGTAATCAAGTAATATTTTCAAAGAATATTTCCCATCGTGGGATTGTATTATGGCACCACACTTTTTGTGTTCGCCAGTGTCAAGTATAAGTTGTTCAGTTGCCCCAATAAAACGGTAGAAACTTTATTGAGGCTTTGATAGAGTTTAGGAGTGAGCCCAAAAAGTCACGATTTTCAATTTTATATCATTTGCCTACACTCTCACACATTCACGAACCCCTAATGGTTAATTCATCATCATCATCATCAGCCTATATTCGTCCACTGCTGGACGTAGGCCTCTCCTAATGAACGCCACAGAGCCCGATCTTCGGCTTTCCTCATCCAGTCACTGCCAGCTGCCATCCGCAAGTCGTCACTCCACCTGGCCAGCGGGCGCCCTACACTACGTTTGCCTAGTCGCGGTCTCCACTCGAGAACTCGTTTGCTCCAACGATTGTCGGTTCTCCGACAGATGTGACCGGCCCATTGCCACTTCAACTTGCTAATCCTTTGAGCTATGTCTGTAACTTTAGTTCTCTGTCGGATAACCTCGTTTCGGATTTTATCCTTCAGAGAGACTCCGAGCATAGCTCTCTCCATAGCTCGCTGAGCGACTTTAAACTTGTGGACCAGTCTCACCGTGAGAGTCCACGTTTCAGCTCCATAGGTCATAACTGGTAGGACGCACGCATTGAAGACTTTCGTCTTAAGGCACTGTGGTATGGGTGACGAGAAGACTCGACGAAGTTTGCCGAATGCTGCCCACCCCAGCCGAATCCTCCTATCGGCCTCTCTCTCGAAGTTGTTTCTACCCAATTGCATAATTTGCCCGAGGTAGACATATTCCTCAACAACTTCGAGAGATAACCCATTTACGATAACCGGCCTCGGGGTAATAAGATTGTTGTACATAATCTTAGTTTTATCTATGTTCATCCCGAGACCGATGCGTCGAGATGCATCAGCTAGATCGGCCAGCATCCGTTCGAGATCCTGCAGCGACTCTGCCATAAGGACTATATCATCGGCAAATCGCAGGTGTGAGATGTACTCGCCGTTCGCGTTTATGCCCATTCCTTTCCAGTCTATCGTCTTAAACATATCTTCCAGGGCGTTGGTGAACAGTTTAGGGGATATAACATCCCCCTGTCTCACTCCCCGGCGCAGCTGGATATGTTTAGACTGCTGGTTCTAATTATCCACCATTATTCAAATTACACTTCGGAGAAATTCAAGTTTTGAAAAATAATATAAAATCGACAAGGTGCACTTTACATTTTCCCGCCTAAAGCCCCGACTGTAGTTGGAGTCTTGAATGACACGTCTAGACTAGGGTTGCCATACCAGCCTCAGTACTGACCGGGACATAAGTGACTGAATATCTTTATCAAACAAGAAAATACATTTCTAATTTACGTAGATTTATGAAACCTAGATAGGAAGAAAGGTCGTTTGACATACATTTCACATCTGTAATTAAAAAATGACCACCTTAGACTTGCTGCCCTCTCGATTACCACGGCAGAATAAACGACACAACATAACACAAGCAATATTACACGTGTTCTGGCAGGCGGTAGCGGGCGGCAGGGCCCGCCGCCTCACCGGTCTACGCTGTACGCGTATACACAATTATTATATATTATTATTAATTATTATTTGTATCTCCTTTGGTGATCACGGCATGCCTCCCGTGAGGGAGACATCCGGTCCTTTGAAAGGCTTGCGGGGGGACACAGGTCCAACGCGCAGAGGCCCCTTGGAGAGCTTTGATCTAATATGGGATGGGGCATACACCCGGGACACTCCACAACTGTAGTATGGGAGTACAGTCATGAAGTATTCCGGGCGGGTGCAGGACTATTGTAAAATATGGGAATCAAAAATGGGATTATGGATGGGGTGTTTGGTGGACCGATAACTTCTATTGCCGGAAGAAAACGGCGTCTGCCTTTGACCCTCGAAAAAATATCCTTAGGGATGGCAGACGGTGACTCGCCAACTCACTAGCTGGGCCCCCCGAAATGCTGCCAGTACAGGCAAAAGGCGGCAACAGCGGCGTGAGCGGCTAAGGGTGTCGAGAGGTGTGGCCCCGGTTTCACCGTCGCGAGTCTCCAAGAGACCCGGATTGGGTTTCCCCGCTATTACGCCATTAGACACTTCCACCCCCAAGCATATAGCTCTGGCAGCCCCCCCTGGCCAGCCGTTTAAGGCAAGACAGAGTTGAAAGTCCTGCGGGCGCTCTTGGGTTTCCACTCCAGCTACCCAATATGGGCAAACTGGAGACGAGGCCCTGACCGACTCTCTGGGGCAATAAGGACCGCAGTGTCGCCACTCACCATCAGCTCGCCACAAGCTGCCCTGCGGTTTGTGCGCTTTTCTTTAAACCTTATGACACATTTTTTGTTTTATTGTCTAAGGTTCGTAAAAAGCGATTCTAATCTACCCTCCAGTTTGACGTTAGTCTCATGATGATTATTAATTATATTATTAATTTTGTTATTTTGACAAACAATTAGCCTTAAATCGAAGTAGGGAACATGACTTTTACCCTGCAATAGGATGACAAGCTAATTAATAATAATAAATACCATTACAAATATAATTCTCAATTTAAACTGACCTTATAAATTAGTTCCACAATAACCAACTGCAGAATGTCTCCAAAGCCCTGCACGTTATCTAGCCGTGATGCAAGGTAGGACAATGCTCGCTCCTGATCTGCATGCAGCAGCATGAGGAAAGCATTCCTCTTGCAGGACATGTCCTGCTCTGACTCCAGGAAGTTAGCTACGAGCTCTGGGGCATCGGGGATCAAGAACTCGAAGTTTCTGGTAAAGAAAATGTCATGAGTTTGGTTATTTTTACATACATACATACCATCACGCCTGTATTTCCCGAAGGGTTAGGCAGAGACGTACTAATGTACACCCACGGTTCACCGGTATGTTTTAGGTCCCATGTAATAGGGGGCGAGCCTATTGCCATTAACTCATAAATTCCTAACTCCAAGCTGCTACTGGGAATTTCATAGAAAAACCCAATAACACTGCTCGACCGGCACTTGGTTATCTTTTCTTGCACTTTTTGAAATATCTACTTTTATCGATAAAATGAAAGTACATGGACATGAATTTTGTAAGCAAAACAATTTTTAGGTCAGCAGCAAAACATAGATCAATACCTTTTATATTATTGAATTGTTCTTAATATAAACAGAATACATATTTAAATATAAACATCTCTGGCAAGGGACTCTTTGAAAATTTCTAAGAGGTTCTTATTTCTTAATCCTTTTCGGTTGAATACTGACCTGTAGATGGTAAAGATGGCAAGCACAGCATTCCTCCTAACATAGGAGTGACGATGATCTAGACACGCCCGAATGGCGGGCATCAGGGGCTCCAGTAGCTCTGGCTCCTTCAACTTGCAGAGGAAGCGAAGGGTGGAGCCACGGATGAACTCATTTGGGTGTTGTAAATCCTAGAACATATAATTTTTTTATAGAAAAATAGATAAGTAACGTATTGTGACATAAAATTATAAAACATCATGCCATACCTATACTAAATCAAGTTTTTTTTTAATTATTTACACTCAATTCTAAATTTCAATTTGAGCATTGACAATTGGCTGAATAGATCTGGTCATACACAAAATAAATTGCTAAACTGGCATGAGCCTAACTTTATTCAGACAATTTTCTAAATAAAACCAATAAAAATACACACCTTTCTGTAAGCATCACAAACAAGGATCATTTCCTGCATTAGCTTGCCATCAGGAGTGGTCTTGGGCACAATCTCCCAAAAGATGAGCAGCAATTTCTTGATCATGTGGTCCTGCAGTGGCAGCACGAACCTGATGATGATCATCAGAAGACCAGGGATCTTTTCACCAGAGAGGATGATACCAATAGTCTTCTTTAATGCTTCTATCTTTTTCTTTGTGTCTCCTTTCTCTGTGCATGAATGGTATTAGGATAAGATTTGAGAAGAAGACTAAGTAACAAATTATCAAGTTTCCGTAACTGTATGAATGCCAACATTTTGTTATAATTTTAACACCAGTTTTAAATTCAGATTACATATGGAAGAGAACAAAATTAAAATCAATACTGGCAATTGAAATCAATTATTATTAACAACTGAATTGACAAAGCTAAAAAATTAACCTTAGGCACTTAGATTAACAATATATATACAAATTCTTTATTCACCCAACAGTGACAGATAACTTAAAATCTTACCAAGGTCCAACTTGAGTTGCATCTCATTGTAAGGCTCCGAGTCAGTAGGGAAATTGATCAGGGTATAGCATGGCTGTTCCACGCCTGCCATGCTGAAATTGAATCATTCATATTACAATTGGCTAATATCTTTTTATGTAGGCAATTATTAAATTATATCCCAAACATTTACGCCTCCAACAGATGATGAAACATCTGAAGCATTGTGAGAATTAAATGCATTAAATACTCTAAAAACAACTGGGCGACTCTCTGTCAACATTTAGTCGAACATGAGTTTTAGAACTCGATTATGATATTACACGCCGGAATTTAAATATCTGATTCTCACAATATCCTGGGTCAGTAATATATCAATAACACAACGAAATATGAATATTATTTGAACCTATGTTTCGTGATGACATATACAGAGTATTAAATATAATTTTATTTGCTGTTTTGAACATTAAACATTGCAGATAATCAGAATTACAATCGTCCGGTCAGTACGTGCTTCATCAGTGTTTACATACCTGAATTATTTTTAGGAATCGGCTGACTGTTCTTAAACTTATTTTTAACTACTAGTGGTCTAATACGTGAAGAAACAAGTAAATAACAGAACAAATTAATTAATTTACAAATACTACACAAAATTAAAATAAATACGTGTCCACATCCACAAGTGTAAACGTCAACGTGACACTTTTAGTGATGTGCATGTGCAGACGCAGACACGGACAGTCAGTCAGTTATCAGTTATCACAACTTCGTAAAAAAAGGAGACATAAATAATCTACACTATTTACATAAAATTAAAATATAATATTAATTATATATATAAAACTAAAAGACTGAGTGCATGTAGGGATCAATCAAAGTATTTCTCGACATCGTTGTCGTCTGGCAACGTGCCCAGAAGACATCCCCATCACGTGAAGTGACCTGGCCTGTTTGACCTGGATGGCTTGTTTGTTGGACACGAGCACTCGGACCACACGACCCGAGCGGTTCGACCCCAAACAACCACAAGTTACCCGATAAGTTACTATATTTGCGCCGTTTGAGTCTCTCAGCAGCAGCAGTGCCAGCGCAGCAAGCTGGTTGCGTCCCACACCAAAGGCCTACCCATTTTTAAGGGAAAAAGGACATGCCATCTGGTCTCTTCCTATCGTCCCGTAGCAAGCCACTAAGTTGGTTCTAAAACAGGTGGTACGCCGCCCGAGCGGCGGTGGCGAGAGCATGACGAAAAATGTCGTTAATACTGGCATGTCGCGATATGCGGCCTGCACTCCTGCAGCACGATGGGCCATGATGTCCGAGGCTGTCGACCTGTCGATGTCGACCATCTCACCACAGTGACCGCAATACGGAGCAACACAGGGATCGCCCAGAGGCCCAGACGGAGACAGGTAGCTAACCGAAAAGTTATGTCATTCTACTTATTTATAGTCAAAGGTTGGACGAGCACGCTCCGCAGTATTGACTGACGATTACTAATAGGTCAAAAAATATTTCCGCGTCTTACTGCGAAGCGGCTACTCACGCAGGTTGAAGAAATTAGTTCCATTTGTTTTCCGCAACGAGTTTTTTTAGTTTACTGGTCAAGCTATAACATAGGTAGTCAGGTAATATTAATGTGCATCAAATTAAATCTAAAAATAAAATAATGTGAGTTTGGCCTGAGGTTTTGCCTTAAAGAAGAGTAAGTTGTAAAACCAAACTTGAGAATATCTTGTAAAAATCCTGAAAATCCATAGATTGAATCTAAAAATCAATACCTACATACGTGCGAAATGTCAAAATTGTCAAATGAAATCGACTGATCGATGAATTGTTTGGTTGTCTGAGTCTTGTTCGTCGTCGTGCTATTTTGACTTTTGTTGTTGTGCAGTTTTGGAACAGTTGATAAAAGTAGAAATTTTTAATGTTCTAATGCTTTAAATCCAACATGGATGTGCTAATAACATTGTTTTATCTTCTATTCGCAATATGTGTCGTTTATCCGCCCACTGAGTTCGTGTCGGCCGGCTTCACTATAGCTCAGTTGTTTGAGAATTTCCTGGGTTCAGAAAATATGAATTTTATTGGATACCACATGAAAAGGACCACTATTACTGCTTTGATTCACTCGGCACTGCCACTGGGATACGTTTTATGTCTATTGTGTGCGGGTGAGCGCAACCCATGGATGCCTGCTGCAGCGATAACGACGGCCATAATTCCGTTATTAATGTGCTACAGACTGATAAACTGGTGGGAGAACAATCAGGCCGGACACCCAGTCGTGAAATCTCTCCTAGCTTATGTGACCCCCGGAAGCGACTGGAGAGTTGTTGCTGCCAACCTTAACATTGAATTCAGGAAGTAAGTTGAAACATCTGGCAAAGACTCTTTAATTTTAGCCTGCATAACATAACAACTCCCAGCCCAAGATACTGAATTTCTTGATACATGGTCTCTACGCCGAAAAGTTTTATGCAGCACAGCAGTCATCAGTTCTAGAAGTTATCTGCCCTTGTTATTTACTCTTTTTTGCTTTTCGTCTGATTAGTGTAGACAAAATGAATAAAAGAAATGCATATTATATTGTTGCAGTGTAGATAAAGTTTCAATTCAGTTGAATGCTACCAGCCGATTTGTGGCTACAGAAACATGGCTGATCAAACTGTCCCAGTACAGGCTCAATGTTGTCAAGCAAGGAGACTGCACACTGGTGGCTACTGCAGTAAGTGATATTACTAACTTAATAGACCTCACTTATTCAGAACAATAATAAAAGAACTTACTACTTCCAAAAAAAATCCTCTATTATCCAATTTCAGAATGGGTATGGGTTTTTGTTCATCTGTATTTATTTAGTTTTTGACATTTTTAAGTAATCATTGGTAGTATTTTGTGGGGCCAAGGCAGCAAGGCCAGTACACTTCGTCACAATTGATATTTTGTGCTTAGCCTTTTTTTTTAAGAGCTTACTGGCAATGTGGGTCGCACATTACTAGTATTCTTGTTAATCCCTCGAAATGAGATGAGTGCTTGTTTTACATGTGGGTTCACATTGGTAGTGTAATGGGTGGGTTTGGAACCGGCAACCACATGATCACTTGTCCGATACCCTAGCCATTAGGTAGTAAAATTGGTATCAAGTCCTGGTTACAGTAGGTACAAAATCTTTTTGGTCTCCACTGGAATTATGGGTGCCAACACAACCACCCATGCCAACCACCTATACAACTCACTTTGCAGTTATATGCTTTGGTTTTTATGTAACTAAAATAAAACATTGCAAATGTGAAACAGCTAGTTTGGCAAGGTTAACTGAAAATAAAAATTAATACATACAAAAAATGACTCATTGTTACTATTTGTTTTATATTCTTATTCATAAATTAATTTAGCCACTTCAATGTGTTTTCAATTTTGTAAACGACATTGGGGCGTCAAGGCATTTTTTGCACTACCTATTGTAGGAACAAAACAAAATGCATACAGAAAAAACACCTCAATTTCTTTTGTATTCTTTGAAATCTGACAGGTTATAATATAAATGTAATGTTAATTAGAGTCGTAAATGATTCATATTTGTGAACATTGTCTAACTTTAAGCACAGCTTTTTCCGGCTGAACCGTATTTATTATTCCAAGCATATTTATTATTCAACAGACCGACAGCCACAATCTAACGCCAAGTGGTGAGGATGAAGTTCAATATATTAACATTGAGGCAATCCCAACTCGTGACGACATAGATAGATTCACGTTCCGCATCTCGACTGCCGCTCTGCGAGACCTGCAGCCGCGGCTGTCACAGCCTGTGAGAGTGCCCGACCATATCTCACTGTTGCCGACCCTTATTGAGAGATTCGTGAATGTATTCAAGCATTATGTTGATCAGAATCCTGTGTATTATGTTGATCAGGTGAGTAATAAACAGTACCTAATTACAATCATGTCAATAACTTCCAATTGAAAATGATCTGGGTTTTGTTTTAAACAACTATGACATGCATATATTTCATATGTCATAATATATATCATCATCCAACATATTTTTTTAACAGTATCAGATGTAATATGAAATATGTAGGTATTAGCAATAAGGTCCTAATAGAGTACAAGTTAGCATAGTCTCTTGTTGCAGGAGCTTGAGTTATGCATCGGTTGTATGCAGTATCCTGCGGATGTGAAGCTGAATCGGCGATGTCTACCCCCGCCTCCACATCTAGAGGGAGGTCCACCAGAGTGCATGCAGTGTAATTGCCGGTAATCGATCAGTTTTATTCATGTTCAGGTGTATGATTTTCAATAAGCCATAGATTGCGTTTATCATTCATTTGTAAGTATGATTAGCAAATTCTATTATGAAAACATTACTGAGCAATGTTGAGCTTGTTATATTCAATTTATTTTTAAACACAAAACATAACGCTGCATGTTCTCTGTTGGTTAGGATATTTAATTAAAATGAGAGTACCCCAGGGTTCAATTCTAGGTCCGGTTGGAATTGCACGAAACATTATTTGTGTGAGGTGTTTAAGTAGTGATTAGCGTTATTCCCCACGTAGTGTGCTGTGGTGCTGCTCGTGCATGGGGCGCTGGTGGGCGGCGCGCGCGGGCGGGCCGCCGGCGGGCTGGCTGGCGGGCCGCGCCACGTGCCCCGTGTGCCGCGCCTCCTTCTGCCTGCTGGACGTGTGCCCGGCGCGCCGCCCGCCCTCCTGAGCTCACCTGCTGGCTGCTGCCTGCTGCCCACGCTGACTGAACAGTGAACACGGCACCACTGTGCGCGACACTCCACTGGAATCCGACCCTACTCATTCTTTTGTGCTGCGAATGTGATGATAATATTTTTTACACTAATGGCTTCATTCCTGCTACTAATACTCAGTTGAAGTAGATATCAATTCTGTTTTAATTTAGGAAAATATTAGCATTTATGCGAATTTTATCTGAACAATACTGCAAGTGCAACTCTATATTGACAGCGATAATTTCATCCAACTTCTAATACACCTAGTTAAAAACTTATTTATATCTACATAGTCTTGCATAATGATTGAATGTAACCCCAAAAAACACGAATCATTGCTCATTATTTTTTATTTTAACAATGTGTAACGATGACGTAATTTTGATCATGGACCATGAAAATTTTATTGGTCTTTATATTGCCTAAAGAGGCTCTATATACGTGTTAGGATTGATGTATTCAATCAATACTCTTAAATATTGATGTCTATAACCTACAATTTACATTGAATAAGAAAAATAACTAAATATTGAGTGTTGTTGTAGAATCTACAATGTAGATAGTGTACTTTTAAAGTAAGCCTGAAAGAGATTATCTGATTCTGAATCTGAGACAATAAAAATAATTTCCCTAAGACAAGTCTCTAACTTATCCAAAGGAATGTATTTTATTACATACATCTCGTGCAAGCTTACATCAAATGTACACATTGGATGTATTTTTGTAATATAATGACATAATAATTTTATCATAATTTTAACTAGAAACTGCAAATGTATACTTTTTACCTCTAAATGTGTAGATATAGTAATCGTAGTGAACAATATCGATGTGGAAAATCGAATGACACATCACTAGTTTATTTAGTGAAAATTTTATTAAATTTTAATTTATTTCGTTTATGCATTTTGGAAATCAGGGATAAATATTTTACTTATACTTTCTGTTAACATTTTACACTAAGGAGTAATGTAATCGCTTAATTGTAATGAATTTAAAATTATTTATGTGTCTATTGATACTAATGATCTGTAATTCTCATAATCAAATATAATTTTTAAAGGATCTGCTATATTTTTTTACATTATGCGCAACATTACATGTTTTTACATTATACTAGCTGCTACCTGCGGTTTTACTCGCTTTACCAAAAGGATTTACTATAACCCGGCTTCTAGACGGCGCTTAGTCGGGCAAGTTACCTTGAAAAGTGGTATCAAATAAACCAGACAGACAGATAATATTCTAAAAAAAAATATTGTGGCTTCTGTTGCTCTAATAAAGTCCCCCCATATAAGTTTTTCTGCAATATATTTAAAGAACACATATCGGCCCGTTACAATATTATTATAAGCATGTATACATAATACATACGTAGTAGAATTGTATAATTCACTATTTAACATAACTGCTAGGTGCTTTACAAAATAGCACTTATGTAAAATAGCTGAATGGCTTCCAGCTGAATTCCCATTTCGATACGTTTATCAATACGTTTTGTTTTGTAGAATGACTTGTTGGCAGTTACGATAAGCGTTTTATGTAAAAAACCTATTGCATTTAGTTATATTTTCACGGATTTTTGCAAGCACATTTAGTTTTGATGGGGTAATTTCGGGATGAAATATGTTTAAATTGCTTAGGTTAGGTTAGGTTAGAACTGTGCCCAAAATGAAGGCAAAACTGAAATGTAGCCATTGTGCATAATTGTATAGAAGAAATTTGGGTTAACTGGACGAGCATAGGCCATTTTTATGCCACACAACGCCCCTAGCGCTGAATTTTGGAACTAAAATCTACCATCCAATATTTCATTTCATGATGAAATGCACTGTTTTACAAGACAGCTTAACATCAATCCGCTATATTGATGAAAGCAAAACTTTCATTCCATTCCGCGTGTTGAAGGTAAAGGAAAATATGGAAAAGTGCTGAACGTATTACAGCTATTTTACATAACAGCCATTTTCTAAAGCGTTTAGCGATTATGTAAAATAGTTAATTATACAATTTTACTGCGACATAATTATATACATGTTATGTAAAAACATAACATTGGGTGGTTTAGTGATAATGTTCTGGTGAAGGAGTGTTATTTTTAACAACAAGTAAATGTACTGATTTCTGTCACTTACGCGAATATTAGACATGAAAATGAAACTACTTTTTATGGATTTTATCACGTTGTATTAATATTATTTAATTCGCGACGTTTCGCGTTGTACGCTAGAGGTCCTGGGTTAGATGCCCAAGTCGAACAATGTAATTGGGGTTTTTCTATGAAATTCTCAGTAGCAGCGGTAAATGGTATAGGGTCGCCCCCTATAACATGGGACCTATATGTACCTACCGGCGAACTGTGGTTGTACATTAGTACCTACGCCTTTCCCTAACCATAAAATAAGTATAAAAATTAAAACCATGTCGATGTCGGTGGCTACAGTTTAATATTAGGTACATATCATGTTAAATAGTTCGTGTTAATATGTTTAAACAAGAGGTAATCAATATTATGTACCGTCCAACAGCCAAATATGTATTAAACAAAAAAACTTGGAACACATACCATCACGCCTGTATTTCCTGAAGGGTTAGGCAGAGGCGTACTTATTACACCCACAGTTCGCCGGTATGTTTAGGTCCCATGTAATAGGGGGCGAGCGTATTGCCATTAACCGGGCACAAATTCCTAACTCCGAGCTGCTACTGGGAATTTCATAGAAAAACCCCAATAACACTTTGCTCGACCTGGGAATCGAACCCAGGACCTCTAGCGTAGCAGTCGCAGTCAGAACCGGCAGTTTATAATCTAATGAGGCAGTTGAAAAAAAACTTGGAAAGCTAACAATAAATAATTGCATAAACAGATAATGACGTACCAATTGACATTATTTTGTTGCCAGTTAGATGTTTATCTACTTGATCGCATGGAATTCATTATTGACGATCGCTGCATTAGACCTCGACCTTTAACGAAGGACGCGAACACGTGGACCCTGAAATAAATCACCTGACTGTTAACATGATTTCTTTGTCATATTTGCGTGATAAAGTTCACCTAGACAAGTATGCACTTGCTAATCAATCAGGAGCTCACAACGAATGCCTTAGTAGTATGTGTGACATGCTCTGCTACTACATCTTAGTAGTATGTGTGACATGCTCTGCTACTACATCTTAGTAGTATGTGTGACATGCTCTGCTACTACATCTTAGTAGTATGTGTGACATGCTCTGCTACTACATCTTAGCAGTATGTGTGACATGCTCTGCTACTACATCTTAGTAGTATGTGTGACATGCTCTGCTACTACATCTTAGTAGTATGTGTGACATGCTCTGCTACTACATCTTAGTAGTATGTGTGACATGCTCTGCTACTACATCTTAGCAGTATGTGTGACATGCTCTGCTACTACATCTTAGTAGTATGTGTGACATGCTCTGCTACTACATCTTAGTAGTATGTGTGACATGCTCTGCTACTACATATTAGTAGTATGTGTGACATGCTCTGCTACTACATCTTAGTAGTATGTGTGACATGCTCTGCTACTACATCTTTTCTTCTCGTCTCGACTATTATAAAATTGTAAAAATGATGTTTGTCACGGGAGCAAAAACTAATGAATAGATTTTAATTTTGTTATCACTGTTAGAAAACATATGCTCTAACTTAAAAACTGGTGAACTTCTTATCTCGATTAATTAATCGGATCCTGAGATACAGCTTAACCTCTCTGATGAATAGAGGCCCGTACAAAGAAGAGATCATCACTATTGGTTTTTAATAAATTATATTTGGAATACTTTTCTAATATAGGTACTATAGCTTCAGGTGAGCGAAGCCGCGGGCAAAAGTTAGTCTGTCTATAATTTTGACCTATCTTGTCGATAGCGATCAGTTGACAGCGCCTAATAGGTCGTAGAGTTGACTGAGGGTATTAATTACGACGCAGCTCCTTACCTAAGTATCGTAGCTGCGTCGTGTAATATAACCTCTCAGAATTGCGCATGTATCGTCTGGAATAAACGAAAAGATTTAAAAAAGAAGTTGCCCCTCACTAGGATTTTCTGCTGTATCGTGGGTGCTTTTACAAACACAAATTCTCATATACACAAACGCCCAGAACCCGAAAAACTACTTGTCGGTCATAAAAATATTTGCTCCGTGTGGGGATCGAACCCACAACACGTGGAGCAGAAGTCGATCGCTCAGCCGCTACGCCAAACGTGTCGTCTCATTGATGATTGATCTTTATTTGATGGTCCTTTTATTTGCAACTTACAAAGATCTTTTGTGACAGGATCATAAAATAAAAGGAATCTTAATACTCCGAAATAAATGCCCTTCAGGTGCCGTACTTGGTATCATCCTTGACCGTCATATCAACCGTTTCAGACCATCAAAAAATACTTTTCTGATCGTATCTAAATCATCATTGCAATCGCTACTCGTTAATAACAGGTTTCAGGGGTTGGCCACTAATTACCTGCCCATTGACCGTAAATCGCTAGTTAATCTGTCACAGATAGGTATAATTAATCCCCGTTAGACAAGGACATGGCTAAATGCTACAATTACTGCAGTGTCCAACTGGTGTCAGTTCAAGTGCAGTATGTCGATGTAGACGTACCGGTATCGGGTGAATTTTTTTACATATTTGTCGTTCTTTCAGAGTGAATTGAATAGCAATCTAAGCTAAAGACGCTATCGCATTCGAGAGAGCTGACCGGCAAAGCCAGACTATACTCATAAAGGAAAATAATATAAAAAAACAAATAAGCTATCATTTGTTTATAAACATCTAACACCTACTTAATCATGAGGAGATCTGTTGTGGGTGAAACGATAAAGCAATATTTTAAAACTACAACACTTCATGGTTTCAAATATTTGTGTTCGATACATTCTGTGGATCGGTAAGTGAAATATTTTGTACTGATTAGTGATTGTCTCTACATTGATAACTGGACAAAGAAGAAATTGAACTTGAAATTGAAATACATTGAGATATTATATCACTAGGTACTAATACCAAGTGGAAATACTGCTTGGGTTATTATGAAAGAAGAATAATCGAATAGAAGCTGAATATTATTTAGGTACCATTTTTCCTCCTTAGATCATCTGATGGTTAAACCATTTCCCTTATCTTTGTGAATATCTTTTATCTTTGCTGTTTCGAACTTTCAGTGTGGGTTGGCTAGTGTGTTGTTGCGCCAGCGCATGTTGCGCGGGAGTGTTGTGCGCAGTGCTGTGGGCGCGGTTCCTGGAGGTGCCGGCGCTGCTGGCGCTGTGTGACGACATGCGAGCTGAGACCTACGAGGAGAACCGCCTGCCCGCCATTGCTGTGTGCCCGCCGGCGGAGAGTATCGCACACATGTTTCTAGACAAATTGTAAGACTACAATAACTACACTACAGTAAAAGGTTAAAACGGGACCCTATTACCCGTCCGTCCGACTGTAACCAGGCTGTATCTCATGAACCGTGATAATTAGACAGTTGAAATTTTCCCAGATGATGTATTTCTGTTGCCGCTATAACAACTTAAAAGAAAAAAAAGATCCATCTAATAATCGTGCAACTACTTTTTTTTCATCTAGGATTCAGGAATAGTATGATAAGCTATTCGAAATACTTTTAGTTACCTACCTCTAAACAATATTTTTTATTCATTTGGTTGTAAGATCTAATAATCTTAGCTATAGCAACCACCTGCATGTTACACCAGCGTCAAACGGTTTTGTCGTTGTATATGAGGGCCAGAGCATGTAAGAATGTTTACTTAACTTGACAATCGGGAAAGCATTCCCCATTTCCATTTCAATACCCCATTTCTTCGGCCAAAACAGGGATCAAATGCATTCGCATATCAATAAAGATTGTATGCTTATTTATATTGCATCTCTTTAAGGTCAATAAACTCAACTGATACTAAACGCATACCGATCACATTGGCGCGCCTCCTCACTGGTAAACGAACAGCGAGAGACCAGCTGTTATTACTCGATGAGCTCCTGGCCGCGAACAACGTGACCCTGCCGCAGGTGATGATGGAATACAGTAGGAACTGCAGCGAGCACGTGAGGCGGTGCCGCTACCAGAAGAAGAAGCTGCCGTGCGAACAGCTGTTCGAGAAAGAGCTCACGTTCTGGGGACTGTGTTACGTGATGAGGCCCCAGAAGTAAGATTTTTTTTTCTTCACTTCATGACTTGACGAGATATGTTCTTTATTGTTTTGAATATGTCTTCTCAAGATCACCTCTGCAGTCAGTTATTCTTATCATAAAAGTTCATTAATTAACATGCCATCACGCCATATATTCCCCGAAGGGTTAGGTAGAGGCGTAGGTACTAATTACCAGTTGGCCCGTATGTTTAGATCCCATGTAACAGGGGGTGAGCTGCAGAAATACCAGACACAGAGGTTATTTTTTATACTACTAAGGTGAGGCAAACAAGCATACGGCCAGCCTGATCGTAAGCGTTTACCGTAGCCTATCGACACTTGTAACATCAGGGGTATGTATCACTCGCGCGTTGCCGATCTTGAAAACATCTTTTCACACCCTTTATGAGAGGGTGGGGTAAAGATCAAGGAGGAATAGTTGGGCCGGCAGCACAGTAAGTGTGATGCTAAAACAACACTTACTCGCGGAGTTCTGGCGACCGATTTGCTACTGAGAAATTCATAGAAAACCCAGTAACGCTTTGCTCAACGAACCCAGAAATACTAGCGTACCAGTTGCGTTTACGATAACAGTATGGTCAAAACATATCTCGTCTTTTGAACTTCTCCAATCCAATTTGAAGCGGCGGTAGCCTAATGGCTAGGGCGTCGGACTTGCGATCGATTGTGGTTGCCGGTTCGAAACCCACCCATTGCACTACTGACGTGAACCCACTCGTAACACAAGCATTTAGCATAGCACGAGGGTTTAACAAGAATGCTAGTAATGTGCGACCCACATTGCTAGTAAGCTTTTTTTTAAAAAAAATATTGTATAATAATAATATGCCAGTACTTGGTCACTTGTAGCAGAATTCAAATGTTATTGATGTATTTATGTACCAGGTTATTGAGACTGCCGAAGGGACCGATAGCCCAGTTTCACACCACACAGATGTTGGACTTTGTGCTGCAGTGTACGCATGGATCCGAACTTTACGGCTGTCAGGTAAGTTTCATTTAGTTACTTATCTAGAAGTTCCTTGTTCTAAGCATTTTTATTTTATTTGCTAGCTTCCTCCCGCAGGTTTGCCCGCGTGGAGTTCCAAGCAATAATCAAATAGTAATCCAAGCAATATTTTATCCAATTGTGTTATTATCAGGATTGAGATACCTACCGTACAATTGTATCTACTACCTACTACTTCACTGGAAATAAACGATCGGAAAAACGTTTCAAACTGGTAAAGTTGTCAAGAATTGCTATACTTCCAGTGAAGTATTTTGGACGAAATGGTACAGCAGGATCCTAGATTAACGGCATCGAGGTTATCCGACAGAGAACCAAAGTCGTCGACATAGCGCACATAATTAGCAAGTTGAAGTCGCAGTGGGCTGGCCATATCTGTAGATGATCCGACAACCGCTGGGGTAGACACGTTCTTGAGTGGAGACCGCGACTCGGCAAACGTAGCGTAGGACGCCCTCCGACAAGATGGAGTGATGATTTGCGAAAGGTTGCTGGCGGAAGCTGGATGCGACAAGCCGAGGACAGGGCCAAATAGCGCACATTGGGTGGAGCCTACGTCCAGCAGTGGGCTAGTATAGGCTGATGATGATGATGGTATCGGTATCCGAATAGTAACACACTGAATAAATTGTGTTTGAATTACGATTTATTTTGGTATTAAGTACGTTTGTATTGAAAATTCAGTCCGCCGCGCCGGACTCTTAAATGGCGTTGCTTTGTTAACCTTTCAACAATTTCAGTTGTTAACAATGTACGACGGTGAGGAGTCGGTCCAGCCTGAGATACTGTTGCCAGGGTACTTCTACATGGCGCAGCTGCGGTTTGTCGCCATCCCGGAGAACCCCAACGTGGGCAAGCTGGTTGAGAACACCTGCGTACATGACACCTCATATTCCAAAAGTTTTTGCAAGGTTAGGGCGATTCTTCGTTGATAATTATAAATTTTCTGTCCGATGATACTCCCAGATCATCATCGTCAGCAGGACACACCTTTAGGCTTAGGCTACCTCCGTTTATCTTTGCCGGATGCACCTTTGACAGACTTCAATTGACATGAGTATCAAGTGCTGTTCAGTCCTAGTAATGTTACCTTTAATATATCAGAAACAAGTAGAATTTATGTCGTAATATTTTGAAATATAAACTTGATAAATATTTGTAAGTATTTTTCTAAATAGTTCCTAAGCGTGACTGCTATGCTGGAAGTCCTGAGTTAGTACAATGTTATTGGGTTTTTCTTTGAATTTCTGAGTAGCAGCTTGGAGTAATGGCACTGGTTCGCCCTGACTAGACAGGCGTTGCGACGACTGCGCTAGTATGACAACATAAAGTAAAACTCACACAGTCTGCATGGAGCAGGAAAAACTTTATATTCTTGCAATAATTATGTCTACAGTTGCAATGTGCGGAGAAAGCGTGTGGGTGTAGTGATCCTCTACACTTTAGGAGCCGCCGTAACAATGATGACCTGCCGATGTGTCCAGCCTCGAAACTGGGCTGCTTGAGAACTAATAAGTTCAAAAAAAGCGGTGCGTAAAAGAATATATTAATACTTTCAATTGCTTAGCATTTAGCAAACTATTTGTGGTGATAATCCCAAATAATAATTCAGAGCAATAGAGATAGGTTAGAGAGATATAGAGTTAGATATAGCACGTTAAAGATGCTTGTGCAAATAATTAATTGATTTAAATTAATTGCAATTAAACATAATGCAATTGCAATTGACTAAACTATTTATTAATTGAAATTTTAAATGATTAATGCCCCAAACTGTTGGCCAGCAAATCCGGCCGTTCGGTTACTTGTCATTTCCGTGTCTAGCACTTAGCAGGTGTCTGAGCGAGGAATGATCAAGATGGAAGACTTATTTGTGTGTAAAGTGTATCACTTCTTTTGCATTTGAGTACAGACATTAGGGGCGTGCAATTTTAGACTCAAAATTTCTATTAGTGTAGAATCAATTTGCCGTTCACAATCATTATAAATTATCAATTTATTTTCAGATAACGTCTCGTGCCACTGCTTGCCGTCATGTAAAAAAATCACCAGCTACATCGTATTAGAATCTAGTCCGATGTCCGTAATTAAACATGCTATTGATCCCTTATTGTAAGTATATACTTTATTTTAAATTTTGATCGACTGCCTTTTATGAAACTTTAAGACTAGATGCAGTTCTAAATTTGAATTCTATGTAAGTATAGAGAATCCAGTATGAAACTCCATGAAGTCTTTTAAAATAAAAGTAGGTATTGTATCGTAGTTAAGTATGTGTCTTATTAATTTCAACTCTATTTGAACCGAATGAAGATGATATTCAATAGGGTATTACACCTTTTTTTGAAAACTGTTTTAAATTAATCCTTAGATCGTAATGAACCAGTAGAATTTTTATTTCAATTTTATTCAACCAAAAAATGCCTTAAAAACGATTTTTAATTTATGATTTTGAATTTACTCGTGAAAACGCTAGCCGCCATGCTACTTCGGCTCGTAATGGAAGCAGTTGTATTGTAACTGCCAAAGACCAAGTAACACGATTTGTGAAAATAATGAGTTATAATGTTTATCAACGGTGTCTTGTGCCTGAATGCAATAATACAAGTTTAAAAACGCCACAAAAATTGTGGATTCAATTGCCAAGTGGTATTAAAATGAGAAACCCTTGGTTGGAACTGGCAAGAAGAGATCCATAATTATTGTCCACAAAGACTATAGGTACTTACTGTATTTCTGTGAAGACCACTTTGATGTAAGTATGCGTTATAAATAGTATGTTAACTAATAAACAAAAAAAACTTCGTTAATATTACAATTTCATAATTTGTACCTAATGTATTTATAGGTTATATTATGTACCTATATTAAGTAGTGAGTTTAGCTTCTTTAACGTTTATTAAGCAAAGTTTTTAATGCTCAGTTGTGAATATTGTATAGCTAATGCCGCAATTACTACAGCTAGGAATCTAGAATGTGTTATAGACCTACAAATTGCGAAAAAACAATTAAATTTCAATTGGTTTTTCGCAATTTTTGGCGGGAATTTGGCGGGCTCAGGTGAACGACGAAGCCTTAGCAGCTTTGTTAATTTTAAATGCTGATTAGTTAATGCCTTGTTACATAGAAATTGGTGAAACTGGGTCTTATTGTTAGACAAAACTTGATACGATAGTTAGGTAGGTACTTACATTACTGTTTTAATATTTCTCAACTCGGCAGAACAAAAATCGGGATTGGATGCAAAAAAAATTGCCACCATCATATTGATCATTGGTAGATTTGTACTTTCTGCTTTCACAAAACCGTCTTCCATGATGCGATTTTAATCAAACTAACACAGCAAGACAAACAATTATTGTTGAATTGTTACTCTGAGACGACAAACGTCTAGATTTGTTTTTGTAAGAGTGACGTCACGTCGATAACCAATATGGCGGATGGCGATTTAAAACAGATTAAAAAAGACGATTTTTGAAATTGAATTATAAAATTTACATTGCATTTTTATTAATAAATACTAACGTTTCTCGTTTATTTTTTTCAAAATCTATCATAAAAATGCATTTTCATATTTTTTTTTACATGGTGTAAAATACCCTATTGTTACTGGAAAAATGCTTGTGCAGTAGCCCGCCTCATCTGCACTGACTCTGAAAGACACGAAATATGTTCAGAAGACATAGAGAATATTATACTTCTCCAAAAATAAAGTATGTCCTTTTTTTAGCTTCGGATTGAACGTCACGTCGTCTATAGTTGTGAATTTAAGGGTGAATGTTGGCCACTCCCGGATATTTCTACTCAACCCGACGGAAACTTGGCTCACATTACTATGCAAGTATCTATTTAGTTTCACCTACCTAAGTAGAACGAATGATCTTCGCTATGAAGAAAAACTATTTTAAGCGCTGGGTTATCCGTTGGATCCACGCAGGTCCACAGGGTGTTTCTATGATATTTTCACTATGCAGTAGCAACTCGGGAGATTGGATTTATTCAAGGTAAACGGTATTAGGCTCGGATCGCCTTTAAATAAATGGGACCTAAATATACTAGCGAATCGTGCGTAGACAACAGTACCTACGTCCTATAAGTCTGCTCTTCGAAGAACATACCACCACGCCTGTATTCCCCGAAGAGTTAGGCAGAGTCGTACCAATGTACACCTACAGTTCGCTGGTATGTTTAGGTCCCATGTAATAGGGGGCGAGCCTATTGCCATTAACCGGGCACAAATTCCTCACTCCGAGCTGCTACTGGGAATTTCATAGGAAAACCCATTAACACTTTGTTCGAACTGGGAATCGAACCCAGGACCTCTAGCGTAGCAGTCGCGCTCAGGACCACTTGGCTAATTAGGCAGTTTTATTCTTCGAAGAGTAGGTATACATATTTATGATATGTGTAGATATCTATTAGTCCACTAGGTAGACCTTGGTTAAAAATGAATAAATAATTATTAGCTAACTAATTAAAAAAAATCTTTCTTTTCAGCGTCATTAGGCGGAGTTTTCAACATGTTCCTAGGTGTGGGACTATTTAGTGCGTTAGAATTCCTATACCTAATAATAGTTAAGTTCCCGATCGCAATCAGAAAGGCGTCCGAAATACATCCCATCACTAGGTATGTTACTCCAGGGCCTGTTCGTTGAAGTTAGAAGAGGGGCGGGCCCAGGTTATTTACCGTATAACCGCCGTGAACAGGACTTGTGTAATCTTTACATTATTCACATAATGATGCGGGGCCAAGCACCATAGTGTTATACCATAAATAATCATAAGAATATTATTATGCTGTTTATTTTTATTCGATAGTGCAATTTAATAAAATGAATTGACTGTCCACTGAGATTTGTTTTTTTTATATCTAATTAGGTACCTACCTTATCGGTAACCAACTAAGGCCCACTTGCATCTACTTTTTAAATATGTTTAAATTGAATTAAAACACATTTTTCATAGAAATTTCGTGTTTAAATACAATTTAAACACATTTAAGAAGTTGGTGCAAGTGAGCCTAAGTGTTTAAATTCAATATAAGTAATATTATCTGTGGTAGTGTTGACTGTGGGTGTGGAGGAGTAATACTTAATAATTTGAGAATGGTTAGGATTTTTATTACTAGGTATACCAACGCCTTTAATCACAATTTGCGAAAATACAAATAATATTTTGGATTTGTCGTCGAACTTATGAATAGTTGGAACAAGAACAACTCGCAGTATCGCACTTCATTGAAGGCCGATCGTTCGATCCTTTTCTATTTTTGGTTTTTCGCAAGGCATGGCATAAACATGCAATTTAGCAACAAACAAACAGGTAATGTTTACTACAAGTAAACATTGCTTGAAAAGGCATTTAATCAAAAGTTTTTAAAGTGCGTGTACTTAGTTGTGAATTGTATAGTTAAATATCTAGAGCACTACTGCCATGAATCTAAAAGAATGTGTTAAAGACCTGCAAATAAATAGTGCAAAATCAACTAAAATTCTAATTTGGCGGGCCAAGCGAAGTTAATTGTCATAATGACAACTCACATCCTCACATCTCATTGTCTGTCAACAATCCTTGACAGTCGTGTGAAGTGTCAAATTTCATTCAATAAATTTCAATTGTCAAGCTCACGTGGACGTGGAGTGTATTTGTAAATGAACGATAAGAATTTATATAAATTATTTTTTTATTTAACCCAATAAATAAGTAAGATATAAACTACAAAACATGTCTTCATGGAAGAAGGCCGCTAAGGCCAACCAAAAGACTCATAAAGAGCGACATCAGCCGGAGTCGAGAAAACACTTAGGTTTACTAGAAAAGAAGAAAGATTACAAAAAACGAGCAGATGATTATCATGAGAAGGGCGAAACGCTGAAGCTATTGAGAAAACGGACACTGGACAAGAATCCTGATGAGTTTTACTTTCATATGATCAATTCTAGAGTAAAAGATGGGGTGAGTCAAGTCTAGTACCTACCACTGTTCTGTATCCAATTTCGCAAGCAAATTTATATGAAACTAGCTTTTAGATCGCTACACTTATTCGCACTCATGGTCAGGCAGGCTCTTCCAGTCAAAGTGGGACTTTTTGTTTTGTAAACATAACCTCAAAACTGCCTTGACTTTATTCTTCCAAGCAAAGATATTCAAAATTATTAGCGATAGACAGGACTTATAGATATCAAGTTTTTCTACCTAGTATCATACATTGGCCTAACTAAGAAATTAAATCAAATTGGAATAAAGGCTTTTGTTCACAGAGGCCACTTAGAGACATTAGGAATAAGGCTTTTAACTTTTAAATATCTTTGATTATAGGAAAATAGAGGTGTGTAACTCAGCTCTGAGTCAGCTCAAAGAGTCAGATCGCACGGGTCTGAGCCGTTGAGTCAACAAACAAAACGACCGGCTCACGGCTCAAATCTGCTCATTGAACTGATCTGAACTTGTGAATCGCTCCACAGATATGTCGTGAATAGTGAGTGAGTCAGTGAGTGATTCTGATCTACACTTGAGGTTCAATCAATAAGTTTTTGGTCAGAGAGTCACTAGGATGGAGTTATGTAAGTTAAGTTAGAATAATTATTATTATTTTGTTCTAAAAATGATAAATTCAATAAATAAATAGGTAAGTAAATTTAAAAGAATAGAGTGAAAAGAACTGTCAACTGCCGCAGCTCAGACGGCTCGCGCGAACCATAAACCTGTATAGGTACAACTTTGAGCTGATCTGCGAGCTGAGTCACTGAGCCGGCTCACTCACCTGAGTCATGAGCTGATCTGCAGCTCGCGTATTTTTTATGAGTTACCCACCTCTATAGGAAAACTAGTTTTAATATTAAGTGTATATTAATATATTTAGACTTTAGCACATAGAGATTTACTATGATAACATGGCCCACACCTGCATAATTCAAAACATTTGAAATTTTTTACATAGCATCACCAAGACTGATGAATACTTACAAACTCTTTCATAACAATGTGACTTTGTTGACCACTGTTATTGTTGTGCACATTGAAACAGTAATTTAGAGGGGTTATCATAGTTAATCTCTACCTACTAATTAACTTTATTTAAAACTAGTACTACTACTTTATTTTAAACTTCTATTATAATTATTGTTTTGGGTCTGATTTGCAGGAGCATCATGAAGTTGATAAGGAAGATGAGCACTCTACAGAGCAAGTGAAGCTGATGCAGACACAGGACATTAAGTACATCAACATGAAGAGGACCATTGAGAGTAGGAGGATTAACAGACTCCAAGTATGTAATTATTGAAAGCTTTGTTTTTATGTTTTAATGCCCATAATAGAGGCCCAATGCAAAATCTATTGTTGTAGTCTCTGGAGATCGGTACAGGCAGTGCTGAATTAAAAAGTGTATGTTTTCATATATCCACAAAATAAAATATTAATGTAGATATACTACAACAAATGTTACAGAGTTCTTGTAAGAAAGTTGCATTTTGGGTATGTTCATAAATGATCTACTTTTCTAAATAATCCATCTTTCTATGGGTGAAGAGCATTATGAAATTGTGTATGGGAATTTCTGTGATTAGCCTGGCCAGCTATGTGTCTGCAGTGCAGCGGCAACTGCAACTTAAATTTATTATAATATAGTGAATGTTAAAAGTACCTTCCAAATTGTAAACACTTCATATTATTGTCACCTTTCAGGCACAGTTGCATATGACAGATGTAGCAGAAGCAACTCCCAACACACACACATTCTTTGTGGATGAGGGAGAAGAGAAGGACTTTGATCTAGCCAAGAGACTGGACACACATCCAGCGTTACTAGGAAGAAAGTCTAACAGGCCCAGGTTGGCTGACCTGGATAAGATTTCTCTGCCGGAAATCAGTGATGAGGTTTGTTTCAAAATTTTTTGTACATAGGGACTGTCTTATAAGCTTGCTTGTAATCTAGGAACTTTGGTAATTTAACTGAAAATCAAAAATAAATGTGACAGAGCAAAGCAATAGTGTGGTTGGCCCACAATTTATTGGACTCTTGCGCATGAGGTGGCTCAAAAACAATGGACAGAGTGATATGGAAAGAAGGAAAGGAGGCCTTTGCGCAGCTATGGGATGAAAAGGGCAAGAAAAAGAAATTTCGAGAACTTGTTGTTCCCTGTGATTTCACTTGCATCCCAAATATTTGTTTTATTTAAAAGTAACTTTTGCATTATAGAATCATTATTGATTGAATTTCTCATACTTTATAAATTATATTCTAGAATATTCTCCTTTAAATGTCTTTACTGACCTAGGAATTTTAGATTTTGTACACTAATCAGCAAGGGTCAGAATAGGTAGAGTTTTAAGTACCATAGTAATATATTAACTCAATAATATTAATTAATTCTAATTCTTCAGACACTTGAATCAATGAAGAAGAAGAAGCAGAAGATCTATAGTGAACTGTCAAAGAGAATAGAGAGAGAGAAAGAGTTGACAGTTATCCAGCAAAAAATGGAGTTGAAGCGCCACTTACAGGATGTTAAGGTCATGAAGCCCAAGAGGTTAAAACCAGGCACCAAGAGCTCGGCACCCATTTATCAGTTCCAATATATGAGGAAGAAATAAGTGTATTGTCAATATTATATAAGAACTGGTAATTAATAAACAAATATATTTGTATATAGTTTTTGGCACTTTTTGTTGTTTTACCTGGCCACAGAACCTGGCTATTATAGTGAATGCATATCTGCAAAAAAATTGAAAACATCCAACATTACACACATAATTATCAAATGATATGTTTTATTAGTGCGTCGCGTTTGTACCAACTGGCTATACTAGCGATACGCCTGATGCGTCAGCGCTCTGATATCCGTGTACCGTGCACCCCTATTATTGACGAGGGTTTCGAGTACATAACATACCGAAATCTGAATTCAAGGTTTAGAGTTGAAATTCTTCATATGCACAATACTGTAGAAGTACCAGGATCTATTACTGTGAGGACTAATGATTCTAATTAAAAATGCACAATAAATACTCCTTGTTCTAAACTCTTACATCAGCTACGCCCCTGCATTTGGGTAAAACCTAAAACAAGGTAATAAAACTTAAAAAAAAAGTTTTACCCAAATAAAAATAAAAAAGGAACTAACTACCTGCCTAAGTCCTAACTCGAAACATTACTTAAAAGAATTCAATTACAACAATGCATGAGGCTCGTCCCTCACAATGGGATATTCTATGGCATTAAAATTAACAAAGCTTTAGCATAGACACGCCATAAACTTTAACGCACCAAAACGCCTGGAAAAGATGCGTAACGGCCTCCTATCCAATGATGCTTCAAAGTTAATTACATTGAAAGCTAAGCATTATACCTGAAGAATTTATGAGACTGAATATAAAAAGAATCAATATCATATGCAAAAACTTTAACTTCTTATAGTTATATTAGGACCATTCAGAAAGTCATTGAGAAGCAATAAATAGTCTGTGTAGAATATGTTTCTAGATATGCAATTTGCAAGGCAGTGCCTAGGGCTACAGCCCAGAGTTAGTGAATTCTTGATAGAAGAGGTATTTTGTCGTTTTGGAGTGGTGAAAGAAGTTATTTTACCCGGCGCCTCCACCACTTGTAGAAGTAGGTACCAGGATCTGTTACTGTGAGGGTTAATGATTTTTTATTATTAATGTCATTGGATTAAGAATTTTTCCTTGAACCAATACAGAAGTCGTGATTTCCCTGATTGTGCATTTTTTATTGTAATAGATCCTGGTACTTCTACAATACACACTGACTTTCTCCCACAGGGCTAGGCAGTATTTTTTTTTTTAAATTTGGATCGTTCAGGTTACAAAAAACGACCCTATTACTAAGATTTCGCTGTCTGTCCTTCCATCTGTCTGTCACCAGGCTGTATCTCAAGAACCGCGATAGCTAGATAGACAGTTAAAATTTTCACAAATAATGTATTTCTGTTGCCGCTATAACAATCAACAAATACTAAAAAACCGGCCAAGTGCGGGCCGGACTCGATAATGGTACGGAACCGGAAACCATCGCGCGCGAGTCCGACTCGCACTTGGCCGGTTTTTTTTATTTGGTTAATTACGCGTTTACGACATACTAATGTTTATGTAGAATAGTATGAAATATTCTTTATATTTTATAGATTGTTATAGCGGCAACAGAAATACATTATTTGTGAAAATTTTAACTGTCTATCTAGCTATCGCGGTTCTTGAGATACAGCCTGGTGACAGACAGATGGAAGGACAGACAGCGAAATCTTAGTAATAGGGTCCCGACTTTCCCCTTTGGATACGGAACCCTAATAACTACGCTTAATTATTATCGGACATACATGTATGCATTGTATTTGTATAGAAATACTTACTCTAATAAAAATATTCTGTATCTCAGAAGGCTGTATAGTTCACTGCCTTTTGTCACTTCTACCGGTGGTTTTTTTTTAAATTTAAATTTTCGCGTGTTCTAATTCGTGCTTGTTGGTGTCAGTTGACGAAAATTTAAATAAATAATTTCTAAAATCGAAATTCTCGAGTAGGTAGGTATCTTGTTTTCTATCGGGTTAAAGACAGTGTGAGTGAGTTCTGTAAGGTCATATTTTAAATGCACTCGCGGCACTACGTGATGTGTATGTGTGACGAGACTACATAGCTCATCATTTTCGTCGCGTTCTGCCGCTTAGTCGTGGCGAGGGCGGCAAGTCGGTACACAGTTGCAAGGACGCGAGCGGGAAGGAGACAGCGCGCGGGTGACCGCGGTGAGCGCCCCGTGCACCCGCGCTCTTCCATCTTCCCCTATGATCGCAGCGACTCGCGCCTATGTTCAGCCCGGCCAAAAAGATTGGAGAGTAACTGTATAGCCCATCTCATTATCAGCAATGAACGAGCTATAAGCTGAGGTAAGTAAACGAACTATTTACTTCTGTACGTAATGTTTTTTTTCGTACGTGTGTAGGGCACAAGTAGAGCCACCGTATTTCACTTGTTTTGTAGGTATCACAAATTAGTGATAAGTAATGATGAGTACCTATGACAGGCAGTGTATGTAAACCACGAAGAGTTGTAAACAACTTTACAAAAGGCTTCCTTAGCACGTTCTTGAAACACTGTAGGTATCCTTAGCACCTATGCTACCCCTTAAAGAAATCCGCAAACAAAACGAAGAAATAAAAATACTGCATACTTATTATTATTTAAATTATTTTTTATTTTTTCGTAATAAATAACTTTTTGTTCTTATTCGAATATAGGTAAGAGATGCACCCAAGTTATTGTGCGATATAATGATATTAGTCAGAAATTCATAATTACAGAATCAAAATAATACCATTTGGAATATTAATAAATTTTATAAATTAGTTATCTATAATTACTTAAAATATGTTTTAACTGCAATTTAATGTAGTCAAAATATGTTTTAAGTCTCTTAATTTTTTTATTTTATACATTATAATGTCCCAAAGTCAAAATAATAAAAACAATATCACTTACACCTAGCTCACCATAGCTCAATGGTTAAGGTATTCATTGGTACCACTGATTCTGGAGGTCATCAATGACCTCACAATGGAAAAAATGTAGGTAGGTACCTTTTCCATTGAGAGCTGTTCATGAATCAAATCAGTTCAGATTGACAGGAACATAACGTGATATCTTTTTTCAGAGAAAGCTCTATCATTTTATAAACATACCTATCTACTATTTCAACTTTTCAAATTCAATAAGTAGGTATTATCGTAGGTAGGTATATATTTCTAATCTAGTTTATATTTTGAGCCGAACGCAAAAAAAATACGTCGTTTAGACGCAATTTTATCTATCATAATTTCGAATGGTGGAACTTTCTATGAAATCAGACAACAAAAAACGACTACACTTAAAAATAATAAGTTCCATCGCAAAATACCAAGAGTGCATCACAGTATAAAAGTTGTACGTAAACCCTAAGGCGGTAACTTTCGGTAAATATTGCTAATAGTCTTTGGTAGCGGTCACCGGTCACCAGTCACCATTCGCCGGTCACCATCACCACAGCACGCACTTGTGCGGCGGGTTCATGCGCGAGCCGGCGGGGCAGCGCCACGCCTCCGCGAACTCCGCGGAGTTGCTGAGCGTGCCGATCACGCGGATCTTGTTCGGACTGTGCACTCCTTCCACCATTTTCGATTTTAAAGCTCCCACTGTTGAGTTGCCGCACCATATCTGTTGGAAGGAATGGTTTATCATGATTTGAATAGTCTAAGTAAAATAAGTTAGGCACTTTGGTTACATGAAAAATAAAATGTTAGATGCAATTTCATTCAACAGGAAAGCTTTTCAGACTATCTAATATCCATTCAGGTACTTGGGTACATAATATTACCTGAACTTGAATTTTTTTTCAGTGATCTATGAATCCCATCAGATCAGAGGTCCCTAAACTTTTTTATCTTGTTTTTTACTTGTCATATTTTTTGGTTTTGGGCAGACCTCCTTCTTACCTAATTATTTATTTATTATTAATTTTTTTGCAATTTTTTTATACCATTCGCATTTAGATCGCTGACATAGACCGTGTAGGCCGTCGTCGACCCTTAGGGGTCGATATAAAACACTTTGGATATCACTGCATCAGATGGGCCCACATTTCCACATTATTTATTGTATATATGTAGGTACTTGCAACTATGGACAACAATGTGCCGCTATCTCTGCTATTTCTGATCGGACATGGAACTTCCCAAGGCTACATTTGACAGTTACCTGTGCGAAGCCGAGGAAGAAGAGCTGGTCGGGCGTGTAGTGCGGCAGGCCCGGCAGCGCCGAGCGTCCCTCCCGCGGCTGGCGCCGAGCGAAAAGTGAATACGCGTGCAGCGCCGCTCGGAGGCCGCCGTTGTCCGCGATATTCTCGCCTTGCGTGTTGAATCCGTGCACCTGATAAACATCGGCATACATAACATTAAGAACCGAAGAAACACAGCCTCACCTAATGTTACCCGATGTTTATTGAAATATAAGAAAAGGACAGCGGCTGACCCAAGAAATTTGAAATACACAACCTAATCTTAAAACCAAGGTACTGGTCAAACCTGAATTTAATTTTTATGCGTAAGTACCTACTTACGTAGCTAATTCTTAAACTGAGATGGGATGGAGTCTGAAGCATGGATTTGGCTTGGAGAGTTCACCAATCGCTGGACTAGCCCCAGTAAATACATATAATTCAGGCTTGTATCTCCTAATCAAATTAAGACCATCAGCTAATGTAGACATGAACATAAACTCACAGTATAGTTGGGCAGCTGCGGCATGTGGTACTTGCTGTACTGGTCTATGATGCACTGCACTTTACTGTGGTAATGCTCCAGGGTCGCCGCAGACCACCACTGCTTCAGATTGCCTTCTTCATCGTAACGACGACCTGGAAACGGCATACAATTTGTTGGGATTCGCTATCAGACTGTTTTGCGTCTACATTTGCACTGATCAAGGGGCCTGTAACGGTGGCCTCTAAGGTAAAAATTAAATTTATCACATTAGAACCACTTCTAGAAAAGAAAGGCTGACACCATCCTCGACGTTAGGTACCTACATCGCGTGGTAAAAGGAATATAAAAAATAGCCATATAGAAAATATAAGTTTCTCCTTCGGAAGAATGTTGCTATTAGTAGGCTGGTGAAGTTATTTCAAGTACCTTGATCGTCAAATCCGTGTGTGACTTCATGTCCCATTATGGCACCAATAGATCCGTAGTTAATTGCTCTGAAACAAAGCAATCTCGTCTTACTGCTTGTATTGAATATTCTAGGGTAAGAAGTGGTCAAAACTGGCCCTAAGCAACCTTTGAAGCCATATTATTAATTCTATGAAAGTAGGTACTCACTCAATTCCATTTCCATAGAAGGGTGGCTGTAAGATACCGGCGGGGAATGCTGGAATTATTAGAAAAGAAAACCAATTTGTAGGTGATAAAAGTTAAAGCTGTGTGCTACTGGAGTGTCAAATAACTGGTTTAACTGGCAATGAATTTCGAATCAGCACTTTTAAAGAGATTTCATTATGCAAATTAGTGATTATATGTGGTTCCTTTTAAATATTTATACCATTTTCATACAGATAGCGTAAACCTTGACAAAGTTCTCAGCAATCTGGCTAGGTACTTACTGACAGAGTTCAATGTGGCTGAGTAGAAAGCGTTCACAGTGGTCGCAGTGGCCACCCATCTGTTGCGGTCGGGTTTTTCTCTCAGTGACTCCAATGACTTCTTGACAGCCGCATACGTCAGCTTCAGGTACGTTGCAAATAGATTTCCCTCTATTACTTCCGCCTGAAATATAAAAGGAGTATTGAAATATAAAGGAGCATAGAAATGTTCCTATTAAGTACAGCATTGCTAGGAATTAGGGAAGGACAGGGCCGCAAAGTACCTGTCCCTTAATTTCATTATGAACAAAAACAAATAAAGTTGTCGTTCTGAATGTTTTCCGTAGCTTTCATGAAAATATCCCTTAAAACCTATTAAGTACCAATATCTAGGTGTAAATAGTAAATTCAATATAATACGACCTTCAAACCTTCAAGAAAAGAGCGTACTCCCTTTTAGAAGGCCGGCAGCGTACTTATGATTCCTCTGGTGTAGCGGGTGTCCATGGGCGGCGGTGATCGCTTACCATCAGGAGTTCCGTCTGCTCGTTAGCTGCTATCCCATAAAAAAAAACTTACGTGTTTGTAATGTTTGTCGAGTTGTTCGTGCGTGAGCAACCAGGCGGGGAAGCCAACGAAGTTGCGGATGGCCTTCAGCTTGTTGAGCGTCTTGAGGCGAGTGGTGGAATCCATCCAGTCTAACTCCTGCACAGCGGCTGCGAACGCCGCGCGCACGTCTTCTACCATCTCTATAGCCTGACCGAGAAGAACATAGGATGTACCTAATTGATGTGCTAAGGACACGTTACACGTAGCTACAATGTAGCAGATACTACGCTTGCTACGCTAATAGCTTTCGTAGCAGTTGACGGATTCGCTACGTGTCATGTCTGACTGGATATGGCACTTGCTGTTTATCTAGCTCTGAAAAGTCTGTCTTCTATTTCTGAGTTTTTGAAAAACAAAAAAAAAAAAATGCTGCTATAGCTTACTATTCCCTACTTTTGTACTCAGTAGAGAATCAATAATAATAAGCGGTGGTAGCCTAATGGCTAGGGTGTCGGACTTGTGACCATGTGGTTGTCGGTTCGAAACCCACCCATTGCACTACCGTCGTGAACCCACTCGTAACACAAGTGTTTAACTTAGCACAAGAATACTAGTAATGTGCGACCCACATTGCTAGTAAGCGTTTTTAAAAAAAAATGCATTTTCTGTCTGGGCGATTGGATTTCATATCAGCACCAAAATTGGAAATAGGTAGCATTATCGTAAAATGTATCAAGCATTTAACCAAACATGTTCTTACCTTCTGCCTCGACGTGTAATCAAAGTGTCTCTTCACATACAAGTAGCTGAGCGCCACGCCGAAGTTGGCGTTAACATTCGCGGTGCAGCTCTTCCAGCGAGGAGTGCGCTGTTGCAAGCCAAATACCGCACGGGAGAACTCAAAGCCAAGCTCACGGAACGCGCTCAGAGTCATCGGAGCCACGGTGGAGAACACACTCCACCAGAGGAACCGTTCTGGAAATTACTAAAAGCATGAGTTCTGAGTGTCTGGCTTCTGACAATATGGGTCTTTGTTTGCTGACACCGGCAGAAAAAACAAGCAAATCAAGGGGCCTAAAAGTATTGTGTTATTTTTATTATTTACTAGCGACCCGAACGCGGTTTCACCCGCGCTGCCCAGTCCCTAAGAGTCGTAGCGTGATGTTAAATAGCTTAAAACCTTCCTCTTGAATCAATCTATCTATTAAAAAAAACTGCATCAAAATCCGTTGCGTAGTTTTAAAGATCTAAGCATACATAGGGACAGACAGCGGGAAGCGACTTTGTTTTATAATATGTAGTGATGATGATGACGAAGATTTCGTGGTTGGTTCCTTTCGGTATTATCTTTACAAGTCGAAAGGCAACTCCTTTATGAATCAACATATCACATATATGTACTTAGGTAGATATCTATAGTTTTATATGATAACTTTACATATCGGTGTTACCCAGAGCCACACTTGAGGATAACAAATAAGCAAAGAAGTACTGTACTGGTTAGTTATTTTGCCCAGAAAGCATAGATTATCAAACTCGTAAGAAATCTCACCAATTATGACAGGTTTGGTGTCAGCCAGCAGAACGGACAGCTTTTGAAGATAAGGAAGGTCCATGACGATGACTCTGTCGTGGTGTGGCTGCAGGACCACGCTCGTGTTGGAGAACACCAGCTTTAGGTAGTGATCCCAGTCGTGCTGGATACAGGAATGGATGGTGATTAAAGTATTGGGGATATAATTACCTATTTATTGCAACACTGTTAGCCGAATGCAGCGACCAACTCTACTCGTCTTTATAATTTTACGATACAGTTCTAGAAAACCACTTAGTTAAATGCCACTCACCATGCCAGGCTTAGATCTTTACTTATCTCAGATTCAGTGAGATCGGCCTGAAGTCTCAATAACTCGACACATAAAATAAGGTTGTAAAGATGAAGAATCTTAGGTAACGAGTAAGAATATCTTGGGTATTAAGGATATTACCTGTTTCCACTGCGAGGGTCCACCGTTGGAGCCTTGTATGAGTTGCTGCACGCTGACCTCGTGGAACAAGTGAGTGCCGCTGCGACGCACCTCAACGGGCGTCATTATCTACATATGAAATCATAAGCTAAGTACTGTAGTCATGGAAGATTACATGTGATTAGATCTGAAATTTAAGACCTTTCAAGGCTATCATATCTGGGGGTGCTGAAGTATTTTTAGGTGTACTTTAAGCTAACCTTGGCCAATTTTTTGCTGAAGTCTACGATATCATCAGCGAACTGCTCAGCTTCAGTGTTCTCGTCAGCGATGCTGATCATGGACTTGATGTACTTGTGGTACTGCTCCAGCTCATGTGAGAACTGTTCTGGCTGCAGCAGATAGCGGTCGCTGAACCCTGGCGACACTTGCTCGATCTGTAATTTTTTTAAAATAAAATATGTACTTATCTATGTGTAGGTATATAAATATAGATATTTTTGCATCTGAATAGAAATGATAGTAATAGACTTTAAAAATTGTCTCAACAAAACAGTAACTAACCACAACTCGATTCCTGCTGGTATTTCTGACATCCTCAGCGACCTGTACACTCAGAAGGACATTCAACCCCAGATTTCTTCGTCCCCTTCCTGCAATTTCTTCCCACGTGAAGTTCGCTGTCCCCTCCGTGGGTGGCCGGGGAGGTAAGCCAAGTTTCTGAAGGATCTCCTCAATCGGTTTGATGCCGTCACCTTCTAGTTTTTCTAAAAGATTGGAAGGAAGTAACTGTAGGAACATGTTAATTTATTTGGAAGCTTTAGTCCATTGCTAATAAGTAATAGATGAAAAATATTCCCGTCGTTGCTGAAAATCATCAGGAACGACGAAATCATCTATAAATACCTACGTATTAATAAGTCTCTTCCAGTATATATCTAATTTCAAATGCGATGACAAGAATGAACAGAACATGTTCACGGAGCTAACTACCCTCAGTACCTAATGAGGTTACACCTGGTAGGAGTTCAAAGAGGAGAGTGTTATGAGGATGTCAAATAAGAAATCCACACTCAAAAAATTAAGATAAAATAACATTGCAGTGCTCACCAGTATTAATACAAGTCCTATACAGACTCTTAGCCTTCACCACGCTATTCGGAAGGCCCTCATCGTCTTTAGCCTCCAGAAGCTCTCTCAGGTCGTTCACCAGCTGTTCCCTGAGCTTGGCTAGCTGGTCCCACGAAGTCGCCCAGTCCGGCACCGGATTCTGTTTGATCCAGCCACCACAAGCGAACTCGTAGAAGTCTGTGCATGGGTCCACATCTTTGTTTAAGGCTTGCAGGATTCTTGAGGCTGAGAAAGAGAATAAAGATGTTTTGGAAAACGGCATTTACTTAGAGTCTAGGGGCCACTTGCACCAACTTCTTAAATGTATTTAAATTGTATTTAAACGCAAATTTACTATGAAAAATTGTGTTTAAATGCAGTTTAAACATATTTAAAAAGTTGGTGCAAGTGGGCCTAAGAGTGTGACTCTACTATTTAAGTACCTACTGCAAAGCACTCACTACTCGGTGGTGATCTTGGAGACACAATCAATTCAATCAATTCTCTTTTTTTTAAAGAACTACATGTTGCTTCATATTCCATAGAGTAGGTAGAATGAAAAATATATTGATCCGCTAATATTGGTAGACCGTAGTAAACAAAGCTATCGGTAGATATTTGCATCTTCGCTGTTATTTATCAATAAGCAAAGCCTAGCAAAAAGATATAAAAATATAGAAAAGAAACTGGATCTAAGCTACCTATAAATTATTTTCGCGACGTCTCGAGAGGTGAGGAGCGAAGGGAAAACAGGAAGCTGCCTAGCTTTCTCTGCGAATGCATTAATATGCGCAATATCTAAACAACGGCTTGTTTGTATATCTGGGTGACGCCCACCGCTCTAGTACAGAAATCTTAGACAGTTGACGCAGTAGAAAATAAGTCAAAGAAATTTTGGGCCAATAATGTAGAAACGGAGATGAAGAAGAAAAGATTAAAATATCTTGATTTGGAAATTGTTGAACAATAAAACACATGACATTATTAGCTCAAAAACAGAACACGATAATTGTCCTTCCCTCGCCTACGTAGGGTGAAGGCTCAGTGCGTGCTGGCGAAAGTCACATATTAGATTGAAATTATTTTTGGTAGTCAGAATTTTTTACTTTGTTTCATTTCGAGACAGCCAGTCAGTTTTGAAAAAAAAAAACAGAAAGTTAATTGCAACTAAGTGATGCACGAATAACATCAGATGCGCGCTTGTATTCGAACTGACGACCTGATACTCGCTACTCGTAAACTACTACCGATTAATCACTACACTTTTTATTCAAATATTTAACATGGTAAATTTTTATTTTATTTTTATGTTTAGTAAGTAATTAAATAAATACGAACAGTAAAACAACAAACCTGTTTTTTCAATGATAGCATTGTTACCTATGCTATTACCCTCATAATTATTCTGATAAATTTTACCGTGAACAAGTCCGAAATTCAATAAAACAACATGATGCACTGGATAAAAAAATGTAAACAAAACTATTTTGAAAATAAAACTATAAAATGTAAACAAATACGAATGCATTTGTAAAACTTCCTTAGCAAGCGATAGCAAAACACAGTCTAAGCGATGGAGCCCACCGTTAGATGTTTTATTGATATAAGAAAATAATTAAAATATGCAACAACAACAAATGAGATAATTCTTATCCTTTATTTTATAACGCCACGCGCCTCGATACCTATTCAATAAACAACATGCGTCTTACACTTTTAAAGTAGGTAAACAATTAGGTATTATATGACTCAAAATAATTAATGTAAGTATAGCAATTTTCTCGTCAGTGTGGCGCAGTTATCCCTTAGATTAAGATAACACGTGGATTAGTAAAGTGATGTAACATCTATCTGGACTTAAATCATGATATTATAAGTACGTTTTATTTGAAAATTAGAATTTAAGTATCTAGGTATATCTAAGTATAAGCTTCTAGGGGGTAAATGCGTCGTGTTTCTTGTACATCTGAGCAATAACACATGTAATATTAATCAGTTATTTATATGTAGGTAATAAATAAATAGCATATAAACATATAAACAAAGGAGTCGTCATCGGAATTACTTAAGAAAATCAATAACATCACTAATGGATTCCTGATTAGTAAATTAGTAATCAATAATTAAAGTAGGTATCCTTTGGCTTTTAGTTTCTGAAAGCTAGAACTGACGAAAGATAAAACTGCCTCATGAGTCTAGTGGTCCAAGCACGACTGCTACGCTAGAGGTTCGATTCCCAGGTCAAGTAAAATGAATTTTTTTACAAAAGTAAAAGATGGGCACATAATATTTCCATCCATACTATACCTAATAATATTTTAAATGCGAAAGTAACTATTTCATCTGTTTGTTCGTTAGCTACGATTCCAGAAACCGCTGAACCAATTTTAAAGAATTTTAGTATACAATAGATAGATTGGACTTTGCAGAAGAACACAGGCTATAGTTTGTCTCAAAAAGTCCTTTGAAATGCGAGTGAAACGACTAGTACACAATAAATACACCCATTACGAATAAGAAGCCTAATTATTTCTACATAGCAATAATGTGCAGAATTGTTAAAAGTGATTGCAGAAAAAAGACTAGGAGGCACACGGATTACATTCCCATAAAAAATGCCACGGTGTTTATAAATGTTAAATACCTAGTCATTAGTTAATTAACATATAATCTCAGATTAATTACCGACTGATTGCAAAAGCGCGATTTGACACGTGTCACGGAAAAAGCGATGGTAAATGTGATGGCAGCTGTATTTTACCATTGCAGTGTATTTCTTGATTTGTAGATCTTAAGTATATTTTTTAATCGTAATCATTGATCTCAGGATGTTTACCTACGTGCGCTTTGTTTATTGTTATTCGATCAGAGGTAATAATTAGCGCACGCAATGAATTAATTTCCATTCCATGAACTTTGTCTATAGGCGTCTTCTGTGACAGGGATCCATATACTACCTCACACGAATTTCATGATTTATGGACTTATGAATGACTCCTAATTCCTAATTTCAGTTACTCAGTCCTGTATGGGTTGGAGTAGTAATTTACATTACACTCTAGCGCGTATGGAGATGTTACAGGAGGGCTCGAAACTTTAAAGTAACAAACATAACATACCAAGCATAAGATCACGTCTGTATTCCCCGAAGGGTTAAGCAGAGGTGTACGACGAACAGGCAAAAATCTGATAGTTTTTTGAGAGTTTTAACGAGTTATTTTAGAAGCCTCCTAAGCAGCTAGTTCTGTTACATATTGTAAGCTATTAATAGCCCGGCTACGGCTTTTTAACCAAGCTACACAAAACGTGCAGTCGACGAAAGTGACTAGACCTGCAGATATTAGTAGGAATACTCACCAGTAGCGACGCACTGCTCGCTGAGACAGGGCCGAGGGCTGCGGTATTCTGTGAGCACCAGCACCGCTGTGTACACCGCAAGCGCTATCAGCGAGATGCCCAGCGCGCCAATCAGCACGGACGAACATCGGACTGTGCGTTCTCTGCAAAAAAATAAAATTATAAGTTTTTATATGATATGGGGCTTGTTAACGCGGGTATCCACTATGTTCGTGAACCTCCTGGCTCCGCGCTCCAGCAACTGCTCCACATTTTGCTTACGTTCGTGCTCCTGGAACGTGCAACGGTGCGCGAACGTATCCACAATGTGGAGCAGTTGCAGGAGCGCGGAGCGCAACAGGTTCGCGAACATAGTCAGTGGATACCCGGATTTACACATGCGTGTATGTATATAGTACTGATTTGTGGAAATAGGATGACTGGATGACATGATATTGTGAATAACTCACTGGTTGTTTATTGATATGATGGACCTAAAAAGTATGGTAAAAAAAAAAGTGCTTCTGCATAAACCTTGGATTCATAATTAATTAATGTAAAAATAGAAATCTATATTTACTAATTTACATTTTTTTATCTATATACTTAATATATAAAGCTGATGAGTTTGTTTGTTTGTTTGTTTGCTTGAATGCGCTAATCTCAGGAACTACTGGTCCGATTTAAATCTTCTTTCAGTGTTAGATAGCCCATTTATTGAGGAAGGCTATAGGCTATATATTATCACACTAAGACCAAGTAACTATTCCACGCGGACGAAGTCGCTGGCAGAAGCCAGTTGAAGATAAAATAACGCTAGGATGTGTATTACCTATCCTATAAAATTATTGTTCTAGGTATCGATACTGTGGTTTATTGTAGAGCATTATAATTTGGCATCATCCGACTGTGACAAATGTTTACAATAGTTTTCACAAAATTACTGTTTTTAGTACGTACATCATTCAATGTACAATGCCCACTTTCTTTTTTGTTGCAAAACATTATGTATTTATATATTAATAAAATTGTAATAGCTTTTCGAGAATCCGATTTCTGTTTATGTACATATCTATTGATACATTTCAATTGAATTAGTTCAATTAGTAGGTTCACCTCTGCCTAACCCTTCGGGCATTCTCCGAAGGCGTGGTGGTATGCACTTAGACATTTGACAATAGTACCTATTATTGAATCAGGGCCATATCCAAACTTTAATTCTTTTTAGTTCAAATTTCATCGAAAAATCCCATAAAAATAATGGTTTTTGAAGAGTAGGGTAGTGGGCTGTGGGTGTCGACCAGAGATCACTTTCGCTGCTTGATAGATAAAACCAGTAGTGATGTATTTCCTATATTTTAGATCGGTACCTGACATGCGATGTGAGTGATGTAAGTAATCTTGTAGCCAATATTTTTATCGCGCTAAAGTAAGGTGTGCTCGATTAACTTCGACCGTCAAGAGTATTACATATAAATCGTTAATGACCTATATTATTTAATAGTTTCATTATTTAAAACTAAAAATAGTCGGGGCTAATCAGAAACTACGCTGAATAACCTATCTCCAATTTTCCGCATTCAGTCTGTGGACGGAAGCCTCTCTATGTCCCAGAGAGCTCGTCATGTCGTCAATCTCGTCTGTAATACGAACACCTATGATGACCAATAGTGGGAGTCAGAAGTCCAAAAACCTTAATAGCTTAACAATCAGTCTATCTTTCGAATATCAGCATTTCTCACAAATTGGGTTGCGGATATTTGATGGCAGTCGTTTCTTTGTAAAAAACTGAGATTCAGTCGCATCGGATTGGACTGGTCGTTGGCCGCCCTAACATACTTTGAAAGGGCTAAACGGATGAACGTGCCTATTTTTTTACTTGTAGGAGATTTCTGGTTAGTATTTAAATAATTATCACATTAGAATTTCCGTCTAGTTTCAGTCTTAAAAGTCAAAAGTATCAACTTCAGGTCAATGTTCAAATTAAAGCAAATTCAGTCGACTAAACCTCATAAACACACGTTTTGGACAAGAAGTTTTAGAACACCATTTAAAATTTACGAAAAATGAGAATTGTTTTGAAAAGGTTTTATGCACCAGAATTACACTTCTAATCTGAACTTACAGAACCGTAGACTCAAAACTTATAGTATTCAGTGTCTTATTATAAGTTTTTATAAGTTAAAAAGATAACTACATAAAAAATACTATTCTATACTATAAAGTATTTTCTCTTGCGCAAGTTCAGTGACTGTAAAAACTTCGAGGTTGTGTCATTTCCGCGAGGTAATGCAATCTTTATGGAAATTTCACCATCTCCAAATGTACTTATACCCGTGTGTTTAGCTATGAATTATGTTTTAAATAGAGATTGTTGAGAGAAATGGGGTATGTTGTAATGTTTATTGTTTGTTACGATTGTTGTATAATTATTTAGAAATTGTTTTATGATGTTGTGTTGGTTTGTAACTCAGTGCGTACCTACCTAGTACATAAATCAGGTGGGCTAAAATGCTACGTTCAGCAAATCCTCTAAATCAATTCACATTTAGAATCCGAAAGTAGTATGTAATTCTTAAGCAATTTTGTAACATGATCATAATTATTTATTTGGTAATTCATGAATACCTAATGGACATTTTAGTGTCCCAGATGTGTCCAATGGCAGTCTTGCAGTCTTACCTTTTCTTTGTAAACTGTATAGTGCTTATATGATAAGTACTAAATTAAGTATTTAGTTCGAGGCTTTGACAACGTTTGACGTCTGTATTACTTATATTAGAACCATTATCATCACTTTCACACATAATACATAGATACCTAGAGTGAGTTTGTTCGTGGTCCCATTACTAGTTTTTTCAGGTTAAACAGTTATTACGATAGTTCCTCATAATCATTATAGTTATCACGCTTTGTAGGCTAGGTAGAGTACCTACATTGGACAAAATCTGTTCAAAACTTTTTCTGTAATCACAAGCACTACGCGTCAGTATTCTACTTATTATCGCTTCGTTATGTAATTCATTTTCCTACCAATAGATCCTCACATTGATAGAAGAAAAACATTTTAAAGATCAGCTACGTTGATGTAGGCAGAGTCTTTAGATTTTTACTGCTACTATCCTACACCACATTCACTTCATCTACATTCATTAACCTGAAGAGGTTAACTCCACCCTAAACTGACGACCATGCATGATCGTTGGATTATTTGAAAATCAATTACATCTATGGAGTTTCTTGCCGGCGCTTCTCCATAAGACCTACTACATATTTGGAAGACATGTAAGTAGTTTTTGATATACAAAAGTACCTGTATACACACATCAAAAAAAGTTTGCGATCAGCTGTTATATTTCTTTAAAATGAAATAAAAATATTTTTTAAATTGAACTTTATCAAGAAAAAATCTTTGTTGTGTGTTTTCTTTAACAGAGTATTTCTATTTAAAGAAAACACACAACAAATAATTCTTAAGTTAAATTTGATGTGTTATGATCTAACTAATCGATATAAAAAAAATAATTCGAGTAATATTTCAAAGCACTTCTGTGTACATGTGTAGGTACAAGAAACGAAGCGACAGCACTAAGTAGTCGGATCACTTCCGTGGTTCCGCCCCGCCCGCAGGCGCGGAACACTCCACTAACAACAATTGGTATCCGCGGAACCGTTTCACTTTCCTCTTCAATCATCACTTCGAGGGAAGGCGTTTCTGCTAATGGGCCGAATGGTAGTTAGCAGTGAAGTCTTGAATGTAACAATAGATAGGATAGATAGATATATTTACCTACATTTATATTTGTTGCCTGCCTCATTAGCCAAGTGGTCCTGTGCGCGACTGCTACGCTAGATGCCTTGGGTTCGATTCCCAGGTCGGGCAAAGTGTTATTGGGTTTTTCTATGAAATTCTCAGTAGCAGCTCGGAGTTTGGAATTTGTGCCCGGTTAATGGCAATAGGCTCGCCCCCTATTACATGGGACCTAAACATACCGGCGAACTGTGGGTGTACATTAGTACGCCTCTGCTTAAGCCTTCGGGGAATAAGGCGTGATGATATGTTATGTTATGTTAATATTAAAAACTTTCGTACACCATATTCCATACCATATTTAACATTGTTACTTCAATAGTCAGTAACTATTGAACTAAATCTCGTGAGAAAATAACTGTAACACCATAACACCAGTTATGTTTATGCCTACTTATTTCTGAGCTTACGCGAATATTGACATTTTGAAATAAAACCACTTTACGAATTTTAACGCGTTATATTAATTATGTTCCTACCTAGTTTACTTCCTTGTTTAAATACACAATGTTGTGTGCGTCTTGTCTATGCAAATAAATTTATTTTATTTCTTTCTTTCTTCTTTTCTTTATATTTACGTGTTTTGGACTGTTTATAGTAAAGCTGGCTGGCTATAAAGGTTCCGTAATGTTGGGATTTTGTTAATTGATGTACTCGTAAAGTCGTCATTTTAATATGACCAGTTATTTACCTTATCTTATCTTATCTTGTGTAGGGCCGAGGCAGCAAGGCCTCAGTGCACTTCGACCCAATGGGATCTTTTGTGCTTCCCCTAGATAATCTTTTCCTCATCCCCTCTCAGTTCTACAAACAGCTCTTCGATGAGCTTTATAATGAGGCCTGGGGGTATGAGTCTGTAGTCCTCTGGTCTTGGATAACCCTGACCCAAAAGGCACATTCGCTTTCCAGCCATTGCATCGCATGTACACAGAAGGTGTTCCATGCTCTCAATTTCCCTTTTGCAGGCCCTGCAGGCTGATGTATCCATCAGACCCCACCAGACACCAGAGTTATTTACGTTAAAGTTACGCATAAATAAACTATTCCATCTGCTACCTTTTGCTGTATGAGAGGAGGCGACGCTTTTGTCACACCACCTATGTCATGTAGTGGAACAGTACCTAAGAAGCATCAAAAAGTTTACTGACCTTGGAGGCGTAGGGTCAAGAATATTCAACACTTCACAAGACATTTTACTTCTTTTACACTAACACTCTAACAATTAATAATAAAAACGTGTGATTAAATAAGTAACCATTAGCTACTAGGTAACAAGGCGTTAAAAATAATCAAAATTACTTAAAATGCATCACACAGTATCTATATAGTTTGATCTCTCACTACAAACTGACAAAGATATTATAAAAGAACTTGTACTTGCCTTGGTTTACAATAATAAGATAGGATATAATTCATAGAATACTGATATGAAAAGTACACAGCTAACATTATAGTCTAGTCTAAACAATGTTATCCTATTACTAACCTGACACAATATAATCTGTGTTGTTGTCATGCAATATCATCAACCCACCTATTGTCATACTGGTGGGCACGGGTTCCTCTTAGATTAAAAGGGGTTAAGCAGTAGGTTATAGCGCATTGTTATGCAAAGTCCACACTAATTTGAGGAACTTTATAACTCAAACTTTACATAAAAAGAAAATGTGGTTTAAAAAAAACTAAACGTGAGGACCTGATTTCGGTACTATATAATATATGTAAATGCCTCGTTAGTCCTGGAATCGATTAACAGGTTGAGCCAAGTGAATTCTCCGTGGCAGAACGGAGCTTCGATTCGTGCCCGGTTTATAGCAGTAGACTCGACTCCAATTACGTGGGACCTCATCGTGGGATAACATCAGTAGGTACATCTCTGCCTAACCCTTCGGGGAAAACAAGCGTGATGGTATGTAAGGTGTTTTATGTTTAGTGTTTTTAACTAGCTTCTGCCAGCAACTTCGTCCGCGTGGAATAGTTACTTGGTCTTAGCGTGATGATATATAGCCTATAGCCTTCCTCAATTAATGGGAAGAATTTTTCAAAAACCAGTAGTTCCTGAGATTTGCGCGTTCAAACAAACAAACTCTTCAGCTTTATATATTAAGTAGTATAGATTGTTTCAATATTGAAATCGTATAACTCATCATACAACTCAAAAAGAATTAAAAAAACAAAGCGTAGACCTCTTTCTGTCATAATTTATCTAAATGAAAAATAACTGTCTAACTAAACTTAAACTTTTGAAGTTATACAAACAATTGTAAGCGAAATGCTAATTAGCTAGCCCACTTCAGCGTAACAGTAATCTTGTAAACAATACTTGTTAACACAATGCCCGCCTCGGTATAGGCAGCTAAAATGTGCGAGCATGAGTTTGTCTATCTTATTATTACTTATTCACGAATTAATAAAGCCCGGAGAATCAACAGCATCTGAAGGAATACCAACACACCTTCAAAGCCATAATAGTTCTTTATCTTTTCGACCTTTACGGAAAAAGTTAGGGTATTAATGAACAATTGATCGATCTATATTATTTGCAATAGCTACTTACACTAAAGAGAGCCGAGGTACACTATATCCTTGTCTAATAATACTACAAATTATTGTACTGAGGTGAATCTGATTCATCTCACCTTCTACATATTTTATGTTGCGTGTCACCAATACCCTTTTGAAATAATACCTAAATATATTTTTGTGATTTTTTTGCATTTTTCATGCTAAGATTATAGTTATTTTTGTGAAGGAGAAATTCGACTCGCAGGCAGGATTTCTATTAGTTACTAGTAAATAGTAGCTATTAGTAAACTATATATTAAAGAAGAACCCTCTAAACTACGTTATTATACCTGTATCTTAGAAGTTAGTGTAGGTTATACCTTTGAATTAAATTTCTTTGAAATCATGCATAACTTAAAATCATATAAGTCATTTTAAAATATCCATTAGAGCTACATAGTGCTATATTATCCATACGTATTACATATGTTCATTTAGTTTTAAGGTCTACCTCAGGTCAGGGTCGCTAACCGTGGACGAACAAAGCCACATTTACATTTTATAAGTTTTCTTCAAAAAAACAATACACATTCTTCATGTATCTTAAATTCCTGCGAATCCTGAGTACCTACCTGTCTAAAATATGGAAAAATAACGAAAATATTTACGGCATGTCCGCGAAAAAACAAGGCATTGACTTTATTGTCTTAAAGAAATACTTTATAACGGTACAACAGCCATGCTTTCCGCCCTGTTATGGATCATTATGTATTCTGCTCATGCCTATGTGTAGACAGCGGAGATTTACAGTTCGGTAAAGCTCATGACTAATCCGAAATGTAATCGGTGATGGATAGCATTGTGATAGCAGACATGATAGATCGGATTTTGGGTAGATATAATGATCAGTGACTTCGCTGATTCAATAATTAATATTTAGGTAGGTAAATTTACGGTACGAACGGTACGATAAACTAAGTTGCCTCACAGAAAATAATTAAAAAAAAACATAAAACTAATTAATTTACGTATTTCTGCGTCTAACCCGTTGAATCGTATGTGACAATTACAGAAGACACGAAGATAGTTTCAACTTTTCCAAATTTTTAAAGGAGTCAGTAACTCTGGGTTTATTTAAAACTAGCTTCTGCCCGCGACTTTTGCCCCCGTGGAATTCGGTTCGGTCTGTCATCACATCCCACGGGAACGGGATAAAAAGTATCCTATGTCCGTTTCCTGGTTCTAAGCTACCTCTCCACCAATTTTCAGCCAAATCGGTTCAGCCGTTCTTGAGTTATAAATGGTGTAACTAACACGACTTTCTTTTATATATATAGATTACTATAACACCTGACAATGCCTAAATAGGAAAATACTACGAAAGTTTTCAGTACCAAAAGGCATTCTTTTTTCAACCCGTATTAAATATAAAAAATTGGATAGGATTGATTGGGAGTGTTTTGTTTTTTTGTAAAATATTAAGGCCCACTTGGACCAACTTCTTAAAGGTGTTTAAATTATATTTAAACACAATTTTTCATAGTAAATTTCTGTTCAAATACAATTTAAACACATATACGAAGTTGGTGCAAGTGGCTCTAAATCTTTTATAAAGTTTGCATGTATTCTTGATCTGAGGATTTCTCAAAAGCTGTGAAGTAAGTAAGCGTTTTACGGTAGGTAGGGCTTCCAGTACTATTTCATAACTAGCTTTGTCAGAGAAGGTTGTTCGTACAATGACTAAACGCCGGTGTTTCTATTCTCATAATTTTGGGTATGACTGTATGCCTATCATGTATTGTAATGATATCACTGCAAAGGAAAATCGATAGCATCTGCAATTTCTTGGACTTATTAAAGTAATGCATGGAATTTCCATACGCAATGCATTGTGACACTGACACATTATGTTATGTTAAGCGCTTTTTCCGGTTTATTGTTGCAGCACTGATGACAAGTACCTACCTACCTTGCAATTTATTACGAAGCAGTATTCACTAATTTAGAAAAGCTTGCCACAGACTATGATGCATAATGACCACGGCACCTAATCTTCGCACTTTCAAAAATTCAAACTCCGAATGTAATGTTTTATCTGTTTTTTTTAACTTATAGTCTCGGAATAACAATACACGTAATAATTTCTGTCTCTAAAAAAAATTGACACAAGTTGAGACACAATAAAAAAAAAATAAGTCGTAACTATTTAATCTAAGTCTGCTTAGATTAAATAGTTACGATTAAGTATAGGTCCAAAGCGTGGCTGCTACATCCTGGGTCCGTCTCGGGTTCGATACCCAGGTCAAGCAAAGTGTTATTGGGATTTCCGTGAAATATTCAGTAGCAAGAAGTGGAAGAAGAGCGGGGAGGCCTTTGCCCTGCAGTGGGACACCACGGGCTTTTAACAACACTAATAATAATTCAGTAGCAGCTCGATTCGGTTTGAATCCCGATTACATGGTACCTAAACATACTGGCGTACAGTAGGTGTACATTAGTAGCTCAAGTATTTTTTTTTTATTCCAAAGAAGCGGTTACAAGCTTTTATGGAAGCGGTTTCAAGCTTTCTAGTTGCACGTTTCCAAAAGCTTGATCCTAATAAGAAGAATCCGTCAAGAAACTCCATGGACACTGTTTTATAATAAATGATGTTACACTCTTCATTGGTGGTACTACCTAGTCCTACTAGTACATGTATCAAATCGCATGTCCGTTTTCATAAATAAAACTTACTAATTACGAAACCAACCGAAATATAAAAAAAAACTCTTACTAACCCTACTACTAACTAGTACACCTCTACCTAACCCTTAGACAAATCAGGCCAGAAGCTATCTTATTTTTTTATTTAAAGGCATTTTAGTCTAAAGTTCTAAACCATCCTCCTTCTTTAACACAGTTGTAAAACAGCTCAGTATAGCTTCTAAATAAGCGTCGGATAATTTTATGAGATCCAACACCAGCTGTATACCTAGATACAAATGACTAAAAACAGCTAAATGTCACGTTAGCCCATAAACAGTGACCGGTTGACATGGTATGGTTTCCATTGATGCATTGTTTTCCACGATACGCGATTAGCATAAGTATGGAGCTACAATGGACGAGACCAACACCGAATGTGTTGTGACACTTTCTAGTAAAGTATACCAATATATACCGCTCTTATCTACTGTTTCTTGTTGATACAATACGTAAAATTATAGCTGCGTAAATTAGGTTAATTGTAACATACATACGTCACGCCTATATTCCCAGTTCCACAGTTCACCGGTATGTTTAGGTCCCATGTAAATGGAGGTGAGCCTATTGCCATTAACCGGGCACAAATTCCAAACTCTGAGCTGCTACTGGGAATTTCATAGAAAAACCCAATAACACTTTGCTCGACCTGGGAATAGAACCCTGAATCGCTAGCGTAGTAGTCGCACTTGGAACCAATAGACTAACCAGGCAGGGTTAATAGTAACAAGGCTTTAATTTACGTACTAGACTACTAGCGCTTTTCGTAATTTCACTCGCATCCCAGAATTTGAATACTGAATGAAACATACAGGAAAATATAAGTTATTCAGAAATTCTACTATGAAAACCGCATCCGATTTCGTTCAGTAGTTTTTGCGTGATGCGAGGCGGACAGACAAAATTAAAACTATTAAAATACTAGCTTATACAAAATTATATCACAAAATTTTGTCGTTGTCCTCGTACTTTGGCTTACTTCCGTAGTCTACGAGACTATATCTTAATTAATGAAACACTGTAATTACTAATTAAGATTATTTGCTGATTAATTAGGAATGTCCTTTGGGTGGCATTAGGTTAAAAGATATTTCCAGACGAAATAACCTGAAGTCGGGAAATAGACACATAATCATTTACCATATCCTCGAAGGGTTAGGCTGACATATCCTAATGGGCTCAATATTAGCTGGTATACTTATTTCATAGAAAAACCTGGGAATCTAACCCAGACCCAGTAGCCGCGGAGACATTTTACGGATTTTATATCTTTTTATTAGTATTCGGATCCTTTACAGCATCCATGGTCACGGATCCTAGTTAACGAGTTAACCAATGAGAGAGAATGATTAGCCGAAAAAAACTATACTATGTGCCTAGTATTTTTCCGTTCTCTGTATTAGGTAGCTAGACAGTAGCGATATTTTGATTTATCGATGTGAGACCGATTGAATGATTACTGGGGATCGATGGTTTGTCCCGCTGAAGCAGCTCGGGTATAAAGGCCCCGTGATTATTTTCTTTATTGTAAGTAATCCTGCCTCATTAGTCTAGAGGCCCTGGGTTCGATGCAAGTAAAGTGTTATTGGGTTTTTCTACGAGTTTTTATTTGTGCCCGGTAATAACAATGGGCTCACTTTCTATTACTTTGGGTCCTAAACATACCAGTGAGCTATTGGTGTACAGTAGTACACCTTTTTTTACCGTGGGAGAGCCTATGCTTCAGCACGAATGGGCCGGCTCGACCGAAGTGATACCACGGCCTCGCAGAAAACCGGAGTGAAACAATGCTTACGTCGTGTCTCGAGGCCCAAACCCTTTTAAAAGGCGGGCAACGCACTTGTGACTCCTTTGGTGTTGCAGGTGTCCATTGGCGGTGGTAATCGCTTACCATCAGAACTGATGATCCGTCTGCTAGTTTGGCTCCCTATTCCATAAAAAAGTACACGTTATTCTTCGGAGAATACAGGCGAGATCGTACTGTTTCGAATTCTCGATAGCAGGAAATGCAGTTTAAGTATCTTTGAAAATTCACTTATTAGTCAGCTCCTTATATTAAGAACTGGCAAAGAACCCTTTACAGGAAGTCAAACTGAAAACCCTCCATCATAAATAGAAAGTTAATTGTGGGCACATTTAAGTCACCTAATGGTACATGACAGTCTTCCTAATGGCGGCGGCTTAGTTCACGGCGGTTCAATGCCATGGCTAGGAAACTGCGCGCGCGCCGGTCATGTAATTAAACCGAGGCACGTCCGAGGCTTTCCATTGCCATGGTAAGGGTTAAGGTGGAGAAGGTTAGCGAACTCGGTCAGAATTATTTTAAAGCAGTTTATTATTTATTGTTTTTCATTTGTTTGTGATCATAATTAATTTTTAAACCGACTATACGTCATCGTAGGATAAAATCAAGAGGTAAGTACGTTACGTTAGAAGTTTGTAGCGAATTCTATGGTTCGTATTTTAAGGGCCACTTGCACCAACTTCATAAATATGTTTAAATTATATTTAAATACAATTTTTCATAGAAACGTTGTGTTTAAATACAATTTAAGCACATATATAATATATAAAGTTGGTGCAACTGGCCCTAAACGTGGTTCAGCAGTATGTAGTCAATAACAGAAGCCAATAAACACCGTTCTCAATGAAGTTTCAAAGTTAAAATGTTTTTATTTCAAACTAGCTTCTGTCCGCGACTTCGTCCGCGTACCGTGATGATATAGCCTATAGCCTTCCTCAATAAATGGGCTACCTAACACTCAAAGAATTTTTCAAATCGGACCAGTAGTTCCTGAGATTAGCGCGTTCAAGCAAACAAACAAACAAACTCTTCAGCTTTATATATTAGTAAAGTATAGATAAGCTTTTACAAGCGTTTATGAAACATTATGATTCTAGTAGCACGGTTCCAAAAGGTCGATCCTATGGAGCCAATCTTGGTTGCTTCTAGTTATATTCATTCAGAACGCATTAAATAAAATAACCAGGTTGTTACCAGAATACCTCTGTGGATAATTATATCAATTGCACACATTCAACTTATTATCAGCTTCATTATTTGCGTTACCCGCTTACTCTTTTAACTTGAGGGCTTCTCGTGTGTTCAAATACTAACACTAAACGAGCCGTATCAAGGCGAATATGATAGCGAAGAAAATAGCTGAGTGATATCACTTTCTATCAAACAAGATGCTTAGCGGAAATATCTTTTATGGTTCTTTTAGAAATTAATTACTAACGCAAAACAAAATTCATTGTCACTATGAGATGAGCAGTGCAGCCAATTCATAGATCTCGAGTTCGAATCCTCTGACTTTTCGAAATCATCTGCGTATTTTTATTATCACGAAACATCGTGAGAAAATGGCAGGCCTGAGATATTCTTGACCGCGTGTGAAGTCTATCGACTAGTAGGCTATACGCCTAATTTCTCTCATTCTGAGAGGAGACCCGTGCCCAGCAGTGGAACAGTAAAATATGTTGATTATGTATGTATGAAATGTTAGTATGTATGATCAACGGATATATGTATATGCAATGAATTATTATTTTATTTAATTCATTATTTTTTAGAAAAAGGAAACATTTCTCGACACTAAGTATTACAAACACAGATTACACATGCACATACCACTCAGAACTGTCTGTTTAGGCTACACAAAGTCTTCATTTTGTTTCTTTCCTTTTTTTAAAAAACTTTGCCTCACTCTAAGATTTTCTCCTGTATCGTAGGTGCGTTTACAAACACAAATTATCATATACTCAAACATCCAGACCCGGAAAAACTACCTGTAGATCATATAAATATTTACTCCGTGTAGGGGTCGAACCCACTACACGTGGCGCAGAAGCCTCTCAGCCGCTATGCCAAACCTGAAATATGTGTTCTGTGTGAGAATGAAATCCATGCAACCCTCTGCGTAGCAGCCGATTCCTTGATGACTAGCGGAAATCGAGCGGTCAAATAAGTTCCCGCTTTCGCTTGTAACTTGGCGACACCACGTGGGTCCCAAAACTAGCGCTATAAGCTGCGAGCCGTATCATCGTCACTATAATAGCTCCTAATAACGGATGTCACTTTCGCTGTTAATCGTACTGTGTGACAAGCTTTCAACAGAATAGGATATCATTGTCTTTGATGTTAAAGCCATTATTACGTAAGGTGTATTTTGTTAGCTTTGTCATTATGATATTATGGGGAATTTCTCTACGTCTAATACAAGATGAAATTCATGGCATTTCTCGCTGCTTTATACCAATGTAGCCTGCAAAACAAAAATTAATCTTTTCTATCTTAGGCGAGTTTTAGAGTCAAATCTGTCACGAAATAACTTATTTAATTTATATAAGAAGACTAGCTTCTGCCCTGCGACTTCGTCCGCATAGCGTAATGATATAGGTATAGCCTATAGCCTTCCTCAATAAATGGGCTATCTAACACTGAAAGAATTTTTCAAATCGGACCAGTATGAAATCGGACCGATTTGAAAAATTCTTTTAGTGTTAGATAGCCCATTTATTGAGGAAGGCTATAGGCTATATATCATCACGCTACGCGGACGAAGTCGCGGGCAGAAGCTAGTATTAGTATAGATAGATATAGTTAATACTTGCCATAAGCCCATAAGACACATTATTTAAAACTTTGCTATGGATATGGAAATGTTAACTGATAACTTCACAATACTTACCTAGTTTAACTGTTTACACGACAGACCACTTATATATGACATGAGCATGGATGTCAAGGCTCGAGGCGAACAAACGAGGCGCTATCAGCAGCACTATCACAACAGCGCTATCAGACAGTGCCAGTGGACACGAAGAGATGATAGATTGGAACATTTTTGTGTATATGCATCAGAGTGAGACATTGTTTTTTACGGTATGTGTCATGATTTGTTACGGTCTCCTGGCTTATAAAGGGGAATCTGAAACATTTTCTTTTAGCGATGCGCCCGCGCCGTATTTTTATTTTAAATTCCCATGGAACCCCATTATGGCATTTAGGTTGCATCTCTTTTACGTGTTGTCTATTACTACTAGTATTCTATTATTCTATTATTCTATTATGTGCTATTACTTTCATATAAAAAGTTCAGACAATTTGGCGAGTTTTTATTGCACCGACCGGATTAAATATTTTGCATAAAATAACATTATTAACAAATCAATCAAATAATTACATTCGCAATTATAATGATTGATTTGTATCCGAAGCACTAACCTAAAAATATACTATAAATCAATTGTTTGAACAAAGAGATAAGATGCCACGAGTTATAATTGATTTTCCAAATTATAATAATTAAAGTTTAAATTACTTTAAATGTTTGACCTTAGATTAGATCTAGGATTGGGTAGGGTAGGCAGTACCTACATTAGGTACTCCTAATTATTATGCTTCTACTGTAATAATTATTATTAGGTACTTATTTTTTAAATTACTTTTTAGCTAGTTTAGTTCTAGAAATACTCGGAGTCAAAACTGAATGTCTGACAATTAAGGTACACACCGCCTTGTTCATAGTATGCCTATGGATGGAAGGGTTGTGTTAAATACTGATATCCTTTGAAACCAACTACTAAATTAGTAAAAACACGGCTAGAAAGACAAAATTATAAAAAAAAACATTTAAGTACAATTCCATTATAATAATAATAGATATTGGGTCAGGTCGAATCACTCAATAAATTGTGCAATTTCTCGAGTGAAATCGACTGGAAAATTTGTGGGCAAATACTTTTGGATATTTAAATAGACAACCTAGGCTCAGACAGACAATGTCATCATGTTAGCTTTAGCAACAATGTCCAGATCCGTTCCACGTTTATTGAACACGTAAATAGCAACACAAACTCGAGATAAAGTTCAGAAAGAAAGAAATATATTTAATTTAGTACGGGACATTGATGATAGCACAAGGATTATAAATTAAATCTTTACCTAATTTATGCTCTACATCTATGACAAGAACTAAGTGTAAGACAGTCTTCGTTTAGGTACTATATTATTGGTACCCTTAAAAGATAGATATGGTAGACAAAAATAAACAAGTCAAATCTCTCAAAAGAAGAACTAAAGAAATCCATTTATAACGTTTTTGACTAAACAAAATGGCAGACTTGCAGAAGGACAACATATTTTGATTTATAGTACATCGATCGAGTGAATGTTAATTTTAAATTCACAAGATTCAAACCAAAAAGAAACTGCGTAAATTATAATCCATAATAATCTTTCTCTACAGCTACAACCTATCTACAGTAAATTAATTTCCGAGATTAAAATCACTTATTATTTTACAATTAACTTTTGAATTCACCCACCCATTTTCGGGTATATTTTTCTGAGACTGACTGCTATACCCTGCCCAATGCGTCACGCCTACAAATTAATCATCACCATCCTCGCTTAATTTACATCAAAACAATATGCAGTTAATATCTTCTCATATACGGAAGTGCCTGAGCTCACAACAAAGGGTTAAAATATATTAAATATTCCAATAAATACACAATTATCAATGCAAAGAAGCTTTCTTTGTCGCGTGAGTTATCTGAAGTTATTACTACGAAGGGCAGTAACATTGTCTCGTACGCATGCGTAATCAACGCTTTGTCGTTTTATTACAAGAAATAAGCAATTGAATGTTAATTATGCGATTTGTTTGCATTGAAAGGTGATTCTCTGTGAATCGAAGATGCATTCGCGTTAGGAATACCTGAGTTCGTTATTCTTAGTTGAAGGAAATGTGTTATTGTTTGTGTGATGCTTGTAGACAGAATAGGCCTGTACAACGATGCTCTTTTAAATAAAATATTTATTATTTAGGTTCAGAATTCCGAAGAAAGAAGAAGAAAATCTACCAATGATTATTTAAGTAGACTATTGTAGATAATAAATGTTTAATGGCAAAAAAGGCCAGATTAGGTTCCCTGCATTCTGAGAAGAAATGTCTTGATAGACATCCAGACAGACGAACAAATTTTAGATGATGACAAACTACAAAATTTATTTTATTCCCATACTTGTGGTGTACTTATCTTTCTGCGCCGAGCCTTACCGTTCTACAAAAGGTTTACGAATAAATGTTTACTGTACCTATCTACAAACACTCTCTGATGAATTACGAACCCTTTACAGTAAACCGCATTTCAATCGGTCAAACCGTTATGGAGATTTTAAGTGGTAAGATTCGTTTGAGGACACAAACAAACAAACACCCTAAACGCATAGTTAATTACAGTCTCCGTTCTGTCGCGTCGTGGGTAAAAATTATAATAAGTAGTAGTTGCCCGATTGCTCGAAATTCGACCATAATATATAATAGTACATAATATAAACATAATAATAGGTGTGTATGTCAAACGCATGGTAGTGTGTGTGTAATATTTTTTTAATTAATTTAATGTATTTTTAAGCATTATTATAAAAAGGCATTCTGCATTTTCCATATATAAACTATGTACAATCTAACAGCCTCTATGCGCGCTATATGCTTAAAAAGGGGTAGGTACAAATGTTTTTCTTCACGTATAATACAGTCATATCTGACTAACTCATGACTAGTAAAGTCTTTCAAGCTATAGATGGCGAGTGACTGTCTAAGGCGGTATTCCCCGATTCTCGGAACAATAAAACAACGCACACTTTTCTTTTGTTCTATCAATTTTACTATATGAATGGTGATTGTGTCAGGAAAATTCAGGAAATTGACAGGAAATCAATAAAGGATGATAGATAAACAACAAGGGATATTTTGAATAATCGCTTAAAGATTTTCGGAGTGTGTTATAAACAATGATTGTTATTATAATTAATATCATGTGTATTATAATTTAATTAATTGTTCCAAAAATGAGGTGAGTTACCGAAATCACTCGATACATAATTACATATAAGTAACCATATAAAAAACTATGAAAAACTGACTATACCTAAAGTCCTATACTAGGTATTCCTCTTGAATCACTAAAACCTCATCAAAATCCGTTGCGTAGTTTTAAAGATCTAAGCATACATAGGGATTAGGGAGAAACAGAACGCGGGAAGCGAAGCAACTTTGTTTTATACTAGTGATGATGTCATATGGTGTTACAATTTTGTTCGTGATGTCGTCTATCGCTCGTAATATTTAAATATCTCTGGATAGAACTATCTGTTAGTTCCTGCAGGTTCTTGTGCATTTAATAAAAACATAAACCATGGCAAGATTAATGACAACCTCGGTAGTTTTTTCATAACCTCGGAAGAGTTCAGAGGCCATTGACGTCACCTCAAAGACGAAAATTCAGCATGTGAAGACAAATTTCGACCTGGCAGGTGGGACTCGCAGTGCCTTAGTGGTTATAGTGCCGGGTGTATTTGTCCACAATACGCAGATTCGAATCCTGCCCGCAGTTAAGTTAAATTAAGTAAGATTTTCCTTCACTAAAATAATGGACCTTATTAAGTTTCAAGATTAGCGTATAAGTTTTGGACTTTTTATGATCATAATTATTGTTATTGTTTAAATAGGTCGCGCGCCCGGAATACTCTGTGGCTGTAATTCCATAGTTCTATTGTGAAGTGTGGTGTCCCAGGTGCTGCGCAAGCGCTCCAAAGGACCAAAGGATAAATTATTAGGTAGACAATAATATATTTTATATTTTACTAACAAGGTACTATTTAGTACCTCCATTGCGGACTCAAAAGATACATAATTTATTCATAAGTGCTAAAACAAGTTAAAGTTAGGACAAAGAATTTCATCACTATCAGAATCATCTTTCTTTACAGGGGTTATTGGCCTTGATGTTACAGTACCAAGCATCTGAATTGCTTACATAACAACAATAACATTAAATCATAACACGTTCTTAAGTTATTGACCATAAAACGTGACTTAAAATCCCTTAACAATACCATTCTAAGTTATACCAAAACAAACAGTAGAAAAGACATCAACGCGCTGAACTGTACTAACTACTAAGTACATAATTTTTGGTTACCGAAATACTTTTCATGAAAATCTTATGAAAATCTCTCTTTCACAATTTTAATTATAGTGAACAATCTCTCCTTTCTTCTACTTGATATCATTTAATGCTGGATGTAGGTCTCTTCATATGAAAATTGCGATTTTAAGCTTGGTTTGATATAGACTATTACTAATCGAATAATTATGATAAATAGTTTTGTTTTAGGTACAGTTTCTGACTTAAAAATAATTATGAACTTCAATAAAATGCTTTGGAGAAACCCGTCATATTTTCCAAACCACTGGACAAAATCCCCAAAATAATGACAAAAGAATCAAATCAAATCACCATTCATAAATTCATCAAAATAATAATTTTAAAACTGTGAAGGTACTGATATTGATTAAACGGTTGTAGCGAAGGTATTAAGATTGAGAGATACAATAACTGAAAATTTCTTACCATCAGTCTTCGCTCCACCACAAATAACCATAAAACCCGTACAAACAAATAACAGAGAGGAAATCTGTGAACAGTCTCCCATTGTGTTTTAGACCTTACATAACAATAACATTGCTCATACAAGTCATACACCATCAATCATACAGACATGAAGCCGAGTGGTTTGGACTGCAATTGTATGCAATCGTGGTATTACCATAACGCCGTGTCATGTGGGGGTGGTACCTTTAGTGCGATGACACTTATCAGATGATCCGAATTCAAAGTCATTGTACTGTAAATGTCAGTTGCGGATTCAGGATTCATCGTAACTAATAATGCGATAGTATGGATAAGTATCAAGAATAAGAACAAATTTATAATACAAAAAGGTATAACTATGATAATTACAAGGATGTGTTGGATCCAGTTATGTTTGCTGTGGCTTCCACACTTCCTTTCTCGTGGCTACTGGACTCCAGTAACATAATCAACCCATTATATGTCCCACTGCTGGGCACGGGTCTCCTCTCAAAATGAAAGGGATTAGGCTATAGTCCACCACGCTAGCCCAATGCGGGTTGCCAGACTTCACACGCCGTCGAGAAAATCTCTCAAACGTGCAGGTTTCCTCACGATGTATTCGTTCACCGTTTAAGCGCGTGATAATTACCTATTAATACGGACTCCAGTTATTAATTGGTAAATCATATTTATTTCTGTAAATTTATCTTCAAAAGAGAATTTTACTAGTTATTTTAGCTCATTCTAAACATTTCCATTTTAGTCAAAGAAGTATTCTACCGTTTTATTGAAAATCTTCATGCATCGTCTGCCACTTCTCATTTTTCTTTTATGGAAATATAACCGGCAAGTAGTGATTTTATCACTCGAACACATATTGGAAATTATAGAGATGCTTTGATATTAAAACACCAATTTTGAACATTTAAAATAGTGCACCAAATATTTGTCCTTCGGATCCCGATAACTAGCAACATTCCCACGTTAAATACGAATGCTAATAATTGCAACTGTATTTTTGTTCACTTTTAAAAACAATTATATTGATATTTACCAACAATTACGATTTCAAAACTTTTACTCCAATCTCATTTCAAGTCATTATTGTGGGTAGATTGTAAGCGAAATCGCAAACAGATTTCGTATTCATGGTACGCTTTATGTTTCTCGTAATTATATGCAATCTGGTACATTAAGAGACGCACATACATGCAAACATATATTATTATATAGGTACGTACGTAGGTATTACACGCACTTGTGCCTTTTGTATTGTTTTGCGTTGCGTAGCGTGTCTATCTATACTGGAATGTCTCTTCTTTAAAGGTCTTATATCATAGAAATAAATGTTAGGACAACAATTTTGAATTGCCTCATTAGCCTAGTGGTCCTGTTTATTTAAACTATATAACTTATATAACTGTTGCGTTATTAAAACTATTACAAAGTAATAATTTAGATTTATTTTATTGCTTCTGTATTCGATTACTAATTAAAATTTGATTGTTTAATGCTTATGTATAGAAAGCTTCAACATTAAATGTTGCTTTATGTAGAAATAATCCAAAGAGTCAAATATTAAATAGAAACATAAGTACCTATCTGCCGAGTTTGGAATCGCTATTACAGAAAACTATGAAAATAACAAGAGATAAAATCCGTAAAAAGTAGTTTCATTTCAATGTCTAATATTCGCGTAAGTGTCAGAAATCAAAGAAACAAGACCGCTACGGGACCACTCGAATTAACATTTTACGTTCTTATTTACTACTAGCTTCTGCCCGCGACTTCGTCTGCGTGGACTTTTGAATTGTGTCCGACCTAGATGAAAAGTAGCCCATGTGTTATTCCGGACTATAATCTATCTCTGTGCCAAATATTATCTAGATCCGTTCAGCCGTCCTGGCACGAAAGAGTAACAACCATCCATCCATCCTCACAAAACTTTGCATTTATAATATTTGATTTTTCTAAATGGGAGAGCCATGCTTCGGCTCGAATGGGACGGCTCGACCGGAGTGATACCACTGCTTCACAGAAAACCGGCGTGAAACAACACTTACGTTGTGTTTCGTCCAGTGAGTGAGGATACAGGAGGCCCAAACCCCTTTAAAAGGCGGGTAATGCACTTGCGACTACTTAATCTATTAAAACTATGTTTTTTTTAGAAATAGACGACGTAACATAACCTATCCCATATTAGTTCTATTCCTTTCTGTGTAGAACTTGAACACACAGGCTGATGCAAAACTTGATGGTTTAATTAAGTTTGAACTTTACAGAATCTATTTCTATAAGCATTGAGTAACGTAAATTACTCAATTTGAGCGAGCTGCAAATCTGCAATAAACATTCCGCGGATATCTATTAGATAAAATATAATTTATTATATTAGTGTTATATAAGAGACGAGGCTCTAGCATCGTCTGCGGTCGCGACCCGGCAACGCTTCCTACATTTCAGCATCGGAGGCTGTTTCAGAAAACATCGTTTATTAAACGTGTTACGTCGATTGACGGATTATCCTATCCTACAAATATTATTTAATATGCAAAAGTTTATGAGAACGGATGAATGGATGTTTGTTACTGTTTCACGCAAGAACGGCTCTACGGATCTGGATAAAATTTAGCACAGAGATAGATTATAATGTGGACACATGGGCTACTTTTGATCTAGGTCGGACCCGATTCTGAATTCCACAAAGATGAAGCCGCGGGCAGAAGCTAGTTGCTATTAAAATCCTGATTTTTTTCCAACTACTTTCTTAATGGATTTCTATATCTTATGAATAACCCAATCTATCTGCCAAATATCAAATTTTTAGGCTTTTGGTTTCGTGAATAATCAGTGTGTGTGATATTTCGCTTTTATATATTATGTTGATTTTTTTTTATAGGATAGGGGAGCAAACGAGCAGACGGATCACCTGATGGTAAGCGATATATAAGTTGATTGTGGAAATATGTCGATAATACTTAATTGATTTAGATAAGTGTTGAAAATTAAGTGCTAATTACATTTGAACGTCAAACACATGCCAAGCTCAAACGACAGCATTTTTGGCGCAGAGGTCGGGGCATCAGCAATACAATTCATTTATAATATTGTACATTTTGGTAATCTTAATTGTAGCTTCTCGTGGTCACCTACGTGTGATCAGAACAAGTATATGCCTACAGTTAATTGTAATTGTTACGAGTATAAGCGTTTGTGTTTGTGAGAATTTGTGTTTGTAAACACACGATATAGATGATAACAAAACATTAACAAATTAATATTCGGGACAACGAGTCAATAACACCATTGAACTTATAAAGAGAAAAGCATGAGTCTGTTTGCAAATATAAACGTAAACCCGCCGAAAATAATCATAATTGCCACACGAAGGTCATTCCATAAGAAAACCGTTGTAGGGTTCCGTACCGCGCAATGTAAAACCCGGAAACACGGTGGCTGGTAAATCAAGATAAGGTAAAAATTATCACCTTGGTTTGTGACGTGTCTCAGACGCAAACAATAAGACTTGTGACTGTGACAGAGTCGTGTACGCTAGGTTGCATTGAATCTGTTGAGATTTTTGTATATTGTTGTAACGAAGGAGTTATATTATTTCAATACGAGCTTCTGCTCGCGACTTCGACCGCGTGGAATAGTTACTTGGTCTTAGCGTGATGAAATATAGCCTATAGCCTTCCTCAATAAATGGGCTATCTAACACTAAAATAATTTTTCAAATCGGACCAGTAGTTCTTGAGATTAGCGCGTTCAAGTAAACAAACAAACAAACTCTTCAGCTTTAAATATTAGTGTAGATTTCAATATTTTGGATAGTGGGAAGTTATATCAAAACTATCTTTTACACTCGGTTGCACTCGCGTCCCAAAAACTGATTCTTAGGTATTATTTGACATAAGCCTATCTCCTTGCCGAATTTTATCGAAATATTTTCTGCTGTTTAGGCGTGAAAAGGCAATAGACAAACTGACATATAGAGTTGTTAAGAGTTATGTTTATTATAATATGTTTTTAAGGTCACTTATTTTGGAATATGAGAACTTTAATTTAAATACAATAGTTAACTAAATCCGGGAGTTGTTTTTTTAGTTACAACAAACAGTTAAATTAAGTCTGCTATTGCCTTAAAAATGAGCAAATAATTATTTGATTCCGAAGCAGTTATTTCATTGGATTACTTATCTTATTAATTTTATTCATTTGGCTATAATTTTTAACTGCCTGTCAACATCGCAATTAAAGGATAAAGTCTTTTACGTCTTCTAGTTTTCAGGATTTTCGATTGAGGCTATATTAAGAGTGGACTCGTTCACAGATTGACCATGGAAAACTGAGCTTAACCTTTTAGTTCGATTGATCGGTAACATGCGCGAGTAAAAATGCAAAAAGTATTAAATCCGAGACCAGTATACGGAACCTTACGAACATTTGAAAGGAGCTTTACTTACTACTTACGTACACTAACGTCACTGAACTTTTTTATTATTTTGTACCATTTATTTGGGCAACACTTGTATATGGTAACATAACTATTGAGTCTGCTTACGTAACAGCGTTGCAGGTTTAAACAGATATTGCAAGACTCGCAGCTCACAGACGGTGTTGTAACCTTTATTAGGTAGCTAATGACAATTTTACTGAGTAAGAAAAATGCACCAGTTTGGAATCATACGCTCGATGTACTCTTGCACACAGCAACTCTGACGTTGACGTTAGTGATATAATTTATTGAAGGCGCCATTTTGACAGAGTACGGTGTGCGATTTATATTCATAAATTATACTCAATACTCAATACATTTATTGCACTCCACAAGTTAAATTGATGTTACAATGGTATAATATAAGAAACATGTGTGGGGCCTTGTCGGCACGGCAAGATGTAGGAGAGAGGAGGAAGTTTTACATGTTTTATTATTTTCATATTTTACTTATAATAAATTGATATTTATTGACTATTATATTATTATAGGTAAGCGCTTACTATAGTTAGATATATTACTATAATTATTTTTATTATTTGATATTCTATTATGTAATTATATTATTTTATTATATATTATTGTATTTTTATTAATTATATATTATTGTATACTGGGCGTGCTAATTTGAGTTTGAATTACCTTATATCAAAAACTATGGATCTCTATGCTAAAAATATTATTTTACTCTTTTTAAGTGTTATGTAGCGATATTTATTTATTCGAAACTAATGTATCGCGAGCGGGCTTGAACCGCACCTACCATTTACATAATTATCTAGACAATTATAGAATAAATACACTTACGCCTCTTCCCTGGGAGACCTAGGCAGAAACTACGTAACCTCACGTGCTAAGATCCTAGTATTTTTTACTTTTACTTCACTTCACGCATCTTCCCATCATAGGCACGCACAGATCAAATGACCGTTTCAAATCAAAACATATTCATCTTCTCTTCTTCTCTACTGTTATAAAATTGTAAAAAGCTATGTTTGGAGCAAAAACTACTGAATAGATTTTAATTTTGTTATCACTGTTAGAAATTATATGCTCCAACTTAAAAACTGGTGAACTTTTTATCATAATTAATACATCGGATCGTGAGATACAGGTTGACCTCTCTGATGTATGCCCATACAAAGAGGAGATCATTACTGTTGGTTTTTTAAATATTTTTTTTTTTGGATTCCATTTCTAATCCTACCATAGCTTTAGGTGCGCCAAGCCGCGGGCAAAGGCTAGTTTCTATTAAAATTTAAAAAATGGAGGGAGGCCTTTGCTCAGGACATATGACAAGACTGACTCATAAAAAATACTTACAATTTCTCTTCTATGGTGCTCTTTGTTGGGCTTCCGGAGTGATGGCTCTCGGCATCAATGTCTTTGACCTATAACAAAAAAAAATTCAATTAAGCCAGTGATGGTACTTTTTTATAACCTTGATGAATCAGGGCAGATTACATCGGACTTGTACCGACAAAACCACATTTGTCTTCAACTATTTACTCTATGGTCGGACCCGTGATAGTAATACTCGCCTGAATGCAAATCTCTGAAGCAAGCGTCTGAAGTCTATCCACCCGCACTAGACCTACGTAATGGATTATGGGGATGGAATGGGACCCTCAGCAGCGGAACAGAAAATGCGGTCATTATCATATCATGACGATGTAAAAACTATAACTAATTATAAAGCGTTTGCTTATTAACTTGTGATAATGATGGAAAAATTCGACTTGCTTTTCAATAGATGTCACTGACGTCAATCCAAAAACATAATTCAGAATGTGAATGTAAATTTTGACTCGCGGTGGCTTAGTGGTCATATGATGTATCTAACTAGAAGACGTAGGTTCGAATCCTGCCCGCAGTTGAATTTTTCCTTCACTAATATAACTTTATAATCGCGAGAAGACAGTGTGCTAGTTGTGTCTATAATTACCTCCTAATTAGAGTTATCATGTAATTCAATGAGTCAACATAATTAAGGTTAAATAAACAAAAAAAACATGGAAAATGCTAAAAAAAATAGAAAGGATAGTGTTTGTTTATTTTTGTGATCATTGCTTGTTGAAATACCAAGATCAGATAGTAGATACCTTTTCTTTTAAATTCTGGAAACGGTTACAGTATTCTATTAGTTATTTTTTAACGTAATGATCTGATAGCAAAATTAACACTAACTGTAAGTTATTGTAGTATGAGATATACCGTGAGTATCCAACATATTTCACAAAACAATCATTGCATGTAAAGGATTAGTATAATACCATTATAGTAATTAAATGCCAATAAATAAATCATAATAACAATATAAATTATTGCATTGCAATAATACTTATAAAGTATTTCGGATGTTCGTGTTAAGTTAATCGCCGTTATATTTACATTAACTTAGTGGCTATTTTTCAATGCCAGGTTTGAAATAATTTCATTACATAATACGTAAGTCAAGGTTGCGGCCATATTTGTGGGTTAGTTTAGTAGCTCTAGATTTTTTATAGTGCAGAGCACTGGGTGTGGGTCTTCTCTCAGAATTAGGAGGCTTAAGACTATAGTCTAACACTCTAACCCTAGCCTAATACGGGTTGGCAGACTTCATACGCCGTCGAGAAATTATTTCAGGCATGCATGTGTCCTTTTCTCACGTTGTGAGGTTTTTTTATGATAATTTATTTAACAAATATGTAATCATCAACCCATTATTGGGTCCCACTGCTGGGCAAGAGTCTCCTCTCAGAATGAGAGGGATTAGGCTATAGTGCACCACGCTAGCCTAATACGGGTTAGCAGACTTCACTCGCTATCGATAAAATATCTCAAGCAGGTTTCCTTACTATGTTTTTCTTTCGACGGTTAAGCGCGTGATAATTAACTATTTATACCTACGCATAAGACTTCGAAAAGTTAGAGGTGCGAGCCTTGGATTCAAACTTGTGATCTTTGATTTGGCAGTCCAATGGTCATATCACTAGGCTATTACTTCATACGCCGTCGAGAAATTATTTCAGGCATGTGGCTGCTTATCTCACTATGTTTTTCTTTTTAAATAATTAAGTAATATGTAGGTACACGATTGTGAAAACTCAGAGGTCCTATAATGAGACATCGAGATTTTTTTTTATTATTAAGGCGGATCGTTCACCTGAGCCCGCCAAATTCAAATTTCAATTGGTTTTTCGCAATTTGTAGGTCTATAACACATTCTAGATTTCTAGCTGTAGTAATTGCGGCATTAGCTATACAATATTCACAACTGAGCATTAAAAACTTTGCTTGTAAATCGATATTGTAGCTAAAATTAGGTACAATCGTCATTTTTGGCCAAAATTGACGATTGTACCTAATTTTAGCTTCTTTAACGTTTATGTGAATATTGGTGCTAATTCTGTAGTGGCAAACTAAACTAAACTAAACTAAAATCCGACTAATTTTAGTTTAGCCGTCATTGCTATTCAGATAATACGCGACTAAACTAAAATTTGGTTTGACAGGACTAATTTTATTTTAGTTACTCAATTTAGTCTAAATTGTCATTTTGGTATTCTGTTGTACATGTTTTACGTCAAACTACGACTTAAATTGGAAACGTCAAACTAATTTTAGTCGTCATAGAAATAGGTGTCTACTAAACTAAATTTTATAGTCGTAGGCGGACATTTGTAACAATTTGTAAAATGATCAAGTTAATTTGTTCTCAGTAAATATTTTTTCGTGATTATAATGGCAGAACATGTAATTGTGACTCTTCCGAATTCATTAGAGAGGTAAAATACTCAAGGCAAATAAAATAATTCTTAAGTAGATACCTAAACGCGAAAAGTTATTTTTCAGAAACTATCAAGATTAATATAAGACTTAGGGATAGTCGATCTAATAAAAGCTCTCTTTGCTTTTTATTGGCTCTTTTCGTAGCACTGTTTGCAGACGCCATTTTTTACATAAAAAACGGAGTTGATAATATTTTACTTTATTGATAATAATTTAAATTATTATCAATCAAGTAAATTATTATGTAGGTACCTACTCTGTTTTTTTTTAATATGACGCCACACTGCTTGTGTATTTGCCAAGGTTAAGGTTGATCGTTTACCTGAGCCCGCCAAATTCAAATTACAATTGGTTTTTCGCAATTTGTACATTCTAGATTGATAGCTGTAGTCATTGTGCCTATAGCTATACAATATTCACAACTCAGTTGTGAAATTGTATAGCTAATCAGCTCAGATCTACAAATTGCGAAAAACTAATTGAAATTTGAATTTGGCGGGCTCAGGTGAACGATCCGCCTTAAGATTGTCATTCGTTCATTTTGATCTTTCATATCAAGTTCTTAGATAGGACCATCTGATCGTACCGAAGCCCCATAAAAGTAAATTATAATACTTAAGACTGGCAACATCATATCATAGTCAAGTAAAATAAGGCTTTAAGGACATGTATCCAGGGCCGTTAAATAAATTAATAAAAAAAAAGTCAACTAAAATAAGTCGTGTCAAATTCGATTTTGGTCGGGCTTTTAATTTAGTTCGCCGTAACAACAGAATACGTTTTAGACTAAACTAAACCAAAATTGGTAAAAATTTAGTTTGGTTTAGTTTGGTCAGTTGAACAACAGAATTAGCACCATTGTATAGCTAATGCCGCAATTACTACAGCTAGGAATCTAGAATGTGTTATAGACACATAAATTGCGAAAAACCAATTGAAATTTGAATTTGGCGGGCTCAGGTGAACTATCCGCCTTAAACAGATGGGCCGAAACCACTTACAGTGTTAAAAGACATAACACACAGAGGGTACATAACAATACAGGCAACACATTCATACATTTTCCTCGGAATACTTTTAAATGTATTCTGATGGAATCGTCTTCAATGCATCTCCAAACAAATTATAATCTGGCTTCTAAATTCAAGAACGCTGCCAGTGTTCGGGTAATAAATGATTTGGAGTATGGAACAAATCATTTTTGTTGGTCCCTACAGAGACGGTAGTTATTCAGGAACGATTTTATTGTGAACTAGCTGACCTGACAGACGTTGTCCTGTCCAAGTTTCAACTAACAACCTCGAAAAATTTGGTTTTCCATATTTATAATACACTTAGCGCCATTGATTTCTGAATACCTTATTTCTGATCTATAAATTACTTAATTTCAAAAATTTGTTCACATTGTATTGACGTGAAGCATGGAAATATAAATAGACATACCTACATAGATTAAAATCTCAAATATCTGTTTCGGCATCAGTAAAGATTAACGCACGTTGCATTTTTTTTATTATTATATTTATTTATTATGTATTTAATTATTCGGTTAGATGTAAACTCTTTAGTTACTTTCTCAAATAAAGTGTGCGCACTGTATCTATACTATGGAGGTTACACATTATAAAATAAGTTACTATATGGCTGGATGCTATAAAGAAGGAAACAATAATTGTCAAAATTGTCAACTCAAAATGACACCTGTTATCGAATCAAATTTAATTGAGGTAATAACGATGTCGTGTTAGTCCGCTAGAAAATAAGTTGTAATTTTTTGTTTACTTCTTTAACCTACTCAAATATTTAGTTTTTACACCGGCTTGTGCTCGCTGGGTAAATCCTATGTATGTCCCGTGATTCCCTGTATAAGTAGAGTTAGAATTACTGTACTAATAATCAATTCTTGGTCACAATAATGGTTTCTGATTGATCTGCTTTATTTTCTTGTTTTATGTTATTTAGTCCCTGTAAATGTTTTTTTTAATTTTATTACTTGATTCTGTTATAATTTTTGATCCGTGCTAGTCTAGTACAGAAATACTTGAAAAAGAAATTGACTTCAATGGTTATTTTTAAAAGTCAACGTTTTCAATAATTAAAATGTTAATAACTTTTGATAGAGAGAACCGATTTGAATTTAAAATAGCCTAAATGTTAATCCAAGAAACAGGCTATGAATTCCTGCCCACTTCCTCCAAATCTCTTCAGTAGTTATCATTTGATGCGCGGTCAAACATACAGACAAACCGACAGACAAACAGACAGACAAAAGTTCCAAGTGACAAAAATGTTTCCAAAAATAATAGAAATGGATTGTGTTACCGATTCTGAGTCCCCCAAATTAGTTTTTTTTGTAAATATAAGCAATGTACAGACACGGCTCACTTACATTCTTATTATATGTAAGATGATGATGATGTCGGGCGCGTCGATTTATTTTATGACTTAGACCTGCAAAAGCAGTGATACGTCCTTGGACTACCAAACATGCTTTTGCAGGTCATATAACATAACATACCATCACGCCTGTATTCCCCTAAGGGTTAGGCAGAGGTGTACTAAGGTACACCCACAGTTCGCCGGTATGTTTAGGTCCCATGTAATAGGGGGCGAGCCTATTGCCATTAACCGGGCACATATTCCAAACTCCGAGCTGCTACTGAGAATTTCATAGAAAAACCCAATAACACTTTGCTCGACCTGGGAATCGAACCCAAGACCTCTAGCGTAGCGGTCGCACTTGAAACCACTAGACTAACGAGACAGAGGTCCTATACTTACACTTATTATTGCAAATAATTACAATTATAGTCTATAACTAGTATTATTACACCTTCAAGTTTTTACAATACAGATTTACAGTAATAATCAAGCCTATATGACTACACGGTGACGTAACAGAGAACGTGCATCTCAATAGCGCATCGGCGGTAATGGCAGAAACAATACTCTGCACCTCATTGTGATAGCACACGTAACAAAAACAATGCCTGACTGCTAACCGTTATTATAAATACAGCGTGAAACAGTTTTCCCTACACGATGCTGTATCTCTAATTATGAGCAACTATTCTGGAGTTATTGAGAGGGATTTAACAATTCAATGCGGTCCAGGAGAATATGTTTATGGTTCTGGTTTTTTTATGGGATAAGGGGGCAATTGCCTCATGGTAAGCTATTCCCACGGCTCATGGGCACCCGAAACACCCGAGGAGTCACCTCCGGTGTGGGCCTCCGGTATCCACACTCATTCGGTGCAACATAACGTAAGCGTTGTTTCACACCGGTTTTCTGTGAGGCCGTGGTACTCCGGTCGAGCAGGCTCATTCGTTCCGAAGCATGGTTCTCCCACGGTAAGTTGTAAGAATGGTTTCTAAGCGTAATGTCTTGAGTTCGATTCGTACTCGCAATTTTGATATTTCTATAATGAATGGAATTAGGCAAACTCCCAAATACAGGGCAAGGAAGACCTGCGTTTCAATACACGGCCCTTACGGTTACATATAAGTTTCTAGCTCGCTAGTATGCCTCGTCTCTTTGTAAGGTGATTTTAGTTCTTCAGATAACTTTGAAAAGCTTTATCTTTTCCATACGATAATAAAAAAATATTTTCCATATAAAAATGCCACAGGCCCTAACACCGATCTCAACTCATCGCTTGCTAGTCTAACATTGCACGAAATAATTATGTCGTTGTTTATGTCGTGCTTAAAATATGGCTACAGGCGAGTAATATGACAAAATTATGTCGTGGCACGCATGTTAGCCTACAGTCATCTGGTAATGGTAATGGTCAACTGCATGAATAAATATGGTTACTTGCTACGCGAAATTTTGACATAAAACCGTACCCACCCTATGGAAACATGAAAAGCGGCAAGTAAGTACTAGCATCCTTATCACGAAGTGGATTTCCTCCTCCATTTTGTACAGTCAAACAACATAGTAATGAGATAAGTGATAAGTTATCTATGTTAATAAAATTTACACTCAACAACACAAAAGCGCGAAATACTACGCGTCTTGTCACTCAAACTAATTTAGGTCAGTTGCATAATTGTCACAAGGATCGCACAATGTAGCTATCAGCTATCCATATCTATGTAGTCTGTGGTAGAACAGTTATATATGAAAATTTCGGAATGCAAACAAAACGGTATCGTTATTCGATACCGGTATCGATTTGGGGGGCAACGCACTTGCGACTCCTCTGGTGTTGCGGGTGGCCATGGGCGGCAGTAATCATTTAGGCCATCAGGCGAACCGTGTGCTCGTTTGCCCCACTATCCTATAAAAAAATGGTATTCCTTGCTTCGAATATCGGTATTGTCCAGAAATAAGATTGCTGATATTAACTGGACAGATAGTGAAGCTTATAACATTATCACGATACGTTATTTTCTAACAGATAAATCAGTAAAGAAAATTAATTCTATCAATAAAAACCCTAATTCGATGTGTTATTATTCGATCATCCTCATCCAGCAAAAAACTAACAACCAACAAAACAAAATATCGATTACAAACATTGAAACATTAATTTCCACTAGAGTAGGCACTAAGTAGGCAATACAAACACACTTTAAATAAAACAGTGAAACTGTAATTGCAAAAGTGATCAAAATACAATTGCTCTGCCTCTGACAAAAAGTTGCACAAGAAATGAATAACGACAGACAGTTTCTCAACGTGGGACTAATTAATTTAACAGATCAAAAATACCAAATACCTATACAGAGAATCTCGTCGCCCAGGCGATGGGCGTTAAAGTAATATCTAGTCTGTGCAATACAGCCAGCTATAATTGCCGTCTACTGCTCTGTAGGCAGGGGATAATACCCAATATGAATTCCTACTTGAAAGTCCATATTCCCTCCACAATGATCTCCATCATCACTTTTTCTTTCTTTGTTGATAAGATTAGAAGTATTTCATTAAATCAGACAAAGGATAATTTTGTTATTGTTATCCTGTTCAAAAGAATCAAGTTCAAATTATCCAGAATATTGTTTAACTTGATAAGTAAAAATTTACAGACAGAATACCACAATGCATTGTAGTGTGGATCTTTACGCGATTTGCAGTTACTTCCATTGCTGCGATTTCTAAGATATTATAATATCCTCAATCAGTTTTTCAGCTCCGATGCCCATAATTATAAACATCTTTCAACACTAAGACCTAGCTAGGAAGACGGTTGCCAATCTTAATGGTCAGCTGACCCCATGATGGTCCTCGTTCATTCAAGCGGTCGTGGTGCAAATTGGTTTTCGTAACCTAGGCTAGTGTTTGGTCGAGCTCCAGTGCACAGCCCGTACCTCGTTGTAAGATACACGACAGTTGTTTTTTCGTGGCTACTCTCCAGGCAATGATTTCTTATGGCGTGCATAGGTACTTAGACCAAGTTTTCCTAAAAATGGCGACTAACACTTAGATTAATTATTTTTCTTTATGTTAATTTTATCACTATCAAGCTTTAAATATTATAGAATAGAATATCCTTTAGTGTACACCAAAAACGAATGTCAATGTCAATATGATCTCTATTTTTTCTGAGTCCTTAGTGCTACGTTAAAATATTATACTATTTAGTTGTACCTATACCAAATAAATTGCATTCATGATAGGCAAAAGATTTGTATCTTTGTACTAGGAAGCTTAGACTTTAATCTTGTCTTCTTAATTTAGGAAGTCATTTTGTAAATTTATTTCTGGTTTAGACCATTTGTTGCGGTAAACTGAATTATTATCATTACTTACCCAGTCATCGTCAAACTCATCTTCATAAAACATCGCTAACTAGAAATATTACACGGATCGTCATATCTAAAGGAAAACAAGCTAATAAAAAGTTAATCATATTCTACATAATCCATTTTTCTACAGCAACACCTTTTAAATACAATACGTGCTTTGCATAAAGTAGATTACTGAAATCTATATTCATTTCAATACAATGAAACTCGGATAAGGGAAAATCGTGACTTCACTTCACTATCGGATAATTGACCCACTATTCTAGTATAGAACTAGGCAGGAAGTCGGATACCTAGTTTTATCGGATCAGAATGGTCTAAATAAACGCATATCCGATCGCGTGCAGTCAATGCTTCGTCCAATGTCGTTTACTCGCAATGCTATTACGAGTACTCTAGTACAAGAGCCAGCAACCTTACGAAAGTACGACATAAAATGGCGTTTGTAATAGTTCAAACTTCTACCAAATTCAATTTATTCAGACGATATTTCATGGCACTGAGATTCATATCTTAAAGAAAGGAAGAAACGTCTCGTCACTTGCACGCATGAGGAATCAACGTTCGCTGTCGAATATACACATCCGATGGTATACTGAGCCCAAAACAATAATTTTCCATTGACTCGCTAAGAAGAATAAAGAACAATATATTGATCTAATGAAACGATTCATCCATAAAATACTTACTACGATATCGTTAGTGCGGCGGTCGCTAGCTCTTACACAAACGAGTGCTATTATGTCATAATGCTCCACTTCCAGTATGTTGTTCCAATTGCCGTGCACATTTTTTTCGTCTATTTTGTGTTGCAGATCGGACAGGTCGAATTCGAAAGGTTTATCGTATTCCGTGCCATCTTAGTTGTGTATTTAATCTATGTTATTTACGGCTATTATTCTTGGTTTAATTTTTACCATAACACATGGTCATGCTTGCATTTCCGGAGGGGTGTCCAATGTCGTTTACTAACCAGCTCCACAACAACACTCCGAAATTGAAACACTTTACTCAACCAAGTACTTGACATCCGTTGAGCGTGACATCTGGGGTTCCGATGTCATGCTCAACTGGAGTCTGTACAGATATCTTCTGTACATTAAAGCATTTTGAATTTTAATTGTATGTAATTCAATAAAGACTACTTCTATTTTTAAGTAAGGGTGTTCAAAATAAATAAAATGCAAGTCACGGTCCCGCAGGCCATTGACAACGCAACTGAAGTACCTAACACTACGCGAAAGAGAGAGAGAGAACTATTTTTAACAATATTTCTACGATTTTTAAACTCATATACCTATTCCGGCAATTTTGTAGAGAGGTGTACTTATATAGGGTAACAGTTCGATGGTAATAACCACCGCAATTGTAACAGCAACGGGGCAACGAATATAATCTTAGCAAATAGGTACACTACAATCCTCAAAAAACTGAATTCCAATTCTATCAGCGGCTGGTTGGAGTATGACAGAAAGTACTCAAAAACTGACAGTTTTACGAAACAATGTGGGAGCGAGGTGCTACGTATTGCAACTGCAAGGTTTCACCGCGTGGGACGGTGCAGACACTTTTTATTACACTTTCCCTTTAGCTGAAGTATTGTCTGGCTTAGCAAAACAGCCTCAGCCCGTCTTTTGAAGGTGCTTTATGTTTTTCTTTAAAGGATCCTTTCTAATTTTGCGATAACAACAATTTAATTTTACTTATGTTAACGACGCTGAAGTGGCTTCCTCTTCCCAATCCTCAAAGAGGTGAACTATGACCTAATTACTCCCTACCGAGAGGAAAGGGTGAATTGTCTTCTTTTATTAGCCTGTATTATCCTGAATTGGCTTGGCTGAGAATATTCCTAAGCAGGCTGATAGAACTGAGTGCTGATTAATAATCAAATATGGGATCCTGTTTTTCGCGAGCAATGGTCAATGTACGTTGGTGAATCTTTACATTTTATTATCATATCCGTATGCGCCTAATACTCCCATACTTCGATATTATGTTTAGTTTCCAAGTAGGTAATATGCGAGTCTATTAACCGGACACAAATTCAAACTCGAAGCTGCTGCTGACAAATCCAATAACACTGCTCTTGGGAATCGAACCCAAGACCTATAGCTTAGCAGTTGCGTTTAGGACCTATTTAGGTAGTCTTTACATGTCTTGCAACATATTTGGCAATAAAAATACATAAATAAATTTAGTAACTGATTACTGTCAATAATGTTAGTCTATTACATAATAATGTATTAGGCTTAGCTAGATGTATAAATGAATGGTAGGTATGTATATATTTAATTAACAATTAACTCATTAGCTACATAGGCTAGCGTGAGAAGTTATTTTGTTTTTGTTAAAATATAAACTACCGAATATATAGTTTACATAATAGCAGCTGCGTGGTCAAATAGACCTTCTGACAAATTGGGCTATCCAAATATTTTGCACTGTCTCCTGCTAAAACAAAGGTATATTATGAGTATAACTTGCTAAACAAATGACTGCTATTAGGTACTTATTCAAAGTTTCTTTCGTTGGTTATGTGTTATATGAAAACATGGAATAAATGGACGTGGTGACTGGATGACGGAAGGACATACTTATTCTATACCTGTAGTCCAAACTGTCCATTTTCGATTTAGAGGTTTTTGATTATAAACGAAAGAAATGTAATAGTGACCAAGGCAGGAATATCAGCCGACTTAAATATATATCAAATTTTCATGTGAAATTTCAACACAATTTTTTATATATAGGTAAGTATTATAGTAAGCGGCGCTTACAATTTGTCTATAAGACTGACTTACAAAGTCATCCCGTCTGTAAGCTGTTGTTTCTAAGTGCAATACATTTTCCATCATTGAATGAAACTTATTTGATTTATTTCAGTAAACCACAACTATCAAGTTCTCGGCCTGATCGTGACCTCCAAGCTAGCGACATTGCAATTGCTCGCCATATTTGTTGCAACCGCCATTTTCTCCGTTTTCGCGCCAAATCAATACAGCCAAATTGCGTTTCGTTCGATCACCCTGCGGCAAGAAATAGTGAAACCACAACATTAAAAGAATAGTTTCCTAAAAGAAACTTCAAGTCCAAGATAAATGTAGTATTTAGATGATGTAACTAATAGGTAACCCATATCTAACTGCCTCATTAGCCAAGTGGTCCTGAGCGCGACTGCTACGCTAGAGGTCCTGGGTTCGATTCCCAGGTCGAGTAAAGTGTTATTGGGTTTTTCTATGAAATTCCCAGTAGCAGCTCGGAGTTAGGAATTTGTGCCCGGTTAATGGCAATAGGCTCGCCCCCTATTACATGGGACCTAAGCATACCGGCGAACTGTGGGTGTACATTAGTATACCTCTGTCTAACCCTTAGGGGAATATAGGCGTGATGGTAGGTAACCCATATCTCGTCGTATCTTAAAATAGTCTCAGTTCAACGACTGGAAAGTGCAAAAGGGCCTGCAAATTGGTAGATAGTTTTTTTTTCTTTCTTACATTGTCATGTTTTCTCTTATTAGGCAATGTCGATATTGCAATAGCCATAAAACAACAGAGATAACTTATATTTTTTGTATACCTAACTCTAATCTTAGAACTAGTCAAAATTGTCTTATTCCGCGGTATCAACGGAAATATTTATTGATTCTCAATCCTTTCTCAGTCAGACTATTAAAAAGTGTTATGTTATGTTCTTATCTTATCTTATCTTGTGTAGGGCCGAGGCAGCAAGGCCTCAGTGCACTTCGACCCAATGGGATCTTTTGTGCTTCCCCTAGATAATCTATTCCTCATCCCCTCCCAGTTCTACAAACAGCTCTTCCATGAGCTTTATAATGAGGCCTGGGGGTATGAGTCTGTAGTCCTCCGGGCTTGGATAACCCTGACCCAAAAGGCACATTCGCTTTCCAGCCATTGCATCGCATGTACACAGAAGGTGTTCCATGCTCTCAATTTCCCTTTTGCAGGCCCTGCAGGCTGATGTATCCGTCAGACCCATCTTTTGTAGGAGAGCGTTAGTCCCGAAGTGTCCGGTCAGCGCCCCCATCAAAAGACGGGCCTGCCGCCTGCTTGAGTTCCAAATGGCATTTTGCCATTTCGATGAGGAACCTATGAATTTCTTGGAGTGAGCAAGTCCCGTGAGGCTCAACCACTCATCCGTGTGCTTCGCCCTTGCGTACTCCCGAAATGCCGTTTTGACTGTGCTTGGAGCCAGTCCTACAAATGGTTCCGGTCCAATTAGTGAGGTTCCAGAACCTTCCCTAGCCAGCTCGTCAGCATGCTCGTTGCCCACAATACCCCTATGACCAGGGACCCAAACAAGCCTGACCTCGTTTCGCTTTCCCAGCTCATTAAGAGTTCGGGCAGCGTCCATGGTCAGCCTTGAATCGATCCTGTAGGAGGTCAGGGCCATGAGTGCCGCTTGGCTGTCACTAAGAATGTAGATGGACCTACCTGTGGTACCGCTACTTTCCATCTGTTGTGCACAGGCAAGAATAGCATATGTTTCCGCTTGGAAAACTGTAGCTAATGTTATGTTAATAACAAATACATTTAACAAACAAATATTTCAATAGAGATTCTCAATTAAATAGGGTAATATAAATATATTTTTCAATAATCTGTTTCGAATGGTCTTTTCGTATAAAAGATGATGCCAATGACCTCTTATTAAAATTTCTAAGATTCAGTACTACACTATTCAATTATTTTAATAACAGTTGGATGCATTTTGTCTTGTCGTGAAGTCAGTAAACACGTTTGTTCGTATTTGCAACCTTAATTACATAGTGCTCGTATTAAACAAGATGTTATGTACCTAAACCAGGCCTGAAGACGGTACGATCCTCCTTGGCACACTTGCATGTTGCAATATGCAAATAGGTAGGTACTATTGATGGCAATTGTTACTAGACACTATAAGTAACCATTATGTATATTGTTAAGTAAGTAGTTGTTGTAAGTATATTGGGGAACAGCTTAATAAGCTCCTGTAAAACAGGATCTACACTTATCTAATCTTATTGTGTTTTTTTTAAATTATCCATGCTAAGATTTTCAAATCATATAACAGACGAAGACAGATCAAAGTATATAGCCATTCTTCTTCTAAGACTGTCAACGGCAAACGGAAAGAAATTCTATTCTTTAAAAAAATATTTTTTTTAAAGAATAGAGGTCGTGGAATAGTAGCTTCGACGGTGAGGAACGTGTAGATTCCATGTTTCAACAAGGAATTTGCATCTAGGATAAGTCCAGCTGAAAAGCATTACCTACTGATGACCATATTAATAAGTTAACGGGAATTTCCTAATTACAATTATTATGGAGTTGTGAGGTAGGAAAACAACGTGAAAATCCTCAACGGTGGCTTCTTTCCGCTGATATGATGTAGAGGACAAATGAGTGTATTATCGTGAGATTTTAGTTCCTTAAAATTAATTTCCTATCGTAACTAGAAAACCTAGAAAGTTAATTTAACAATGAAGAAAACCACATTGTTTTTGCCTATTAAAATACCAGAGGAAGTTAACAGTTGATTGTTACTTCATGACATTAAAGTTAATATCTTTTAAAAAAATAATTTAGATGCTAACCACGTGGATACTAGATAAATAAAATAAGGCGTGTATTGTATTAAACTGAAACACAGGTGACCGGAAATGTCCTGTACAAACCCGGAATTAACATTATCATAGACAACCGGAAGCTGACGTAACAGGCTCATAACAAGACCATAATACACGGTTTTATCTTTGGAGGGAAAGCGAAGAACTTCGTGTGTAGGAGTTCATATGGTTCATGTTACGCTGACGTAATAAAGATGTGTATTATCTAGATCGAAAGATTTTTTAAGAACTTAGTTTTAGTAATTCTACGTGTTGAGAAGAGTAATAATAACTACAACTACGTAGGATCGCATGTTATTTTTAATAGCTGTTTTTGATGTATGCCTATATTTTGAGTTGCAATCTAGCATTACTTTATTGATTGTTACTTGTTTTCAAATAAATAAACTAATTTCTCCACCCACATTCCTTGTTTCGCAGACATGATAGAGTTGACTCCTAGCACGAAACGAGTAATCAGTATTTTTGCCATTTGGTTAAGTTAATCAGAACGTGATCACCATAGATAGATTTTCCATTGAATTGACTATCATTGGTATGTTTGTGTATTTGTATTAGGAGTATGAATAAGTTTATATAATTGTGCAGCTGGTTATAACTTTTCAAAAGACTTTAGCGGTATAATTGTAGAAATAAATTCGACGATTGACTTCTTAAAACTACCTTCCCATTTCCGCAGTCTAATTGAAATCAAATAAGTCTTGTTCCAAGGTACGGCTGAACCTACTAAGCTGGTCCACATAAGTACCTACTTGCAATATTTTAATGAAGTCACAAATCTATTACTCACAGGCATTGGAATTTTCCTAGTTTTATGTATCTCCCTACGCAATTCATCAATGTCTTCAATAAATAAGAAGAATACTTTAATAAAAATAAACGTCTAATGGGTGTAATGCTTGGGTATTCCGGAGAATGTCTATAAACGTTATAACACGGACCATAAACTGAACACGCGACGTGAATAATACATGGAATATCAGCTACATATTTACTACTAGGACTATGATTGACTATGACACTGTCTGTCTGTCCCTATGTATGCTTAGATCTTTAAAACTACGCAACGGATTTTGATGCGGTTTGTTTTTAATAAATAGAGCGATTCAAGAGGAATGTTTTAAGCTATATGAGCCTTAGGGACGGGACAACGCGTGTGAAACTGCGGGTGGGTCGCTAGTATATTATAAAGATAGCTAGTATATATTGGGACTAGATGGTGCTGTGTAAAATGTAAAAAAAAAAGTATAGATATAGATTCTTTCATATTAAAATTTGACGAAATAAATAAAAGTCACAATAAATAAAATTTCATAAAATATTACTAATATAATAAATATAAAAGCTGAAGAGTTTGTTTGTTTGTTTGCTTGAACGCGCTAATCTCAGGAAATACTCATCCGATTTGAAAAATTCTTCGTGTTAGATAGCCCATTTATTGAGGAAGGTTATAGGCTATATATCATTACGCTACGCAATCGCGGACGAAGTCGCGGGCAGAAGCTAGTAATAAATAAAAAAAAACATATATTGTTTTGCTTTTGATAGTCTAGTTCTTGAAAAAGGTCAGGTAACATTATGACATATGAGCAAGCGGATGAAACTGCAATAAAATTTGAGGAAGTACAAAAGCTAAATTTTCCCTTAAATACCTGAGTAATCTTTTGGAATGCGAGAAATGTAATGCAGCTCGTCTTCTTTATTGCGTCACTGACGGCACCTTTATAATATGAGTGTGGTTTGACAAATACTATATAAACAGTAAGATTATCTGGCCGTTTAATCATTGCAATTAAATCAACCACATGAATAAAACATCAGACATATTCAGTACATCTTCTTCATTGCAATTAGTTCATTAACATTGTGGGAAATGAAAAACGTGAGATAAAGGTATTTGTTAGAAGCTCAATATACTGTTTTTATTTCGAGTTTACATTAAACAAGTCATTTGTTATTATAAACAACTACTTTTCATACACATACGTCCCGTATCTCTTTTCTTAAATGGCGTACATTATTGGCTGTTAATTGTTATTTGAAAAAAGATAAAATAGCTAAGTTGTTAGTTATTCCTCGAGTATAGTTTTTATAAGAATTTGAAAAGATCACGTATCGAGTGGATACATAATTGTATATAGTTCGGACTAAATGTAACTAATTTTTGTTATTTTTTTTCCCTTTTTTATGTATTGACGTAAGCTATTGATTCAGGGAATCTTTACAGCGAGATTTACAGACAACGAGGTTGCTGGCGAGTCACCGAATGCCTTCAGCCAGGAGCAACTTATAAACCAAGCAACAACAGCTAAGGGCTAGCGTCCCCTTACGGGTCTCAGCTTAGGGCGTTGCTGGGAGAGAGTTAGAGACGGTCAGATATTCCACCCAGAGCTAAATCAAAATAACCAAAACTCTCCTATAGATATATACTCAAACGAATCAACAACCTTTCGACTACCTTACGAAATGCCCATTCTGAAATAGATCTTATAGTATGTACTGTACAAAACCGGGAATAATCATGTTGAAAGGGACGAAGGTAAACGAGGCACAGGTCGTGGTGTCACTCGCTCGGAAGTGGCGCATTCATGGCTGTTCACTAGTAGCCAGTAGCACGACTAGCACGTATCTACCGATAGAGAAATTTTAGCTACAATTACCTTATTAATGATGTAGCATTAGACATGGCATCCTTATCGACGTGGTGTGTTGAGCATTTAGTGGTTCACTTCCCACTCAGCATTATCGGTTGTGTTTTGATGCAACACTAAGTCAAACTCTTTGCTGAGCGTAAGCAGAATCATTGGATTCTCTCCAATTTCTGAGGTTTATGTGTTGACTCAAGGACAACATTTTTGTCTCAAGATTGTTTCATTAGTCTATTGGTATTTATTTGTGATAATATATTATCTATTAATTCATTTAAGAAACCATTACTATTTAGTAGTATGTACTTGAATTTTGTTATTTGATCCTTTAATTAGATGGTACGTATGGGATTCGTTTTACTCCGGAAACTAGAAAAAGGTCTTATGATTTCCGACTCTGCAATAAGATCCTTTATCTATACCACTTCAAATCGTGCCAAGTTAGTCCTATAGCTCGTGAGGTGGAGTAACCGTGTCTGTGGAGATGTGCGGCGCCCGCGCATCCGTTATGCAAGGACGAGAGTTTTAGGGTCGACATTAAAGTTAAAATCATTAACATAAATTACAAACAAAATATACTGTATGACATTTGTAGTATTTATATGCCAATATCACAGCTGACCGAAGATGTTGTGAATATAGAAGAAATAGTAGATTGTTTTGATAAGTTTGCAAGGGATAATCATTTATTTACAACCCGATTAACTACATTGCCTCTTGGTAGGCCAAAATAAATCTTGGGACACAAATAATAAATACTTTTCCCACGGTTAGCGATGCACCTGTGTAAACAATATTCATGAAATATACTTACTTAGATGTTTATTCTTAAGGTTGGGTCTCAAAATTCTAGGCTAACAGAGGTGACGACCCTAGCTAGGCTCGTCTGCCGAGTGGCGCACCTTCCCCGAGCTATTCGAGCAGGTTCAACACAAACAATTGTTGTGTAATGTAATATTTTATCGTTCTGTTTGGTGTAGTAACTTTGTAAGTTAGAGTACGGTGAGGAAGGTTGGATTATGTAGAAGAAATGTGGCCATCAGAACGTTCGCAGTCCTATACCCCAAACAAACCATAAAAAAGGTAATGAGAAGAAACAAATACCTTACTGTTTCTCTGAGTTGATGGATTTTCTAAGTATAAAGAAATAGCTTCTGCCCGCGACTTCGTCCGCGTAGCGTGATGATATATAGCCTATAGCCTTCCTCAATAAATGGGCTATGTAACACTGAAAGATTTTTTCAAATCGGACCAGTAGTTCCTGAGATTAGCGCGTTCAAGTAAACAAACAAACAAACAAACTCTTCAGCTTTATATGAATACTAGCTTCCGCCCGCGACTTCGTCCGCGTGGAATAGTTACTTAGTCTTAGCGTGGCATCGGAAGCTCTCAAAAGGAAAAAAACACCCCGATTTTGAAACATTTTTCATTGGTGCTCCGCTCCTATTGGTCTTAGCGTGATGATATATAGCCTATAAGCCTTCCTCGATAAATGAGCTATCTAACACTGAAAGAATTTTTCAAATCGAACCAGTAGTTCCTGAGATTAACGCGTTCAAGCAAACAAACAAACAAACAAACAAACTCTTCAGCTTTATATATTAGTATAGAGTATAGATTAAGTATTAAGTATTAAGTATAGATTATACGATAAGATATCGCCCACCCACGGTAAAAGAATTAGCTTAAAATAGGTACTAAAAAATCAGAAACAATACCCTAAAGAAAATTAACTCGCTGAGCTAACTGGGCTCACCGCCCTGGCCCTCATGACTGCCTTGCACATCATAAATGCGCGCGCGGTACTTGATCATTATTTTGCTGCGATGTTATTTTAAAACTGCGATATCTCCTAAGATATTCATTGAAATCCAATGATGTAAAGGGCACTTTTGTTTTAAATTAAATACTTCTGATGAATAACGTATTTATTTGGATAAGGATTAATATCATGTTTATAAAAACACCTTCGCAAATAATGCATTTGGAATTTTAGAACAAAGTTAGCATAAAAAAGGTTATAGTGAGCCAACCTTAAAAGATAGACATATGCTGTCGCAGACTTTTTTTTAGAACTTTTAAAGAGGAACAATTCTGTCATATATGATTTTTGCAAAACTTTAACCGTTTACGCATCGCACGCATCGGAAGCTCTCAAAAGGAAAAAAAAAACCCGATTTTGAAACATTTTTCATTGGTGCTCCGCTCCTATTGGTCTTGGCGTGATGATATATAGCCTATAGCCTTCCTCGATAAATGAGCTATCTATCACTGAAAGAATTTTTCAAATCGAACCAGTAGTTCCTGAGATTAGCGCGTTCAAGCAAACAAACAAACAAACAAACAAACAAACTCTTCAGCTTTATATATTAAGTATAGATTAAGTATAGATATAAAGCTGAAGAGTTTGTTTGTTTGTTTACTTGAACGCGCTAATCTCAGGAACTACTGGTCCGATTTGAAAAATTAATTTAAGTATCTAATCCACTATAAAATTAAAAAAGGATCATTAAAAAAAGGAAGAAGAGCTAAAAGTATTACTTATACGCAATAGAGATTTTTAAATAAAGGGCTGCGTGGCTAAACGATACCGTATAAAAATTATGTTATGTGCAAAAGTTTCGGGATTGCCTGCCGGGATTTGGTCAGATCTTTTGTTTTCGCCACCGACTTCCGAAACTGTTTTTGGAGGTGATTTTACTTTTGTTAAAAAATAGTTTATTTTAACAATTTTAGCGGCGAGTAGAATTTGACGTAGATGTCATCATTTGCTCGATTGGTACGTGGTTTTCATTTTGCTAAATTTTCTGATCAAATCTTCACCTTTGAATGGTATCTACCATCTCGAGAATATAATTTTTCATATAATAAAAGAATTATTGAAATCGAAGAATGGTGCAAATATCGGTGAACATACATAAAAAAATACTTACAGACGAACACACATAGAACCATCTCCTATTTAATTGGTTTAAATGTCCGAATAAATCCTCCTCCACCTGAGGATGGCGGATTCGAATGCAAAATAGCAATACTTTCAGTTTACGAATACCTACGTTACGTTACTACCATAATGAAACGATAAAAACGAACACAATGATAACACCGCTTAGCATAGCGGTTTATAGGACATCCATCAATTGTCGGAACGTTACGAGCAGTTATGAATGAATGGAAAAAAGTGGTATTAACATTCAAATAATATTACCAGCGGTCATAAAAACCCTGTTGTATGCATATTTACGACTACATAAACTAAACGGTATTTAACAATGAACACTTCATTCATGTGCTCGCCTATGGGTAACAAGAAATTTACAATCATGGTCAAATCTGCAAGCAAAAAAGATAATACAATATTGAGTCATAACATATTTAACATGACACTGCGAAGACAGTTTATGCTTCATGAGTTTTAGAGTATACTCAACAACTCAGTGAGCCTCAAACGCAAACCACAATAAAAACGAGCGATGACTCAAATCTATTTATTAAAAAACAAACCCATAAACTAGACTGCTACGCTAGAGGTCTTGGGTTCGATTCCCAATTCGAGCAAAGTGTTATTGGGTTTTATGAAATTCCCAGTAGCAGCTCGGAGTTTGCAAGTTGTGCCCCGTTAATGGCAATAGGCTCGCCCCCTATTACATGGGACCTAAACATATCAGCGTTCTGTGCGTGTACATTAGTACGCAATACAGGCGTGATGGTAAGTATGTATGATGGCAACCCCATAAATGTTGAATTCTCGATTGCTAAAAAAAATATTCGCTAGCGGGCTAAACAAAGTAACAAACAAGGTAGGCCTAGCAACATGTAAGTGCTTTGGTACAATCGGATTATGAATGATGATGATAAGTACCTCTACTATAGCTCTAGTACTAAAGACCAAATACCTCAATGCAGTTCTTACAATAAATAATTCGGTCAAGACGACACGACATCATGTATTTTAACTGTATAATCAACACCATTGTTTACGCGAAGCGAGTCATTGACCGATCAGATCTTGTCAAAAATGACTGATTATTTGTCCAGGCTATTGTTTGATAGTACTTAGATATTGTAGTAACGGTTGACACATTAAAACGGGACCAGATTGATAAAGGATAATATACCGTTTAAAATCTACGGTTGTACTTTTAATAACCGGAAATTGTAACATGACCGTTTCAAAGGTAATTCTTTAATTACGTTAAACAAAACTAACGTACACCGTAGAATTGAGATGATTTCATTTGTGAATACAACTATAGGAATAGTATTAGGCTATTGTAATCAAATTCAAATAAGCTGAACCTTCATAATAGTATTGCCAGTAAAGCGAATAACACAAATAAATATACAGACTAACATAATGGTATATACTTACTGTTGGTTAAATGGTGATCAACAAGTATTGGTCTTTAACGGCGACTTTAATGTCAAACCTTAGATTAAGTATGTACTTAATCTGAGTGTCAAACTACCTCTATGGAATAGAAATCAATCTAGATAAAGATAGATAAGGTAAAGCAAGGAATATCATCAATAAATAATAACTTGCTTGTCAATAGATGTTACTGACGTCACCTTTAAGACGTAAGTTCAGAATGTGAAGGCAAATTTCGACATGGCAGGTAGGACTCGCGGTGGCTTAGTGGTCATAGCGTCTGGTGTATCAAACCAGAAGACGCAGGTTCGAATCCTGCCTGCGAGTCGAATTTTTCCTTCACTAAAATAACTTTATAATCTTAGCTTGAAAAATGCAAAAAAATCACAAAAAGATAATATCATCAATGTCAAGGATTAGAAGGAGGAAGAGAAAGTTGCATCCTTTCACATTATACACCTATCATATAGGTATACATGTTTTTGATCTATCACTATGCTCCAACGACCTTCTATTATGGGCCGGTCAATATCACTGAAGAATCCCTGCAGATCGGTGTCAAGGGCACAGATGCATAATATTCAGTGACAATTGGTAGCGAGAACTACATTTTTTTTTATAGAATGTCTGTATTATTTAGGCTGGATATTGTTTGAGGACTTGGTACAAGTTAGTTTGCAACATTTATATAACGTTAGTTTATTTTGGAAGTAAAAATAAATTTGCATAATAAAAATATGAAGACTTGCCTTTCCCCTTCCTGTGTTTGACGAAGACAAAATATAGCAGTATTACAATGGCCAGACCGTAAGATTTCTTTCGCAAAACATATCCTTGTTTTTTTTTAACAAGCACAAGACTTAATTGTTCTGTGTGAAATATTCTCTTAGTAAGTAAGCTGGCAAACATAAATATTGTGGACACTCAATGTAATTTTAATCAAACACTTGGTACTACAGATTGCTCAGCAGTAGACTTGGTTGTGGACCTACAAGGAAATGAACCTTTCATCACAAACCTTACTAAAAACATAACATAACATCACGCCTGTATTCCCTGAAGGGTAAGGCAGAGGCATACTTATACCATGCCCCATAAACTATACCATTGTATACTATGCCAGAGCTTGGTGAATTATTTGCCATTCTCTTTCTCTCCTCCACTCTGAGAGGAGACCAGTTTCCTGGGACAGTTAATAAAAAGGTGTTGGACTTTTTAGTTGCTTTTTTGTCATGCTTCGCTTACTTTAAAGTAATGAAAAGTAAAAAGCAACTAAAACTTACTTCCATTGTAAACCTCCAACTTGCCATAATACTTTGGAATACCATAATGAGTAGATTGCATAAAATTTTACATATTTTTACCCACCGTGAAATTTACATAAATTTTAGAAAAAGTAAACATTAAAAAAAGACACGAAGGAATAGGAGCTGGTACCTAATCTACTTACTTACTACATGGACATGGCATGATGTTGCCAGTAACAAATGTGTATAATTTTGGAAAAGCTATGGAGTTCAAAAAGCCTGTTGTTTCAAGTCGTGAAATTATAGATTACCTTATAAATATCTATGTAGGATCACAAATCCCATACTTCGAACTGTTACTGACAATTACATAGAAATACCCAATATCACTTTGCTCGACCTGGGAATCGAACCTAGGACCTCTAGTAGTCGCGCACTGGATCACTACGCGTTAATGAAGTAGTTACCAATTACCTATACGTTCGCAATTAATTATGAATATCTTTCGAAGAAGGTAATCAGATCTTCATTTAGGCACCCGAGATCAATTTTACATTATTTTCAAGGGATGAAGAAGTGCTAAGAACAATCGTTAATTGATTGGTTCCATTTAGTCTGTGTCATTGCTATTATATTAAACCTAGTACCTATTTATATACTTATATTTTTTTTCTCCAACTGATGCATCATCAGTTTTTTGCAGTCATTTGAAATGTTATTACGAAATAATTACAAATAATTGGTCGGTTACATAACGCGGTAATTATTTGTGACTGCAATTATAATAATTATTACCATTTTCATTTACGAAGATAACGGAGGACTTGTATTAGAAGTCCATGTTAAGTTCACTTGCATGTGTTAGGAATTTTATTAGATGTCACTTGTGCGTGTTTTTTTAAATTAAGTATTTGCTTGCGACTATCGATCTTTTGTGATCTCCACTCGTTGTGTTAGAGAACACAGCCGCTAATTTACGGCTAGACGCGAGAACTAAAACTGTGTGAAATTCTTATTTTGTCGAATGAAAAATTCATTAAATAATGATCCCGTCATGGCCTCAAGAGGTCAGGGCGAGTCTGCAAGTGGCGATTACTCCACCCTAGAGCGGAACTCTTAATTTAATTTAAAAGAAGATCAGGCGAATCGAAGTAAGTGGTTCACTGTTCTATTGTTTACTATTGGCTTCACCTCCGTTTCAATCGATGCATTACGATGCTTAATTTTGACTTCACTATGCATCACTACAATAATTATTGTACAATACCGATTACTATCATATGACAATATTGTACTACCTATTTCGACTTTCTGTTTACGTTCGCGATTAATGAAACAATACGGTATCAGCTGTGGGTTGTGTACCTACTATTGTGTAACAACCCTTACTTAAGTAAGCTAACAATATTTTGCTGATTTAATTCTACGTCTTCTTCATTCATAAATAACAGTTGTATTTTTAAATCACACAACTGATAGGTACAGCTAGTGATGTCTTTAGTTATTACACAAAGTTAGTAGCGAGTGACACGAATGACATAATATAAAACGATGATTACGAGATTTTTACCCGTCAAATACGATGGCTCATGCGATTTTGTGAACACCCTAATGATTTGTTTAATGAAAACCTTTTCAATTTAAAATAATGTCGATACCAAACGTAAGTTTGTGTGGGAATATCGCTATTCATTAAGCTATTATGTTATGTTCTAGTACCTTCCCGCTAATGCTAGGATTTTTTAAAAGTATTTGTAATGGAAGACTTCGTCCACGCTTAGAGACGAAAGTAGTGGACTATATTCTTGAATGATATTTAATTCCTTTGCAAATCTTCAATATGGATTAGAATTGTTACCTATTGAAAAAACGAATAGGATCGACTTTTGTATTTTTTTAGGCATAAGACTCGTAGGAAAGTTACTGCCTCATTAGCCAAGTGGTCCCGAGCGAGACTGCTACGCTACAGGTCCAGAGTTCGATTCTCAGTTCGAGCAAAGTGTTATTGGGTTTTTCTATAAAATTCGCAGTAGCAGCTCGGAGTTAGGAATTTGTGCCCGGTTATGGCAATAGGCTCGCCCCCTATTACATGGGACTTAAACATACCGGCGAACGTTGGGTGTAAATTAGTACGCCTCTGACTAACCCTTCGGGGAATAAAGGCGCGATGGTATGTTATGTTATATTTTATGTTCAAACAAAGTAAGATTTCTTCGTGTCTATGTACCTAACTAGTCAACAATGAATATGAAGGAATCTCGGACTAGGTCTATAAGCCGAGCTGCTACATGGATGGCATGGTTAGCGTTAGATGCTGGGCAATCGGCTTCTGCACGATAGATTATGGGTTTGATCTCCGCATGGACACAATCTTTGATGTAAGTAGGTAAGTATGGTCCGTCCGGTAGGCTATGTCCGTGTATATGAAAATTTGAGTTTGTGAGAATTTGAGTTGAGTTTGAGCTAACCAATGATAGCAGAAAAACTAAAGTGTGGGACTACGTTAAAATAAACTAAGTGGGTACTGATCTATAAGCGTTTAGCTACTCATTTCGATAGTATATACCTACAAAAGATTTCGTAGGTATATGAGTAGGTATGCATACCTATATGGCATATAAGATTTCAGGAAATTATCTTATCTGCAACAATAGGTAAGTAATTGTAGTAGGCAATACATAATCACAAATAAATTATTATTAGGTACCTACCTATTACTGCTGATAGTTACTTAAGTGTCAGTAACCTAATAAGTTTAACTTCCTCTTCCTTTTATTCACATGATCATAGGTAAGTTTAACTTATAGTTTAACGAAATGAAATTGTTACCTAGGTAACTAGGTACCTACATAAATATCTATATTTTTTTTATGTTTCATAGGCCCACTTGCACCAAATTCTGAAATGTGTTTAAATTGTATTTAAATACGAAATTTCTATAAAACATTGTGTTTAAATATGACTTAAACGCATTTAAGAATTTGGTGCAAGTGGGCCTAAGTTAACTGAACCTTAGATCGTTATATTCAAATCCTTACTAGATATGCTAGCCAATAATTACTAACCTCATGATAATTATAAAGAATTAATCTTGAATTATGAATATTTCAGAAGGTACACCAGTAAATGCTGATAAAAACTGTCATTGTTAAAATGAACAATTTCATTGTGGTCAAGGTTTAGCCGGACCGTCTTGAATAATTATTTTACATAAGTATAGCTTTTTGCCAGTAAATAGGTAGACTTGCTAAAATATAAATTGCTGATGATCACAATGAATTTATTTTGTTAAACTACCCACTTTATAAATTAAAAAAATACTTAGGTACCTAGTTAGAATACTGGGGGTCCATACTCGTCCTAACTTTATTTAATTCTATTTTACGTTCTACTACATACCTTAATTAAACTTAAATAAATGTATATAGAAACATACCTTATATTTCATTCTGTATAAAAAATCGTCGTTCTTTCAACCAAAACACAACACAAAAATAAAAAAACTATCAAAATATTCTACGATAAAAAAAAAAATTCATCAGTCATTGATAAAATATTATTAAAAAATATAAAACGTCAAAGTTTGCGATCGCGAAATGTTTTGGCGCGCAAGTCTCGATCTCCGCGCATGCGTACAGTGCGGCCGCGCGGTAATGGCTGCGCTTTCCGCTACGCGATGGTTTTGCTTCCCCGCCATCGAAGTGCAACGACCCAGTACTGTTAGCTTAGCTCATACACTTCCTCGGCCCACTGCAATGAAGGTGAAGGTAAAAGGTGAAGTGCGAAATTGTTGCCGAAATGCTTGCTACTGTGCGTTCAGCCTCGTTCAGCATAGATGACCGATAATGCGTTTCAGTTTTCAAATCACGGTTTATTGCAAATTCGTGGTAGGTAGGTAAGATTGAGACAGTGACCTGATTACTGATGCAAAAAGTAAACATTTGCTTTTACATTGACTCTTGAAGGTAGAAATGCAACAATTACGATGCAAATAATGGCAAATAGGTAATGTAAAAGTGTAATCAGATCACCACGACCAATTTCAATAAAATCTGATCAGCGCGAGCGGATTATGGTAATAACAGTTCCCACTGACTAAAGGCCTGAAAAGTTAACAAACAAAAATACTTTCGCAAAGGACATAATATTATCTAAGTACGTATTTGTATATACCCTAAAATTACTACTAATAAACTATGGATTTATACGGATTTGCTGTGCAACTAACGAATATTGAATTTGGAGCTATGTTAACGAAAATAAAACTATACTTATAAGATACATTACCGTCACGCCGCACGTAATGCTAAGGGCGGGCGCCTCCGAAGCTGCTACTGAGAATTTCATAGAAAACCCCAATAACACTTTGTCGACCTGGAAATCGAACCCGAGACCTCTAGCATAACAGTTGCGTTCAGGACCACCAGGCTAACGAGGCAGTTTTTAATTTATGCATACTATGTAATTTTACTAGCCGTGTTCTAGCGGTCCTATCTGTAATCTAATGATTTAAAATTGTTGATTATATTTCATGGCCTGATTGCCCCATGAAACAGTTGACCATAATTATTTACCGATCAACAAAGGTTAAAAAAATAAGGATGTTAGCATTTTAAGTTTATGCTAAACATTGACGGTATCTACTATCAGTTTAGTCCTTAATTTCCATAAGGATCACAAGCTCATTGGTCCGGCTTGTAGGGCTAGAATATTCTTCCAACCAATAAAAAAGAACCGATACAAATGAACCATAGAATCTGGATGGCCTAGGACGGCTGACACGTATGTCCTGCTGATCTGGTATTGTCGTGCGACGGACGGGTCGTTCAGCTCCCTAAATTATGGTTGAGGTACACGATGACTGATGCATGCTTGCCGTCAGTTGGCACTGGTCTATTCAAGCTGCTGTGGATTCTTTCCTCAAAAGGCCATTTCAAACATTGCCCTGCATTGTCTCACTCCCTTAAAATCGTTATTCTAGGTCTGGACTTAAAAAGTAACCATGATTCTCTTAGTTGGTTTTGGTGTTTCTTTACAGAGGTCGTCAGTTAGGAAATACCGAAGCCAGCTATAAAAAACCAAACCATTTACTCTTGTAAAAGTGGCTCTAGTCGTGTTAATATAGAATTTGGATGAAATGAAATGAATATTACCTACATTACATCATAATTTATTGACATAATTATATATAATTATGTAATTTCATTTCATTTCATACAAATTCTCTACTAACACGATTAGCGAGAAAGGCACAAAGCAGCCCCCTTCCATTCTCCACCAAAAACTTTTAAACTTAGAATTAAAAAACGATTTTTTTTAAAAGGTACATGACATAGGTATGCGAATAGTATTACTTGGTTTTTTCATTAATTCCTAGGGCTACAAAAAATGTACAATTTTGTTGTTATCCTGGTAATAATTACATTTACCTGCCGCTTTGTTTCTTACGTTTACACGCGTAGGTATACCTACCACTGAACCAATTTTGGTATAGGTAGAGATAGATTGCACTTTGGACCTAACTACCTATATGATATTCTAAAAAATAAATTTAATTAAGTGACATTAACAGTCACGCAGGTGGTACGCGTAATGATGGGTACCTATATGTATTTATTAGCAACATCCTCAGCTACATCCTTAGCTTCATCCTTTAACTAACTATATAACAAAGGCTTGACTGAGATTCTGAGTAGGGCACGACTTTGTTTAGATTTCATTACTTTTTAGAGATAAACAAGCAGCTCCATCGAGACTTGGCTAGTTTTTTACAGAATGTTTTTGATGGGATTTCACTTCTTTTTGTAGAAACGTGGGCTTATTATCAGTAACTGGCATTTCCAGTAAAGGATAATAATAATCCTTTACTGGAAAATATCCTAGTTTGGTTGGGCTCTTGTGTTTTCTAATCAGGGTCACCAGGTAGGTACTCCAGATCTTCGATTATCCTATTTTTTATAGTTTTCCCTTTATGTGGCCATTAAACCCTAACTCTGTACCAAATTTCAGCTCTCTGAACATATGGGAAGTACTAGTTCTATTTTGATGATAATGAGTGAGTGAGTGTCATAAATGCGAAACTTTGCTTTCGCTTAACTTCGGAACTAAATGACTTACAGACTTGAAATTTTGGATTTAAGTATGTGTTTATCTACCTAAAACTTAGCTGAAGACAGTTAAATAGAGTGGTGAATGTTTCGCTGTGGTGATTATTGATTTAAATAGTTTTGCACTATTGACTTTCGGAAGTCCGGCACGGCTACCTTTACATTACACTCGCAGTTAATCTGAAAAATATTATTTACGGGTGCGAAACATTTACGAACGCAAAATAACTTACTTATGACGGAATCGGTATCGGTCTCTGAAAACCTCTGTAAAACGAAACTGAGTCGTAATCGTGAACCCAATGTTTGAAACAGACTTTATTTATTTGTTTTTTTTTTGTTGGTGGCAATTGAATTGTTATAATTTCAGTTGTCATTGTCAGTTGTCAGTGTCAGCCAGTAATGTCAGAAACTCAGTCGCGTCAATGTCAAAGCGAGCAAATCAGAGCAAATCAATAAATAAAAAAATAAAAACTGAAAACATGCGGTCATTGGTGCATATTTTTTAAGTGTGTTCAAAATCAATTTTAAACCCATGTTGTGATATCAGTTTTATAGAAATTTAAGAATAAAACGCTTTAATTTTCCAATATGATGGAACATGTACGACAATTTGATTGGTAAGTTTGAACAATTCTTGATCTTCATGCCTTCTGCCAGTTAGACTCGCCTCAGGAGCTGGATTTAGTTATTTGACTACCTACACAAATATATACATACAATACATAAAATTACTGTTTGTAATAATTCTGCCCGTCTATATGTTACTGCAGAACCAAATTCGATCAATTTTGGTACATACTATACCTTGGAGAAGCTCATAGGCTCCCCTTTGTCTCTAAAAGTCACCCCTAAGGCTCTCTGACCCAATAAAGACAAATGTATGTACGCAATAAATAAATAAAATGCCTTTTGTTATAATAAAATAAAATCAAACCACAAATAAAGCAACTGAAAAGCATGACACACACTATGTTTCAAATTATAACTGTGTTCACACATATCACTATGATCTATTTATGCCAGCTAATGTATAGTATTGTCTTATATACCTAAGTCCTCTAAGGGTTAATCGGGCCAAGCATATTGCATGAGACAATAATTTAGAACAAATCCAAATTCTGGGCTGCTACTAAAAATCTCAATCAGATAACCTAATAAGATTGCTGGACCTGGGATTCAAACCCTGCGGTCAGCTTGAACATTGGTCTATTGGTGCTTAAAAAACAGACAATTATTTCTTTAAACTGTTCCACTCAAAGACATGATTAATTTCAGGTGCTCTTCAGTGTATGACAGATATTTTGTAGAGGAGGCCGACTTGGACAACTGCAACACTGAGAAGATACTTAGAAACAAGTTTGTAGACCCCCTTCTGTCCAGCGACTCTGAAGATGATGTCCAACCCAATAAAATAGACTGGGATGAAATATTTAAGAATAAAGAAGTGAGTTGTTCCACTAAAGTTAGTCAATATTTAACATTTTTAGGGGTGTCAAAAAGTCTTAAATGTTTTAATTTGAATTAGACCACTAAAATATGCACTAGTTGCATTGTTCCATTCCATTGGGTCTTATGGAGGAGAGCGGACAAAATCTTGTAATACTCATAATTTAATTAGTTGCTGAGAATTATGCAGAATGATGTGTTTACGGTTTATTCATTATATTAAAACAGGATTGTCACAGCAAGTAGGAGCTTCAGCAAGGTAAATCATCACTCCATCAAGTGATGATTTACCATAGGATGTTGGGAGAAACAGGATGCAACATACCAAGGGCTGGGTCAAATGTTGCACATCAGGGGGAGGCCACCAGTGGACTAATATGATGACAATTATGATGTATTTTGTCTATTTAACTAAAGTTATACTAGTATTCTATTATCTGTGGTTATACTGACCAAAATTTTTTTTATGTGTCCATTTTTACTTAAGTTACTAGAATTACTTTCTTGCCAGGCAGAAGATCTATGATGAACAAATTATCACAAGGAGCTTTACAATTGCAAAATTGTATCCTAAAAGTATAACTAACAAAATAATCCTTTTTTCAGATTTTCAAACATAAATTGTTTGTGCCATGCCTGAGGCCAGTGCCTCCATACCCAAAATTATCATCTCTGAACACTCGTCAGCATAACCTGATGCTAAAGGTGATGTCTGCAGAGAACCCCAGGGTTTTGGAAGATCTGTTCCTGGGGAAGCCCACCAGACAGGAAATAAAAGCATTTGAGGTAGGTATTGTATTTTTTAAAATAATTTGTAAATGTAACTATGTGCTCTTGCTTTGTGTTTTATTGACAACAGACAAGCTATAATTTAGCATATCGCCGCAGTAGCGCCAGCCGGCCTCCTAGAGTAATGATTATATGGTAATATGGTTATATGACTATGGGCTAGAAACGCCTCTGTATAGGAGAAATAGGATTAGCTGAAGGAACAACTGCAGGAATAATCGGTGTAAGATCAAAATATAATTTAATATGGTGTATAATGACAACATTGTGTTCTGCACAGAATCTGTGTCATGCAAAGTCACATCAATACTTAAAATTAGAAAGTGCTTTTAAGTATAGCTGTAATTGACTACAACATTTTCTTATAATGTTTTCTTTCACCATATAGTGCCAATAATAAAAGATAATTTAAATTTAAACTTTTAACTCTACAAATGTCTATGCTTTTTCTCCTAGTGATTACTAGCACACCTCTATATTTTCTTAAACAATTGTAGGCCGCAAAAGAAACATACTTAAAAGAACAGAAAGAATACAAAGACTGGGCGAAGTCCCTCTGGACGACCGACCATTGCATCCGCGCGTTACGTCCAAAGCCGACAGTAGAGACTGTGTACGAGGCAGAATACAAGGTTAAGGCACAGCGGATGCGGGCGCTGCCGAAACAGTACGATGTCGCCGCCCAGATCGCCTTGGAGACCAGGAGAAGTAACTGTGAAGCTGTGCTGATGCAGGAGTTGATTGGTGTAAGTTACTGCTATACAACATCAATATCTCTACTATTATAAAATTGAACAAAAAGCTGTGTCTGTACATTGATGTTATTTAAAAAAATACAAGTGGGTTGGGTATATAAAGGTCTCCGAACCCAAAAATTTGTTTTCTAAAATTCATGCCTGTTTGTTACGGGTTGGCGCCAAAACTACTGAATCGATTTTAATTTTGTTATCACTGTTAGAAAGTATATGCTTAACTTCAAAACTGATGGACTTCTTATCTCAATTAATTGAACAGATCCTGAGATACAGCTTGACCTCTCTGATGTATACAGACCGATACTAGAGATTATCAATGTTGGTTTTTAATTTTTACTCCTAATATAGCTTCATATTTAAGCTAGTTCATAAATAAAATGTAAATATGAGTACTATGTAGGCTTATTACACACACAAACAGCTATCTTTTGTCTGGTGGGTTTGAGTATTTCTTGTAGCCAACGCAAATATTCCGCTGATCAGGCATCGTCGTGCTACAGGTTGTTGAGCTCCCTAGATTGTGGTCGAGCTACACAATGAGTGATAATTTTACGGATGATAACCTATGTATATTTGAAGGCGAACTAGAGTGATTGCTGGGGAACTCCTACTTACTGGCAATGTAAATAAGTCATATTAATTTCAGGTAAGCTTAGCTGACATGCCGCAAGTTGAGATCCCAGAAAAAATTGAAAGACAACTCAGCATAATCAGACCATGCACAGTACCAGAGCCATGCCAGAAACATCCATACCAGATCATATTGCCAAGTAACTATACAATATTTTGTAACATTCTATTTTTTAATATGACAACACACATTTATATCATGCCTGAAGACTAAGGGCAAAATACCAGTCATACACAGTTGACCAGTATGTTCATATGTCAATAGGGGGCGAGCCTAATACCGAGCCGATTAACCGAGCGCAAATACGAACCCCTATTGAGAATCTCATAGTATTATTTATATTATTATTTGTTATAAAATGAATATGAAAAATGCTAATGCTAGTAGTAAAATTATGGCATTGTTGTCTCTGAAACTAGGGTAACCTGTATTTTAAGAGATATATAAAAAAACCCCCGACACAAAAATAAACCTGAATCCCTATAAAAAGAAAAAAATAATCTTGAAATTATAACCCTTCGTAAGTACGTATGAAGTTTTTTGATTAAATTTTGTCGCGTCGGGGGACCGCTCTCTAATTATGTGAATCCTTTCCTTTCCTTTTACTTCCCGAACGTGAATCGCGTGAATTCAGAATTGATGTGGATGGCGCGTACATCGCCGCGACGCGCGGGAGGGCGTAAAGTGGGCGGAGCGTAACATATTCAAGTTTGGCGACCCGAGCGGGCAGACACGCGAGAGCTAGAGAGCGGTCCCCCGACGCGACAAAATTTAATCAAAAAACTTCATACGTACTTACGAAGGGTTATAATTTCAAGATTATTTTTTTCTTTTTATAGGGATTCAGGTTTATTTTTGTGTCGGGGGTTTTTTTAAATTTCTAATTTAATTTGTTATTTCACACTTTTTGTAGGGACTCCTTAGTTATTTTGTTTAATTTCTTTTATTTTCTTGCGTTTTAATTAGGTATTTTCTTCGTTTAGTTATTCAACTTTTGTACAATTATTTCATAGCTATTAGATATATTATATCATAGTGTATAGTATTCTACTAGTCAAGCCCTTTCATTTGATACCTTTATTGAGGGAGTAGTGAAAAAATTTAATAAATCCACCATTTCGTGGAGGCCGCCATGTTGGATTTGAAATTTTTCATAGTGTATAGTATTCTACTAGTCAGGCCCTTTCATTTGATACCAATATTGTGGGAGTTGTGAAAAAATATGTAAACCGCCATCTTGTGGCGGCGGCCATCTTGGGCCGATTTTCATCAAACATAGCTAAGAACACTCCCCACTTATTCACCTTTCAAACAAAAAAAACAAAATCAAAATCGGTTCATCCATTCGGGAGCTACGATGCCACAGACAGACACACACACACACACACACACACACACACACACACACACACACAGACACGTCAAACTTATAACACCCCGTCGTTTTTGCGTCGGGGGTTAAAAATGTGGAATGGTTTTGTGAAGAGAATAGTAATTATTATAACATGTTGTTTAATTTTTAAACAGAAACATATAACTTTTTATGTAATTTCAGACGAAGACTCGCTATCAATGCTGCCTATAACAGAAATACACAGGGAGCTAGCACTATTTGCCTTGACCAATGGCGCGCAACACATCGCAAGTGAGAACGCACTTAAGTGTCTGCTGCAGTGGAACAGACACTGGATGCTGCCACTGTCTGTGTGCGAAACTATCGGACCTGGTGAGTTGTATGAACTAGTTTACTAGTAGTTAAGCAATTTCACCCTTATGACCTCAATAATTAGGATATTACAAAGTATCTCGATTTACCACACGATGTTGTGGACATGTGGAGCAGCTTCAACTACATCTAAGGAGACTTGTTGGGTGACTTATATTCTACCTTTTTTTTATGGGATAGGCAGGCAAACGAGTAGACGGATCACCTGATGGTAAGCGATAACCGCCGCCCATGGACACCCGCAACACCAGAGGAGTCGCCAGTGCGTTGCCCGCCTTTTAAAAGGGATTGGGCCTCCGGTATCCTCACTCACTCGGCGGAACACAACGCAAGCGTTGTTTCACGCCGGTTTTCTGTGAGGCCGTAGTATCACTCCGGTCGAGCCGGCCCATTTGTGCCGAAGCATAGTCTCCTACGTGTAAATTACGACGTAAATTCAGAATGTGAAGGCAAATTTCGACCTAGCGGGTGGGACTCGCGGTGGCTTAGTTGGTCATAGCGTCTGGTGTATTAAAGAAATAAGTTTATAAATAAGTAAAGGATATTTTTTGTTGATACCAGATGGCGAGAAAGTGAACGTGCTTGTGTTGGACAGCGAGTTCTCGACCAACAAGGAGGCCGCGCCCATGAGGACCTACAAGGCGTTCAGACATCTTCTAGAGCATGCGCTGATACAGTAAGTATTTTCGCATAAATAACTACAAAATACTGCATACATTTTTTTTGTAAGACAGTTAACGTTACATACGACCTCTGTGGTTTAGTGGTTCCAGTACCGGACTGCTGACCGAGAGGTCGTGGGTTCGATTCCCACAAAACACAAATATTTATGTGATGAATATAAGTGTTTGTGTTCGTCTGGGTGTTTCTTATGTATTATAAGTATGTATTTACAAAAAAAAGTATATAAGTATTATATCCATTGTCTAGTACCCATAGTACAAGCTCTGCTTAGTCTGGGACTAGATGGTGCTGTGTAAAATGTCGAAGAAAATTTATTTATTATTATTTATTTATATACTATCACATCTATATTTCCCGAGGATTGAGGTTTATTATAATAATAAAAATTTACTGATAATTACAAAGGTAAAGTACAGTACAAAGATTTTTAGAAGATTACAAATAATTAGGAGGTATTACAGTGTTAGGTGCCTGTACTAGGATAAACCTGTCAAGTGCTGAAACAGGTTACTTAATAAAAATAACACATACAAAGTAAAAAATACAACTATTTATAATAATTGAACTTAAAGAAACAATAGCAAAGTAACATAAAGAAATTGTGTAAAAAACAAAAATAAATACCTATAGCGTAAAAACAAATAATACTTATTCAAACTTTCAAACTTATTTTATAACATTAATTAATACTACGGTTTCATCATAGGTCAAAGATTGTATTTATACACAACTGATTTAGTACTATAAAATTATGTGCCACAGTTTGTACGAATGTTAGTCTCCTGTAATAGGGGGCGAGTCTATTTCCATTCTCGGATTCTTCTAGGCAAGCGCGCTCCATCTTAGATCGCAGTGTCGCTTAACATCAGGCGAACTGGCGTATCAAGAATAAAAAAAATAACCAGGCATAAATTAAAAATGATTGCTTTTGCAAAAATCACACCTATCACTACGTAATACGACTTGTTCAAGGCGTAAACTGTCGAGCTTGCCGTGGCGTCCTTTATAGTGTAACACACGAATGTATGCTCGGCGCATTACGAGTTAAAATTATAATCACTCCTTTTTTTTATTATAGCTCTTCAGAAAGAGAGAGAGTATTTCAAAGATTGAACAGTACAGCTAAGAAGAAGCAAGGTAAATTTGACGTGAACGCGCCCGCCATCTTGGAGGACTTTGACATGACTAGCGACGATGATGACCACACCCTGTTTATTGATACAGGTAATTTACAGATTTAACAACATAACATACCATCACGCCTGTTTTTCCCCGAGGGGTTAGGCAGAGGCGGAATAGTGTACATCCACAGTTCGCCGGTATGTCTAGGTCCCATATAATAGGGGGCGAGCATATTGCCATCAACCGGTCACAAATTCCAAACTCCGAGCTGTTACTGGGAATTTCATAGAAAAACCCAATAACACTGCTCGACCTGGGAATCGAACCCAGGACCTCAAGCGTAACAGACGCGCTCAGCCTAGTGGGCTAATGAGACATTTACAAATTTATCTATTCACATTATGATATAATAAATAAATAATTCTTTAAAAGGTTTTATAGCTTCCTTTTTGAATCAATTAATTATAAAAGAATTTTTATTAAGGAGAAGGTATAGAAATGGATTCCCCAAACGGTGACCAAGATACACAAGAGACTGATAATGGAAACAGTGAGGAAAACAAGGCGGTGTCCGCTCGTACACCTGTCCCGGAGAGTTCGGGCTACATGACGAGGGCGGCCAGCCGCGTCCTCAGCCAGGACGGACACGACGGCCAGGACATCGGCGTCTACTGCTGCACTTGTAAAGGTTAGCTAGCATTGTGACATTTAATATCAACAAGGCTGAAGCAAGGTGTCAGTGTTGACAACCTACGATCATGGCATCCGAAACTGACAAATTTCTTCAATAGATTTTCAATTTTTTCTTCAAACAATTGAGCTTATTATCCATTGGTGAAGTTTTACAGTAGTGTGTAGTAACTTGTGCTAGCGATTGTCAAATAATTTCATACTACATAGACTACGTACGATAGAACATTGTTATCGTACATCATACGCTACTGAGCGATCAGCCTTATAGATCAGTCCTGTCTCATAATATGTAAAAATATATAGCTTATTTTAATTTAGGAGCAATAGTTATTTTTACGATAGTTGCCTCCCTTGAAGTCGTGAAAACTGCAAGTGATTGAGTGAGAATCCTCTGTACCTTTCCTGCATAGCGAGTCGAAGGATTTAATTCGTATATAATGCTTATGACTATAAGCTGTTGCCCGCGGTTTTACTCGAATCCGCAGACTTCAAAGAGTAGCCATGTCCTCAAAGGTTCCATTAATCTGTAAACCAAATTTCACCAAAATTGGTTCAGCGGTTTAGGTGAAAAGGTAGAGACAGAAATGAAATAATATATTTAATTTTTAGTGAAGGAAAAATTCGACTCGCAGGCAGGATTCGAACCTGCGTCTTCTGGTTTGATACACCAGACGCTATGACCACTAAGCCACCGCGAGTCCTACCTGCCATGTCGAAATTTGCCTTCATATTCATTCGACATGGCAGGTAGGACTCGCGGTGGCTTAGTGGTCATAGCGTCTGGTGTATCAAACCAGAAGACGCAGGTTCGAATCCTGCCTGCGAGTCGAATTTTTCCTTCACTAAAAATAACTTAATCTTAGCATGAAAAATGCAAAAAAAATCACAAAAAGATAATATATTTAATTTAAAATATAGGCATGGATATATGAACCGAATTTAGTTTTTATTGATCAGCTCTGTCACCTAATTCATAAGGCAGTAAAAATATTATCAGTCAGCTTGCCTGTTGCCCCCTCAATTACTGGAAAATGTTGACATAGGTAGGCAATACAGTTATCGTGGGATTGTAAACTGTAGTTGTTGCTCTAAGACTTCTCAGTATCTTATTTTTCGCAGGCACATTATACGAGAAGCCGCCTCGTCGCTCGTACAAAAGGTGGCAATTCCAGAACAAGGTGACCAATGAAAACCATGATATTATCATACATTGTCCACACAAAGCTCGGGTAAGTTCACTTTAGGATGTACCACTTATAAATGTATAGTTAGTAGGCCTAGAAAGTTCGGTATAATCATTTCGTCGGCCCGAATAGGCCGGCACAACCAGTGATACCACGGCCTCACAGAAAACCGGCGTGAAGCAACACTTACGTTGTTTCGCCAAGTTAGTCAATCTATACCTATAATGGATAAAACGTATCAATGACGCGATATAGTTTTAACATCATAAATTTTATATAAAATTCTTTTCATCCATTAAACAGATGGGTGGAGGAGGAGGTCGTTCTTTTGTTATAGGTAGGGTTTATTAGATACGGGGCAAACGAGCAGCGGGATAGCCGGATGGTAAACGATACCGCCCCCCATGGACACCCACAACACCAGAGGAGTCACGAGTGCGTTGTCGGCCTTTTAAAAGGGTTTGGGCCTTCGGTATTCTCACTCACTCGGCGAAACACAACGCCAGCGTTGTTTCACGCCGGTTTTCTGTGAGGCTGTAGTATATCAGTCGGTCGAGTCCTTTTTTCCATTTTAGACTACAACCAAAAAGAAAATCCTGTAAATAAAGAAATTGTCGAGTAGGCCATAGCGATCCTTACGCGATCTCTTAACTGGCGCGTTGGTCTCTGAGATTTTTTAGTCTTTGGCTTTCGATATGTTCAACTACCCATGTTGCCTTACCAGTTTACCACTCTCAAGATTTCATTACCTACTTTATTTGTAAGCAATATTTTTTCCCAGGATTCATCAGGAGAGCTGATATTGGAGCCTATACCAGAATACCAGATAGATCTAGGGGCGAGCGAGCAGTCTGCAGATAGCGTGCGAAGTTTAGCCCTGTCACTAGCGCTTAGGAACAATGCGTCTATACTCAACGGTATGTATATCTGTGTCGCAGTAGAATTGCATAATTCGCTATTTTACATAACTGCTATTTAACCATTGAAAAACTTATTTCAACCCGAATTTACCACGTCGAAACTAAATTTGATTGCAAAAATCCGTCAAAATATAACTTAATGTCAAAGTCATTCTATAGAACAACTAAGCGGTTTTGATAAACGTTTCGGAAAGGGAATCCAGCTGGACGTCATCAGTCAATCAGCTATTTTACATAACAGAGCAGTTTTGTAAAGCGGCTAGCGGTTATGTGAAATAGCGAATTAAACATAACTTAACATACCATCATTTATTTTATTTTAAGTTGATTGCGCGGTAATCGTGTCGTCGTCCGTGGCATCATTATTCTGGCCCTATCATAAAACCAGCGCTGTGACATCTGAGCATGTGCCGGAATGTCACAGCTTTATGCTGAGATGGGGACCCTTTTTTAGCCTCGCGCAGGGTTATGTTAATTTGTAGTTGTATTATTTATGTATATACTGTTCTGTGCGAGACTTTAAATAAACATTTTCTTTCTTTATCACGCCTGTATTCCCCGAAGGGCTAGACAGAGGCGTACCTACTAATGTATAAATCTAGTTCAGGAGTATATTATGTAATAGGGGGCGAGCTTATTGCCCAAAATCCCGGCTGAGAATTTCTGGGAATTTCACAATAGAAAATTCCTATTAACACATTACTTGACCTGGGGATTGAACTTAACTTGGGCCTATTAGACTAATGAGGCAGTCTGAAAAATACTTATTTATAATTTTTTTTAATTTAATCTAATCTCTGTTTTCATTTAAATTTCTGTATTTGTTATTAATGTAAATGTGAGTACTGTGTAGGCTAGTTTAAATACTGTTAATTTTTTTTATGGGATAGGGGGCAAACGAGCACTCGGATCACCTGATGGTAAGCGATAACCGCCGCCCATGGACACCGGCGACACCAGAGGAGTCGCAAGTGCGTCGCCCGCCTTTTAAAAGGGTTTGGGCCTCCGGTAACCTCACTCACAATCAATCATTTATCTGCAATCATTTATCAAATAATGTTTGTTCCGTTGTTGAGCAGTTCGTATCGATGGTCCCACGGGCGACGTGGTGCGGCTGGACGTGGTGCCGGCCGAGCTGTTCAGCAGCAGGCACCCTGATGCCAGGCGCCTGGCGCTCAGCAACATACAGACCGCGCTGGCTCAGCTGCAGGGCCTGCTGCCCGGACACTACGTGCTGCAGCATGAGGTATGATGCCACCACACCTTACAGCAACATACAGGCCGCGCTGGCTCAGCTGCAGGGCCTGCTGCCCGGACACTACGTGCTGCAGCATGAGGTATGATGCCACCACACCTTACAGCAACATACAGGCCGCGCTGGCTCAGCTGCAGGGCCTGCTGCCCGGACACTACGTGCTGCAGCATGAGGTATGATGCCACCACACCTTACAGCAACATACAGACCGCGCTGGCTCAGCTGCAGGGCCTGCTGCCCGGACACTACGTGCTGCAGCATGAGGTATGATGCCACCACACCTTACAGCAACATACAGGCCGCGCTGGCTCAGCTGCAGGGCCTGCTGCCCGGACACTACGTGCTGCAGCATGAGGTATGATGCCACCACACCTTACAGCAACATACAGGCCGCGCTGGCTCAGCTGCAGGGCCTGCTGCCCGGACACTACGTGCTGCAGCATGAGGTATGATGCCACCACACCTTACAGCAACATACAGACCGCGCTGGCTCAGCTGCAGGGCCTGCTGCCCGGACACTACGTGCTGCAGCATGAGGTATGATGCCACCACACCTTACAGCAACATACAGGCCGCGCTGGCTCAGCTGCAGGGCCTGCTGCCCGGACACTACGTGCTGCAGCATGAGGTATGATGCCACCACACCTTACAGCAACATACAGGCCGCGCTGGCTCAGCTGCAGGGCCTGCTGCCCGGACACTACGTGCTGCAGCATGAGGTATGATGCCACCACACCTTACAGCAACATACAGACCGCGCTGGCTCAGCTGCAGGGCCTGCTGCCCGGACACTACGTGCTGCAGCATGAGGTATGATGCCACCACACCTTACAGCAACATACAGGCCGCGCTGGCTCAGCTGCAGGGCCTGCTGCCCGGACACTACGTGCTGCAGCATGAGGTATGATGCCACCACACCTTACAGCAACATACAGGCCGCGCTGGCTCAGCTGCAGGGCCTGCTGCCCGGACACTACGTGCTGCAGCATGAGGTATGATGCCACCACACCTTACAGCAACATACAGGCCGCGCTGGCTCAGCTGCAGGGCCTGCTGCCCGGACACTACGTGCTGCAGCATGAGGTATGATGCCACCACACCTTACAGCAACATACAGGCCGCGCTGGCTCAGCTGCAGGGCCTGCTGCCCGGACACTACGTGCTGCAGCATGAGGTATGATGCCACCACACCTTACAGCAACATACAGGCCGCGCTGGCTCAGCTGCAGGGCCTGCTGCCCGGACACTACGTGCTGCAGCATGAGGTATGATGCCACCACACCTTACAGCAACATACAGGCCGCGCTGGCTCAGCTGCAGGGCCTGCTGCCCGGACACTACGTGCTGCAGCATGAGGTATGATGCCACCACACCTTACAGCAACATACAGGCCGCGCTGGCTCAGCTGCAGGGCCTGCTGCCCGGACACTACGTGCTGCAGCATGAGGTATGATGCCACCACACCTTACAGCAACATACAGGCCGCGCTGGCTCAGCTGCAGGGCTTGCTGCCCGGACACTACGTGCTGCAGCATGAGGTATGATGTCACCACACCTTACAGCAACATACAGGCCGCGCTGGCTCAGCTGCAGGGCCTGCTGCCCGGACACTACGTGCTGCAGCATGAGGTATGATGCCACCACACCTTACAGCAACATACAGGCCGCGCTGGCTCAGCTGCAGGGCCTGCTGCCCGGACACTACGTGCTGCAGCATGAGGTATGATGCCACCACACCTTACAGCAACATACAGGCCGCGCTGGCTCAGCTGCAGGGCCTGCTGCCCGGACACTACGTGCTGCAGCATGAGGTATGATGCCACCACACCTTACAGCAACATACAGGCCGCGCTGGCTCAGCTGCAGGGCCTGCTGCCCGGACACTACGTGCTGCAGCATGAGGTATGATGCCACCACACCTTACAGCAACATACAGGCCGCGCTGGCTCAGCTGCAGGGCCTGCTGCCCGGACACTACGTGCTGCAGCGTGAGGTATGATGCCACCACACCTTACAGCAACATACAGACCGCGCTGGCTCAGCTGCAGGGCCTGCTGCCCGGACACTACGTGCTGCAGCATGAGGTATGATGACACCACACCTTACACCAAGCTAACACACTAATAAAACATAACTAATAATAATAAATTGATAATTACTTATAAAAAAACGAATAATAAATTATTGTAACCTCGGATGTCTCAATTGACCGGACTATGAATGACACTTTTTAACATACAAACCAACTAATCATACTCATTGTAACAAATTTTTGGTTCGTATTTTTGATAATTTATTGTTCTCAAACATTTTTCTTTTTGTTATTATTACACGCCACACGTGGCAGAACAATGTTGTTATCACAATAATATAATAAGTAGGACATTTATATTTTTTTTATTATTCTTATTGTAATTATTCCATTTGCTGTATTCCACAAAATTTTGTGCGCCATCTTTTGGCAAAACATAATGAGCCATATTATACAATGTTCTATCTCTAAGTACACTATGTTTTACAAAATAAATTGATTGACTGATTGATAACACATCATCACGCCTGTATTCCCCGAAGGGTTAGGCAGAGGCATACTAATGTAAACCCACAGTTCGCCGGTATGTTTAGGACCCATGTAATAGGGGGCGAGCCTATTACCATTAACCGGGTACAAATTCCTAACTCAGAGCTGCTACTAGGAATTTCATAGAAAAACCCAATAACACTTCTACGAAAACTACTACGAAATTGCAACGCAGCAAAACTTGTCGCCAAGCCGCTACAATTTGTATAGATATAGATTTAAGGTATATTATTAGTGTGTAGTAAACTGCCTCATTGGCCAAATGGTCCTGAGCGCTACTGCTACGCTAGAGGTCCTGGGTGCGATTCCCAGGTCGAGCAGTGTTATTGAGTTTTTCTATGAAATTCCCAGTAGTAGCTCGGAGACAGGAATTTGTGCCCGGTTAATGGCAATAGGCTCGCCCCCATTACATGGGACCTAAACATACCGGTGAACTGTGGGTGTACATTAGTATGCCTCTGCCTAACTCTTCGGGGAATACAGGCGTGATGGTATCGGACATCGGATTCTCAAAAAATGTGAACCTTCGTTTAATATTATCGACTTCGGTCACACTTGGACATCATTCAACACGCATATTGTACCAGTGAAGATGGTTACAGCATTAATTTAAAATGAGTGTCTATATAGTTTCTTGCCTGATTCTTCTCCATAGGATCAACCTTTGGGAACTGTGCAACTGTAATCATAAAGTTTCATAAACGCCTACGCTTTTTTTATGGTATAGGCGGGCAAACGAGCAGACAGATCACCTGATGGTTAGCGATAACCGCCGCCCATGGACACCCGCAACACCAGAGGAGTCACAAGTGCGTTGCCTGCCCTTTAAAAGGGTTTGGGTTTCTTGGGTGTATTTGAAATAAAAACATTTGGATTTGAAATTTGTATACTTTCGCCAGCCGAGTCACGGCACCAACGCGCTGCTGATGTCGGCTGGGGCGGGCGCGGGCGGGCCGGCGCTGCTGCTGAAGTTCGACAGCTCGCAGCTGGGCGGCGCCGAGGAGGCACAGCTGCTGAAGATACCGCCCACCATCACCACAGACCTTCTGCCCTACCACAAGTTAGTTTAGTTCGATGCAATCATTCTAGTAAAACATCCCTGCATGATACACCCACATTTTTTTTTAAACGTTGCCCCACACTAGGATTTTCTCCTTTATCGTGGGTGCGCTTACAAACACATTCTCACACACACAAACACCCAGACCCGGAACAACTACCTGTAGATCGTACAAATATTTGCTCCGTGGGGATTGAACCCGCAACACGTGTCGCAGAAGCCGATCGCTCAGCCGGTACGCCAAACAAAACTACTTTTTACGACATTTGAACATGAGATCAGGTGGATTCATATTTATTAGCTGTTCAACCTTACTATGCTAGTTTTAGCAATATATCTTTTATTTTTTTTAAGCCAAACGATATTACAAAGCTAAACGATTATAAAAAAGCCTTTTATGGTTTTTGGGTAAAGCCAAATCATTGGCTTTTTTAAGGTTATCAAAGAGCAACACGAAGTTCTGTTATATGCCTTACGTCATTAAGTTAAAGTGCAAATTGTAATGATTTTTAACAGTAAACAATCATAAAATTTATGTGTTTAACTTGTTACTTTCTACATAGATTCCGTAGAGTGCTCCCCTGCGCCTTCACATCATTCGACAATCAGCTGATGAGGGAGCCTAGGAAACCGCCGCCCAAGAAGAAAGCACCGCCACAAGCGATCAAGGTAAACCTTTAAGCCTTGCTATGTCGTTCATTAACATCAGAAGTTTGACGGCCCTTCTAATGGTACTGAACGCGGGTTCGATCCCCGCGCAGAATTGATATTTAAACTAGTGATATTTGTTCATAGTTTGTGCTGTGCGTGTGAGATTTGTATGCAAGAAGAAGTCTGAACATATCGTTTTATAAAGGCGGTGTATTGGTAAAGTTCACAGCAAAAGAAAAAATAAACTTTATATTTGACACGTCCACGGTGTGTGCAGGTTGTACTCAAAATGATAGCAGTCGGTAGAATGCATGTGCGGTGCTACATAGTTCCGGATTCGATTCCGGACGTAAGCATGTTTATAAACAGACTATGAATGCATAGACCGCTTCAATGCATGAGTAAAAATATTTTCTTGTCTGTACATTGAAGAACAAGCTCCCACAAATGACACACTATTCGATTTAGTGAACACGAGTGAACCAAGGGCGCGAGCTAGTTGAGAAATATAAAACTAATAGAGATACTACCCGAACTACCGACGTCTTTCATGTTGAATACGAAGCTATCGTATACCGTGGATTTGTCGAGTACCCCCTACTAATATTCGGGTTCGTGTGTATGTAAGTTTGTTTGTCTGTATAACAACAGAAAGAAATAAAGTTATATGCAGGTCAATTATTTAGCTATGCCGTATTGCAAAATATAGCAGAATACCGTTGAAAGGCATTCTGCCACAAATGCACGTAAAAAAACCATAAAATCACTTATAAAGTTATGTTGAAACTAAGTCATGTGGATGATTTTGCCAGATGTTACTAAAAGTCGTGTAATAATTGACTTGTGCAGTAAATTTTAAAGCGGTTTGACATAATAGCCACGCCCAATTTGGAATACTTTTAAGTCTCAATCAATATAGAATCGTCAAAACGATTGATCGAACAGACTGCGTGGAGACGATATCGCTAAATAATTGACTTATAGCAATTACTTTTTTCATTCTTTCTGTCAAAAAAAACATGTATTGGCTTCGCTCATGAATTTTATCGGGGTGCATCATTAGTTCGGGCTAGACTTATGAAAACCTGCAAACTAAAAAAATCACGACATCGATTCGATACGTCCATGAAATCGAGCTGTCGAAGTTAATTATATCGAAAGTGCTTCAATATATCTTCATCACTTCGAAAAAAATGAATTCTTTTACAATTTCATTATGATTAATTACTCAATTTTTTTATAAATAATAAAAAAAGATTTATTTTTTAATTTCAAACAGGGTATTTCTATTTAAAGAAAACACAACAAAGAATTTTCTTGAAAAAGTTCAATTTAAAAAATTATATCCGCATAAGCTAGTGATTGCAAACGTTTTTTGATGTGTGTATTTAGTTTATAATTATAAACCAATTTTCATCACTACCCAACACTCGGTACCAAAACAATACAGCTTTATCTGTAGTGTTAATATTACTTCCAACAGGAGTGTGCCCATAACTATTAAGAATACATTCGTAAGCATACCTACTTAAAAAATACTACAGCATCACTAAATATTTACATCATTGTCAACCGGATTGAAAATTCACCAGCCAATTGCCAATGCTGTCGGTTGTACACACTTAAAGAATATCCTGTAAAAAGATTAATCCGTGCTTACCCGAACATAGTTGCCCCGATAAAATACATGTTAGTAAAGCTGTATAAAGTCATGATAAAAATTAAAAATAAATTCTTCCCTTTAACACCAGAAAACTAATGTTCCTTTCGGCCTGAAACGGCATGAATTTTCAGGTGTTTCAACATCAGACATTACAGAACTGAGTCAGTGTTTAAAATGTGCCTTTGTCGTCATGCCAATGATCCCCACGGGGTGCGGGGTGAGGTAGACTACCCACAGTTCGCCAATACCGGTATTAGGACACATATTATGAAAGGCGAACATGTGACCAATCAGCGTTCCTAAGTCTTTTTCCATATTATGTTTTTTTTGTTTCTTTTGTTTACAGTTTCGTTAGGGATCACCCGCGACTTCGTCCTCGTGATGATACTTACAAAAATGTATTATATTTAGATTAAAATATACATTTCTGAACTATAAAATACCTATCTTATTATAAACGTAACTAAATATATTATTCACAATATTAAAAGCCGAACTGAAGGTAATTTTACATGAATATGGTCAAACAATTTTCAGTTGGTATTGACATCTGTTCGAGTAACTATATCCATGTAAATAAAGCCTTATTCCACCTAGATAGTAAAAATAAATGACCTATTTGTTTAACAAATTAATTTCCATTTTAATTAATTCACAATATATTTTTGTTGAATGTATTAATAAAATAATGTAGAAAAATATAATTATTTATACTACACTATGGTAACACTAAATTATATCATCACAATGAGCGTATGTCTGTACAATTGTTTCAAAGAAGTTGGGGTCATAAGGTTAGTATAAAAGTTTGTAAAATTTAGAAGTCAAAAAGCCTCAAATTTCTACATATAATGGTACGTACTGCTTTGGGTTTGATCAAAATCGAAATTGATCTTAAATTGTTTGATCGCGCGGGCGAAGCCGTGGGCACTAGCTAAGCTTCTTCGATTCATCACTACATCGAGGCACATTTTAAACGTCAGCTGTCTCAGTTCACACAGGTACCTATACGAAAATTACTGAGGCAAGTACTCGGATTGTTTGTTTGAAATGTGAAAATCTACTTGTTGTTAGTTGCAAGCGGAGCAGCCGGATAGCGAAGCCAGTGCAAAGGTACAATTACGGTTATCCAACGATTTGTTAAGAGCCTGACATAAAGTATTGCAAGTATGATGAAGATACTCAGAGATTAGAGTGGTAGTTCCACTGGGTTCAGCTTCTACTAGTTTAATAGCAGCCGGTTTTAGTTGTAAGTTTAGCAAATGCATGTCATGTTTTGTTTTCACGCTTTTATATATTTATGTAAAAAAAATAAAAAATACAAATATTCACACGGCATGTCAATGTTCAATTGTATCTGTCCAAACGAATACAATACTACAATACACTTCAATATGTAGAAGTGGTGATTTGTTCAATAACAAATTTATTGTCGTGTGATAAGACCATTACTTTTTTTGCAAACTGCGCAATATTAAGTTAAACATTTAAGAAAGGTTTTAATTACAAGCTTTTTTATTTTATTGTGTTCGTCGATAAAAAATACGCAGTTTTTTTTATTACAACTAAGTTTTAAACTGCTTGCCTGAATTATATGTTATGTTTATTTATTATGCCTTTGATTTATCCGAGTAGAACTATCGAACTAATCTCTGAATCAATATGTCAGTTAACTTAGAGACTGGACAGGATTAACTCAAAAGATACTGCAAATAGTTCACAATCAACGGAGACGCTGTATTATCTGCTGACAACGACTGCTATCTTGTTGTAAAATCAACTGGTATATCATAATAATATTGTATTAATTAACTTTTAGTCTCACTTTAATAGCTCTACTTGAGTTCTACATAACGAAAGTGAATCAAAGTACGTAGTAACATATTAAATTTGTACTAATTATAATTATCGAAAATACTAAGTCAAAATATATTAGTTTATTATTACAATAGAGTTTTTATAAATTTGTTCTACTTTTGCAGTGTGAGAACTCAAGTAGTGTTAGACCTTTATATTTCTCCAATAGGGACAAAATCCCTCCGTTGATTGTATTGTCGAGATAATAAAACGAAGAAGAAATACCTAAGGTGTCAGAACGTTGTAGAATTGCCATCGAGGTGTTGGTGTGTGACTTTTGGTCCGCCCGTCTTCTATTGAAGACACTTGCCACTCGCTGACGTCTTCAATAGACGACAAAAACATGTTATACTAATATATGAAATGTCTGTTGTTATAAAGATTAAATACTGCCGTAGTTAAATTTAAATAACATGTTATATGGCGGCCAAAAACTAGATTTCTCATCGCTTGAGAGCTTCAGAAGTGGGTTATCGCGATAAACACCTATACCTCAAGCTCACGCTTGCATGACCAGACTCTTGAGGTTCCCCTCCAGGGAAGACCAGAAGTAATATCCAATGAAACAAAAACCAGAACTCGATGATATATAATTATAGTGGCATTGCAACTTACTGCCTAAAAGTGACAAATTAGTGGTAGACTGTGATGTGATGCTGTGTCCAAATTCATCAAGACAGATCATTCACAAGCTCGGGGAGAAGCCTATGTCCAGCATTAGGACAATATGAACGTACATTATGGATACTAAGAATCTTCTCATAGTAATCCCGCCACATGTATTTTTCTAACAACACACGGTTTCTAAAATCTTATTTCAATATCTGATTACATTATTATTAATGAAAAGACCAGTCGGTTATCTCAGCTGAGTCAATATTTTTGATTTGTATTTACGAGAGTAGATTATTAATTCCTGGGATTCTTCTTATAACCATGTCATATCTAAATAATCATCACACGCCATCTGTCTGCCTAGAATAATATTAAAAAAATAGAAAAATATAAACCGATATTTATAAGACCTTTAGTTATTAGTAAAAGACTAAACGTTGACTTGTCGCTTGAGATTATATACTTTGTTTACTGCATTCATATAGTTATATAGTTAAAGCTAGGTAATGTACTCAATACCGATAATAGGTTACAAATGCAATGTGTTTCATCTAAAAGATCGCTATTGACATTAAATCCGTTTTTAGATAAAGATGGGATTTTGAGAGTCGGTGGGAGATTGCAACATTCTAAACGGACATATGACAGAAAACATCCCATACTAATTCCAAAAGACTTTCATTTAACGCGACTCATCATTGATTCGGCTCGAAGGACCAAACTATGCGAGCCTCACGTAACCTGCGCAAGAAAATGTCAGAATGTCAGGGGAGATTAGCTAGGGAGATTTTTGTCAATAATATACGTCAGTACTAGTTCAATGCGCTAATACATATAAAAATTTGATCGGTTTTGCAATCCGACTCGACAACGACAAAATGCTAAATATTAATTATATTTTGTAGATAAAAAACCCATAGAGCAACATGAATTTTGCAATTTACCAGGAAAGTTACGACTTTTTCGTGCTCTAATAAAATTATTCGAACTACGAAAATTGCAAAAAGTAAATTTGCTCCATAGCTAAAAATTTTCGTTAATTTTGTACGCAACAAGTCAATGTTTATCTTTGGGTCAAATAACTAAACGCGAATGTTATGTAGATTTTTTGTTTCAGTGGCCCAAGAGGAAGAAAAACCGCAAGAAGAATTGGTGACCGAGTCCAAATAAAAAAAAAACTTAATTTATTCATATTGCGTGTTTATATAATCATTTTATTATAAATCTTGTGATTAAATAAATAGTGTATTTCTCTAATTATATTCTAGTATATTATCCTTTAATATGCAAATAATGTTCTTAATAATACTAATGACGTACTTATGCAGCTTCATCGAAATAGCCGTCCAGTTGTGCGGCGATCTGAAATTAAATAGTAGTCCAATATACATACATACTTTAAGGAGTCGGTAGAAATGGAATTATAATTATTTATAGCAATCATAAGCTGATAAAGACAGAACTTTATAAACCGAATTCAAAATTTGTTTACAGTTACATAATATGGAAGAGTCCACGAAACATCTTCATATCAAAAATAGTAAAAAATAACGATGTATAAACATAGGGCCTAAATAAAAATTCTAACTTTTCTTTTTTTATGGGTTAGGAGAGCAAACGAGCAGACGGATCACCTGATGGTAAGCGATAACGCCCATGGACACTCGCAACACCAGAGGAGTCACGAGTGCGTTGCCCGCCCTTTAAAAGGGTTTTGGCGTCCGGTAACCTCTCTCACTCGAAACACAACGCAAGCGTTGTTTCACGCCGCTTTTCCGTGAGGCCGTGGTATCTCCGGTCGAGCCGGCCCATTCGTGCCGAAGAATGGCTTCGATTAAATTGATTAAATTCGACTCGATAAAAAATATGATAGAGCTGACCTGCATGGGGGTGTACTTGACGTATTTGTCGGGGTTCTTAGAGAAGGGCAGCGCGGCGTAGTGGTCGTAGAAGGTGGTGTAGGGCGGCAGCAGCGCCTGCTTGTTGTCGCGCTTGAGCGCCTCGCGCAGCTCCGCGTCGGGCACGCTGTACTGCCGCTGCGCGCGCCGCGCCTCCTCCCACTCGCGGTTAAACGACTGCACAGCAACAGTCACCACTCACAACATGTCTCACCACAGTTATATATACCTAACTGGCGTTCCCCGGAGGGTTGTAACGGAGGCGGATGCGGAGGCCGACGAATTTCATCACCGCGGATGCGGAGGTTAACGGAGGCGGAGGTGAAAGTGGATGTAGAAATAAAATAGTAATTTGTGACAAAATGACTCCACGAATAGCCCGAGTTATGACGGTCTCATTTCTTTGTATGAGATGAGGTATCTGTACTACATAGTATATGTAAAAATAACATAACTTACCGCAAACTTATCCTTTAGAATCTGTCTATCCTTGTCTCGTAGTTTGGCAGGTAGAGGCTCGTCTAACACAGTATGCGCCAACAACTTATTCCAACTACAAACGAATCATTTATCAGTTCCTATTTACAGGTATAACTAGTCACGTGCTAATCTTTATACATGGATCTTTATACTTAGGCATAAGGATAAGGCAAATATGTAAACCACTGCTACTTCAAAAGGATTTCTTTAATAGGTTCAACATACCTTTGCAAGTAAGCATTCTTGTGTTCCTGTATCATGTCTCTGTAGTTGGCCTCGCAGTCCGGCTCGGCGAGCATCAACACGTCTAAAAGACCGCTGCGTTGCAGACCCTGGAATAATAATTAATGGTAAACAACAAGGTATCCATATACTCCGCTATAATAATTTAAAAATTAATTGGATAAACTCACCTGTAGTAAGTATAAAGTATTGTTCAAAAGAAATATAGCTTTCAACGCGTCTGGATACTGCTCACTTTTGTTTCTTAGCGCAAAGTTCAACTGCGCCAATACTTTACCTGAAACCATAATATATTTTAGTAATAATGAATCAGTTAGGCAAGGGATAGAGATGGTTGGCATAAGAGAAAGAGGCGTAGTAGTGGCATAATATAACTTGAAAAGAAAAGTAAATCCGCTTTGAAACACAAAAAAAGGTTCAAATTTCGGTGCCGAAAAAAAAGATCCGACCATCAATGGCACCGACTTCCGAACCAGAAGACGCAGGTTCGAATCCTGCGAGTCGAATTTTTCCTTTACTAAAATAACTTTATAATCTTAGCATGAAAAAAAAAATGATACTGATACATATTGGTTTAAAAAAACAGTCGAATAGAGAACCTCCTCCTTTTTTGAAATCGGTTAAAAAAGCCATGAAAGATGTAAATATAAAACAATACACAAGCTACTATAGGAACTTACGCATGTACACAGACAACATGGCCGCGTTCCTGTCGTGTACCCCGGACAGTTGACTGATGGCTCGATTGTATGCCGGCTCCGTAGCAAGGGCTGGACCTGCAAGTAACGAGAGATTTAAGAATTGATACCAATATCCTTACTACCTGGTAACGTAGTAAATTTTCAATACCAGGGATTGGTAGGTATAAGCGCGTAAGGCAGCCCGCCTCAGTATCTATGTAGGTGTAAGTGGCCGCTGTCTACAGTTAGAACCTTTTTAAGCAAGATTCAATAGCAAAATAAGTGGTTTAGGGTATATAAACATAAGAACCCAAAAATGTGATTTCAAGTTTTTGATTTTGTTATCACTGTGAGAAAGTATATGCTCCAACCTAAAAACTGGTGAACTTTTTATCTCAATTAATTGAACGGATCCTGAGATACTCTGTTATGTATACAGACTTATAAATAGAAGAGATCATCACTGTTGGTTTTTGATTAAATTAATTTTGAGATCCATTTTTCATCCTAATATAGCTTTCCCGAGAGCGAAGCCGCGGGCAAAGGCTAGTAATTAATAAAATTGTTGCTTCTAGACCCACATCAATTTATTTCGAAAAATACTATCCGCCATCTTGGATTACAAAATTAATGTCATTTTTTATCAGAACCTCAATAACCATTGACATTGACAACCATATCACTATAAATCAATGTCTAATATTCGCGTAAGTGTCAGAAATCAGCATATCACTTTATTTAGAAAAGTAATGACCGCCATTTGCATTTGAATCAAGTACTAAACTTGGACGTGTGGGTAGTGCACGGTGCCTACCTATAGTGTGTATATGTGCGGCGAGAGCGTGGCAGTGAGCCAGCGCAGCGGCGGCCAGCTGATGCACGGTTCCATCTACTGGTCCCGCGCCCGCGTCGCTGCGGATGCCTTCCACCCACTCCTCAAGAGACTTCAAACACTAAACTCCACACATGCAACAGAAATCATCATCATATGAGCCAAAAAAAACATATATCCACCATTTTTATTTCAATGCAAATGCAATTTTCTTAAAAGCACCACAGGATACCTCGGATTTGATACCCATATCATATGGGTTACAAAAAAGAATTTCTACCACCAGAAAATTAAATGTTATTTTCGTAATAACACCCCGCTAAACTTAGAAATAGATACCCATATCATGTTATTTATAAAACAATGTCCGCCATCTTGGATTCCAAAATTAATACCGTATTAGTAATGAGCTACTCAGGAAACCTCGATATTGATAACCATATCATTGAATAAAAAAAGGGCCAGCCATTTTGGATGTAAATAGAAATAAATGTCATTTACGTTAAAATTTATACCGTTTTCGTAATCACCTCCTCAGGAAACATCGGTTTTGATACCCATATCATATGAATTTAAAAAAAAATAATGTCCGCTATCTTGAGTTTAAATAAATGCTATTTTCATCACCACCCCGATTGACCTAGCAATTGACGCATAACATTTTATTCATAAAAACAATATTCACTTTAATGGATATTAAAATTTATATCATTTTCATAATCAGCACCCAAGGAAACCTTAGATTTGTTACCGACCGAAAATATTACATTCTTAGACAAGGACGTTAGACGTTGTTGATGGATGTTTTTGAAGATAAACCTCCTAAAAACATATCCGTATCTATTTCGGTAAATATTGTAAACTTCGGTTTTAAGCCTATATTATTCCTGTTCGTATAAATAAAAAAAAAACAAGCAAAAACAGATTCTTTATCGTACAAATACGAAAGAGGTAGGTATGGACACGAAAATATTTATCCTATAATTCCGACCGGCAGGGTCATGCGCGTGTTTTATTTTTATGGGAAAACTAGGGTAGGTACTTATGTGGTCGTCCATTAATCACGTAATGTTCTTGGCAACTTTTAACCCCCCTAGAGCTCGGGCTGCAGGCGCAGCAGGCGGCCCAGCACAGCACAGCACAGCACAGCACAGCACAGCACGGCCCAGTGTATCAGGTGTAGCGACTCACATGCTGCTGGCAGTGCTGCAGGATGGCGGTGTAGGGCTGCGGCGAGGCGGGCGCCAGCGCGCGCTCGAGCTCGGGCTGCAGGCGCAGCAGGCGGCCCAGCACGGCCCAGCATCCTGCAGCCGCGCCACAGCGAGATGCCGCGCGCCGCGACCGCATACATGCACGCTGAACGCAAACACAAACAACTACATAGATAGCATACATAATGGAGGATGAGCATAATAACAATCCGAAACTAATCTAAAATATTTAAATAATTTATTTAGGGTCGGCGCAGCATGTTCCTAATTTCTTCCATTCATCCCTGACAGCCGTCATCTCACCCTTCAATCCCTTTCCCATCATATCAGCCATAACACAATCCCATTCATATTTTCTTTGGTCTCGTTCTACCCCTCTGTTGCTGCACATTCACATACCCACAACTTAATTAATTTTACTCAAAAATGCATGTAATGTGGTCATTATTTTGACAACCTTGTTTGAGCAAAGTCGACCTTGCCGTTCTGTTTCAAGGAGCGGCCGCACAAGCGGCCGGCACAGTTTTGCTGGCCGCTCTAACAGGCCGGCAATGTTTTGCCGGCCGCTATTTTGACATTTCAACGTTTTATTGTTGTTGTTAATATAATTCGCCAAAAGGCAGGCAAAGGTTTGAACCATACAGCCTTGTCTTAAACGGTAGAAACTTTATTGAGGCTTCGATGGAGTTTAGGAATGAACCCAAAAAGACACGATTTTCAATTTTATATCATTTGCCTACACACTCACACGTTCAGAATTATCCACCATAATTACTCATACTTGAAATTGAAATTTTGAAAAATAATATAAGATCGACAATGTGCACTTTTCATTTTCCCGCCTAAACTCTTCAACGTTTAAAAAATCAAATCCAAAAAGATTTTATCTAAAACAGCTGTTTGTATCTGTAGAGACAAAAAGATTTTATACCATATTAGGCTGAATAGTTCCAACTACCATTGCTCAAAAAAAAACAAAGAAGTAGGTAACAAAAGCGCGGTTCAGCAAAAATTTTGTTTTTATTTAGTGACTTTTTTGCTAAAAATTAGCACTCAAAGCGAAAATTCTTCCGATTGAATGTGTTTAACACCGCCAGACATTAAAGATGAAGCTAAATAAGTGGTCGAAAATTTGATACCGCGAAACTCAAAGAAAAAATTAAAGCTTGCATATGAAAAATTTGTGCAGTGAAAAATCAGTAGGAAATCTAAATCTTTATCCCAAAATGTTTTTCTTGCGTATTTCAATGATCTTTCCAACAAAATGAAGCCTTCATCTCTCTGGAATACCTATTCAATGTTAAAGTGCATGGTTTTGATAAAGCACAATATGAACATTAAAAATTACCACAATTTAACGAGTATGCTAAAACGACAGTCAGACGGATATAAATATATTTTTTGGTTTTATTTAGATTAGGTACCTACTTGCATTTTTGAGTAAAGCACTATACAAACCTTTGCCCACAATGACTGCTTCGCTGGTCACGCTATGATTGCCTCTAGCTAGCCTAGCTACGCTCTAGGCCTTTCAGCTTGACCATCGTTGCAGCCCTTGCTGTCCTCGCTATCTCAGCTCGTCCATCAAGTGCTGCACGCTGACCGCGCTGTGTCGGCCTGGAGCTGCGCTACGCTGCGCTACGCTGCGCTGTCGGCCATCATCAGCCCGACCACCAAAGTAGTCATTATAGACCGCGGCAGTAATGTACTATAACTAAAATCTTGAAGGAGTTTTGTATCATCACTGTTACGACGAAAATCTGGAGTGACCAGCTTCTGGTCGAAATTTATTCATCGATTAACTGTCGCCGTTTTCAACCTGACTATGAATATGGAAAGGATAGTCGAACGATAGAAATACATTACGAAACTTGCACTTGTAGCCTAAACCGTGACATCTCACGCGTTGGCGAAAATAACACATTGAAGTCACCGGCCAATTCACTCGTTATATAAAAAGTCGACGAATGTGAGGTAGAATCCGCCGTAGGGTGCCGTAGGGTGGGATGGAATATCAGCGTCGCTCCTTAAGACATGTCGGCACATATTGGTACCACCGATAACATATCTGCAATCTCTGCATAGATACAGGGGTATTTCCAGATTCTTTAAAGAAGGTCATAGTCCACCCAATCTTTAAGGGAGGGAAGAGAAACTGTGTCGATAATTACAGGCCTATATCAGTGGTGTCATCGCTTTCAAAGATTCTTGAGCGGATTCTTAGCAAAAATCTAAGTAGTTTTCTTAATATACTTATTAAGAAAACTTCTTAGATTTTTGCTAAAACTATAGCAGATAATCAGTGCGGCTTCCGTTCAGGAGTCTCCACTGAAGACGCTGTGCTAGACTTAACGCAATACATTGCTAAAACCCTGGACAGCAGGTCTAAGTGCCTAGTAATATTTCTGGACCTGTCAAAAGCCTTCGACACATTTTCTACTCCCATCCTTATATCTAAGCTAGAGTATTTGGGTGTGCGAGGCATAGCACTGGAGATCTTCAAAAATTACCTGAGTAATCGCAGCCAGCGAGTTAAAATAGACTCTAGTTATAGCGATGAAGAGGTTGTGTCTTACGGTATACCCCAAGGAAGCATACTGGGTCCCACACTATTTGCGATCTACATAAACGACCTCTGTAGTATGTCAATCCCATCTTCTAAGATATATGCATATGCCGATGACACAGCGATTCTAGTTCAGGGGCGTACTTGGGAAGACGTGAAAGCAAAGGCGGAATCTGCACTATCTGCAATAATGAACTGGCTTGACCTAAACTTGCTGACACTTAATCTTTATAAAACTTATTATACAGGGTGTTTGGTAGAACGTTGAACATACGAAAATGGTGGTTAGTTGGGATCATCTGCTACCCACTTGGCCCAAATTATTTGACCTTGGCCGCACCGTTTTTTTTTTACTTTTTTTAATTTCACAGAAAATTACCAGTTACACACAAACACACACCCTTCCACTTTACCTTGCTAACTACTCAGAACTCATTAAACTGCCATTCAAGCTTCACATAAAAACAAAATATTGTTAATGTTAATAAACATTTTATTTATTTATTATAAATGTCTGTGGAAGGACGAGGTGTGTTGCCCCTCCAATCAAAGTAAGGATCCTTCAACCAGGCGGATGTTTTGCCTGGCGGGCCACGGCCCAACGGTTAACATCGGGCGGTTGTATATATGGAAGTTGCAAACTTCACTTGCGCGATTCAAGATTTGTTCGGCAGTTCCGTATATAGCGCGGTAGATGTCACTACACGTAACTAAAAACTATGACAAAAGTCAACTGAAAACTCGAGAATATTGAACCTGGCCAGTTCGGAACGGGTTACGCAGGCACAGTACCTAAGCTGTTTGGTGGGAGGTGTTACACTAACCTCGACGTCGCTCGCGAGGATGCCGAAGCAGTCCTTGAGCACGGCGGCCAGCAGCGGCGGCAGGCGCGGCAGCGGCACCAGCCCCAGCAGGCAGCGCTGCTCGTGGCGCGCCAGCCGGCACACGGCCGCGGCCACGTTGCCGGCCATCTCCGCCTCCCACTCGTCCATGGCCTCGCTGCTGTCTTCCGAATCTGTGTTTTTTTTTATGGGATAGGGGGGCAAACGAGCAGATGGATCACCTGATGGTAAGCGATAACCGCCGCCCATGGATACCCGCAACACCAGAGGAGTCACGAGTGCGTTGCCCGCCTTTTAAAAGGGTTTGGGCCTCCGATAACCTCACTCACTCAGCGAAACACAACGCAAGCGTTGCTTCACGCCGGTTTTCTGTGAGGCCGTGGTATCACTCCGGTCGAGCCGGCCCATTCGTGCCGAACATGGCTCTTCCACGTGGTATATTCGCGATATGCAGCAGGAGAAATCAATTTATCGATAGGTTCTTTTTCATTGGTTTCTAACACGCGAATATTAATTGGGCATTGAAATAAAACTATTTTAAAAATATTATCACGTTATATGAATATTATCAATGTATTGACGTCACCTAAATGAAAGTGATAAGTGAAAATAGTTCTGAACTTCCGTCTTAAAAGACGGAAGTTCAGAATGTGAAGGTAAATTTCGACATGGCAGGTGGGACTCGCGGTGGCTTAGAGGTCATAGCGTTTGGTGTAACCAGAAGACGCAGGTTCGAAGTGCCTGCCTGCGAGTCGCATTTTTCCCTCACTAAAATAACTAAAAATATGTATTCATTTTTAGATTCTTTCAGTCTACACGTGAGTTAAGCATATTAATGTTAAAATAACTAAAAGCCACCATACCGAAATTTCTGTTAGTTTTTTTTAAATAATTTCTATGACTATGGCATATCTTATAATCTAAGCACAACAGTACCTAAGATTTTATCCGACTACAAAAAAGGATGGGTAATGCGATTATGGGGCCGTCTTTATCCTATTGGAGGCCATGGGCACTGGGCACTTTAGGATAAGGGCCTTTTTTTGTATTAACATGTGCAAAAAAACAAGACTTTCAATTTGGGGGCCCCCCTTGGATCGCGGGGCCCCGGGCACTTGCCCATAGTGCCCAGTGAAAAAGACCTGGCGATTAATTATAATTAAGATTAATAAATTATTTCGATGTCTGCTAATTATATACTTACAGGCTTCTGAGACGGATTTCCTAGGTCCTATAGCGAGTCCAGTCGATTGCTCCAGAGTCTGAGATGCTTTCATCATGATCTTATTCGCGCGTTTCTCGATACTGCAGTAAATAATATTTAGACAATAAATACTAGTCGTTTTATACAAATATGTGAATAAAGTTATTTTTAACTTACACTTTTTGTAATTTACTTGTTCGTCTTTGTGCGCTGTCTGAGCGATGTAGCATATTTTTAGCTCTCTGTAAAAACGATTCGTATTGAAATGCGTGCTTTTTTGGTTCAAAATACATAGATTGTAAATAGGATACGAGGGACGGTCATATATGGTTTTTAGGGTTCCGTACCTAAAGGGTAAAAACGGGACCCTATTACTAAGACTTTGTTGTCTGTTCGTCCGTCTTTCCGTTCGTCTGTTTGTCACCACGCTGTATATCAAGAACCGTGATAGTTAGACACTTGGTTAGGAAGGTTAGGCACTAGGCCGGTTTTTTTAAAATTGGCTTATTACACAAATGGCGAAAAGAGAAATAAATCTTGCTAGGGCTTGTGAGTTACAGATAGTTCGTGTGGCAGTGACGCGGCAGTCGTCGTCCACTGCCGCGTCACTGCCACACGAATGAAAGTTGTATATTTACAAGCCCACGCATACATAGGGCCGCGCGCACAACTGAGTTGAACTATCTGTAATAGGCAGTGCCTTACCAAGGTAATTACTAATAGTATCCAGGTAAAGGTTATAAGCCCTGGAGGACCAGACAAGAACTTTTGTTAAGGGGCATGAAAGGTAAATTAGAGTGAGTATTGGAGTGTATTCTGACCATGAGCGGTGAAGCGGCCATGGAGCGCGAGCGCAGATGGTCCTTGAAGGCGGTGAGCGAGGCCTTGGCGGCCGGCGCGCGGGCGCCCAGCAGCGCGGCCGCCGGCGCCACGCCCGCCGCGCTCAGCCACGCCGCGGCCGCGCGCATGCACTCAGCGCTCGCGCCCGCCGTCGCCGTCGCGCCCATAGTGCTACCGCTGCCGCTCACGCTCACGCTAACACTCTCCACGCTCGAGTCTACACACACATCATACGTCACACAACCAACAATCTTTAGGTAATGTCCCACTTCTGGGCACGGGTCTCCTCTCAGAGTGATTATGATTATGAAGATTACAGTTGTGGGGTATGTCATGTTGAGGGGTTGAGTGAATGAAGGTCGTTACTTGATACACTCTATATAATTTACTGGTACCAGTCACAAATACATATGGGAATACTTATTACTACGTACGACCTAACTGCCTGCGCCGCGTTAACACAGTAATGCGCCTGTACACAACCTGTACTGTGTCCCTACGTCTCGTGCGTTTCATTCCTTATCCTACAGAGAACCCCTTACACAATTTAGACTATAGTCCACTATGCTAGCCTTACGCGGGTTGGCAGACTTTACGCCGCCGTCACGAAAATCTTTCAGTTATGCAGGTTTCCTCACGATGTTTTCCTTCACTGTTTAAGCGCGTGATAATACACACTTAACTACGAAAAGACAGAGGTTCTAGCCTTGAATTTGAACTCGAGACATTTGACTTAGCAGTCCAATGATCATATATATTTGATAGACTATTCGCCTACAAAGGAATTACACAATAGGAATAAAGGTGACTAATACTGATGTACAGAAAAAAATAAAACATAATGCAGCAACCAACAAGAAGATTAGGTACTATATTTTTTACCATAATCTTCTTTTGTAAACCTTACCTTCACAATACATTCCTACATCGTTAGTCCTTGTTTTGGCCTTGAATTCCGTAGCCGAAAATGAGTCTATGTATTTAGTATGAGTATTTAGGTAACATACACTGGTTTTTCATTATACAGCCTAACCAATATATGTACTGTAAATATATATTTTTACAAGAACAATTACAGAATCTAAATGTATACATTTTTAAACCATTTAAGTGAATAACACATAATTTTGTATTTAAATTAAAAACTGTAACTCAAGGTCAAGGTCTAATGAGTGCATAAATCTTACCTTCTTCCAACGCGATCATGTCCATGAGTGTGGTCGGCGACAGGGGCCTGGTGTTGCGACTCAACAACTCCTCAAACGCAGTCTCCAGTTTAGACACACCAGTATTGTAGAGTTGATTCTGTTCCAGTTATAATAAAATTCGACTTCATGTACAAAAACTTATTACTACTCTGTTCTCTCTCTGTTTATTGTTACTGAATTTATTATAAGTACTTTTTTATTAATTGAAAAAATTACTTTGTACAGATGTATCTAAGATTTTTTAAGCACAATCGTTGACCAATTTGGGACTTTAATACCTCAAAATAAGGTTGAAAATGGTTAACTTCCAAGTAATCAATGATAAATTAAGTAAGTATATATTGTGCAAGTATAAATATATCATTAAAATATCAGGGTAATAAGTTATCAGGGGCATGAAAAGGAAAGTGCATAAGAGTCATCCTGTATTGTAATGGCGCATTGTATGGGCAATCAAAAGAAACTGAAGTAAGTATTTACACTTAAAACTCTTTATTTAGACAATGTAATACTCACAATGTTTTCCAGTTCAACACTCTGTGGGTTATTCTTGTTAAAATATCCTTGTGCATCTGCTAGCTTATCTAAAGCCTATGAAGAAAAATAAAGATTAAGTTTATTAAACAAATCCGGTGCCATTCATCCCTTGTGCCCAATTCCAAACTTACCTCTAAATATATATTAAGAGAGTCAGTAGTGGCAGTGTGTGGTCCCGCCTGAATAAGATCAGCCAGCTCTCTGGTCACCATGTAATAGTTGATCACATGGTCCAGGGAACTCACTGTGCGTTCCATGTCTAAAAAGAAACAGCACCATTATTATTTATCATTCTCAACACTATAAGTCGGATTAGATTAGGTTATATAATTTAGGATGAACATTCGCATGATATAAAAAAAAATTGTAATAAAAGTATCAATTGACATCTGCAGAATTTCCCTAACTCTTTTTAAAATATCACTAGGATAACAAATAGCAGCACATCCTCATAACAATGTTTTATTTAAATATTTCAAAATAATTACAATATTACTATTGAAGGCAACTAGAAGAGGAAATTTGGTTCTTCACATAATGTAATTTGCAAAATGATCATTATACAAGTAATTTATGGGCCTAAATTAATTATCTTTTTGTAAAGTGTCCCTTACTTTGATGTATGTGTTGCAGCCTGGCCGTGTCTCCATATAGAGGCAGCACAGCTGTCTCCAGCTGCTGCAGCCTCTGTTCACATGCTCCAAGAACATTGCACACATCACTGGCGAGGCTGGAGCTGCGCTTTGCTGCTGCCTTCAGCTCTTGGATGTTTGTCATCTCCTGAAACAAAAAAGTATTTTTAATTAGTGATGAAATCTGTAATTTTTATTTTATAATTGTAAGTATTGGCCTTCTTCAGATATAAAACTGTTGTGTAAGACTAGTATAAATAATTGCTCCATTTAAGGATATCCCCTGTGTTGTATAATCTCACAAGTACAAACCCCCAGATACTAGTTAGTATTCTATTATCTGTGCCCCAGACGAGAAAGCAATTGGTAGGTCATACAAATATTTTTCTATATAAATATGTAATTGAATTGTTAATGTTAACTCCGCCCCTAAGGCGACTGTCTGACCAATATTATAATTTCAATGTGAGTAATACCCTTTTTCACAAATAACTATCACCTATCAAAGTAAACAACTTAAAACAAAGTAAAAAAGTAAAAAACTTTTCACGTGGGAGAGCCCTGCTTCGGCACGAATGGGCCGGCTCGACCGGAGTGATACCACGGCCTCACAGAAAACCGGCGTGAAACAACGCTTGCGTTGTGTTTCGCCGAGTGAAGGAGGTTACTGGAGGCCCAAACCCTTTAAAAGGCGGGCAACGCACTTGCGACTCCTCTGGTGTTGCGGGTGTCCATGGGCGGCGGTTATCGCTTACCATCAGGTGATCCGTTTGCTCGTTTGCCCCCCATCTCATAAAAAAAAAATAAAAAAAAATTTTATTTGGGTTCTAGGATTAAGGTGTATCATTGAATCCAAATAAGGAAAGGTGACACCCCAATCAAAAATAATGAATGTACAGAAAGTAAGGAATATGTACCTACCTGCAACACTGATAATGTAATGGAATCTGCATCAAAGGAATTATTAATATAAATGTGGGTAAGTAGTTCGGTCGGAGCTGAGACGATTCTCTGACCGATATTCGCCTCAGTTGTTTTAAAACATTTTGCATTATTTACTCTATTATTTAGGTAAAATAAAAACAATGTAACACGCACTAAAGTAAACTTTAATCTATTTTGATAAGCACAATCATTTGAATATTTTTTAGCCTATATGACAACTCTCTGGCTGTACTTTTAGGGAAAGCACTACTGAATAACTTGATTATCACATACAAATCATAATACCTAAAACTAAAAATATAATTTAGCAAAATAAACAGGTAGGTACCCTACCTTTCGTAACTTCATTTCTATTTCGAATTTCTTCTCTACCGCATACATTTTGTAAAGTTATCCTAGTATTTGTTACAATCATTCACTAAATCTTACTATTGCAATAGATTATAAAATCATCCCGAAATTAAAGAATGTAAACCCAAAATTATTCTCATAAAAATAAACTGAACACAATACTTCTTCAGTCGAAGTGACATTTGTTTGTTTGACAACTTTGACAGTGACAACACAAATTGATAACCTCTGTCAATGCCTCGTCAATGCGTCATCTTGTGTCATGTAGTAATTTTTTTAATGGCAAGCTTGCCGATGACGACAATAGGGTATTACACCTTTTTTTGAAAACTGTTTTCAATTAATCCTTAGATCGTAATGAACCAGTAGAATTATTATTTCAGTTTTATAAAACCGAAAAATGCCTTAAAAACTATTTTTAATTTAGGATTTTGAATTTTCCCGCGGAAACGCTAGCCGCCATGCTACTTCGGGTCGTGACGTCACTTCGTTAGTAAACAATACAACTGCAAAAGACCAAGTAACGTCAAGTTACTATCGGAGTGACATCACGTCGGAATCCAATATGGCGGATGGCGTTTTAAAACAGATTAAAAAAGACTATATTTGAAATTGAATTATAAAATTTACATTGCATTTTTATAAATAAATACTAACGTTTTTCGTTTACTTTTTTAAAAATCTATCATAAACATGCATTTTTATATTTTTTCTTACATGGTGTAAAATACCCTATTCAGTGAGCCATCTATCGAAGTGAAATGAATAACGTGTAGGTATAAATTTAGACGATGATTTACTATTTATGAAAAGGAAAACCTAACATACTTTCTAGGAAATGTACTTATTTTAAAATAAACTAACAAAATATTTGACATGATACTAACACAAATAAATAGGTTTTATACATTTAGGCAAAGGCAAGATACGTTGGATGCAAGATAGATAGTCAAAGGATGCAAGTGGCATATTACAATTTACAATATTGGTTTATATTTTTTTCCTTGGATTTTGTTTGGACGTCTCTTGGCCTTTGACTATCTATCTATAAGGACCCGCCTCTCATGATCATTCCCCTCTGTCAAGGTAGTGGATTAAAAAATCTAACGCGTTTATCAAAACTGTTTCCGAAATCGATTTTTCATTAACAGAATCGTTTCCGCTCAGTAAGGTCATCATAAATGCTCCGTGTAAATACCGATATACGTGCAGTTAATGTATGCAAAAAAATATCTAATATCTTATTTAGATAAAGATGGAGTTATTTTCCGTATGTAAGTATTAAAGTTCATTTATTTCTATTTAAATCACATAATACAATTTATTAATAAAGATCGAGGACGTTACCGATTCAATAATCGAGTATAAAATAATCGTTTAGTTCAAGCATGCACTCCCCACGAGACTACCCGCACTCCCCACGAGACTAGCCGCACTCCCCACGAGACTAGCAAATTTTTTTTACTAACAATATCAGCCTTCTGCTAATACACGTAAGATTTAAATTTGAAATATCCATCAAAATGTCATTTTTTGATTTCAATTATATATCATCCAATAGGATGTCACCATTTCTGATTTCCAATTATAGGTCTTAATGCAGAATTACCGTTTTTTGGCAATTATAGGCCTTATATATATTATTACATAATGCATAAAACTCGAATTTTAAAAAGTGTAGCGAGACTGTCCCTCTTTTGTTTTGTCATTTTAATTAATGATGTGATAGTGTTTGTTTACGATTTCGAATCGATATCGATATTATTTTCGTGTTCAATGTAAGACCAAATTATAATAATTGCTAAAGATCACTAAAGATGAATATCATGAATTTATGATAACACTATATTTTAATAAAATAACATTTTTGGAAATGACAATGATTTTTGGTAACTAAGATTATTGATTATTTTTGATATCCAGTATTAGATATTTTATTTGTTACTTTTTCAGATCTACAAAAGACCTTCATTTAAAATGATATAGATGTGATTGATAAATAATAGCTTAAGCCGTTGCGGATAAATTTGTTGACAAAAGAATTTATAAATGAACATATTTAAATCGTATTTCGAAAACCAGCACATGTCCCGCCTGATGGTAAGTGTATATATATAGTGTTAATGTACCCTATTATATGAACGCTTGCAACACCTGGGGTATCACTCGCCCGTTGCCGAACCTGTAAAAATCTTTTCACACCAGGTAGACAACCCACAATACCGGTACCCCCACTGTCAACATAACGCTTCCTCGCGGAGCTCTGGCGATCTTGCTCACCGTTAGGAACACAACATAGTACAGTCACAGATAATAGAATACTAGTAGTACAGTGCTATGTTATTTGGCTACTATTTTCTGCAAAGTGTAGGTGTTTCCCCAGTTGGGCAGCTCCAATTGTAAGTGAGTTATTCAATTCCACTATGCCCTGCCTCTCGGGGTGTTTCTTCAAACACATTATTTTCTTTTTTCGATATCCGGCTCAAAGAAATAACGAGAGTACGGAACACGACATACAATCACGTCTTAATTCCCCGAAGGGTTAGACAGATGCGTACTTAGGGGGCGAGCCTATTGCCATTAATCGGGCATCAACCCTTAATTTTATAGAAAAACTCCAATAACACATTGCTCGACCGGAGAATCGAACCCAGGACCTCTAGCGTAGCGCTTCTGTTCATATTAACGCGCGACATAATGAACAAAATCGTATTTACTCCTACTTATATCTCGTGGGAAACAAAATGCTCTGTCTAGTGTTATTCCTAATATATCAGCCTGGCAAAGAAAAGAAAAAAATCAAAATGAAAGAATCAAACTAATTGGTATCAAAGTATTTGTAACATAACGTCCCCAATATCCGCTCTATCTATACTAATATTATAAAGAGGAAAGATTTGTATGTATCAATGTATGTAACAAATAAACTCAAAAACTACTAGGCCGATTTCGAAAATTCTTTCACCATTTGAATGCTACATTATTCAAGATTAACATAGGCTATAGAATATGTATTTCGAAAAGTTTGCGATTTCTCTCACCCGTGCGTTTATTTTCCAATTACATAGTATGTACCTATTTATCTATACCTAAACAGTTCCTTTGTTTTGTATTTCATTAGCATGCAATGAGAGCATTGCATTGAAAATAATTATGACGCAAGATATTAAAAAGGTGTGTATGGATGATTTTAATTTTGCATACAAATAATTACATATAAAAATAATTCGTAATGTTGTTACGTTTTTCTCCATTCTTCCTAAAATAATCTATCGATATAAAATATCGACATAGTAGCTTCCTAATTATTTTTATTGTATTATACGTTCGTATTGTCGTCAATTCTTGTATGTTGACGTATTTGACCTCTATGTGTGCGTAAATTGTGTTAGTGGTGAAGAATTTAATATGTGTGAGTTCGTGGCGATACAAAATGATTTTGAGTATGTGTGCAGCAATGTCTATGTAGTGTTTCCTCCCCCCGCACCAAAAGTGACAGACTTTTTTGTTCATAGAATTAAGCGCGTCACTTGTCCAGGGATAGATAGTCAAAGCTCTTGGCTGATAATAATGATGAAAGGCAAGAGCAAAGGGTACTAGATCATTTTTAATTTTGGGGCGTGAAAAGTCATATATCGTTTGCCACCTTATGAGACGGCAGGTTTTATACAAAAACGTTTATGTTATATCAATTTCTGAGCAGACAACAAGGAAAAGGGAAGGGGCCTCATCTATCTAATGTTTCCGCCCTTGGCCCACTGTGGCAGAGTATGTATACGTATAGTTCGCTCAAAATAACTTGATCCAAAACTAACGAAGAGGGAGAAAGTTTGCGCAGTGCATTTGCGTGCAAAATGTACTAAAAACGACCACTGCGCATCCACCATTTTGGTACAAGTTATTTTGCGCAAACTGTAATCTGTTTTAAATAATACGCATATGATATGTACATTTGTATTTACTTTTATAATACTCGATTTTATTAAATTAACTTTGTTTATTTGTTATAGTAACATAAAAACAAATAATTAATGAAAAATACACACTTTATTTTGACAAGATATCCGAACGTGTAATGTATGGTGACGTGCCGTGAATCTCGAAACGTGGCTGACGTTTACATTGTTTTGTCATTTCAGAGTTTAGTTTTCTGTCCGCAATTTCTGTAAACGAGTGCTGTTACAATACTACGTTAAATTGCGCTTTGCACAGTATTATAAATTATAAACCAATTAATCAATCGATTGAAGTAAGTAATAGTGTCTTTTTTAAGTTGTACCATTAGAATAATAATGGAAAAATAAGTTTTAGCTAACTGTACTGTGTTCTATTTCTAGAATAATGGATCAAATCGCGAAATTCGTAGAACCTGGCAAGCAGTTCGCCAAGGATTCTATCAGATTGGTCAGAAGATGTACAAAACCTGACAGAAAAGGTGAGTTTGTCCTAATATTTCATTCGGTAACAAACTGACGATGTTGGCAGTCTTCCATCGAAGTTTCTGTTGTTTCTAGATAATTGTAAGATGTAATTGGATTAATGAAAGATACTTTCACTAATTTGGTTGAATATTATCTGTAATTGGAGGATTGTGCAAAAAATTAGCATAACTTTGACATATGTTTCAAATGTAATCTCATTTTAGATCCATCTAATGTGATTGACCGTAGCATCGTAATTAAAGAATTGAGGAGTACTTACTTACTCATTTATCTTTATTTTCACATAACTGGATTTATATTTTACTTTTAAGAATAATAACTATGTAAAATCAATGTTGACACCTCATCACCATTTCCATCATTTTTAGAATGGGGGGTACATTTTATAAATGTTTTATAAAATGTGCAGAACACAGTGCATTATGGCAACATACTCTTGCTTCTGTATTGAATGTCATTTGCTATTTGAGTGAAACAAGCCAAATAGAACAATACCTCACCAAAGGTGTATGTACCGAAAGCTGACCCCAATGTTACTTGATCACTATTTATCAACACAATCCCTAATTATCCAACTTTCCAGTATTCCAAATTGAAAATCTTCTATGAAAAATCGTGTTTAAATACAATTATGAAGTTGGTGCAAGTGGCGCTAGGTATATGAAAAAAAAACACTATTATTGTTGTCATGTTATCTGCTAGACTGCTTCTTACTTTGACAACTGTTCTAAGAACTTATTATAATCGAAATATATTTGTTTGATTATGGCAACATTTTTAAATGTAGTCAGAATGTATCTTACTTCTATTTTTTATTCAGTGTTACATTATACTCATTATTTATTTACAGAATTTCAAAAGATCGCCATTGCCACAGCCATCGGTTTCTGCATCATGGGATTCATTGGCTTCTTTGTAAAACTGATACACATTCCCATCAACAACATCATTGTCGGATCATAGACTGCCTAGTTTTATATTAGACATAATTCCTAAACATAAGAACTCAACAATCTTTAAGTTAACTGTCGTACATTTCATTTATAATACTGTTTCTTAAAAAATATATTATAAAATCCACAACATTTTATTTATTTCATTATTGGCAAGTCATTAGAACAGTTTACTTTTATGTTTTAATATCTTGTGATGTGAATGGTTAAATATGTATCTGATTTTTATACAATATTTATTCTCTTTGTGATATATTACAAATAAATTGCATATTAAATGAGTAATAGATCATAATTCCTTTGGACTTTTTAATTTACGATTATAATAATTGTGTTTCTTCCATATGCTCATTCATCTAGTTGTATAACAAAGTGGATGACCCTGGATCTATACATCATTCAATATGGTAACACCAAATTGGGCAAAATTATGCTTGTACTAGCGGACCCAACAGACGTTGTCCTGCATGACATACCAAGTGATTAGGATATTAAACAAAGTAACAATTCAGCAGTTTACTTGCAGTAGGTATAGATAAATAACCTAAATACCGATTGGAGCGCCATCTGCCGGGCTTATTTGTGAATCTAAATCATCCTCGAATTCACTTGAACACACACAAAAAACAACATTCAAATCAGTCCAGCCGTTTAGGAGGAGTTCACTGTCAACACACGTACAGAAGAATTATATATATAAAGATATACCTAGGGTATAACATAGGGATAAATAATGGATAACACACTAAAACGAAGTAAAACAGTTACTTATAACATTTTATTTCATTACAACATTCTTTGTCGTATAACATATTTAGAATTAGCCTAAATGTATTCAACATTTTTTATTAAAAAAATAAAATTTTATATGAAGTCTAAAATTAAATTAGTACATACTAGAAACAATTTTATTTAAAAAGCATTGTTACTTTTAAGTTGGGAAACAAGTAACTTTCAATGAAAAACTAAATTTAAATGTAAAATTAATATAAAATAATGCCATTTTCTAACAAATAGTTTTGTTTTGGCTAATCCCTCCCTTGCAAGAGAGTTCTTTGTGTATTAAACTGAGATTTCCTATTTATGGCGGCGATACTTAGTAAAAAAAATACCTAAAATTCCTAAATAATTAGAAATGTAAGTATGCTAATATGATATGACTATCAATCTCTGGCTTTCTCTAGCACGTGTATGTAGAAGCTAGGCACGGCCACTTGGTTCAAAGGCTTGAAGTCAGCGTAGATGTGATGCTTGGCGCGGTTATCAAACGCGTCGTCCAACATTTTCGTGAACTTCTCCAATTTGTGAGGGAAATAGCACAAACGAAACTCGCTGAAATATGAGGGAAATAAATATTAATGTACATAAATAATATTCACTTCCGGCCAAACTTGTTATTGGCTAGTCTAGTGCATCGCAGATACAAACCTGGTTAGCAAAATTTTAAGCTTAGAATAAAAGTGGGTAGGTACTTAAATTCGCTTTAATTAAACTGATAATTATCTGTAGGTGGCCATAACATAATGTCGTTATTGTCTTTTACCGTTTAGTTGTGGTAAAAGACAATAACGTTAACGAACAGGTATTTTTTTATATTTTGCCTATGAATCAAAGAAACTGCCTCATTAGCCTAGTGGTCCTGAGCGCGACTGCTACGCTACAGGTCCTGGGTTCGATTCCCAGGTCGAGCAAAGTGTTATTGGGTTTTTCTATGAAATTCCCAGTAGCAGCTCGGAGTTAGGAATTTATGCCCGGTTAATGGCAACAGGCTTGCGCGCCCCCTATTACATGGGACCTAAACATACCGGCGAACTGTGGGTGTACATTAGTACGCCTCTGCCTAACCCTTCGGGGAATATCGGGCGTGATGGTATGTTATGATAAGTATATAAATAAATAAATTAATAAACATAAAAAAAAACGAAAAAAAAGGTGTGAATCAAAGAAAACGGACCCGAGAGCGAATATGATAGCACCAGATAGCACAGTTTTTATTTCTGGGTTTATTGAATTTCGGAGAGTTATATTAAACGTAGTAAGAAGGTAATTTGTAAATCTCACCTCCTTTCGTTGTTTGCATCATCTGTAGTTATGCAGTAGTCTAGCGCGACTAGCTGGGGTTTGCCGCCCACCACCAACACTGAGGTCTTGATGTCTACTGGGTATTTGCACTGAAATAGAAAAAACCCCATCAAAAACATTAATGTGAAATGGGAGTTCAATGTTAAAAATAAGTGTTGTTGTCGACTTCGTTGACAAAACAATTAAGATCTAAATTGGTAAATCTAAATCTATATTTGATTTTGCTAGTTTTTACAAATAAACCAAATTTTTCACTATAATAACAGTAAAATAACATTAAGAAAATGTGATGTATGTAAAACTAGCCAAGCCAAATCTTTAGCAGGATTATCTGCAGGTAATCCTATAAAATTCCTACTTGTAGGTACGACTCATTAGCCAAGTGGTCCCGAGCGCGACTGCTACGCTAGACGTCTTGGGTTCGATTCCCAGGTCGAACAGTGTTATTGAGTTTTTCTATGAAATTCCCAGTAGCAGCTCGGAGTTAGGAATTTGTGCCCGGTTAATGGCAATAGGCTCGATCGCCCCCTATTACATGGGACCTAAACATACCGGCGAACTGTGGGTGTACATTAGTAAGTCTCTGCCTAACCCTTCGGGGAATACAGGCGTGATGGTATGTAGGTAACTACGAGGTTGTTATAATATCTCGACGACATGGTAGGTGTGAGAATATGTTGTATAATACTTATATTTCATACCGCTAGGTGATTGGGGTGATAATACTATCCCTATCCAGCATAACAACGTTTGCCGGGTCAGCTAGTATTTTTATAGATAGTTAATTAAAATACGTAAATACTCACTTATAATATACCTACATACATACATATTTTCACGCCTGTCTCCCATTGGGGTAGGCAGAGACTATAGATTTCCACTTGCTACGATCCTGGCACACTACTTTCGCTTCATCTACGTTCATTAACCTCCTCATGCATGATCGTCGGTTTAGGGTGCTCTTAAATACCTACTTATTTAGGTCTATGCTAGGTTGTAGGTAGGAAATAAATACCACGTTTTTTTTTTTCAAACTAACTAGCTTCTGCCCGCGACTTCGTCCGCGTGGAATAGTTGGTCTTAGCGTGTTGATATAAGCCTATATTAGCCTTCCTCAATAAATGGACTATCTAACAAAGCAATATTTTTTCAAATCGGACCAGTAGTTTCTGAGATTAGCGCGTTCAAGCAAACAAACTCTTCAGCTTTATATATTAACTAGCTTCTGCCCGCGACTTCGTCCGCGTAGCGTGATGATATATAGCCTATAGCCTTCCTCAATAAATGGACTATCTAACAAAGAAATAATTTTTCAAATCGGACCAGTAGTTCCTGAGATTAGCGCGTTCAAGCAAACAAACAAACAGACTCTTCAGCTTGATATATATAAAAAGTATAGATATGATGCTACTCAAATACGTACCTACCTACATGAAATCCTTGAACTCTACAAGCTCACTCTTGTTAACTTGTTTGTCATCTCGTGGAGATAACATTTAAAACCCATTGACCTATGCTGTTATTTAATAAATCATCTCTGAATAAAATATAGGTTCGATAATAAACGTTACTGATATTCATGAAATTGTTGATAGAAGTTGCATGGTAACAGTGTAGTACCCATTCGGACTCTTTCTTCTATGAATCTTGTATTGTATTATATCTCAAATAATTTAACTTTTATTTATATAGCTATAGTTACCAATTCAAACCGGTTACAGCTGGATTGTTAACGAGAGTATCGATAAGATTAAACATTTCTATGTACCTATGTATTTCTAGCTAAGCGTAAACACAGTTTTAGTTACACATGTTAATTTTGTAATGATGTTTCATTTAATTTACTGATGTATTTTCGTACGGAAATTGGAAGGTTCTCAATGTTCTTGAACGTTAAACTATTTGATATTCCGGCTACGAAAATGTATTCTACACTACAATAAGTAGCGCGGCTACTCTTAGACCGGGATAAATTGTCTAAGGCGCTTGATGTAAACTTTTATAGAACTAGATAGAGGGGTAGAACTTACCTTCTTATTTGATACTTTTTCACCTAACGTAACTATCGCAATAAAAGAAAATTCAAATTCTAAATATGTAATTTTGCATTGATCCTTCTGAAACGGGATTGAAATTATGATAGTGATGAAAAAAACTTACATTATAATAGATAGAGTGTCCCGGTGTAGCTCCACTGTCAATCATAGCGTCATAATTCCTATGGTCAATAAACAACAGACCACCGGGCTTCAAGCAAGAGGCAAAGTTCCTAAGGCACATCTTCTGTGCCCTCTGATCGCCGTACTCGTCCAAAAGATGGGCGAACGAGTTTCCTAGGCAAATAACTGCATCGAACTTTTTACCGGGCAGGAAGGTATCAATGTCACGTGGCAATGTCTCCCAGTTCGCTTCTTCGATAACTGAAAAGAGGAATAATTATAAATGATTAAATAATGAAAACACCACAGAATAAAGTGACAACCACGGTAAGTAGTTTAGAGGTCGAAAATGCAACTGCTAGAGGTCCTGGGTTCGATGGAAATTTTTTTCCGGTTCAAGTTCCAGTTCAAAACTTCAAATGTTTTTATTTCAAATAAGCTTTTTGTTTTTATAAGCTCACTCTCGATACAGGAGAAAATGTGGGGCAATGTTATTTTTTAAATCTTAATAACATAACATACCATCACGCCTGTATTCCCCGAAGGGTTTGGCAGAGGCGTATCTACTAATGTTCACCCACAGTTCGCCGGTATGTTTAGGTTCCATGTAATAGGGGGCGAGCCTATTGCTATTAACCGAGCAAAACTTCCAAATTCCGAGCTGCTACTGGGAATTTTATAGAAAAAGCCAATAACGCTGTTCGACCTGGGAATCGAACCCAGGACCTCTAGCGTAATGAGGCAGTTTTTTTAATCAAAATCAATCAAATGCGTAGGTACCTAATTAATCAAAATCAATCATCAATTATTATTACTTTTTTTGTGTATGCTTACTGTATCCATTAAGTACCTTACTACTGCATGAATTACGAGGATATCTCGCAAAGTTTGTTTTTTATAGCTTACTAGCCATGCGGTTCGCACATCACTAGTATTCTTGTTAACCCCTCGTGCTAATCTAAAATGCTTGTGTTACGAGTGGGTTCGAGTCGGTAGTGTAATGGGTGGGCTTCGAACCGGCAACCTCATGATCGCAAGTCCGACGCCTTAGCCATTAGGCTACCGCCGCTTTCAGTTTTTCCTTCTCTTATGCAGTTTTATAGGAAAATGCAGCGTGTGTCACTATGGTAGCAGGAAATAATAATTGACGTATTCCTAACAGTGTATTGTAAAGTAAAATCACGTAGGTAAAAAGTAAAAAAATGCAAATAGTTGTATGTATTGAGTTGAAAAGAAAATCCTGCAGTTTTTAATAGCTGTAAGTAGGATTCAGCAGTGAACTCTAACTCAACGAGTGACGATTAAAATAGACCGATTGCGGTCGCAGTAATATCATAACCGCAAACAAATAAAAAAAAATGAATTGAGTTTTAAACAGCCTCAATAGTTTGGTTGGCGCTCCGGCGTTACACTAGTCGACTAGTCTTCGGTTCAATTCCTAGGTCGATCATTATTATTTTCGCAAAAACAGCTCAGAGCTTAGATTGGATTTGTATCCGGTTAATGGCAATAGGCTTGCCCTCTACTAGGTACACCTTCTGTGTACATGCGATGCAATGGCTGGAAAGTGAATGTGCCTTTTGGGTCAGGGTTATCCAAGACCAGAGGACTACACACTCATACCCCCAGGCCTCATTATAAAGCTCATGGAAGAGCTGTTTGTAGAACTGGGAGGGGATGAGGAATAGATTATCTAGGGGAAGCACAAAGGTCCCATTGGGTCGAAGTGCACTGAGGCCTTGCTGCCTCGGCCCTACACAAGATAAGATAAGGTACACGGGACCTAAACATACCGGTAAACATTATTCTGATTATTTTTATGTTGGGAGAAAGGCATAGCGTTATTAATGTGTAGAGCGGCATCCCTTTCTAACTCAAAATGATAGCAATAACACGTTATAGCAGGATCTCAGGTAGGTAACTAGTTGTTCCGGGTCTGGTTGTCTGTTTGTGAGAATTTTTGTCTGTATACACCCCCCACAATACAGAGAACCTTTTAACGTGGGGCAGCCATGCTTCGGCACGAATGGGCCGGCTCGACCGGAGTGATACCACGGCCTCACAGAAAACCGGCGTGAAACAACGCTTGCGTTGTGTTTCGCCGAGTGAGTGAGGTTACCGGAGGACCAAACCCTTTTAAAAGGCGGGCGACGCACTTGTGACTGCTCTGGTGTTGCGGTTATCGCTTACCGTCAGGTGATCCGTCTGCTAATTTGCACCCCTATCTCATAAAAAAAACCTTGCAGTGTCACGTGTTACCATCATTGTTTTTAGGTTGTGAGAATGGGATAGCGCTATTTGATCTGTAGAGCGGCATCCCTTTCTTACAATCGGAAAATGATAGCAATAACATGTAGCGATACGGCCTCAGGCCACATAAAAAGAAATGGTGTAATTACTGGTACTTACTCCATTCGTCATATTTCGTGTCTTTCCTCTTCTCCCACCTGGCTTTGAGCGCGTGTTTCAACATCTTGTCTGATGCGTCTACTGACACTACCTTGAAACCCTCATCCACCAGCATCATGGAGTCTATACTGCAATAAAGTAGAAACCTATTAGTAGATAATGTAAAAGAAATAGGAAGAACATCTTATATCAATCAAGTTAAAAAAATTAATAAAAAAATGGTATTACTATTAAGTTTACACGGTCATTATTGCTACTAGCCGGTTTAAAAAAAAATCAAAGACATTTACTTTTCCAATGTACCTAGTTAGGTACGGGCACGGCCACTTCACGGCCTCTTCGGAGAAACCCCCTGTTTCTCCGAAGAGGCCGTGAAGTGCCCGTGCCCGTAATAGGACTTATAGGTAAGCAACCAGCTATTATCCGCGATCTCACTGTCATCACAAAGGATTTTTTGAGACAATGTACCTATGTAGCCTAAATTCGTCAAAATTAGTCAAAACGTACAGACAAACAGATAGAATTATTTTCGTATTTATACTTACATAAATAAAATATAAGTATAAAACAAAGTTGCCCGCCGCGTCTGTCTATTCGCGATACACTTAAAAACTGCTGAACGGAATTTCATGCGGTTTTCATTACTGGACGGAGCGATTCATGAGGAAGGTTTTATGCTACAACTCTTCGGAACGGGGCTAGGCGGGTGAAACCGCAGGCGGGTCGCTAGTCTGATAGGTAAAGATAGTACTCGCGAGAATATCTCTCAGGCATAAGGGTTCCTTTACGATATTTTGCTTCCAATTAATTGTAAAAAGAGCACATTTATTTTTATTTTTTAAAGAGCATATTTAATTATTTATTTATATTTGCATTTGTCAGGGGTTGCCTTAGATTCGAAATCATATGAGAGAGATATTGGTTATTTATAACAGTCGGTTTATTGTGACACAGAAGGAAGATAACAGAACAGTAATGTATGTGTATCCATGTAATATAGGTAATGAGATAGCAATACTTACTAGATTTCGTCAGTTAAATCGTATGACGGAACGATATAGTTCAAAGGTTACAATTGTTTAAACACCAGCAGTTGCGAGATAAATAAGCAGCGATAATAGAATAATTAGGTAATTGAAAACATGACATCTTGTGGAATCCCTTTTTATACATGGTGCGAAATATCTTTAAACCTCCAGGAATAATCGCCGAGGGCTTTATAGGACTCGACATGGAGAATTCCTGGACTGACAGGTCTTACAATAGGTACTAATAACTTAGCTAAACTAATTACTTAGCAATCCTGAATCCGAATCTGGTAATTACAAATTATAAAACGAATTCCTCTTACCCAGTACCACATGCTGTGTCCAGGATATTTTTACAGACATTTTTATTCAGAAGTCCAATCAAGAAGTCTTTGTAGTTCTGTGTTCTCTCGTTACTATCTCCGATGAACTTGTTCCATGTCCTGGCCGCTTTGCCGTCTGCGTACTGGTCCTTTACACCCTCCGAAGGTATACCTTCCGATCTGGCGTGGAAGACTTGGTCAGCTGCCATAGTTTACTGGAAGATGTTATATTTAATTAAGGACGTGTTTGGAAAGTTACTGGATTAGGTACTAAGCATACCGAGCAGCTTGGTTATCACGGAATCATTAATTGACCTGTTATACCTAAGAGTTCATGGTGGGCCCCAGTTACCGAGCGCTGTGTGTTACGAGTTTGATTCACGAAGGACACAAATAGTGCCCACTATAGGGGCTGATTATTTCATATGTACCTAAGGACCACTCTCTTTCAATCGAGTCAACTTGCCTATCTCCTGAAATGGAGGCTGGATTGCTGCTAGTTGAGACGGTTGTCATTTTGCATGTTTTTAGAAATTAGGTTTGTGACCTCCTATGCATGTAAGTGCATGCGTACGCATCTCTACAAGAAGTACCTATTAGGTATGATATTCTTCTAGTATGCGCATCGATGAGTTCTGATTTTCCGAAGTAGGGGCCTACTTTTGTAATTTAATATCTCTCACTCAAATATTATATCTCCGCTATATCATACAAATATAACAGATGACGCAAGATGCTGTAATATCATTAATGTTATTGTCTCTTTATCAGTATGATGATAACGTTTTCCTCACGTAACGATGATGTTGCACGTTACGAACAAAATAGACAATCGTCTTTTATTCCTATTTCCTTGTCATACTATTAGCAAGTTGTTGGGCATGACCCATTTGGGTAATAGGAGTCAGTGTTAAATGTAGCTAAAATTAATTTAAAACATGTTCATGATTATCTAAGTTTTCCTTAGGTAGGTACATAATCTAATTAAATCACAAACAATTGGTTCGGGGTGCCGGCGGGATACACATGAAATCTAACGATATTTCAGTCACTGTAGATACTCCTCCTTCATTACCTACAAGACGATCTCCAGAATAGTTTTTTACATAGGGAGAGTGGGTTGCCTTGACTTGACCCCCTAACCCTTTTATTAAAATACTTAGATAGGTATATGATTAAATAGATTAAATAATCCTAAATAAGTCGCATAAATAATCCTGTTATTATCACTTCATATACCTAATTACCTAATAATGGATTTAAATTATTTTTTTAATTATGTACTAACATGGTTATTAAGACCTTTGTTACTAACGAATCGGACATGTAAATTATGGGTACGCATTGCCTGAAATAAATTCATTTTATTTTATTTATTTATTTTATATATATAGCGCTGCGTCTGTCTGTCTGAACCCTCTGAACGCAATTCAAAACTACCGAACAAATTTATCATACAGTTTTTACTAACGGAGGAAGGTTACTTATTAGGTATAGGCTATGTACGGAAGTACGAGATATCTAAGCACTATAATAATATAAATTATTCACAATATTTATAAAAAAATAAGAGATAGAAGAATAAATATCGAAAGCAAGAGCAACACAAGGTTACATGTGACTTCTATGATTGGAGACAAACTGCTCTACGTAAAAGCAGAAAAGATTTGTTAACCTCCAATGATTGCGGCCTTCGGAATATAATGCCATTGACCTGAAATTATGTCAGACTGCAATAAAGTATGCATATTTGTAATGCCTAGCTTTATTGGAGAAACGGTGTAAATATTTATAGAAAGAATGTCACATAAAATAGTTATAGTTGTCCGAGAGTAGTGTGTCCGAGAGTAGTAGTGTCCGTTATTGTAATAATTGCGTTTCCAAAACCCAATTTTCTTAAAAAAACTGCTTGTTGTTTCTTAAAAATACACCTAGAATATTTTTTTCTTGCTCTACAACTACCAGTGCATCGAATTTGAATACGTGTTTGCATTGCATTGCATTTTTGTTAGCACTGCGCTAATCAATAAGTTCCATTCATACTTAAATTAAATAAGAAGCCTATTAGTGATATTTTTACTATGGGTTTTTTCATCATTCTCCGTAGGTGGCCTATGTAAAATCACAACACATTGCATCAGATTCTATAACATGGAAAACTAACTCGGAAACTATTATAACATTTTTCCTTCTCTTAAAAAAAATCAAAACGCGCGCTCTTCAATGAGTAAATTCAAAACTACACTGTAAACCACGTCAGTTTTGTCTGTAAACAATCGCGTAAAAGAGTAACTTACGAGTGTATAATGTAACCTGAATGAACCGAGGGACCGCTCGCGTACGCCGCGCGAATCCGACTGATTGAGTTTCCCAGGCGGCGCATATTATAACTGTTTTACATCCACACATGAACGCATTCTTAGCGACTAGTAGAAAAAAGATGTGATAATATGGAAGTGTTATAAAAATTACATTAACTATAAGTTATCGTTCACGACGAAATAGTTCTCCAAGTCATTAGTGGATATTGAGCCTTGATTAGAACAGAAAGAGTTGAATACTTATACGATGCCGTTATTGTCAAGTGGTTATGTCGTTAAGTAGATAGGCCGCGTAAAGGGAATTTAAAAGATACAATAACTTAAATATAACGCCATATACCTAATTATGATCAATCTCTGCAGTCTTCATTTCTTCAAACGGTTGGAGAGAGTAGCGTACCTAACTATTCTATACCGGGAGTCATCCGGAACTTAGGGATATAACAACAAAAACAACCAAACTTCAACTCACAGAACGTGAGTAGGTCAAGCATGACAGTGCATAAGTTTATGATAACGCACGCTGAGTCGGCATGCTGTACATATGCGTAGTTGTATTGTAGCATGCATCGGTCTTTGGAGACCTCGGACGCTATATCACAAGTATTGGTAGACAAATTAGTGCATCCGATCTTTTTTTCCTTTATGTTCATTATCGTAATAGCAATTCAACATTGTCACCGCCATGACGCAACATAGAGGAAAGGGATAACTATACAGAGCTGTGTTATCGACAAATATTGGTCCACGTTCTAGATTATCGGTGTTTATGTTACGTTACACCGGAGATGCGTGAACTTCGCCTTATCTGAGTTAAAACAATTTGATTCCAAAGTAAGACGCTTCGCATGAATCCCTCGTTATGATATATTAATTTTGATCACGGTATTTTGTTGCAACAAGCCTAATTATTGCGTTATTTTAACATGGTACCTATATCTATCTATTCTTAATATATAAAGCTGAAGAGTTTGTTTGTTTGCTTGAACGCGCTAATCTCAGGAACTACTGGTCTGATTTGAAAAATTCTTTCAGTGTTAGATAGCCCATTTATTAAGGAATAGCTATAGGCTATATATCATCACGCTAAGACTAAGTAACTATTCCACGCGGACGAAGTCGCGGGCGGAAGACCACAAACGTACAGGGCAGGGCTGTACAGATTTGATGGGTATCATAGATACTGTTTGATGGCGCGTATGTCCCATTGGGTCAGCGATTGTAAGCACATTGAACTTTTACCAGTGATATGAAATTACCCTGCAAATAAACAGAGAATTACTTATTTTGGTCTTTGGAGATTTTTAATAGCAGGTAGGTAGGTATCTGCTAAGGAAGAGTAACATTATAATCCATCTATCCTATTTCTATTGGTATATGCTAGATAAAACCGAGACCTACCTACAAATGGACGAATGAGTTTATAGAAAAGAGTAGGTACTGCAGTATGTCGACCTAAAAACTTTTAACTATGGGATTCTGTGTAGGTACTTACAAAAGGAATTGACAGTAATTACAACTTTCTGTGAAATAGGTACTGTAGGTATTATACAAAGAATGATTCAGTAACGGACTGTAGGTACCTACTCAAAGACATTAAACAGGAGGAAGAGACATTATGAACAAAATAGGGAAATACTTAGCTTATAGGTAAGTACATAACATATTATGTAAGCCTGACAAAGAGAGAAATAAAATCAAATTAGGATCAGTTAAATATTCCTAATATCTGCTCTATAATATGATCTTTGTACACACGGCTACGTAAATCCATACATACCTTTAAAAAATAACCTGACCTATGATTGTACGGAAAGTCATCCAATGCGGTGTCAGCCTTTGACTCTATATCCAAGTGTCAGCTTATAACTGAAATATACTTGGCTTTATTTATAGTCGTGTGTAAATATCTAAATAAACGAGAGCGCAGTTATGGCCCAATGATGGCAGGCTGGTAGACCTAAGAGAAACATTTTCTTCCACGTTCGACATAGATGTTACTGACACACGTAAATTCAGTGTGAAAGCAAATTTCGACATAGCGGGTGGGACTTACGTGGTCATAGCATCTGGTGTATCTAACCAGAAGACGCAGGTTCAAAACCTGCCCGCAGGTAGAATTTTTCCCACTAAAATAACTTTATAATATTAGCATCAAAAATGCTAAAAAATCACAAAAAGATCATCTTCTGACATTTAAACCTACATTGAAACCTCCTACATTTACATTAGAAGTCAACAAATTAAAATTGTATTCTTTATCACATTTTGCACGACAATAACTAGCTTAAAGATATTATGAAATTAATCTATATCTATATATATATAAAAGAAAGTCGTGTTAGTTACACCATTTATAACTCAAGAACGGCTGAACCGTTTCGCTGAAAATTGGTGGAGAGGTAGCTTAGAACCAGGAGACGGACATAGGATACTTTTTATCCCGTTCCCGTGGGATGTGATGACAGACCGAATTCCACGGGGGCGAAGCCGCGGGCAGAAGTTAGTAAATTCATAAAATTAGTTATATTGAATTATACACAGAATTTGGACATATTGAGCTGTGTAAGTGTGTGTACTGTGTAACACAGCAGTTCTCATAAAATCAAAATCAAAAATAATCTAATAAATTGGATAATTTACTGGTGATTGTTGGGGAAATAGAAAATAAAATACCACCATGTATTTACATGATATTTATTATCACGAAAAATACAGTCTCAACTTAATTAATGATGATTATTTGTCTGGACTTTATCCCAACAAACATAAGGATTAAATTGATTTTTCACATAGCCTTGTAAGTCAATTTTGGATATTTTATAAAAACAGTATGTATCCGATACCTTTTATAATGAAAAAAATACGCAAGATCTTGGCTAATAATTACTATTATAATTACTAAAAATATTTGTTCGACGCCTTTTGAAAATCGAAGAAAAATTAATTCCCTGCGATATACCTATTTTGGATAGGTATGATTTTATGTGATATATTTTTTACGACATTTATTATTCTAAGGAGCCCTTGCGATATCAATAGATTAATTATAACAATACAAAAGTAGCTAAGATCTTGCTCACATTTTTTAATAGTCGTATTGTTATAGGCGGTAAAAAAGAAAATAGGGTCTCTAGTTAGTCAATGTACTATATACTTTTAAATGAGGAAAAGAAGGATATACGGTAGAATAGTAACAGTGAGCACGTTGAGGGGGACAACTTGCAACACCTCTATCTAGCTTATGGCGTAAAATTAATAGAACATCACTTCCGTAAAATGCATTTAAAACTTGTAATCCCAGCTAAGCCTATAATAATAAACAAAAACAAAATTCCTTAAGTAAAGTAGTAAAAACAACGACTAAGTCGATAGTCAATTGCATAAATAGTAGTTAATATACCTACTCCGCTCCAATAAGAATGGAATCATACACAACTGCTAATGCTGTATTACCGTGGCATCTCTATCGCACACTTCGCACAATAATATTGTGTTAGAGAGAGACGAATTGCTTGTAAATTTTATCTAGCCATAATTAGCTCATTATACATCAATTATTGATTTTTTAGAAGAGAACAGGGACAGCAACTTTTTAGTGGAGTATGTCCGTACTCCAGCGCTAAATTAAAAAATAAACTAATATATAAGAGGTGGCACTTCATGATTTTCTGCCTCCAGTTATATCCGGGCTTGAATCGTACCAAGAAAACTGGGGTTAAACACCAATGACTATGTTGAAATAAAGACAATTTCTGTAGATATCACATTTTTGGTCGTTTACTGTGCAATTATTGATTTGGCTAATCTGAGATAGATGACAGCCCTGGCTAGGATTACCTACCTTACCTAATAATATCCATTAATGCTGATAGTACACTTAGCTCGCCAAATTCAATATATTTTTGGTTATTTGCGAATTGTTGGTCAATAATAGGACTGCACTAATCGCAACATCAGCCACACATTCATCAAGGTGAAAACTTGCCCAAAAACTGTGCTAACTTCCAAAATTCACAATTTAAGTATAGTAAATTTCCCCAATGGATAATCAACTCTATTATTTGGAGATTAAAAAACCAATTGAAATTGCAAATTGACAAGCCAAACGAACTCCTTCACCTTAAATGAAGATGACATGACACTAATTTTATTTTTATACAAAAACACGAATTAATAACTTTGCTGTATATTAAACTAATCTTATAATGCAAGATTAGTCCTCTCATTTGCAGCGATACACAGTTCACTGTTAAACAATAAAATATACGTTCAATAATAGAAAAACTATGCGGGCGTGGAGTTAGCAAGTATGAAGATACTGCTCCCGCTCGCCTTCAATTCTTCCTGCAACCACTTAGTAGCTGGTTTCACTATATACAACCCACATCTGTGGCATCAATACCCAACATCGCAAAGTCATCCATTTCCTCCTTCTTCTTAGCAACATTGCCGTTCTCTTCTTTCTTAATTTCTTTAGGCTTTTGTGGTTCAGGTTTTGGCCTCTGATGGTCAGGCTTATTATTATTATTATGCCTGTTATTGTTTTTGTGTTGAGGCCTGGGCTTTGGGCTCGGTACTAGGGGCACATGAGTGTCGTACAGTTGCGTTCGGGGTTGGAACAGAGGAGAGTTGAGATCGAAACCGAACATTTGCGTCATCTGCGTCTGCATGAGTGGGAGCGGCGGGAAGGGCGGCATGACTCCACCCAGGCCGGGCATGAACCCGGGCGGCAGCGGGAAGAGCCCGTCTCCTTGACCGAGGTCTTGTCCCTTCACCTCGGTGGGGAAGATGATGTCCAGAGCTTCTTGGAAGTCTTTAGGCAGCGTGGGTTGCGGAGTTGGAGGCCTGGAAATGTTACATTTGTATAATTTTGATATTTTTAAAACAAAAACAGTGTCCATAAATAGATCGTATTTCATAATGTAGAAATATTTAAAAGGTAAGGTAAGTCATGTCGGTTGAGAGAAAAAGTACTTTGCTTTTCAATAGATGTAAATTCTATATTTGTGTGCGCTTTTCACGCACACATGGCTGAAGATCGAGCGTACGAGCCTATAAACAATTTTGATCCTTTCATTATTAAATTAATTTTCTAGTTTTTTTCTCGTTAGTTCTTTTTTGTATTTTAAATTTTGTTTTCAATTTAGTATATTTTTATACATACAATGTTCAATCAACATCAAAACATAAAACTTTAAAGGGCGGAAATTGGGCTGAAAATTGTAATTGTAGCTACGCATTACAAATAAATACCTAGTGACGAGTTTAATGATTTATGGATTTTAACATTTTAAGGGGAGGAAACGGGGTTTGAAGCCTGAAGGTTAATATACTTATAAGTATGGGTGAATAGTTTTTAAAGGTAGGTATTTGAAAATGAGATATATAGCTACTCTTCATAAAAAATTGTGTTTCAGGGTTTTTGAATTTTCAAACTTTTGGGTTGATAGTATTACCTATTTCTAGGCACTTCAAAATCGTGATATTTTATTTATCAAAACACATTTTGGTCACGACTGAAACCGCTCGGTTGTATGTACATGTGGTGATTTTGGTATGTAGTTTAACTTTGCTCCACTTCATCGTGAAAAATGTGAGATGTTTGAAGAACTGGTATTTGTTTTTCGTAATTTACCATGCACGTAGAATGTGCCTAATGAAGGACCAACATAAGACATTAGTACTACAGTAGTAGTCACGGCGATAACTACAATATTCATATCTTTGAATGTATTAAAAATTTTGCTTATAAATAATTTATTGTAAGATGAGGTTGCTTTTGACTAATGAACATAGCTTTGTAATAGGTGCTATGATTGAATATTTTTTTTTCAACAAGTTTTGTTCCATATGGAATACAGCTGTCATCTTTGGGCGGATGCGAAGTACTTGGGCCATTTGACTCGGTCCAAAGACGCCTTATAAGGATTGTCGACGACCCCATCATTACGTGTGATATCGGGCCCTTAAGCCTAAAGAGAGACACACATAGGGTGACGAACCTTATGTGTGTTCTACAGCCTATATTGCCCTACATCGTAACACTCGCATAATATCTAATAATATTATTATTGAAATATCTACTATTACTGTCTGGACTTTAAAAGATACCATGATTATCTGAGTTTATTTCGATGTTTCTTCTCAGAGGTCGTCAGTTAGGAAATGCCGGCGCCATCTAGTTAAAAAAAATGTTAAACATTGACATATAAGTGTCTTTAAAAGATCTATTTACAGAAATAAATATCATTTATCTATACTAATATATAAAGCTGAAGAGTTTGTTTGTTTGTTTGCTTGAACGCGCTAATCTCAGGAACTACTGGTTCGATTTGAAAAATTCTTTCAGTGTTAGATAGCTCATTTATCGAGGAAGGCTATAGGCTATATATCATCACGCTAAGACCAATAGGAGCGGAGCATCAATGAAGAATGTTTCAAAATCGGGATTTTTCCTTTTGAGAGCTTCCGATGCATGCGCTGCGTAAACGGTTAAAGTTTCGCAAAAATCATATATGAAAGAATTGTTCCGCTTTAAAAGTTCTAAAAAAAAGTCCGCGACAGCATATGTCTATCTTTTAAGGTTGGCTCACTATAACCGTTTTTATGCTAACTTTGTTCTAAAATTCGTTTTTTTTTTCCTTTTGAGAGCTTCCGATGCGTGCGCTGCGTAAACGGTTAAAGTTTCGCAAAAATCATATATGACAGAATTGTTCCTCTTTAAAAGATTAAAAAAAAAGTCCGCGACAGCATATGTCTATCTTTTAAGGTTGGCTCACTATAACCTTTTTTATGCTAACTTTGTTCTAAAATTCCAAATGCATTATTTGCGTAGGTGTTTTTATAAACATAGTGTAATCCTTATCCAAATAAATACGTTATTCATCAGCCTTTAGAGCGTTTGTTTTGTATCCGTGTGGACCGAGCTTGGGTCCGCTCGGACCCAACAAACGCTCTAAAGGACATATCCTCATTTAGCGTTCTTTTATTATTCATGTTCCCGTGACATATTTTACTAAAGTTCCTCTCGGATACTCAATACTCAATTATCAACTAACAATATTGGCTATATCTTGAAGTGAGCTTCAATCAAAACATACTACAAGCCGCTGAACGGGATCATCATCTTCTTACCACCTGTCAAGTACCACCTGCCAAGTTTGCTTGAACTTGAACGCGATAATCTCAGGAACTATTGGTCCGATTAGAAAAAATCTTTCGGTGTTAGATAGTCCATTTATTGAGGAAGGCTATAGGCTATCATCCCGCTAAGACTAAGTAACTATTCCACGCGGACGAAGTCGCGGGCGGAAGCTAGTCATTTATATATGGACTGTGTTCTGAGGAATTAATTAATATAGTACCCACGGCCACATTTTACCATCGCACGACTCGAATCGTTCCAAGGTGAAACACACCTTCGAACTAATATAATCACGTACTGTACGTTCCCAAGGAACTTCATACCAAGAACAATCAGGCTGTGGGATGTTCTTCAAAAAAGAAGTCACTTTTCAATAGATATTACTGACGTCACCTTTAAGACGTAAATTCAGAATGTAAATGCAAATTTAGACCTGGCAGGTGGGACTCGCGACGGCTTAGTGATCATAGCATCTGATTTATCTAACCAGAAGACGCAGATTCAAATTCTGATCGCAGTCGATTTTTTCCATCACTAAAATAACTTTATTATCATATCTAGGAATGTGCAAAAAATCACAAAAAGATAGTTAACAGTTCATATCCATCTTGAAAAAAAAATAACTAATTTTTAATCTTGGTTTCAAAATTAATATGATTTTCGTAATCAGCCCCTGAGAATCCTTGAAATTGACACCCATATCAATTTATTTAGAAAAGCATTTTCGTAATCAGCCCCTGAAAATCCTTGACATTCACACCCGTATCGATTTATTTAGAAAAACAATGTCTGCCATCTTGGATTTAAAAATTAATGTCATTTTCGTAATCAGCCCCCGAAATTCTTTGAAATTGACACCCATATAAATTTATTTAGAAAAGCAATGTCCGCCATTTGGACTTCAAAATTACTGTCACTTTCGTAATCAGCCCCTGAAAATCCTTGACATTGAAACCAGTATCAATTTATTTAGAAAAGCAATGTCCGCCATTTTGGATTTCAAAATTACTGTCATTTTCGTAATCATCCCCCGAAATTTCTTATAATTGACACCCATATCAATTTAATTAGAAAAGAAATGTCCGCCATGTTGGATTTCAATGTTTATATCATTTTCGTAATCAGCCCCTGAAAATCCTTGAAATTGATACCTATATCAATTTATTTAGAAAAGTAATGTCCGCCATCTTGGATTTCAAAATTAATGTAATTTTCGTAATCAGCCCCTGAAAATCCTTGAAATTGACACCCAAATTAATTTATTTAGAAAAGTAATGTCCGCCATCTTGGATTTTAAAATTAATGTCATTTTCGTAATCAGCACAATGAGATACTTGTACTAACCATACTTCCTACAAAAAATACCAGACCATATTATAGGGCTTTTCTAGAAATTAGAAGTTATAAAATAATCAACGTATCAAGTTGTGTTAATCGCAGTATAATTTCGGAAAATATTTACGTCGAACAAGCGCACGCCTGTGACACAAAGCGATACGTCCTCTCGCTGGGAAGGCCCATTCGTGACTGGCGCGACCGGCTTTGCGCGCTCGATATTATAGCACAATTAAAGGTCTTTTTATCTTTGATTTACTAAATCAAAATATATTCTTTTAGAAAAAATAATTTTTGATCCCATTAGAGGGATAACTGAAGATTATTAATTAATTAAAAAAAAATCAAAATGTCTTTCTAAAAACTAGAAAAAAATACATATTTGTCTGCAATTTTCACGAAAAATTACGTTATGTAAATATTTTTTTCCTGCTATATTTTGTATGAAACTTGAAAAAAGTGCTTCCGCTAGTGCCAAGTAGAGTATATGGTGGGTTTTATAGCTTTTTTTAATATTCAGTAATACTAATATTTTCTTGTAAACCGATCATCAAACGACACTCGAAACGCGTTTTTTTGGAAAAGGAGTTGTCAATAAAAGGGATTTACGATTAATATAGAAGTAATTTAAAAAATCCATTTCCGCTAGTGCCAGGTTTAAGAACAGTTCTTTTCAAATAATTAATAACTTTATATAAATTCTTTGTAGGTTTCTCACAATCGGTCATCAAAATTCACTAAAATGCGTCAATTTTTAGGACGGCCCCTTAAGGCGTAAACTTAGAATGTGAAGGTGGATTTCGATATGGCAGGTAGGACTCACGGTGGCTTAGAGGTCATAGCGACTGGTGTACCTAACTAGAAGACGCAGGTTCGAATCCTGCCGCAAATCGAATTTTTCCTTCACCAAAATCTTATATATGTATAAAATTCTTGTGTCACAATGTTAGTTACCGCACTCCTCCGAAATAACTTGACCGATTTTTATTAAACTTTATATGCATATTCAGTAGATCTGAGAATCGGCTACTATCTATTTTTCTATTTTTTTAAGTGATAAGGCTTGTCCACCCGTAACATATAGGGTTTACGACTCGACGGGGAAAGTAAAGTAAGGGATTCTCCACCCGTGCGAAGCCGAGGCGGGAAGCTAGTAACTTTATAATACAAAAAAAAATACTTTGCTGAAATATATGTGAAAATCATGAGTCTGTAATCGTGTTGTTTGTATAGTGGAACAGTACGTACGGTAAGTGGTGTTGTGGGGCTGGCAGCAGGGGAGGGGGCGGGGGCGCGGGCTGCGGCGTGGGGGCGGGCGGCAGGTAGGTGAGCGCGGGCGCCGTGCCCAGCGCAGTGGGCAGCGCCAGCGCGGGCGGCGCCAGCGCGGCGGCCGGCAGCTCGGCCGGCTGCTGCCGCTCCAGCTGCGCGCGCGCTATCTTCTCCTTGAACTCCGCGACCTGACAGTGCACCAGTAACAACAAATAAATAAATAAAATCTTTATTGACATAATAAGGTTAGGTTAGGTTTTTTCACGTGGGAGAGCCATGCTTCGGCACGAATGGGCCGGCTCCACCGGAGTGATACCACGACCTCACAGAAAACCGGCGTGAAACTACGCTTGCGTTGTGTTCCGCCGAGTGAATGAGTTTACCGGAGGCCCAAACCCTTTTTAAAGGCGGGCAACCCACTTGTGACTCCTCTGGTGTTGCGGGTGTCCATGGGCGGCGGTTATCGCTTGCCATCAGGTGATCCGTCTGCTCGTTTGCTCCATTGTCCCATAGAAGGTTATATAGTTATTATGAAGCTTCTTACTCCCAAACTAGGTCAAAACCTGTATGTCAGGAGTCAGCGCCTTCTCCCATTTTTGTGTATTAGTTAATATGCCAAAGAATATGGTAGTAGAGTATTAAAGCTAAGGTCTACAACGTGTCAAATTTACTATAAGCGACAGTAGCCTAATGGCTAGGGCGTCAGACTTGCGATCATATGGTTGTCGGTTCAAAACCTACCCATTGCATTACCGACAACGACGTAACACAAGCATTTAGCGTAGCACGAGGGGTTAACAAGAATACTAGTAATGTGCGACCCACATCGCTTGTAAGCTTTAAAAAAAATACTCAACATCCCAAATATCCAGCAATAAAGTAAGTATACCAAATGGTGCAATGCCTAGGAATATAGTATCCCAAGTAACGCAATACCTAGAAATTACCGAATAGTTCACATTACAATCACCTATGTATGTCGTAGTAGAATTGTATAATTCGCTATTTTACAAAACTGCTATCTGCTTTACAAAATGGCTATGTTATGTAAAATACCTGGGGCCCAAGTCTGCTATTTCAGTTGTATCAAAATGGTCGTTCAATGGCACTAAATGGCATATGAACTGACAGATTTCGTAGTCAAAACTGTCAAAAATCAACAATTCTGAAGCCATTGAGTGACGATTTTGACACGACAAAATAGCAGACTTTGGGCCCTGTATGGCTTCCAGCT